>OX451741.1:1395947366-1397147366 GCA_948472305.1 Vicia faba
TCATCCCCAACAGAGTCGCCAGTTCTGTGATGCGGTGGGAGAACTGACTTTAGGTTTTGCGTTTTATCGCAAATGTTGCGGTTAGCAAGAGTCGCCACCGAATTTTCTTTTATCCAAAAGGAAAGGTAAAAAAGCACATGAAAGACCTTTGAGATGTTTTCTTGAGTTCGGGGGGTAGATTATGAAAAGGGAAGGTGCTAGCACCCTTTTCATCCATGGTTTTCCATGGGCTCTTAGTTACTTGTTTAGATCACTTGCTTTGCTTTGAAATTGTTTGAAATGGTTCTTTGTGTGGTTTTGAAAGTATTTTGAAAAGAGGCCATCGTTTAGGCAATCTTTGTAATGATTCTCGTTCGTAAGAATGTATACAAAGATGTTTATCTTTTGAAAAAATGTTCCAATGTTTTGAAAGTTGTTTTTGAAATGTGTGTGTGCTTTTGAAAATAGCAAGGATTGTTTTGAAATTGATCAAGTAACTAGAAGTTATCTACCTACTCAAAAGTCTTTCTTGTGCATTTTTATTCCTTTGACATTGTTGATTTACCATTGATTTGGTAAACAACCCTATCTTTGGATGTAAACGGGACGGGTGTGGGTTATCGTATGGCTATGATAGCAATGTTAGTATCTTAGCATGTTTGAGGTACCAAGATCATTTTTGTTTAGGCAACCTTTTGATAGCGTCATCGAGAGACTATGATCTTATTTTGTTTTGTTTTGCCAAAATACTTCGCGTGCGTAACATGGCCATTTTTATTTAGGCAACCAAGTGGGTGAAACCCTAAGGGTGCTTGTGTGCAAAGTGTGTAATTTTTCATGCATTTGATTTGTCTTGTATTAGGTCTTGTATATTTGTTTTGTTTTTGGTCTTGTCATACAAACCCTAGTTTACTAAACATGGTATAAATGCGATAAATTGCGTAAATGTAAACTAAGCTATTACAACAATTATTATGGGAGGGGGGATACAAGTTTTTGAATGGGGATATTGCACAAAATAAACCCTAAAAATATTATCACAACCCAATTGAATATTGTGCGAAATAAATAAATATACAAATATTTAAATATGCAATGCAATGTATTTATGGAAAAAATGTTTTGTATTTATTTTTTGTTTGAGGAAATAAATTAATTTACCCTAGAAAATAAGGAAAAATAATATTATTATTTTTGAAAGGGAGAAACCCTAATTTTTTATTAAAAGAAATATATGTTTCCTATTATTTATTTTGTCCATTTTTGTACAATAAAATAATAAATAATATTATATGTCAATATCAAAAATTAAATATGTATGAGAAAATGAATATTTTATGTGTAAAATAATAAAATAAAAATGTATAGTATTTTAAAATGTATTTACAATTTATTATAAGAAAATAAGCTCTATAAACCTAATAAACTATTTTTATGTGAGAAAAAAATTAAAAAAAAATAAAAAAAAGTGTGAAAATAAATAAATTATTTTTGGGCATTTTTTATCATTAGAAAAAATATATGCAAGCAATAAATATAAAAATATGCAAGAAAATGTAAAAATATAAGAAAATAGTCAGGGGGGGGGGGTGCAAAAGCAAGTTAGGGGGTGTGAATAACAAAACCAAAAAAGGCCAGAAACAACAAAAAATCCCAGAACAACAGCTTCGTCCCTGTCCTTGGTTCCTTCTCCTTCGCGCGCTTATGGTTCAAACCTGTAACTCTCAAATGCTTGCACAAAAAAAAAACTTATAACATGAAACTTGTAGCATTCAATCTCGTGATTCCAACCATAAAAGATTTGTAACCTAACTCTAAAAGATCAAGAAGAATTTTATCAGCCCTAAATTGTGACCTAAAAAAATCCAAGAACTTCAAGCTTCAAATTCTCATGGCACAATTACTTTAAATGACAAATATGCATATGTACAACTTCACCAAGATAAGGGCTACATTTTTTCTTCGCAAATCGTGGCTTGAGGATGCCTAAATTGAGAGATAGAGATTTGAAAAATACCTCTTTCAGCTGGATTTGGATATGATAATGTGGGGACTTTGAGTGAGGCCTGAGGATTGTGTGAGCTTCCTTGAACTTCCTTCAAACTATTCCAATACCTAGCTTGCTTTGTGGATGGCCAAAACTCTCTGTAGAAGTCAAGCTGCAAGCTCCAAGTTTGAAAATGGAAATGGCTGAAACAAGGCTTACAGATGCAGGATGAATGCTTGGACTGCTTTGGTATAATGTGTGTAAAGTGTTTCAAATGTTAAAGGGCAAAACGCATGAGCCAAAATGAAGTTGGCAATGATTTTGCAGAACTGCAATGTTTTAGCAGAATTTTGTGTTTTTTGAGCTTGAGAGTGTTTTGGATGCTATCAACTTGTGTTTTAGCATTGTAATGACTTGGTATATTTGTATAGAATGGATACAAAGTCCACTCTTCCCTTGCTGTACCAGCTTTCCACCTTTTGGCAAACTTTCTTATATCTTAAGCAAAGTGAAGTGACTAAACCTAGCATGCTTGTACTGGCTAGTTTTAGAGTTGCAAAGAGCTTGTACACATTGCTTAAAACCTGTGTGAATTGCTTTCACCAAAGGGACAGGTCCAAGGCTCAAGGTTGGCAAAGTTGTAAAAGCTCACCTTTATGAAAATGGCAATGTGCCCTTTATGCCATTAATGGAATTATCTCTTGTACAATGTTCCAAAAGCCAAAATAAAGCCTTTATCCTCTGAGCTTGCATTTAATTATGGAGTGTAGAATGAGTTTAGGACCTGTAATGCAAGGTACAAGCATCCAAGATCAGATTTGCAACTTGATACTTTGTGAAAATGGCATGAACCAAAGTGATAAAACGCCAATTTCTCCTCTTCGATTCTCCCTAACTACAAATGATCTTGGAGTGTTCTTGGAAATTTTGGAAAGCTTCCAATGTTCACTATAATCCATATTTGAAATGAATTTTGAAATACCTCTTGGAACTAGGTGAAAAATGTCCATGAAGTTGGGTCAAAAACCTGCCTAAATTAGAGCAAATTTTCACTAAGTTATTTAGTTCATGGACCTATGTTCACAAATTCATAACTTGAGATCCAATCATCTTTTGGGAAAAGTTTGTGACGAAAAGTTGTATATTTCATGGAGGACTACAACTTTCATGTTGGAAGTTTTCTTTGAATCAAATTGCATCATGGTGAAAAAGTGGTGGAAAGTTGGGAAAAAATAAGAAAATTTCCATACTTAGAAAAATTCTAAGTTATGAAAATTTTCAAATTCAAAACCCTAATTTTCAAAATTGGTTTTTTTGGTGAACAAGTTTCATATTTTTACATATCTTGATGAATTATGACCCTTGGCACTTGATTTTGACCAAAAGTCAAAGTTTGACTTTTCAGTGTACAGTTGACTTTTTGACTGCAAAATTCATCTGTCAATCCAATGAACTTGAGATCTTTTGAACCATGTAATTAGGTCAAGATGATTCCATTGGACCATTGAAATCATGTTTGAACCCAATTGGTCATTGGCTAGGTTAAAAAATCAGAAATTGCCCTTTCTCAATCAAAACCCTAATTTTGACCATTTTGCCCTTTTGATGATTTGATCAAATTTCTTGAGGAGTTGTGGCCCAAATTTGATCAAATGGTACATATGAGTCTAAAATGTTGATGTGGATCAAAAATTATGAAGTTTGACTGTAAATTGACCATGGTTGACTTTTTCCCCAATACAACTGATTTTTAGGTCAATTGTCCAATTGACTAGTAAAAAATGTGGTTCAAGGCTTGACACTTTGAGCAATCTTAGGGATCCAACATGATGTATGAAAGTCACATGAAGCATTGGTGGTCCAAAAATCCTTGTGCAAACTCAAACCCTAATTTTGGGTCATCAGTGCAAGATGAGATGTCCTGAGCTGAGCAAACCCTAATCTTGTCTTGAGTCCAAGAAGTCTTGTGAGAAAAATCTTGATAAATGAGAGGGAAAATTTTGGGGTACAACATTTAGCATCCTCCAAGCTCGGATGAATCTCTGGCGAAGTCATTGATCGTAGTTGTCGTAGTCGAATACCAAGCCTTGAATCAGCATATCATGCGGGCCATCCCTCCGGGCATAACCAAACTGTCTTAGAGCCAGACATGGGTTGTAGGTGATGCCTCCCATAATGCCAAGTAGAGGGACATTAGGGAATTACCCACAACGGTCAACAATGATAACATTCTCTTTGGATCGAGAGCACCAATGAATATCTGAATGTTTAAGCGTTATTAACCTTTGTGACCACCTCAAACCTTGCTCATTCTTTAAGACTGATTAGGGAAGATGAGAAATAAACCATCTTGCCAGGAGAGGAGTGAAACACATAAGAACACCTCTTTTCCTCATTGTACGAGTGTGAAAAGAGTGTAAGATATCCCCAAGCAATGTAGGCACCAGGTTGCGTGACATGAAGATTTTGACAGCGCTCACATCTATGAGTTGGTCAGGATTGGGGAACAAGACCATCCCATAGATAAGAAGAGCCACAATTTCCTTAAATGCTTGCAAGTATAAGGAATTCCAACAGCTTTGGGCCTTCTCAAATAGAAACTTTGCTAAGAGGCCTTTGACACCACTTCTAGTTTCCCAATAAGTTGTGACATCAGATGAGTGCAAGTGTAGGGCTTGAGAAATCTATTCTGGCTTTGGATCTCTTTCTGTACCGTTGAAAGGTAGTTGATTGAAAATAGGGATCCTCAAGAGTTGAGAAAAATCTTCCAAAGTAGGCACAAACTGATAGTCAGGAAATGTGAAGCAGTGATGCAAATGGTCAAAGAATTGGAAGAGAACTTTCAACATATCCTCCTCTGTGTTGGAGGTGACCAAGTTGAGTAGACGAACATGCCTCTCGGTTAATGGAGAGTTCTCATGGATCCTTGAAACTAGCTCCTTGAGTTGTGGAGGAATTCTTACAAGGTTGATTTGGATAGTTTTTCTGCGAAGTGAATCTATATCCTACAAATTAAGAATAAAGATGAATCTCCAAAATCCTCGAAATAGTTAGTGAATGCAGATGATGTTCATGATGTTATGTACAAGTATGCATATACAAGCAAACCAAACAAGTTCTTAGTTTAGGCTTCCATGGGGTTTTATAGGTAAGTACCCTCTTGAAGTTTAGTTGGCTCAACCTTTCCTAACAATAGTAATCGGGTTCTAAGGAACTCAATATCACTGGATTGTTTCCTTGGCCAATGTTTCAGCTCAAGCCTCTTTAATGGCGACCAAAATATCCCAAGAAACCAACCCTCATTGAGTGTAGTATCAAGTATCTACCAACTTCGGACTGCACCAAAGTCGATCATCTCACTACCTCCTAAAAGGCCAAGTTGGTCAAATAAAAGGTTCTAGAAGTTCATTAGTGCTTCATGACATCACTCAGCGGCCCCGTATTCTCTTTGATTAACTCAAAGGCTACCAGTACCCACAAATATGTCACACTAACATAGCTATTGCTTAGACCATGTCGGTATACCTCGCACAGTTTCCACAATGTATTGCTATTTACCTATAATGTTTCCTAAATCCGAGTGGAGGATTCAAACCCAAACAAAGAACCATAATGTAAAGCAAACAAGTCAAACAATGTAAGCAAATAAATGTGATCTAAAACCCTAAGGTAACCCCACTTTTAGAATAATCCCCAGCAGAGTTGCCAGTTCTGTGATGCGGTGGGAGAACTGACTTGAGGTTTTGCGTTTTATCGCAAATGTTGCGGTTAGAAAGAGTCACCACCGACTTTTCTTTTATCCAAAAGGAAAGGTGAAAATGCACAGGAAAGACCTTTGAGATGTTTTCTTGAGTTCGGGGGGTAGATTATGAAAAGGGAAGGTGCTAGCACCCTTTTCATCAATGGTTTTTTGTGGGCTCTTAGTTACTTACTTAGATCACTTGCTTTGGTTTGTTTGAAATGGTGTTTGATGTGGTTTTGAAAGTATTTTGTAAAAGAGGCCATTCGTTTAGGCAATCTTTGTAATGATTCTCGTTCGTAAGAATGTATACAAAGATGTTTGTCTTTTTGAAAATGATTTCAATGTTTGTAAGATGTTTTTGAAATGTGTGTGTTTGCTTTAAAAATAGCAAGGATTTTGTTTGAAATGGAGCAAGTAACTAGAAGCTATCTACCTACTCAAATGTCTTTCTCATGCATTTTCTATTCCTTTGACATTGTTGACTTACCATTGATTTGGTAAGCAACCCTATCTTTGGATGTAAACAGGACAGGCGTGGGTCATCGTATAACCATTATTAGCAATGTTTGCAAAGTATCTTAGCATTTTGAGGGACCAAGATCATTTTGTAAGGCAACTTTTGAATAGCGTCATCGAGGGACTATGATCTTAAATTTGTTTTGTTTTGCCAAGATACTTTGCATGCGTAACATGGTCATTTCATTTTAGGCAACCAAGTGGGAGAAACCCTAAGGGTGATTATGTGTAAAGTATATCATTTTCATGCTTTTGATCTTGCATTTAGGGTTTTCTATTTGTTTTGTTTCGTTCTTGTCATACAAACCCTAATTATTAATCATGGCATATGAAAGCAATAAATTGCGTAATGTAAATATACTAAGCTATTACAACAATTTTATGGGAGGGGGGAATACAAGTTTGAATGGGGATTTGCACAAACGTAAAACTAAATACATTATTACAACCAAATCGAATTTGCGCGAATTAAAATAAATATAATACAATATTTAAAATGTAATGCAATGTAAAGAGATTTTTGATGTCTTATTTTTATGTAAAAGAATATTTAATTTAAACCTAAAAAATATAAAGAAAAAGATTTAATTTTTTGAAAGGGGTTTAACCCTAATTTTATTTATGAGAAAATAAAGTTTCTATATTATTATTTTTGTATATTTTCCTATATGAAATAATAAATAATATTGTATATAAATATTAAAAATTAAATATATGCAACAAAAAGGTATTTGTAAGTATGAAATGTAAAATAAAAATATTAAGTTTATTTAATTATATTTATAAGTTTATTAAGAAAGTAAATTATATTTTATCAAAATAAACTATATTTTTTATGTGAGAAATAATAAAAAAAATAAAATAAAAGTGTAAAAATAATTAAATAATTTTTTAGGGTTTTTTATCATCAAAGAAAATAATTTAAAGTATTAAATATAAAAATGAAAAAAATAAAATATGAAAGAGTTTACAGGGGGTAAGATAACAAATCAATGGTAGTGCTAGCAAAAAACAAAAAAAAGCCCAGGAAGCCAAAAAGCCAAATACAGCTTCGTCCCTGTCCTGCCTTCTCTTCCTCACGCCATGGCCAGTTCAACCTGTAACTTCCTCATGCATGCATAAAAATGAAAACTTATAACATGAAAAATGTAGCATTTGAACTCACGATTCCAACCATATAAATTATGTAATCTAACTATCAAAGATCAAAGAGAATTTTGAAATCCCTAAATCCTAACCTAACATTTTCAGAGATTTCAAACTCCAAATTCTCTTAGCACAAGTAATATAAATGCAAGATAATGATATGTATAGCTTCGTTGGGATGAGAACTACATTTTTTATTCACAGATCATGGCCTGAGGTTGCATGTACAAGGAGATAGAGTTTGAAAAATTACCTCCTTCATCTGGAATCGTGTATGGAAATGCAGGGACTTTGATGGAGGCCTGATGATTGCTTGAGCTTCCTTGAGCTTCCCTGAATCTATTCCAACCCTTACCTTGCTCTGAAAGTGGCTAGAACTCCCTGACCAATTCCAACTGCAAGCTTCAAAGTTAACAATGGAAAATGGTGAAACAGAGGTTACAGAACAGGGATGATGGTTTGGATTGACTAGGTATCAAGTATGTAAGATGTTTGGTTGATCTAAACACAAAACGCACGAGCCAAATGAATGCTGGATATGTTTGTGCAAAAACTGTATGTTTTGGAAAATTTTTGGTTCTTTTCTTGCTCTAAGTGTTTCAGGCCTTTGCTTGGAGTTCTATGTGTTGTATATCCTTTGCATATTAGTATAGAAATGGTTTTAAGTCAGCTCTCTATCAGCTGTACAAGCCCTAGCCTTTTTGCAACTTTTCTTGTACTTGAAGCAAAGTGACAAGACAAAACTCTCATGCTTGTACCAGCTTGCTTAGGGTTGGTATTTATTCCCTACAAGTTGCCTTTGGTCTGTGGTACTTGCTTGTATCAAGGGGACAGGTCCAATGCTCAAGATCACAAAGTTTGCAAAAGTTGCCCTTTATGAAAATGGCAATGGAACCTTTTTGCCATAAGTGGAATTATCAATTGGATAAAGGTTCAAAAGCATGGATAAAGGCTTTGTCAACTGAGTAAGCATTTAATTAAGGAGTGTGTAGCAAGTTTAGGACCTGTAAAGCATGAAATAGCCAGCATAGGATTGGTTTGCAACTTGGTTCTTCATGAAAATGGCTTCAACAAAAAGTGAGAAAATGCCAATTCCCTCTCTTCGATTCTCCCTACTCAAAAATGATCTTGGAGAGTTCTTGGACATTTTGGAAATCTTGAAATGTGCTCTATAATCCATCTTTGAAATGTATTTTGATATACCTCTTGGAACTATATGAAAACTTGCCATGAAGTTGGGTCCAAAACCTGCCTAAATTAGGGCAAAAATTCACTAAGTTAAGAAGTTCATGACCATGTATTCACAAATTTATAACTTGAGATCCAAGCATATTTAGGGAAAAGTTTATGAAGCAAAGTTGTATATTTCATGGAGGTCTACAACTTTAATGTTGGGAACTTTCTTTGAATCAATATGCATCATGGTGAAAAAGTGGTGAAAAGTTGAGAAAAAATAAGAAATTTTTATACTTAGAAAAATTCTAAGTTATGAAAATTTTCAAATTCAAACCCTAATTTTAAAATTTGGTTTTCTTGGTGAACAAGTTTCACATTTGGGAATGTTTTGATGAATTATGACCCTTGGTACTTGATTTTGTCCAAAAAGTCAAAGTTTGACTTTTCAGTGTATAGTTGACTTTTGATCAGTTGACTGCAAATTTCATCTGTCAATCCAATGAACTTGAGATGTTTTGAACCATGTAATTAAGTCAAGATGATGCCATTTAATCCTTGAAGTCATGCTTGAACTCAATTGGTCATTGGCTAGGTTAAAAAATCAGAAATTGCCCTTTCTTAGTCAAAACCCTAATTTTGACCATTTTGCCCTTTTGAAGATTTGATCCAATTTCTTGAGGAGTTGTGATCCAAACTTGATCAAATGGTACATATGAGTCTAAAATGTTGATGTGGATAAAAAATTATGAAGTTTGGCTGTAAATTGGCCATGGTTGACTTTTTCCCCAATACAACTGATTTTTAAGTCAATTGTCCAATTGACTGATCAAAAATGTGGTTCAAAGCTTGAAACTTATCATGAGCAATCTTAGGGGTCCAAAATGATGTATAAAAGTCACATGAAACATTGATGGTCCAAAAATCCTTGTGCAAACTCAAACCCTAATTTTGGGTTATCAGTGCCAGATGAGATGTCTTGAGCTGACCAAACCCTAATCTTGTCTTAAGTCAAAGAAGTCTTGTGAGAAAAGTCTTGATAAATGAGAGGGCAAATTTTGGGGTGCAACATAGGGTTACTTCGATATGAAAGCCTGGATAGTAGGGCTGTGAGAAGGAACTTGGGTCGTAGGGTTTCTTCGATATGAAAGCATGGATAGTAGGGCTGTGAGAAGGAACCTGGGTCGTAGGGTTTCTTCGATATGAAAGCCTGGATAGTAGGGCTGTGAGAAGGAACCTGGGTCATAGGGTTTCTTCAATATGAAAGCCTGGATAATAGGGCTGTGAGAAGGAACCTGGGTCGTAGGGTTTCTTTGATATGAAAGCCTGGATAGTAGGGCTGTGAGAAGGAACCTGGATAGTAGGGTTACTTTGATATGAAAGCCTGGATAGTAGGGCTGTGAGAAGGAACCTGGGTAGTAGGGTTACTTCGACATGAAAGCCTGGATAGTAGGGCTGTGAGAAGGAACCTGGATAGTAGGGTTACTTCGATATCAAAGCTTGGATAGTAGGGCCGTGAGAAGGAACCTGGATAATAGGGTTACTTCAAAGCGATAGTGTAGATTAATTGACCTGTTTGGTTTCGAGAACTGAGTTTCCGTTAGTTGTCTGCAGATGTGACTTGCATAACTGCTGGGACTGTTGATGATAAATGTCTTTCCTGAAAAGATAATAGGGTTAATTATATGTGATGCATGAAATGCATGGTGGAATGATGTTCTCAAAATAAATGATATTATGATGTATGCGATATGTATGTGTATGTCATGATGTATGTTCATGAAATGCTATCGGGGTATGCTCGCGTCTGGGAAAATAAATCCCTGACAGTTGCCTGAGATTTTTAACTATTCTGTCAGGAGGAGATGCTGCTTGAGAATAAACTCTATGGGAAATGAACTTAGAAAATGTAATCTTGTAGCTGAAGTGATGAACTTTGTCGGGGATTGAGCCTCTGTATTTGGAGAAATAACCGCTATTTGGGGGACGAGTTTTACCTACTCGCCCGTGATTATGAACTTCCGCTGGGGTGATTACGTCCTGTTTTGGGAAAGCTGACATCAATTCCTTTGGATACTTTTACTATGTGGGGAGTGTATGTACCAATAATCGTGTTCCCAAGCTGGCTCTATCCCGGTACCTGCTGGGCAGAGTAACTGTAGGGTTTGGCACTTCTTGTTTTTTCCCTATTTCTGGAATTACGAGTAATTGTCTTTTGTTTCTTATGTAAGTATTTATGAGCGGCAATCATTTTCAAATGCATATATAAAAAATAAATCATTGGACGTTCTTGCAAAATAAAACATAAAACAAAAACAAACTCAAAGTGAAAATAATTTTGTATTGATTTTTGAAGTCGGCCTGTAATAGGCGTTTTTTTACAAATAGGCCGACGTCCTAGTAAGAGAACTCCGCCGAAAAATAGAAATTATACAATTTGTGTAAAATAAAAACAAAACAGCTATGTGAAACAACCCCATTGGGTTCCAACTCTGCTATTGCCTTTATATCTTCAAGCGCCTCATCACTTTGGTTCTTGGCCGAAAGTTGATCAGATTGATTGGCGCCGTCCGAGCTTGGTAGTCGATACCGAAGTCTGGTCGCAAGATGATCCAATGAGACACAGTGATATGCTTCAATCCTTAACTTTTTCCTGGAACACCCTTTTGGGTTTTCGGTCCACCAGGATACCCTTTTTTTCCCAAGCCGCCCTTTCAGGTTTTCGACTTGCCGGGTATACAGATTTTTTTCATTTTCATCCCTTACTTTTGCCCGAACCCTTTTAGTTCGCCGGGAAGCCCTTATTTTTTCCTAGGCCAGTCAACCTAGCGGGTCTTTTAGTTAGGCATAATATCTTTTCACTATGTCTGCATTGACAGGGTGAGGAAGGTCGTCACCGTCCATGGTGGTTAGAATCATAGCTCCTCCCGAGAAAATGTTCTTAACCACAAATGGCCCTTCGTACGTGGGGGTCCATTTACCCCTGGGATCACCTTGCGGAAGTATGATGTGTTTGATCACTAGATCCCCGACTTGATATTATTGGCGTCTAACTTTCTTGTTAAAAGCCTTGGTCATTCGCTTTTGATACGTCTGACCATGGCAGATAGCAGTAAGTCTCTTTTCATCGATTAGATTTAATTGATCAAGTCGGGTTCGGATCCAGTCGTCTTCATTCAAACCCGCATCCTTCATAATCCTGAGAGAATGTATCTGGACTTCGATGGGTAGGACTGCCTCCATGCCATATACCAGAGAGTAGGGTGTTGCCGCTGTCGACGTCTGTGCTGAGGTACGATACCCACGAAGAGAAAATGGTAACATCTCATGCCAGTCTTTGTATGTCATCGTCATCTTCTGTATGATCTTCTTGATGTTCTTGTTAGCTGCTTCAACAACGCCATTCATCTTTGGCCGGTAGGGAGACGAATTATGATGTTGTATCTTGAATTGTTTACAGAGCTCGGTGATCATTGTGTTGTTGAGATTCGTACCATTGTCAGTAATAATTCTTTCTAGCACACCATATCGATAGATCAGATTATGTCGGATAAACCGTGCCACGACGTTCTTGGTTACTGTAGCAAAAGAGGCTGCCTCAACCTATTTTGTGAAATAATCAATGGCTACTAGGATGAAGCGATGCCCGTTAGAAGTGGTGGGCCTGATTTCTCCAATCATATCGATGCCCCATATTGCAAAGGGCCACAGAGCTGTCAAGACGTTTAAGGGGACCAGAGGCACATGCACCTTCTTAGCCATGGTGTGTCCATTGGAATGGGTTCCGAAGGTGCCTTCATGTAGATCTGTCATGATCCCATCTGCTTCACTTTTATCTACACACCGTAGTAGTGTGGAGTCATGGTTGCATTTATAGAGGATTAAATTACTGAGGAAGAACTTTGCAACGAACCTTCTCAGAAACTACTTATCATTGGCAGATGCCCCTTCGGGATACTCTTGAGCCTCGAGATACCTTTTGGCTTCGTGAAACCAGGGTTTGTCTGCCACTTCTTTGATATCGATCTCACAACAGTGTGTTGGCTCATCCAACCTCTCAATGGTAATTTGGGGAGCTTCATTGTTCCTCCTAACCTTGAACATAGAAGACATGTTAGATAGCGCGCCCGCTAACTGGTTCTCCTCTCATGGGAAATGTTCGAAGGTTACCTCCTCAAAGTGTGGGAGCAATGTCAGTACATACTCTTTGTAAGGAATAAGGTTTGGGTGCTTCGTATCCCACTCGCCTTTGATCTGACTTATCACCAGAGCAGAATCCCCGAATACACTCAATAACTTGATCCTTAGGTCAATAGCAGCCCGAAGACCCATGATGCAGGCTTCATACTCCACCATGTTATTGGTGCAATTGAAACATAATCGGGAAGTGAACGGAGTATGACAGCCCTTGAGAGATATGATTACAATGCCAATGCTGTTACCTAGTGCGTTTGAGGCTCCATCAAAATACATAGACCATCGGGATCCCTCCTCAAGTCCTTAATCAGGTCCAGGTTCTTCGTAGTCAGTCACCAACATAATATTCTCATCAGGGAACTCAAAATTCAGGGACTGGTAGTCATCCACGACCTGATGAGCCAAATTATCAGCCAATACACTCCCCTTTATTGCTTTTTGGGTTGTATATTGTATGTCGTACTCAGTTAAGATCATTTGCCACCTTGCTATCTTTCCGGAGAGAGCGGGCTTCTCGAAAATATACTTGATCGGATCCATCTTTGATATCAACAAAGTAGTGTGAGTCAGCATATACTGTCTCATTCGGCGAGCAGCCCATGTCAAAGCACAACAAGTTTTCTCGATCAATGAGTATCGTGTCTCACAGTTGGTAAATTTTTTGCTAAGGTAATATATGGCGTGCTCTTTTCGACCAGACTCGTCATGCTGCCCCATCACACACCCCATTGAATTGTCTAGTACTGTCAAGTATAATATCAAAGGTCTTCCTTCAACTAGAGGCATCAGAATTGGTGGTTCTTGAAGGTATTCCTTGATTATTTCGTAAGCGGTCTGGCATTTATC
This sequence comes from Vicia faba, assembly GCA_948472305.1. Lineage (NCBI taxonomy): Eukaryota > Viridiplantae > Streptophyta > Magnoliopsida > Fabales > Fabaceae > Vicia > Vicia faba. Next base: position 1,395,960,953 of record OX451741.1, read on the forward strand.
ATTCCACTTTACCACTTGATATTTCTTCAGAAGCTTGAAGATTGGCTCATAAGTGGCAGTCAGATGTGAAATGAACCTAGCGATATAATTCAGGCGTCCCAAGAAACCTCTAACTTCCTTCTCTGTACGGGGAGCTGACATCTCTTGTATGGCTTTTTCCTTCGCAGGGTCTACCTGAATACCCTTGTCGGTGACAATGAATCCGAGAAGCTTACCAAACCTTACCCTGAATACCCTTCTCTGTGTAATGAAGGTTGTTTTCTCCATTTCTTCAGGAGCTATCTTGATCTGGTTGTAGCTAGAGAAACCGTCCATGAAGGAGAAGATTTTATGCTGCGCGGTGTTGTCGACCAGAACATCAATGTGAGGAAGTGGGAAGTCATCCTTGGGGCTTGCCCTGTTCAGATCTTGTAATCCACACACATCCGTACCTTACCGTCCTTCTTAGGTATCAGAACAACATTAGCAACCCACTGTGGATACGAAGTGACAGCTAAGAATCTTGCATTGAACTGCTTCATGACCTCTGCCTTGATTTTCTCTGACATTTCAGGACGCATACGGAGGACCTTCTGTTTAACCGACAAACAATCTTCTTTGGTCGGCAGGCAATGTACCACAATATCAGTATCCAAACTAGGCATGTCTTCATAGGACCAGGCGAAGATCTCAACATAGTCATACAACATCTGTATCAACCTTTGTTTGACACTAAGCTCTATATTTGCACCTATTTTAACCTCTTTTCTGTCTTCCTCAGTACCCAAGTTCACTGTCTCAACCGACTCTTCATGAGGCTGTATGGCCCTTTGTGATGCCGTGGGAGAACTGACTTGAGGTTTTGCGTTTGTGTTTGCAAATGTTTCAGTTTAGCAAGAGTCGCCACCGACTTTTAATTTATCCAAAGGAAAGGTCAAAAAGCACAGGAAAGACCTTTGAGATGTTTTTCTTGGGTTCAGGGGGTAGATTATGAAAAGGGAAGGTGCTAGCACCCTTTTCATCCATGGTTTTCCATGGGCTCTTAGTTATTTGTTTTAGATCACTTGCTTTTGCTTTTCAATTGTTTGAAATGGTGCTTTTGTGTGTGGTTTTGAAAATATTTTGAAAAGAGGCCTTTGTTTAGGCAACCTTTGTAATAATTCTTGTTTGAATGTATACAAAGGTGTTTGTCTTTTGAAAAATGTTTCAATGTTTGAAAGTTTGTTTTGGGAAGATGTTTTGAGATGTGTTGTGTGTTTTTGAAAATAGCAAGGATGTTTGCAAGTTTGATCAAGTAACTAGGAGCATCTACCTACCTACTAAAAAGTCTTTCCTACACATTTTTTAACCCTTTGACAGTGTTGTTTTACCATTGCATTTGGTAAACAACCTTGTGTTTGGATGTTAAACGGGACAGGCTCGGGTCATCGTATTGACCATGATAGCAATTGTGCTAAGTATCTTTAGCAAATTTTTGAGGGACTAGATCATTTTGTATAGGCAACCAAGATAGCGTCATCGAGGGACTATGATCTTTTTTTTTTTGCCAAGATACCTAGCATGCATACCATGGCCATTTTAAAGGCAACAAGTGGATGAAACCCTAGGGGTGCTTGTGTGCATTGTGTTATCAATTTCATGCATTTTGTCTTGTATTAGGTCAAGCTATTTGTTGATTTTGGATTTTTGCATACAAACCATAATCTTTCTATCATGGCATATTTGAAAGTTATAAAGTGTGTGAAAATAAATCTACGACTATTACAACATTGATATAAGGAGGGAGGTACAAGTTTGAATAGGGGGATATTTGCAAGAAGATATAAAACCCTAAATCAACTATTACAACCAAATTGAATTCATTGCAAATAAATAAATAGACAATATTTAAATATGCAAATAAATATGAATATGCAAAAGTGATTTTTTGTATTTTTATTTTATGTATGTAAAAATAAAATATTTAATGTATTAAAAATAAGAAAATAAAAATGATAATTTTTATTAAGGGATGGAAACCCTAATTTGTTTTAAGAAAATATATATGTACTAATTATATTATTTATTCATTTATGTACAAAAAAAATAAATAAGAATATTATTTACAAATGTTAAAAAATAGAAATATGTGAGAAAAAATAGTATTTAAGTATATAAATAATAAAAATAAAAATAAAATATTTTTATAATATTTACAAGTTTTCTATTTAAAAAAATAAAAGTATATTATTTAACAATTATTTCTATGTCCAAAAAATAATAAAAATAATAACATAAAATATGAAAATTTATAAAAATATTTTTAGTAATTTTTAATGTTTAGAAAAAATAAAAATAAAGTCAGAAATGAAAAAGAAATAGAAAAATATGCAAAAAATAAAAAAATGGGATGAGGGGTGTAAACAACAAGTCAGGGGGTGTCAAAAGCATGGAACAAACAGGCCCAGCCCACTGACTTCATCTTCAACCTTGTGACAGGAAATACGCGCGCCTTGATGTTCAAACTGGGAAATCCTGCATACGTGCTCTAAAGCAAAAACTTGCAACATGAAAGTTATAGGGAATAATCACACGATTATAACCATGTAAAAAACTTAATCTAACTCTCAAAGACCAAAGAGAATTTCTCTGACCCTAATTTCTAACCTAGTTTTTTCAGAAAGTTCATCATTCAAATTCTCCCAACTCAGTTAACTTAAATGAAATCTATGCATATGTACAACTCAAGGGCAATGAGTACTACATTTTTTATTCATAAACCTAAGCCTAATGTTTCCTAAATAGAGAGATAGAAGTTTGAACTTTACCTGTTTCAGTTGAGCTCGAGTATGGCAATGCAGGGGTTTTCAGTGAGGCCTGAGATGCTTGGGAGCTTGCTTGAAGTTCCTTTGACCTTCCCCAATGCTTAGTTTGCTTTGAACTTGCTTGAATCTCTCTATGGAACTCAACCTGCAAAGTCAAAATTCAAAAATGGTGAAGCTTGAAAACAAGGTTACAGTTGTTGGCCAATGGTTGGGATAGCTTAGGTGGGTTGTATGGAGTGTGTTGGAAGAGGTTTGGGGAAAAATGCACGAGTAGTTTTTGTTTTTGCAATCAAAATGCAGAAGCTGCCCTATTTTGCAAGATTTTGGTGTTTTGGTGTACAAGGGTGTTTGAGGACTGGCTAGCTCGTGTTTTTGACCTTTGGAAATATGAAAAACTCGGTTCAAATGTTTACAAATCTTGGTTTTATCAGATTGCAAAGATATATGGTTTTTGCAAGTTGACTTGGTTTAGAAGCAAAAGTGTGAAGTGACCAAGGGCAGGCCTGTACAGGCTAGATTCAAGCATGCAAAAAGTTGTTGTACCTTTGCCTAAGTTTATGGAGTTGGTTTGTTGTAAAGGGATGGGTTCAAGGCTCAAGGGAAACAAAAATGCATAAAGTGAACTTTATCAAAATGGCATTGTTAACTTTTTGCCATTTTTAGATTAATCCTTTGTGTAATCTTCCATTGATCAGAACAATGCCTTAATCCATTGTATTTGCATTCAAGTTTTGAGTGTGAAAGGGTTTAGATACCTGTAAACAAGTACAAGCAAGGCTGGATAGAATTTGCAAATTGTAGCATAGTGAAAAATGCCATGGACCAAAGTGATTTTTTGCCAAATTCAAACCTTCGATTCTCCCTAACCATAAATGATTTTGGAGAGTTCTTGGACATTTTGGAAAGCTTGTAACATGCTTTAAAATACATCTTTGAAATGAATTTTTATATTCCAATTAGAACTAGGTGAAAAATTTCCATGAAGATAGGTCAAAATCGTGCCTAAACTAGGGCAAAATTTCACTAAGTTAAAAGTTTCATGGACCCTTGTTCACAAAATCATAACTCGAGATCCAAGCATCTTTTGGGAAAACTTTGTGAATCAAAGTTGTATATTTTGTGGAGGACTACAAATTTCATGTTGGAGGTTTTGTTTGAATCCAATTGCATCGTGGTGAAAAAGTTGGGCAAAGTTGGGAAAAAATAAGAAAATTTCATAACTTAGAAAATTTCTAAGTTATGAAATTTTTCAATCTTAAACCCTAATTTGCAAAATTAAGTTTCTTGGTGAACAAGTTTCATGTTTTGACACATCTTGATGAAAAATGACCCTTGGCACTTGATTTTGACCCAAAAGTCAGAGTTTGACCTTTCAGTGTACAATTGATTTTTGATCAGTTGACTGGAAAATTCATCTGTCAATCCAATGCTTTTGAGATCTTTTAAACCTTGTGATTAGGTCAAGATGATTCCATTGAGTCCTTGAATCCATGCTTGAACCCAATTTGCCATTGGCTAGGTGAAAAATCAGAAATTGCCCCTGTACAGTCAAAACCCTAAAAATGACCATTTTGCCCTTTTGATGATCTGATCAAATTTCTTGAGGAGTTGTGGTCCAAACTTGATAAAATGGTTCATATGAGTTTATAATGTTGATATGGACAAACAATTATGAGGTTTGACTATAAATTGTCCACAATTGACTTTTTCCCTAATACAACTGATTTCTAGGTCAACTGTCCAATTGACTGGGCAAAAATTTGATTCAAGGCTTGAAACTTGGTATGGGCAATCTTAGGGGTGCAACATGAAGTATGAAAGTAAAATTAAGCATTTAGAGTCCAAAAATCCCTGTGCAACCTCAAACCTTAATTCCAGGTCAATAGTGCAAGGAGATGTCTTGAGCTGAGCAAACCCTAATCTGGTATGGAGTCCAAAGAGTCTTGTGAGGGGAAATATTGATAAAATGAGAGGGAAAATTTTGGGGTACAACAGCTGCCCCTGTTCAATCTTCTTGAACCTGAAGAGTTAGATTGGCGAGTTTTCCTTTCGTGACTCGAAGGTGAAAGAGGATTAGACACTAGAGTGCCCGTAAATTTGCACTCGTCAAAATGTTGAGGGAATGGGCTTAAAGATGCCATTTGGAGATGATAGAATCTTGCTGGAGACGGGCTTAAAGATGCCATCCAAGAAGTGTTAATCGCATAAGAGATTCCTTTGCGAGAGCCTGTATACCTGTTGTTGAGGAGGACTACGCTGGAGAATGCTGGTCTCTATCGTGGTAGAAATAGAATTTTAGGAGCTTCAGTCGTCCGTTATTCTACTGGGGAATCATCTCTTGGTTTGAAGAGGTGAAAATGAACTGCTATCTGGTCGTGCTCCAGGCTTTACAGTGACTTAACAGGGAGATGAGATTAAACTTGCTATCCGGTCGTTCTCCAGGTTTCGCAATTTCTCAATTCTTATCTGGTCGTACTCCAGGCTTTAGAAGGAATTAAGTTGTTATCCGGTCGCCTCCGGGCTTTAACTTAAATTTAAGGCATACTAATATCTGGTCGATTCCAAACTTCTTAGTAATTAGCCAAGTAAACTGCTATTTGGTCAAAATCCAAGCTTCACAGTGTACCTCACTGTTATCTGGTCAAAATCCAGGCTTCACAGTCTTGTATTGCTATCTGGTCGAAATCCAGGCTTCACGATATCTTACTTCCTATCTGGTCAAAATCCAGGCTTCAGAAGAAAATCAAATGGTTATCTGGTCGTCTCCGGGATTCCTTTTGATTTTGAGGCCTACTAATATCCGGTTGAATCCGGGCTTCAAAGTAATTAGCCAAGTAAACTGGTATTTGGTCAAAATCCAAGCTTCACAGTGTACTTCACTATTATCTGGTCAAAATCCAGGCTTTACAGTGTTTTGTAGAGATCAAGATACTATCCAGTCGAACCCTAGCTTTATAGCTTGAATTTAAGGTGTATCACAATCTGGTCGATTCCAGGCTTCATGGTGCTTTATACTTCTATGTGGTCGATTCCAGGCTTCTCAGTAATTTGCTGGGGATTTAACTATTTTTCCGGTCGATCTCCGGACTTTAGTATGATCGAGATATTATCCGGTCGAATCCGGGCTTCATAATTTGAGCTGGAACAGGAATCTGAGCATCGATTTGAATAAACAGTAGAACAACATCCGTATCTGGAGCATCTCTAAGTTGTATTTGAACTTTGAATATTTGTTAAAGATAGCTGTTAATTTTATCCTGAAAAGGGCAAAATGTTAGCTGAAACACAAAGTATATGTTGCATGAGATGTATGATGCAATATATGTGTTTTATCAATGTTTATGATATATGAATGTGATGTATGTGTATGTAAGCTGATTAGCTGTCTTGCTAAGGAAAATAAATCCTTGATAGCTGGAGATAATAAAATCTTTGACTGCTGCCGGGGAAAATAAATCCTTGACTGCTGTTGGAGATTCAAAAACTTTGACAACTCGCGGGGATTATCAAAAACTTTGGCAACTTCTGTATGGATGTGAGAATCCTTCACGACTTTCTTGGGGGTATAGGGATCCTTTAAGTCCTTTGAAGTTGGAAGATAATAGACATTCCATTGTAAGAATAATGTCGAGTGTTGCTTGAGAAACCTGCTTGGGGAGTCCCGAGAACCTTGATGACTATGACTGGGGATTGAGAATCTTCAATCTGCTGAGAAATAAAAATAATTCTGCGGGGAGAAAGTTTATTCTGTTGGAGAGTTGCTATACTGCTGGGGAGTTATCCGAAACTGTCGTCTGGTTAGCTGTCAGAATTTAAAGCAACTTGTTGGGAAATTAACAGGTTCCAAGATAACTTGCAGGGGAATTATCTGGTTTTAAGACAACTCTTTTGGGAATTGGAGGAAACTGGATGGTTTTCCACCGGGGTTTGAAGCTTTGGACTCCGCTGGGGAAGAAAGTTTCATCTTCGTTGAGGATCTGCTGTTCAAAGTTTTTGGCTCCGCTGGGGATTGGGAGTTTTGAAAACTTAGCTCCGGTGTGGATTTTTGAAATTTAATTCCGCTGGGGATACATATTTCAAGGTTTTAGCTCCGCTGGGGATCTAGATGATGTACAACAGGGGATTTCTCTTGGAATAGCCTAAATACGTCTTCCTATACTTCCAACCTATCAGTAATTATTCTTTCCAATTTCGTTTATTTGTAAACAGTGATTATATTCAAATGCATATGCTCACTTAATAAATCATTGGACGTTTTCAAATAAAACACAAGTGTAAAGAAAAAGAAAAGGCAAATAGTTTTCTGCACTTTGAAGTATCTTTATATTAACTTTGTGTAAGTATTTTGTACAAAGGAGACAAACATCCTAGTAAGAGAATGTTGTCATAAAAATTAAGAAAACATTTATACAAAGAAAGATGGCTATGTGTGAAAATTCCACGGGGTTCCCATTCTGCTATAGCCTTCGTAACTCTGAATATCCTGTCCATTCGTTGCTTCATCTGACGATGAATGAATTGATCAGAAACCTGGAGCTTGTCTGGTGAAGAGATTGTCCTTAAAGTGATCCGACAAGGCATAGTCATACGCTTTAATTCCCTAACTTTTGCCTGGACCTCCCTTTCGGGTTTTCAGTACACCGGGAAACCCTTTTTTTCCCAAGTCTCCCTTTCGGGTTTTCAACTTGCCGGGTGTACATATTTTTTTATTTATCCCTAATTTTTGCCTGAACCGCCCTCTCGGGTTTTTGATTCACCGAGATGCCCATTTTTTCCCAAGTCGCCCTTTCGGGTTTTCAACTTGCCGGGTCATTTATGCGTAGTATCTTTTGACTATGTCTGTGTTTGCAGGGTGCAGCATGTCGTATCCGTCCATGGTGGTCAGGATCATTGCCCTACCAGAAAAGATGTTTTTGATCATAAATGATCCTTCGTAAGTAGGAGTCCATTTGCCCCTGGGATCACTTTGCGGAAAAATGACCCGCTTGATTACAAGATCCCCGACTTGATATACCTGGCATCTGACTTTCTTGTTGAAAGCCTTGATCATGCGTTTTTGATACGCCTAACCGTGGCAAACAACAGTAAGTCACTTTTCGTCGATCAAGTTAAGTTGATCAAGTCGGGTCTGAATCCAATCGTCTTCACTCAAACCAGCATCCTTCATGATTCTCAAGGAGGGAATCTGAACCTCGATAGGTAAAACATCTTCCATGCCGTATACCAAAGAATAGGGTGTTGCCCCAGTTGATGTACGTGCCATGGTACGGTACCCGTGCAGAGAAAACGGTAACATCTCATGCCATTCCTTGTAGGTGACTGTCATCTTTTGTATGATCTTCTTGATATTTTTATTTGCAACTTCGACATCACCGTTCATCTTTGGCCGGTAGGGAGATGAATTATGATGTTGAATCTGGAACTGTTCGTACAAAGCGGTAATCATAGTGTTGTCCAGGTTTGTACCGTTGTCAGTGATAATCCTGTCGGGGGTACCATACCGGCAAATAAGGTTCTGCATGATGAAGCGGGCAACCACATTCTTTGTAACGGAGGCGAAGGAAGCTGCTTCGACCCACTTGGTGGAGTAATCAATGCCCACCAGGATGAAGCGGTGTCCATTGGATGTTGTAGGCTTGATCTCTCCAATCATGTCGATTCCCCACATCACGAATGGCCAAGGAGCTGTTAAGACATTGAGAGGAACTGGAGGTATATGTACCTTGTCAGCGTAAATTTGGAATTTGTGACAAGTACGGGAATGTTGATGACAATTAGCTTCCATGGTAGACCAGTAATAGCCTGCCCGCAGAATCTTCTTAGCCATCGTATGACTGCTTGAGTGGGTGCCGAAGGTACCATTGTGCAGTTCATCCATAATCTGCTCAGCTTCAACCTTGTCCACACAACGGAGCATAATACAATCATGATTGCGCTTGTATAAGATACCATTGCTCAGGAAGAACTTAGCTAAGAACCTCCTTAGAAAATTTGTGTCGTTGACTGAAGCTCCTTCAAGGTATTCTTGTGCTTCGAGATACCTTTTGACGTCATGGAACCAAGGTCGGTCCACTACTTCTTCGGTATTAATCTCGTGACAATATGCAGGTTCGTCCATCCGTTCAATGGTAATTTGGGGAGCCTCATTATCCCAGTTAAGTTTAAAAATGGAGGACATTGTAGCTAGGGCATCTGCTAGCTGATTTTCTTCTCGCGGGAAGTGCTCGAAGGTAATCTACTCGAAATGAGGTAGCAATGTCAGGACATGTTCTTTGTAAGGGATGAGGTTAGGATGTTTAGTATCCCACTCTCCTTTGATTTGACTGATAACCAAAGTTGAGTCCCCAAACACAATTAAGGATTTGATTCCCAAGTCAATAGCAGCCTTGAGACCAAAGATACAAGCTTCATATTCGGCCATGTTGTTGGTGCAGCTGAAGCAGAGTCTGGCGATAAAAGGTGTATGGAAACCGTCTGGAGAGATAAGTACAACACCAATACCGTTTCCAAGTGCGTTGGAGGCACCATCAAAGTACAGGGTCCATCAGGATCCTTGTTCAGGTCCGTCATACGGTCTGTTTTCTTCAATGTTGCTCAAAGTCATGATATCCTCGTCGGGGAAGTCGAACCTCATGGATTGGTAATCTTTGACAGCTTGATGGGCCAGATGATCGGCTAGCACACTCCCCTTTATAGCTTTTTGGGCCGTGTACTGTATATCATACTTTATGAGGATCATTTGCCACCTAGCGATTCTTCCGGATAGAGCAGGCTTCTCGAAGATATACTTGATCGGATCCATCTTAGAGATCAGCAGAGTGGTATGTGTCAACATATACTGCCTTAGCCGGCGAGAAGCCCATACCAAAACGCAACAAGTTTTCTCGAGTAGTGAGTAGCGAGTCTCACAGTCGGTAATCTTTTTGCTAAGGTAATAAATGGCATGCTCTTTTTGGCCAGACTCATCATGTTGGCCCAATACGCACCCCATTGAATTTTCTAGGACAGTCAGATACATAATTAGAGGTCTTCCTTCGACGAGAGGCATCAAGATAGGAGGTTATATCAAATACTCCTTGATTCTATCGAAAGCAACTTGACAGTCATCATTCCATTTAACCACCTGATCTTTCTTCAACAGCTTAAAGATTGTTTCACAGGTAGATGTTAGGTGAGAAATGAACCTTGCAATGTAGTTTAGGCGTCCCAAGAAACCTCTGACCTCCTTCTCAGTGCGAGGGGCAGGCATTTCTTGTATATCTTTAACTTTGGCAGGATCAACCTAGATGCCTTTGTTACTGACGATGAAACCCAAGAGTTTACCGGACCTGACTCCGAAAGTGCACTTGTTAGGGTTCAGTCTAAGCTTGTACTCTTTCAACCTGACAAACAACTTTTGCAGATGCTCGAGGTGTTCTTCTTCTGTCTGTGAACGGGATATCATGTCGTCTACGTAAACCTCTATCTCATGATGTATCATATCATGAAACAAAGCTACCATGGCGCGTTGATAGGTTGCCCCGACATTCTTCAGTCCGAATGGCATCACTTTATAGCAGAACATACCCCACTGTGTAACAAAAGTAGTTTTCTCCATGTCTTCAGGGGCCATTTTGATCTGGTTGTACCCTGAAAATCCATCCATGAAAGAAAATACCTTGTGCTGAGCTGTATTGTCAACCAAGATGTCAATGTGCGGTAGTGGAAAATCATCTTTAGGGCTAGCCCTCTTTAAGTCTCTGTAATCCATGCACATTCTGACTTTGCTGTCCTTCTTAGGTACGGGCACTATGTTAGCAACCCATTGTGGATAGGAAGTAACAGCAAGAAAGCCAACATTGAACTGCTTCATCACTTCAGCTTTGATCTTTTCAGACATGTCGGGCCGCATGCGGCGAACTTTCTGTTTAATTGGTGGACAATATTCTCTTGTAGGGAGACGATGAACCACAATATCTGTATCAAGTCTCGACATGTCTTCGTAGGACCAGGCGAAGATCTCAACATATTCATTCAATAGCTGAACTAAACGCTTCTTGACACTTGGCTCTAGGTTGGCACCCACTTTAACTTCTTTTCTGTCTTCCTCAGTTCCTAAGTTGATTGTCTCTAACAACTCCTCATGTGGTAGAATAGCCCTTTCTTCCTGTTGTAGCAGTCTAGCCAACTCTCCAGGCACTTCACAGTCTTCATCACCTTCGTATTCAGCATGATTGACCAGATCTTCAGAGTCACTAAAGGCCATAGCAGAATTGTTACCCATGGAATCCGGAATGGATGGGTACCTGCATTGGTGAGTGTGGGTGTGTGTAAGGGATAGCCACCTTTAAACAAATAAAATGTAAAAAGAAAGAAAATGAACACAAAAGTTTATATATGAAAACATCCATGATTCATTAAAATGGCATATGAAGATGAAAAATCAAACCCTTACAAATGGACCTATGTACCTAGGGTAAGGTATAAGGAAAAAAGTGTACGAATTGTTTAGGAATTATTACAAACCAACAGAAATGTTTGAAAGATAAATTAATGATTAATGAAAGTAATGGGAACAAAATCCTTTGCCTCCCAATTGCATAGTCCTCCTTCAACGGTAGGGAAAATCCAGTCTTCTAGGTTGCTCTCCTCTTCACCATCCTCCAAAGCACTGACTCCATGATGAGTGATCTTCACTGGTGGTCCTCCAGCCCGGGAGCGAGGCATAACCTTTTGAGCAGAAGCAGTGAAACCTAAGCCGAATTTATTAGATTTGAAAGGAAAATCAGGAAGTTGCCCCCAGATTATGCTTCCTCCTTCTTCAATCACAGCCTTTGCATCTTTGAGTGACGACATCCGAAGCGGAGGTCGAGTAATCATGGGTACAGAAGGCACTGTCTTGGTTTCCGCAATCTCTTCAGAAACTTTCTCGAAGTGTTGAAAGGGGGTCTCGATGAACTCACCATCCAATTCCACATAGCGGAAATAATTAAGATGGCTTATCATGTATTCCTCTTCACCGTGAACTGTTACAATTTTCCCCTGGACAAGGTACTTGAGCTTTTGATGCAGAGTTGAAGTAACGGCCCCAGCATGATGAATCCAGGGTCTTCCCAATAAGCAAGAATAGGAGGGATGGATGTCCATGACATAAAATGTGGAATTGAAGGTTTCAATCCCCACTTTAATAGGGATGTCCACCTCCCCGTGGACCATCCTTTTAGAACCATCAAAGGCTCTGACAATGATGTTGATGGGCTTCAAAGTTAGACCTTCACAATCTATCCTATCCAATGCCTTCTTTGGCAAGACGTTCAGCGAAGAACCAATGTCTACCAGAACATGTGCCAGAGTAGTCCCTCTGCATTCTACCGAGACATGCAAAGCGTCATTATGTTTTCTCCCTTTGATTGTTAGATCAGCGTCGGAGAACCCTAGACCGTTGTCTGCTGTTAGGCTAGCTACACATTCCTGGAACTGGTCCGTGGAGGTTTCCTGGGGCACATGGGCCGTCTTCAAGAATTTGATTAAAGCTTTGGCATGGGCTTCTGAGCAAAGCAGCAATGCCAACATAAAGATTTTTGAGGGGGTTTGCCTCAGTTGCTCCACAACATTATAATCACTTTTCTTGATTATTTTCAAAATCTCTTCCATTTCTTTCTGAGTGGTCTTAGGGATGATCAATGGCTGAGCCCTCGTCCTGACAGGCTCTTCTTGGATCCCTTTCCCTCTATCATCAGCAGCAGCAGAGGGGACAATCACAGGAGTCACAACTTCTTCAATAACTGGAGTTCTCGCAGATATGTTGACCGGTGCAGGAGTAACCTTAGGAGCGGCTGAAGGTCCGAAGATTGCCTTTGGTGGCGCAGATATGTTGATCAGCACAGGAGTAACCTTAGGAGCGGCTGAGGGTCCTAAGATTGCCTTTGGTGGCGCAATCTCCGGAGAGAAAATTCTTCCACTGCGGGTGATTTTACTCGTTCTGGTAATGTTTCCAATGTCGGAAGTCTCTTCATCAGAACTTTCTTCAGCTGATTCAATTTGTTTAACACCGTGGTAAAAGATCTCTCCCCCATAGTTCCACGGTATTGATTTGTTAGACTTGTACGGGATAGGCCCCAACATAGTTATCTTCAAAGGTATAATCTTTGGATCAGATGTAATCTTAATAGGTCTTTTGGAGACCTTGGAAAGATTGGCGAATATGGTAATTATTGAAACATCATTGACAGGAGTCGGGGTAACAGGAGTCTTCTCAAAAAGGATTTCTTGATTATCCATTAGGCGTTGGATGCCTAACTTCAACAACGGACAGTCGGTCGGTAAGGATGAACAAAGGTAGCAATCTTTTTCACAGCCTGGGAAAATCCCAGCCTTCAACAGATTCAACTTGATTATCGGTAGCGGAGTCATTAAATCATCAACAATAGCAACAAAAAGATCTTCTTCAACAGCATGGACATTGTGACCATGTTTTGGCATTGGAGCAGAGATCACATTAGGTTTTTCAGGGGCGTCAAATTCCACTTCTTTAGCATCTATTAAATCCCGAATCTTGTTTTTGAGGGCCCAACAATTGTTGGTGTCGTGCCCTATACTGTCTGAATGATAAGCACACTTGGTATTTGCATGGTAGAAAGGAGAAGTTGTATTCGGATTTTGCGGGGCCTCTCTCAAACTGGTAAGGTTTAACTTCAGGAGGTGAGGGAGAACCTGAGCAGGTGTCATGTTGATCTGGGTGAATTGCCGTGCAGGACTTTCCACTCTTGCTTGGTTGGTTATGGGTTGATTATTTCTAGGCTGATCAGCTACAGACTTCTGAATCATTACAGCCCCCACCGCTGGCCAGCGCTCAACTCTTCCTTGACTTCTTTGAGAGTAGACAGCTGAGACTTATTTCTTTGCCGGAAAGGTCTTTTTGATGGTAGCGGAAGTAGATGCATCCTTCTAAATTTTTCCGCTCTTGATTCCGTCTTTAACTCTCTCACTAGTCAGAATCAACTCGGTGAACCCCACAGACGAACTTCCAATCAGGTGATTGAAAAAGGGGCCAGACAGTGTACCCAAGAACATATCAACAAGCTCCCTCTCAGACAATGGTGGCTACACCCTTCCAGCCAAGTCTCTCTATTTTTGGGCATACTCTTTGAAACCTCCATTTGATACCATACCCATACTCTGTAGTTGAGTACGGGTTGGTGCCAAATCCGCATTATATTGATATTGTCTGTAGAAGGCAACAACCAAATCCTCCCAGTTGTGCACATCAGATCTCTCTAGCTGGTAAAACCAATCTAACTGCGTCCCCGAAAGACTATCCTAGAATAAATGAACCCACAGATCCTTATCAGAAGAATGAGGTTGGATTTTTCTGACGTAAGACCGCAAATTCATTTTTGGACAAGACAAACCATCGTATTTAGCAAATATAGGCACCTTAAACTTGGGGGGAATCACAATCCCATAGACCAGCCCTAGATCTTCAAAGTCTAGCCCAGGCACTCTCTACACCTCCATAGCTGCCAGACGCTCTTCTAGATTCTTGTACTTGTCATCTGCAGGCGGGTACTGCTGCTCAGAATAATCTTCATCCTCTTCTTCTTCTTCTTCTTCCTCAGACTCAGGTTGCACTGCAGCCCCCTTTCCTGCCCCTTCATCAGATGTTAAGGGGAAATCAAGGACTCTTCTAGCTTGACCTTCAAATCTTTTACCCAAGGTATCCACACCAACTCTTTTCTTTTTCTTTTTCTCCTTCTCCTTCTCCAGCAAGGTTTTGAGATCCTTTTGACCCTTAGCCAAGGTCATGAGTAGTTGCTGGAACTGTGAATTCTGCGCCTGTAAGTCTTTAACCGTCTGCTCTATATCCATCTGGCTGAAATAAACAGCAGAGAGATAAGGAAACTTGGTGTGAATACCTGTTTATGCATATGATGAATGATATGTATTCATGTAATGCATTCAAGGATTCAGAAATTCAAATTTGTTGCAAACAAAAAAGAACACACGTCATATTAATAAGAAGAATTTGTTAGTACATAAATGCCCCATGGGAAAAATAATACAAAATTCTAATGTAAAAAGACGTTGCACATCCTTTTTGGTGCAATGTAGGTGTTGAGAGTCTGCTCTTCGTGAAGTTGAAGAGTAAGTTCCAAAACCTTCTTCTCACTGGCATAGAATTGGGCTTCAAAAGTATCGCGTTCTCCCTTGAGTTGTATCCAACTCCTTTGCAAATCTTCAAGTGATGTTGGCATGTCAGGATGTAGGAGGGTGTATGGAACCTCTCCTTCCATAACAGGCTCTTTGATCACAGGCAAAATGTAGGGGTAAGGCATCATAAGACTTTGGGCGCGGGTTCATACCCACTTGAGGTAAGGCTTAAGGGGGATGGAATTCTTGTGTCCCAAGGTCTTACTGTCCACTTTGTTGGGCATCCTCCAAGCTCGGATAAACCTTTGTCGGAATCCTTGATCGTTGTTGTCGAAGTCAAAAACCAAGTCTGGAATCAGCATGTCATGAGGGCCATCCCTTCAGGCATACCCAAACTGTCTCAGAGCCAAGCAAGGGTTGTAGGTAATGCCTCCCCTAATGCCTAGTAGAGGGACATTAGGGAATTCCCCACAATAATCAATGATGATAATATTTTCTCGGGATCGAGAACACTAATAAATATCTGAATGTGTAAGGGTCATCAATCGTTGTGACCACCTCAATCCTTTCTCATTCTTCAAAACTGATTGGGGAAGGTGAGAAATAAACCACCTTTCCAGTAGAGGAGTACAGCACATGAGAACACCTCTTTTCCATTGTTCGTGTGTGAAATGAGTGGAGGATATCCCAAAGCAATGTAGGCACCAGGTTGCGAGCCATGAAAATCTTGACAGCACTGACATCTATAAATGGTCAGGGTTTGGGAACAAGACCAACCCATAGATGAGAAGAGCTACAATCTCCTCAAAAGCTTGTAAGTCCAATGAATTCCAGCGTTCTTGAGCTTTCTCAAACAGAAACTTTGCCAAGAAACCCTTGACACCACTTCTGGTTTCCCAATGACCTTTGACATCAGATGGTTGCAAGTGCAGGGCTTGAGCAACATCTTCAGGCTTTGGATCTCTTTCCGTACCATTGTAGGGTAGTTGATGGAGAATAGGAATCCTCAGGAGTTGAGAAAATTCCTCCAAAGTAGGCACTAGTTGATAGTCAGGAAATGTGAAGCAGTGGTGTATGGGGTCTGTTGTACCCCAAAATTTGCCCTCCCATATTCTCCATGAAATTGCCAAGCCAAGCTGCAAAATTCCCCAAGGGTTGCATAGTCAAAAATCTCTCATACAGTCAAAACTAGGGTTTGTGTTCTGATCAAGAAAATGAAGTTTTCAAAGGTCCAATCAAGTCTCACATGCCTACAAATATGGTCAAGCATCCTCATATCAAGTTTCAAGACATTCAGCTCAAAATTGCACAGTCAAAACCCTAGATTGCACTACAGTCAACTGTAGGGGAAAAATGGTCATTTGACAGTCAAAAGTTCAAATTTTTGGTCAACATATCATTTTGAAGCCACAAACATCATTTGATCAATGCTTGATCATGATTCTCAAAATTTGGCTCAGAAATCATCAAGATGCAAAAAGTTTCCTTATTTGGACAGTTGAAAAAGTCAACTGAAATTGACCAGGGCATAACTTTCACATGGATTATCAGAAAAATTCCATCCAAAGCTCATTTTGAAGAGAAAGACATTTCCTACAACTAATCTTCACACTTCAAGTCCAAGAAATGCTCTCACAAAAAGTTATCAATTTCAACATTATAGGTCATTTTCAAAAGTCAACAAAAAGGGACTTTAAGTCAAAGGCCATAACTTGAGATTGGTAAATCAAAATGACATGGGACCAAAGACATTGGTTAAAGGACTCAAAGAACTTTCCAAAATGTCCAAGAACATGAGAAAATCTTTAAAATTGAGCAAGTTATGCCTTGTGGAAGTTGGGAAATTTTTGGATATTTTGAAAAGTCAACATTGATTCAAATGACCTAAAAATGCTAATGGGCCCATTTTTCTTCCACAAATCATCATCCATAGCATATGCACGACTACTTGGCCCAAAGGGAAGTCTTTATTCATTTTTTATTTATTTATTTGAATTTTTATTTATAATAATTCATTTAAATCAAATTAAATATATGAAAAATGTCTAACCTAATTTTTTCAATCTTTTTGTGCACATTATATCATCAATAATTCGTGCACATCCCAACATGGAAAGATTTGGATTGATTGGCATGATTGAGAGCAAGAGAACACATGGAAAAGATTGAAAAAGATCTTAAGAAATCAAATTTCCAAAATCATGAATGCAAGAGATTTGGAGTGGTTTCTTTGACCTAATCTGTTCAATACATAAGCATAAGCACAACCCTAATGCACATGACACGCACAGCTGCTCAGAATACTCCATTGATAACCTAAAATTTTCTCAAAAAAGTCAATACTGAAAACCACTTTTGAGGGCGATTCAAAGGATAATTCTTGTTCCATTAGTTTCCTCAAGGTCCCCTTAACGATTCTCAATCAAAAACACTCATCAAAGCCCAAGGAATTGGTATACAGAACCTGAGATATCTCATGAAAATTGCATAATCGTATTCTCCAATCTAAGCATTTTTACGGCATTTTATTCATGGATTCATGTTCATTATGAAGTTCTGAAGCTAACCAATATATTTGATTGTGTTTTTATGCGTTGTATAAAAATATGCCATGTTTGATTTTTAGGGTTTACAGAGTTCTAAATTGGGGGTTTCTTGTTAAAGAAAAATTGGTCCTCCAGACCAAGACCATTCAATTCAGCGCATGGAGACGAAGAAGAAACACCCATCGCGCCCAATTTATGAATGCCTGAGCTCTAGTCGCTATTTTCTTGAAAAGGGCCTAAGGAAACATATGGAAACCGTTGCCTATGTTATTAGTATTTCAGAAAAATAAAAACAGAACGAAGAAGATGATGTGGTGGCGAGGCTTGATTGGTCTGTTTGAAAAATTCGCGCGCTACCCACTAACTCCTTTGTTTTCTCTTATAATATTTGTTGTTTATTTATATATCAAACGCGTTGAATTGGTCTAGTGGCAGGCGATGGTGCTGGTAATATACAAGACCTGGGTTCGAGCCCCAGGTCTTCAATAATCCCCATATTATTTTTCCTCTAACGTTCATATGCAGCGCCTATGTTATGATCCACGATACACCACCATAATCCAAACGTCCACGCGTCTAACAAATCCAAATCAAAGGCTGGGATTGGAGAGCACCATACACCATGGTCAAAGCATGTACACGCTACCTGGAAAAAGTCAAAAAAGGCCAAATTTAATGGGCCAGATTACTGAATTACACCTCCATATTGGGGACTGACACCCCCCTAGGTTTGCTTTTTTTATATTTTTTCTTTGCATTATTTCTATTCTTATTAATTATTATTTGTTTAAATTAATTAAATATTTTCACAAAGTACAAAAACATCTTAAAAAAATCAGAAAAAAGAATTAATATAATAATTATTTTATTTTAATATTTTCTTGTAAATAAATGCATGTAAATTAATTAGTTCAAATTAGGGTTTCAATATTAATTCTTTTCATAATAAAAATCCAAAAAATATAATTTAGGTTTAATAAATGTTTATTCCTTTTAATTTTTCTTTTTCACAATAATATTATTTATTTTATTTATTTTCATAGTTAAATTTGCATGTAAAAATTAGTTTAATTTAGGTTTAATTCTAATATTTTCTTAATAAATTAAAATAAAATAGAATTAGGGTTAATAGTTAATTTTAATTAATTCTTTCTTTTTCTCATTAAATTCTTAAAACATTAAAAACACCAAAAAACAAATTCTTGCCTTCTTTCAATTTTAATTTTAATTCCTCATTAATTTTAATTTTGCAAAAGGGTCCAACGCCCACGTTCTTAATTTATTATTTGTTCGCATATTTATTTTATTTTGCTTAAATAATTATGTACCTCTCCCGAAGCCTTGTAATTACTTCTTGCACTTTCCAATTCTTTATTTACTTTGCTTTCTTTATTTTTTTGTCAAATCGGGTCCTGGTTAATTTTGGCGATGTGGACCCGCGCCATTTGTAATAGCCCTTAGATTTATTTTTCTCGCAATACTTTTAAACTGTTAAACAAAGCATGAAAGACTGTATGGACATAAATAAAAACAAGCGTAGAACACCAATAACATGACAAGATAAATGCAAATGAAAACGACACACAAATCGCACACACCACCCCTAGGGTACGCCTCACTGTTGCCTTGCCTTCGAAAGGTGATCGTCGAGTAGAGGATGTCTTAGTAAGTCCTCATGATCCGGGAACCTGGCATGAGGGTAGCTTCTAAGGTGTCTTCCTATTGCTCCGGTGATTACCATGTCCCGAACCTCGAATTGACCCGAACACCTCCAACGGTGGTGCTACCTACCTCTCAATGGTGGGATGGCACTACTTTTAAGGACATTTACACAGACGAATTCCTTAGGGTAGGTGGATGACTCGTAGATACTTGCTCTAATTTCAAAACAAATCAAAAACTCTTTTCACACCGACACTTTTCAAAAAGCTTTCGAAAGCAACTTTTCAAACACTCTTGAGGACCGATACAAGAGTCGAACTGGAATTTTCAAAGAAACTTTTTTTAAAACCCACATTGAAAAGCAAACAAACCTTTTTGAAAACACAATGATCAAGTATCTAAGAGCCCATGGATAACCATGGATAGAAAGGGTGCTAACACCTCCCCTTTCTATAACCTACCTCCCGAACCGAGAGCAATCTCTTTAAGGAATTTTTCTGTGCTTTTGTCCTTTCCATTTGGAGAAAATAAAAGACGGTGGCGACTCTTGCTTCCGCGACATTTCGCGAACCAGCGTTAAACAGTCAGTTCCAGATCCACCGATCACAGAACTGGCGACTCTGCTGGGGAATTTCTTTTAAAGTGGGGTGTACCTTAGGGTTAGTTCATAACTGTGTTTTCAATTGTATTGCTTTGCTTGCTTTATTATTGTGGGACTGTCTTGGGAGTTCTATAGATCCTAACCCGGATCTGGGGGATACCTTCTTAGAAAGTAGCAACAAGGCTGTGAGGGAACTGTGCGGGGTATACCGACATGGTTGAAACAGTCTGCTACATTGATGTGGCACTTTGGTGTGTACCGGTAACCATTGAGTTCAGTCAAGGAGAGTACGGGGCCTCCGCGTGGTGTCATGAAGCATCAACAGACCTTAGGAACCTTAATTGAACTATCTTGGCCTCTTTAGGGTAGTGAGATAACTGACTTTGGTGCAGTCCGAGGTTGGTTGATACTCGATACTACGCTCAATTGAGGGTTGCTTTCCTGGAATATTTCGGTCGCCAGTTCAGTGGATAAATCGAAACGATGAACAATGAAAGCAATCCCGTGATATTGGGAACCTTAGAACCCGGTTACTTTGATTAGGACAGGTTGAACCCACCAACTGAAAGAGGGTAACACCTAGACCTCATGCTGGCCTAAACTCTAAGGGCTTCTCTTGTGTGACTTGTGTGCCTTCGTACATGACTACTTGCATGCTTGTTATCTGACACTTGAGTTTCTTGCAGGTTTTGTTCATAGTCCTTAATTGGGACTCATAACAGGGTTTACCTACATTACCCCATGCATAGCATAACATCATACCATTGCATGCATCCTGCATACATCCTAACCCATTTCAAGGATCTCAAGGGCTTGTGATGCAGGTCATGGTGAATCAACTGTCCAGCAAGGGGCAGAGGGGATTTATTTTCCTCTAGACAAGGTTGACAGGGGCTATGACCCACTGGATATGGTGAGCCTTTGACCCTTGAAGAAGGACTCTCAACAACATGAAGTACCTTCAATCAAGTTACCAGTTCTCAACTCTAACAAGTTTCTCTGTTTACCCCGTGAGGTCCTTGAAATCATTGCATGCATATCATACATATCATTGCATAACAGGTACCCTTTCTCTGCAGGTTACTTACCTTCTTCGCTGTTTATTTCAGCATCATGAATCCTGAATCCTCAACCGAGCACACTATCAAGGCCCTCCAGGCTCAGAACGCCCAATTCCAAGGGCTGATCATGAATTTGAGCCAGGGGCAACAAGATCTGAAGGCTCTGCTCTTGAAGAAGGAAAAGAAGAAGAAGAGGATTGTTTTGTTCAGCCCTAGACGCAGATCTGGGAACACACTACAGACTGAAACTGAGAGGACTACTCCATCTGTGAGGGAAAGCAGTCACCATGAGAGAAAGGTGCCTAGTCCAGTGGTCTCCGACAACGAGACAGATTTCAACGACGAACAATACCCCCCTGCGGACGACAAGTACAAGCAGTTGGAAGACCATTTGAATGCTATGGAAATACAACAGGTACCTGGGCTGGATTTTGGAGATCTGGGTTTGTCTACTGGTGTGATCATCCCTCGGAAGTTCAAAGCACCATCCTTCACTAAATATGACGGGGCGTCTTGTCCCAAGCTACATCTCAGGTCTTATGTTCGGAAAATCCAACCATACTCAGCGGACAAGAACTTGTGGATCCACTTCTTCCAGGAAAGTCTTTCAGGGACTCACCTCGAATGGTTCTATCAGCTGGACGGGACCAAAGTTCGTAACTGGGAGGAGTTGGCAACTGCTTTCTATAAGCAGTATCAATATAATGCCGACCTTGCTCCTACACGTACCCAACTCTAGGGTATGTCGTTGGGATCAAGTGAAGGTTTTAAGGAATACGCGCAGAGATGGAGAGACCTTGCTGGAAGGGTGCAGCCTCCATTAACTGACCGGGAACTCGTTGATATGTTCTTAGGGACCTTATCCGGGCCATTCTTCAATCATCTCATCGGTAATTCATCTGCAGGATTTACCGACCTCATCCTGACTGGCGAAAGAATTGAAGCTGGTATCAAGAGTGGGAAAATCCAAGAGGCCACATCTTCTGACACTCACAAAAAGCCTTACACGGGAAAGAAGGAATCTAATGATGCATACAGCCAAAAGAGTCGTCGTGACCAGCATGCAGGGGCAGTCATGATCTCTGGTTCTGCATCACGCCGTCAACCACAGAAGGGAAACCAGCGAAGGTCGGACGAGCCTAAAAGACAATTCACTAACATTAACATGCCATGGTCACAAGCATTGCAGCACATGTTGAAAATGAACCTGATTGCGGTGATCAACCCTCCGGCAAATCCCAAGACCTCCTCTCCAAGCTACAACCCGGAAGCAAGGTGTGCTTATCATTCTGATAGCCCGGGGCACGATACTGAGGACTGTTGGGCACTGAAATACAAGATTCAGAACATGATCGATGCCAAAGAGATCGAGTTCGAGCCTGCCGAGACTCCCAACATAGTCACCGCTCCATTGCCAAAACATGGCTAGGCTTGAGAGATTTTTGTTCATTTGAATTCAAGTTGTATCTTTCTTCTCTTATTCAAACAAACAATTATTATGTTAAACTCTTTTATTTCATGAATGCATTACACATGTCTGTCTTGAATTAATTATGGTTACTATACTTTAAACTGCTTTCATATTTTGTGTTGATCAACTCTCGACTGAAAATTCTAAACCTCTTGAGGGAGGATGACGAAAACGATACCACGATCATTACAGTATGCTTTTGAACAGACCCCGCTGATGAGGTACAGGCATTGTTTCAATCCCTAAACACTGGAGTTATAAGGATGATAATCCCTCGTCAACCCTTCTGAGCCAAAGAAGTAGGAGTTTTTCTTTTCGAAATCTAAAACCCTTAATCATAACCTGGGGCAGGGTAGTTCTTTCAGTTGATCTAAGTGCATAACGAATGGCACCAAAAAGGTCCTTACAAAACAGTGATGGTTCAGAACAATCATAAGGACAGGCAGTCATTATCAAAAAAATCATAAATGAAAAGCCCAAAAAGTCAAAACCTATAAAGGGGACTTACGAAACTGGGGCATCCCGCTGACTGTAATCACAAAAGAAACAGTTCAGGCAAAAAAAAGAAAGGGATAACAAAAATCAGACAAGAAAGAGGTCTTACAAACCCTCAACAAAAAAGGAATGACTGCCTGTTCAGAATAAATCATCAACATCCGAACCATCACCGAAAATTAGAGCAAAGACTCAAAAAAGGTCTAACGTATGATCAACTGAGTTTAGGTTTGGAGAACATCACGAAGAGCGGGTGGGTACAAATAATTTGAGCTTTTACCCTTTGTTTCTTAAACCGTGAACCAGGCCACGATATAACCCTTAAAAGTCCTAGCTGAAGCATGGGTTGGTTCGAAAGCATACTGTTACGAAGGTATCCTGACTCCTGAAGGTTTACTGTAAAATCTTGAGTTGACACCGCACTGTATTACAAAAAATGCATTTTCAAAATTCAAGACAGACATAGGCTTTTGCATTCTTAAAAATAACCTTGTTTGCATATGACTATTTGTTTGAACAGCAGGGAAATTCGCACGATGAACACCTTGTGAACAGAAATACCTCCAATCAAGGGGCACAGTAGGAGCATTGCCCAGTATCTGGGGCATGACAAAATACTTCCAACAGGGGCAACTCCCTGCATTCTAAGAGCGTGGACCTAGTCGGAAAAATACTACGCATAATCAAAGACCCGCTAGGCTGACACGCCTAGGCAAAAATAAGGGCTTCCCGGCGAACCAAAAGGGTTCGGGCAAAATGAAGGGATGAAATAGAAAAATATGTACACCCGGCAAGTCGAAAACCTGAAAAGGCGGCTTGGGCAAAAATGGGTATCCCGGTGGACTGAAAACCCGAAAGGGCGGTCCAGGCAAAAGTTAGGGATCAAAGCGTACGACTATGTTCCGGTATCTCATCACTTGTCTACCCAAAGATCTGTCAGTTACCCACACAGGTATCCTCTTCTCTCGCCTCCGAAACAGGGGCAATAATGAGTTATCAAGGCGATCCAATTGCTCTGTCAACCAAAGTACAAAGAAAAGATCAACATAAGGATGATTACCATCTACCTTTACAAATTCCAGATCGTGGGTTAACATCCGAAACCAAACAGGACAATCATCCACTTAATCAAAATCATGCAACCCTACACCGGTTCCTTCTCAATTCTCAGAAGAAGTTTTTACACAAACTCATCCAAGTAACCTAACCCCGGTTCCTCCAAGAGTCTCACATGGACCTATCTCAAGATGACCTAACCCCGGTTCATCAAGAAGTTTTTACACAAACTCATCCAAGTAACCTAACCCCGGTTCCTCCAGAAGTCTTACATGGACCTATTTCAAGATGACCTAACCCCGGTTCACCAAGAAGTTTTTACACAAACTCATCCAAGTAACCTAACCCCGGTTCCTCCAGAAGTCTTACATGGACCTATTTCAAGATGACCTAACCCCGGTTCACCAAGAAGTTTTTACACAAACTCATCCAAGTAACCTAACCCCGGTTCCTCCAGAAGTCTTACATGGACCTATTTCAAGATGACCTAACCCCGGTTCACCAAGAAGTTTTTACACAAACTTATCCAAGTAACCTAACCCCGGTTCCTCTAGAAGTCTTACAAGGACCTATCTCAAGATGACCTAACCCCGGTTCATCAAGAAGTTTTTACACAAGCTTATCCTACCGTAACCTAACCCCGGTTCCTCCAAAAGTCTCACATGGACCTATCTCAGGATGACCTAACCCCGGTTCATCAAGAAGTTTTTACACAAACTTATCCTGCGGCAACCTAACCCCGGTTCCTCCATAAGTCTTACATGGACCTATCTCAAGATGACCCTACCCCGGTTCGTCAAGAAATTTTACACAAATTTATCCTGCGGCAACCTAACCCCGGTTCCCCCCAGAAGTCTTACATGGATTTAGCTCAAGTTAACCTCACCCCGGTTCATCAAGCAGTTTTACATGAACTTACCCCGAAGAAACCCTACACAGGTTCTCCTCCTCCAGACATAGTTTTACACGAACTCGACATCAAGCGACCCTACACCGGTTCCTTCTCTTCAAAATGCAGTTTTACATGGACTCGTCACCCAGAAACCCTACACAGGTTCTCCCTTTCCAAAAACGAAGTTTTACACGAACTCATCATCAAAATAACCCTACCCAGGTTCCCTCTCCATTTCAGATGCGGTTTTACACGAGCTCATCAGCAGGCGACCCTACATAGGTTCCCTCTTTCAACTTACCGAATTACAGCTCAAAACTTCCCCAAGAGAATCCAATCCAGTTCCCCCAGGAAGATGGAATTCATCTCCCCCAAAGCAGTTAAGCTTATCCCCAGTAGATTCTGGAAGCTTATCCCCTCGCAGAGCACGAACGCGTCGTCCGGCTTGATTTAAAGAGTTATTTCCTTAACAGGATATAACTGGGTTATCCTCATCCGAAAGCCACGGAAAGGTCGTCGTCGATACAGTCTCCTTATCCCCAGCGAAGTCCATCAACACTTCCTATACGACAAGGATATCCTCAGCAAGTTATCAACAATTCAGCAAAGCATCTCTATCCCCACAGAGTATTGCTTCCCAGCATGGTCGCTAGAGTATCTTTTCTCCCCGCAGAATCTTCCATTTGCCAAGTTTATTCCGCAACAGAGTCATCTTCTCCTACCGGTATTCTTGCAGTTATCATCCCCAGCGGAAGCAAAAGCTTATTTCTTCAATATCAGCCCAAGATATGACTTCCCGGCACCCGTCAAAGAGTTTACTTTCCTAGACGCAAAACACATTCATAAAAACATCACATACATCATTAGAGCATGCATAGACGCATTATATCATACAAATCTCATTTATGTTGAGAACATCATTGCTTGATCCATATCATGCATTGCATATGACTGGCCTTTACCTTTCAGGAAAGATGCAGTTAAATTCTCAATGATATTTCAAGGCCTTCTCTAGTCCAGCCAAATCGACTCCCAACATATTTTTCGGATAAAGACTCAGTAGAAGTTATCCCAGGTGGTTCCCTCTCCGACGGTGAGTGAGGTGATCATTCCTTTTCAGATGTTTCCCTCTCCGACGGTGAGTGTGAGGTGATAGTCTCCTATGGTCCCCTCTCCGACGGTGAATGAGGTGGTAAGTCCTTTTCAGATGTTCCCCTCTCCGACGGTGAGTGTGAGGTGATAATCTCCTATGGTTCCCTCTCCGACGGTGAGTGAGGTGGTAATTCCTTTTCAGATGTTTCCCTCTCCGACGGTGAGTGAGGTGATAGTCTCCTACGGTTCCCTCTCCGACGGTGAGTGAGGTGGTAATTCCTTTTCTTATGATTCCCTCTCCGACGGTGAGTGAGGTGGTAAGTCCTTTTCAGATGTTTCCCTCTCCGACGGTGAGTGTGAGGTGATAGTCTCCTATGGTTCCCTCTCCGACGGTGAGTGAGGTGGTAAGTCCTTTTCAGATGTTTCCCTCTTCGACGGTGAGTGTGAGGTGATAGTCTCCTATGGTTCCCTCTCCGACGGTGAGTGAGGTGGTAAGCCCTTTTCAGATGGTTCCCTCTCCGACGGTGAGTAAGGTGACAACTCCTTTTCTTATGATTCCCTCTCCGACGGCGAGTGAGGTGATTCCCTTTCAGATTATAATGGCCTATGGTTCTCTTCCCGATACTGCGAAAATGGTAATCCCCACAAAGATTTTCTCAACGAGCGTTGTTGAAGTTAAAATCACCCAAGGTTCTCTTACCATTCATGCTAAGGAAGCAACCATCCCTGGTTCATTCATCATCTTTTGAAGCTCCAGACCCAGCTCCTATAACCAGTCAGGACATATCTAATGCCAAACATCTGAAACCAACTCCTGCAACGTGTCAGGTACTCATTTTTCTTTTGCAGGTATGCAGGTTCTCGCTAAGGAATCTCTTATGCAATCAACATCCAGATGGAATCTATAAGCCCATCATCCTATTCATCGACCTCTAAAGGGCATCTATAAGCCCATTCCACCACACTGCTACTATGTGAGCGCAAATTTCTGGGCACTCTAGTGTCCAATCATCTTCAACCCTCGGATTACGAAAGGCACGCCAGCCAATCTGCATCCTCAGGTCTAAGAAGATTAAACAGGGGCAACTGTTGTACCCCAAAATTTTCCCTCCCATATTCTCCAAGAAATTGCCAAGCCAAGCTGCAAAATTCCCCAAGGGTTGCATAGTCAAAGATCTCCCATACAGTCAAAACTAGGGTTTGTGTTCTGATCAAGAAAATGAAGTTTTCAAAGGTCCAATCAAGTCTCACATGCCTACAAATATGGTCAAGCATCCTCATATCAAGTTTCAAGACATTCAGCTCAAAATTGCACAGTCAAAACCCTAGATTGCACTACAGTCAACTGTAGGGGCAAAATGGTCATTTGACAGTCAAAAGTTCAAATTTTTGGTCAACATATCATTTTGAAGCCACAAACATCATTTGATCAATGCTTGATCATGATTCTCAAAATTTGGCTCAGAAATCATCAAGATGCAAAAAGTTTCCTTATTTGGACAGCTGAAAAAGTCAACTGAAATTGACCAGGGCATAACTTTCACATGGATTATCAGAAAAATTCCATCCAAAGCTCATTTTGAAGAGAAAGACATTTCCTACAACTCATCTTCACACTTCAAGTCCAAGAAATGCTCTCACAAAAAGTTATCAATTTCAACATTATAGGTCATTTTCAAAAGTCAACAAAAAGGGACTTTAAGTCAAAGGCCATAACTTGAGATTGTTAAATCAAAATGACATGGGACCAAAGACATCGGTTAGAGGACTCAAAGACCTTTCCAAAATGTCCAAGAACATGAGAAAAGCTTTAAAATTGAGCAAGTTATGCCTTGTGGAAGTTGGGAAATTTTTGGATATTTTGAAAAGTCAACATTGATTCAAATGACCTAAAAATGCTAATGGGCCCATTTTTCTTCCACAAATCATCATCCATAGCATATGCACGACTACTTGGCCCAAAGGGAAGTCTTTATTCATTTTTTATTTATTTATTTGAATTTTTATTTATAATAATTCATTTAAATCAAATTAAATATATGAAAAATGTCTAACCTAATTTTTTCAATCTTTTTGTGCACATTATATCATCAATAATTCGTGCACATCCCAACATGGAAAGATTTGGATTGATTGGCATGATTGAGAGCAAGAGAACACATGGAAAAGATTGAAAAAGATCTTAAGAAATCAAATTTCCAAAATCATGAATGCAAGAGATTTGGAGTGGTTTCTTTGACCTAATTTGTTCAATACATAAGCATAAGCACAACCCTAATGCACAGGACACGCACAGCTGCTCAGAATACTCCATTGATAACCTAAAATTTTCTCAAAAAAGTCAATACTGAAAACCACTTTTGAGGGCGATTCAAAGGATAATTCTTGTTCCATTAGTTTCCTCAAGGTCCCCTGAACGATTCTCAATCAAAAACACTCATCAAAGCCCAAGGAATTGGTATACAGAACCTGAGATATCTCATGAAAATTGCATAACCGTATTCTCCAATCTAAGCATTTTTACGGCATTTTATTCATGGATTCATGTTCATTATGAAGTTCTGAAGCTAACCAATATATTTGATTGTGTTTTTATGCGTTGTATAAAAATATGCCATGTTTGATTTTTAGGGTTTACAGAGTTCTAAATTGGGGGTTTCTTGTTAAAGAAAAATTGGTCCTCCAGACCAAGACCATTCAATTCAGCGCATGGAGACGAAGAAGAAACACCCATCGCGCCCAATTTATGAATGCCTGAGCTCTAGTCGCTATTTTCTTGAAAAGGGCCTAAGGAAACATATGGAAACCGTTGCCTATGTTATTAGTATTTCAGAAAAATAAAAACAGAACGAAGAAGATGATGTGGTGGCGAGGCTTGATTGGTCTGTTTGAAAAATTCGCGCGCTACCCACTAACTCCTTTGTTTTCTCTTATAATATTTGTTGTTTATTTATATATCAAACGCGTTGAATTGGTCTAGTGGCAGGCGATGGTGCTGGTAATATACAAGACCTGGGTTCGAGCCCCAGGTCTTCAATAATCCCCATATTATTTTTCCTCTAACGTTCATATGCAGCGCCTATGTTATGATCCACGATACACCACCATAATCCAAACGTCCACGCGTCTAACAAATCCAAATCAAAGGCTGGGATTGGAGAGCACCATACACCATGGTCAAAGCATGTACACGCTACCTGGAAAAAGTCAAAAAAGGCCAAATTTAATGGGCCAGATTACTGAATTACACCTCCATATTGGGGACTGACACCCCCCTAGGTTTGCTTTTTTTATATTTTTTCTTTGCATTATTTCTATTCTTATTAATTATTATTTGTTTAAATTAATTAAATATTTTCACAAAGTACAAAAACATCTTAAAAAAATCAGAAAAAAGAATTAATATAATAATTATTTTATTTTAATATTTTCTTGTAAATAAATGCATGTAAATTAATTAGTTCAAATTAGGGTTTCAATATTAATTCTTTTCATAATAAAAATCCAAAAAATATAATTTAGGTTTAATAAATGTTTATTCCTTTTAATTTTTCTTTTTCACAATAATATTATTTATTTTATTTATTTTCATAGTTAAATTTGCATGTAAAAATTAGTTTAATTTAGGTTTAATTCTAATATTTTCTTAATAAATTAAAATAAAATAGAATTAGGGTTAATAGTTAATTTTAATTAATTCTTTCTTTTTCTCATTAAATTCTTAAAACATTAAAAACACCAAAAAACAAATTCTTGCCTTCTTTCAATTTTAATTTTAATTCCTCATTAATTTTAATTTTGCAAAAGGGTCCAACGCCCACGTTCTTAATTTCTTATTTGTTCGCATATTTATTTTATTTTGCTTAAATAATTATGTACCTCTCCCAAAGCCTTGTAATTACTTCTCGCACTTTCCAATTCTTTATTTACTTTGCTTTCTTTATTTTTCTGTCAAATCGGGTCCTGGTTAATTTTGGCGATGTGGACCCGCGCCATTTGTAATAGCCCTTAGATTTATTTTTCTCGCAATACTTTTAAACTGTTAAACAAAGCATGAAAGACTGTATGGACATAAATAAAAACAAGCGTAGAACAGCAATAACATGACAAGATAAATGCAAATGAAAACGACACACAAATCGCACACACCACCCCTAGGGTACGCCTCACTGTTGCCTTGCCTTCGAAAGGTGATCGTCGAGTAGAGGATGTCTTAGTAAGTCCTCATGATCCGGGAACCTGGCATGAGGGTAGCTTCTAAGGTGTCTTCCTATTGCTCCGGTGATCACCATGTCCCGAACCTCGAATTGACCCGAACACCTCCAACGGTGGTGCTACCTACCTCTCAATGGTGGGATGGCACTACTTTTAAGGACATTTACACAGACGAATTCCTTAGGGTAGGTGGATGACTCGTAGATACTTGCTCTAATTTCAAAACAAATCAAAAACTCTTTTCACACCGACACTTTTCAAAAAGCTTTCGAAAGCAACTTTTCAAACACTCTTGAGGACCGATACAAGAGTCGAACTGGAATTTTCAAAGAAACTTTTTTTAAAACCCACATTGAAAAGCAAACAAACCTTTTTGAAAACACAATGAGCAAGTATCTAAGAGCCCATGGATAACCATGGATAGAAAGGGTGCTAACACCTTCCCTTTCTATAACCTACCTCCCGAACCGAGAGCAATCTCTTTAAGGAATTTTTCTGTGCTTTTGTCCTTTCCATTTGGAGAAAATAAAAGACGGTGGCGACTCTTGCTTCTGCGACATTTCGCGAACCAGCGTTAAACAGTCAGTTCCAGATCCACCGATCACAGGGTCAAAGAACTGGAACATAACTTTCACCATGTCTTCCTCGGTATTGGTGTTGACTAAGTTGAGAAGACGACCATGCCTCTCGGTGAATGGATAATTCTCAGGAATCCTTGAGGTTAGCTCCTTGAGTTGAGGAGGAATTCTCACAAGGTTAACTTGAATTGTTTTCATGCAAAGTGAATCCATTACCTACAAAACAAGAACAAAGATGAAGATCCAAATCCTTGAAATGGTTAGTGGATGCATATGATGCTTCATGATGTTTATGATGTTATGCATAAGTATATATGTACAAAAAAGTCACACAAGATCCTAGTTTCAGGCTTGCATGGGGTTTCATAGGTAAGTACCCTCTTGAAGTTTAGTTGGCTCAACCTGTCCTATAAATAGTAACCGGGTTCTTAGGAGCTCAATATCACTGGATTATTTTCTGTGTTCATTGTTTCAGTTTAGCCACTTAACTGGCGACCAAAATATTCCAAGAAAACAACCCTCAATGAGTGTAGTATCGAGTATCTATCAACTTCGGACTGCACCAAAGCCGGTCATCTCACTACCCCTAAAAAAGGCCAAGTTGGTCAAGTAAAGGTTCTAAAAGTACATTAGTGCTTCATGACATCACTCAGCGGCCCCGTATTCTCTTTGATTAACTCAAAGGATACCGGTACCCACAAATATGTCGCACTAATATAGCTATTGCTTCAACCATGTCGGTATACCCCACACAGTTTCCACAACGTATTGCTATTTACCTATGAATGTTTCCCAAATCCGGGTAGAGGATTCAAACCCAAACAATAGAACCAAATGTAAAGCATACAAGTCAAGCAAAGTAAGCATGTAAAGGTGATCTAAAACCATAAGGTAACCCCACTTTTAAGTATTTCCCTAGCAGAGTCGCCAGTTCTGTGATGCGATGGGAGAACTGACTTGAGGTTTTGCGTTTGTGTTCACAAATGTTTCGGTTTAGCAAGAGTCGCCACCGACTTTTTATTTATCCAAAGGAAAGTTCAAAAAGCACAGGAAATACCTTTGAGATGTTTTTCTTGGGTTCGTGGGGTAGATTATGAAAAGGGAAGGTGTTAGCACCCTTTTCATCTATGGTTTTCCATGGGCTCTTAGTTACTTGTTTTAGATCGCTTGCTTTTGCTTTTCAATTGTTTGAAATGGTGCTTTTATGTGTGGTTTTGAAAATATTTTGAAAAGAGGCCTTTATCTAGGCAACCTTTGTATACATTCAAACAAGAATTATTACAAAGGTTGCCTAGACAAAGGCCTCTTTTCAAAATATTTTCAAAACCACACTCAAAAGCACCATTTCAAACAAATGAAAAGCAAAAGCAAGCGATCTAAAACAAGTAACTAAGAGCCCATGGAAAACCATGGATGAAAAGGGTGCTAGCGCCTTCCCTTTTCATAATCTACCCCCGAACCCAAGAAAAACATCTCAAAGGTCTTTCCTGTGCTTTTTGACCTTTCCTTTGGATAAATAAAAAGTCGGTGGCGACTCTTGCTAAACCGAAACATTTGCAAACACAAACACAAAACGTCAAGTCAATTCTCCCACCGCATCACACCCTTTCTTCCTATTGTAATAGTCTAGCAAGTTCTCCAGGAACCTCACAATCATCCTCACCTTCGTCTTCGGCTTGGTTGATCGGATTTTCGAAGTCATAATTGGCAATAGCAGAGCTGTTATCAATGGGATCCAGAGTGGATATGGATCTGCATTATGATACGTGAGTGTGTGTAAGAGAATAACTATTTTGATAAAGTGAAAACAGAAAAGAAAAAAAGAGAGCGCAAAATTTGTATGCAAGAAATGTCCAATGCTTTATTAATGATATATGAAATGACAAATAATGGCCCTCACAAGCAAAGCCAATGTGCCTCGGGTAAGGCACCAGGCCGTAGAGTTTTAAATTGTTTATTACAAATCTCAAAACATGTAAGACAATTACTGCGGAATAAAAGAAACTGGTATAAAGTCCCTAGCCGTCCAGTTACTCGGTCCACCATTGGTAGTTGGGTAGACCCAGCTGTCAATGTATTAGTCTTCCTCGTTGTCTTCAATGGCATTAATTCCACGATTACTGATGTGTAGGGGAGGTCTTCCATTCCGAGCGCGTCGAACAGCCCTTTGAGCTCCTATAGTAAAGCCCAAACTAAATTTGTCAGTTTTTTGAGTGAAATCAGGGAGCTGACCCCAATTGGCACACCCACCTTGTTCAACTACGGCTCTGGCGTCCTTGAGAGAAGCCATCTTCAGAGGAGGTTTTCCGCTGGTAGTAGTTTCAGTCGATGCCAAGATCTGAGGGACCTCTTCGAAGTTCTGACAAAGAGTTTCTATGAATTCCCCATCCATCTCTACATATCAGAAGGAATTATGGTGGCTCACCATATACTCCTCTTCACCCTACACTGCGACAATCTTCCCTTTTACCTGATACTTCAGCATTTGGTGGAGTGTGGAAGTAACTTCCCCAGCCTCATGGATCCAAGGACGAGCCAACAAACAAGAATACGACGGCCTGATATCCATCACATAGAAGGTGGACCCAAAAGTCTAAGAACCTACTTTGACAGGGATGTCCACCTCCCCGTGCACCATTCTCTTCGATCGGTCAAAAGCCCTTACCACAATGTTACTAGGCTTTAAAGTCAAACCCTCGCAATCCAATCGGTCCAATGCCTTCTTCGGCAGAACATTCAACGAAGATCCAGTATCTACCAACACATGAGCCATAGTGGTGCCCCTGCATTCAATCGAGACATGCAGAGCATCATTATGCTTCCTTCCCTTTGGTGTCAAATCTGTATCTGAAAATCCTAGCCCATTATCTGTAGTCAGGATGGCCATACAATCTTTGAATTGGTCAGCTGAAGTTTCCTGTGTCACATGCACAGTCTTGAGGAATGCAATCAAGGCCTTCGCATGGGCTTCAGAACACAACAACAAAGACAACATGGATATCTTTGATGGGGTCTGCCCCAACTGCTCGACCACATTGTAGTCACTCTACTTAATTACTTCAGTATTTCCTCTATCTCTTGCTTAGAGGCTTCCACAACAATTTTTCTAGGCGCCTCCGTCTGGGCAGGCTCACTTGTAATTTCTTTGTCACAGGTATCAAATGATTCTCCGACAGGGGTAATAACTGGAGTAAGAACAGGAACAATAGTTGATGTACTAGCAGGAATAGCAGATGGAATGACAATAGGTTTGTTGACAGTCTTAGGGGAAATCTCGGGGGAGAAGACCCTTCCACTTCGGGTAACTTTGTTGGTTCTGACAATGTTACCAATATCAGGATCAACCTCTTCATCTTTCAAATCTTGTTTGATGCCATGATAGTATACATCGACACCATAATTCCAGGGGACAGCTTTGTCCGAGACATACGGGACATGACCAGGAACATTGATTATCAGCGGAGCAATTCTTGGAGCAGATGTAATCCTAATAGGTCTTCTCGAGGAGACCTTGGAAGGATTGGCGGAAATGGTTATAATAGCAATGTCTTCAGATGGAACAACGGGAACCAAAGTTTTCTCAAACAAAATTTCTTTGTTGTCTATCAGGCGTTGAACACCTAATTTCAGCAAACTGCAACCAGAAAATAGAAACGAACACATATGGCAACCTTCACCACAACCCGGAAATAAACCGGCAACAACAAATTATTCTTCATAGTCATGAGATGAGTAGAAACTTCATCAACAGAGGTAACAAACAAATCAGTATCAACAACATTAATTCCACGACCGTGTTTAGGCATGGGAGCAGTTATGACATTTGGCTTCTCCGGAGCATCAAACTCTATTTCCTTGTCTTCGATCAAGTCTTGTAATTTGTTCCTCATATCCTAGCAGTCATTTGTATCATGGCCAAGACTCTCAGAATGATTGGCACATCGAGCATTCAGATTATATCAGGGAGATGTAGTATTTGGATTCTTGGGAGCCTCTTTCAAGGTTGCCGAGTTGGATCTCAGCAGATGAGGTAGCACTTCAGCCAATGTCATATTGATTCGGGTAAACTTCCGTTGTGGTCTTTCCACTCTTTGTTGATTGTTGCATTGTGGACCAACTGCAGGCCTAGGTATCATTACGGCACTTACTGTCTGATGATGTTGAGCATTATTTTGACCCCTCGGGCTGTAAATAACACTGGTTTCTTTCTTACCAGCAAAAGGCTTCTTTACTGAACTCGAAGAGGCATCCTTCTGCATTTTGCCGCTTTGAATCCCAACTTCTACTCTTTCTCCAGTCAGAATCAACTCGGTGAAACCAGCTGACGAGCTGTCGATCAAATGATTGAAAAATGGACCAAATAACGTCCCCAGAAACATATCAACCAACTCCCTATCAGACAACGGGGGTTGAACTCTCCCATCCAAGTCTCTCCATTTTTGCGCATAGTCTTTAAAGCCTTCACTTGCATCCATGGATATACTCTGGAGTTGAGTACGAGTAGGAGCAAGGTCGGCGTTGTATTGATACTGCTTATAGAAAGCAGCAGCCAGATCTTCCCAATTTCGGACATTGGCTCCCTCCAGCTGGTAGAACCATTCAAGATGAGTCCCTGACAGACTATCTTAAAAGAAATGAACCCACAGATTTCTATCAGCGGTGTGGAGCTGGATCTTTATGACATAAGAACGGAGATGGAGTTTTGGGCAGGACACCCCATCATACTTAGCAAAAACTGGAACTTTGAACTTCTGCGGGATGACAACTCTCGACACCAATCCCAATTATTCGAAATCTAGTCCAGGTATCCTCTGAACTTCCATGGCACTCAAACAATCTTCCAATTGCTTGTATATATCCTCAGTAGGAGGATATTACTCATCATTGTAGTCAGTATCATTGCCAGAAACTGCAGGACTGAGATCTTTCTCTTCTTCTTGATTCTCCTTTTCCTTGGATGAAGAGGTCAGATCTACTTGTCGCTTCAACCGCTCTCCAAACCTTCTGCCCATATTCAGAATACCAGCAGCCTTCTTCTTTTTCTTCTTCTCTTTCAGGATAAGGGCTTTCAGATCCTCCTGCCCTTTTGCCAGACTTATGAACATTTGTTGGAACTGAGCGTTCTGTTCCTGAAGGTCCTTGATGGTTTGCTCGGAAGACATTTCTACTGAAATAAACAACGAAGAAGATGAGAAACATGTAATGGTACCTGTACATGCAATGCTATGAATGGGATGCACATGCAATGATTTCAAAGACTTCGGGAAATTTAAATTTGCAAACCAAAATAAACAAAGATTTTATTAGCTGAATATGAAGATTCAAAATTCCTTTTCGGCGTTATCAAAAACAAATCTAAAACTAGAAAAGAAATCAAAATTCCCATGGATGCTTCCTCTTTGTGCCGAGATAATCATTGAGTCCTCTTTCTTCATGGAGTTGCTTTGTGAGATCTAAAACCTTCCTCTCCTGAGCATGGAACTGATCCCTGTAAGTATCCTGCTCCTCTTTCAACTGAATCCAAGACCTCTGTAATTCCCCAAGATCAATGGGCATATAAGGATAGAGAACCGTGTAAGAAATACCCCCTTCAGTAGTAGGTTCCACAATCACTGGTAAAACGGCCACATAGGGCATCATAAGTTTCTGGGCACGAGCTGGTACCCACTGGAGGTAAGGTTCCATAGGAACAGAAGTCTTTGGCCCTAAATCCCTGGCGCCAAATCGGTTTACCATGCCCCAAGCTCGTATGAACCTCCGGCGATACTCGTGAGTGTCATCCTCATAGTTGAATACAATGCCCTTGATAAGTAACTCATGGGGACCATCCCTTCGAGCGTAACCAAATTGTCGCAGAGCTAAACAAGGATTGTAGGTTATACCCCCTCTGATACCAAGTAATGGGACATTAGGGTACTCCCCGCAGCGGTCAATAATAGCAGTGTTTTCCATAGCTCGAGAACACCAAAGAATATCCATGTGAGCGAGTGACATTATCCTTTGCGACCAACCAAAACCTTCTTCATTCTTCAATATGGACTTAGGGAGGTGATAAATAAACCACCTCGACAGCAAGGGCATGCAACATATAAGAACCCCTCTTCTCTTCATGGTACGAGTATGGAGAGTGTGCAAAATATCTCCGAGCAAGGTAGGCACGGGGTTGCAGAAGAGGAAAATCTTGATGGCATTCACATATATGAACGAGTCTGGATTAGGGAATAGGACTAACCCATAGATTAGAAGAGCCAAAACCTCCTCAAAAGCCTGAAAATCCATATCATCCCAAAACAGCTGGGCCTTGTCTATCAGAAACTTAGCTAGAAAACCCTTGACCCCGCTTCTGGTTTCCCAATTGGATACCATGTCGGCCCATTTCAGATGCAAAGATGAGGCAATGACTTCTGGCTTAGGAACTTCTTTTAGACCTGTGAAGGGTAACTGTTCAAGAATGGGTATATCCAATAGCTGAGAGAATTCTTCCAAGGGAGGCACCAACTGATAGTCTGGAAAGGTGAAGCAGTGGTGCTTGGGATTGAAGAACTGAAAAAGTACACTTATCATCTTTTAATCAAAGTTTGAAGTAACCAGGTTGAGAAGTTGACCACGTCTCTTAGTGAACGCAGAAGTTTCAGAAACCCTTGATACTAGCTCTTTGAGTTGGGAAGGTATCTTCACAAAGCTGATTCAGATAGTGTTTCTATGAACGAAAGCCATGATCTGCAAAACAGAACAAAGATAAATTCCCTTGGTCTTTGAAATGGTTAGTGAAAGAAGAATGGATGCTATGTTATGATGCATGATGTCATGATAAACCATAGGTATAGCAAACACAGGTATAACAAACACATTCAAATCACACAAAGTCCTTAGGTTTAAGGCCTGCATGAGATTAAAGGTCATACCCTCTTGAAGTTTAGTTGGTTTCAAACCTGTCTTAAAAAGTAACCAGGTTCTAAGGGATCTCAATATCACTGACCATCCTTTATCGGGCATTGTCTCAGCTCAAGCAATCTTTTCTTGCGGCTGAAATATCCCGAAAGTCTGATCTCAATGAGTGTAGCATCGAGTATCAACCAATCCTCAGCTCTGCACCGAGGCCGGCTATCTCACTACTTTCTAATGGCCAAGTTTGTTTAACTAAGGTTCTAAGGTTCATTAGTGATTCACGACACCATGCGGCAGCCCCGTATTCTCCTTGTTTCCCCATGAATAATACTGGTACCAACCAAAGTGTCACACCAACACAACCATCGCTTAAACCATATCGGTCTACACCGTACAGTCTCCACGATCTATTGATGTTTACCTAATAAGTGCCCCCATATCCGGGTGTAGGATATATAGTAACCCAAGCAAGACCCCTTAAGAATAAAGCAAACAAGAAAGAAATTTGAAATGACCTAGATCCTAAGGTAAACCCCACTTTATTAATTCCCCAGCAGAGTCGCCAGTTCTATGATACGGTGACAGAACCGACTATTTTTACTGGTTTGCGTTTAGAGTTTTTTGTTCACAAAATGTCGCGGTAAGCAAGAGTCGCCATCGACATTTATTTTATCCAACAAAGGAAAAGGAAAAAGAACAGAAAAAACCTTTTTCGAGATGTTTGTGAGTAAGGGGGGTAGATTATAGAAAGGGAAGGTGTTAGCACCCTTTCTATCCGTGGTTTTCCACGGGCTCTTAGGTACTTGCTCATTTTTGAAATTGTCTGTGTGTGTTTTGAAAAGTTTTGTTTTACTTCATTTTAACCCTTATTTCTGTCCTCAAGAGTGTTACGAAGTTGTTTTTGAAAACTTTATTTGAAAAGTGTTGGTGTGAAAAAGAGTTTTTATTATTTTGAGGAAGTACTTAAGAGTTTCTACCTACTCGAAAAAGATTATTCATTTTCTCGTTTCCTTTAGACATCGCTATCCTACTATTAGTGAGTAGGTAGCCCTATCGTTGGATGTTGAGGAACTATCGAAAGGGACAAGTACAATCACTAAAGCAATAGTTAGAAAACTTTAGTAGTAACCCTAGAGTCTTAAGATCCTTCCGAGGTAACATTTCCGAGGCAACATTTCCGAGGAAACATTTGAATGGGTCATTTTGATCTTTTAGACTGGAGGGAAACCACTAAAATCTCCTATACTTAATGATTGTTTACCGAAGGAAACCGAGGTGGGGTAAACCCTAGGAGTGAATATGTGCACGTGAATTTTTTCAGTTATTTAGTCTTTGCACATTAGGTGATCTACTGCTTTAATTTCAAGATACTCTTGCCATACAATTCTATTAGCATGCATCTAACAGTTAAATATTTGCAGGAATTTAAAGTGCGAAAAATAAACCTAGCTATGACAAGGCTTTGACAGTTACATAATTATCTTGACCGAAAATAAAAATGTGGAAGTTTAAAACCCTAGTTACTATTACATCCTCGAAACAGTTACAATAATAATAAAATGAACTAAAATGCGGGCGGCAAATTAAATTCGATAAAAATTCAGAACCCTAAAAATCTAATTGAAAAAATATTTAAATTATTTTTGAGAAAAGACTTAATTAGGTTATGTACAATTAAAACCCTAATTCTAATTATTTTTAATTATAAAAGAAATTGAAATTAACCTAATTTAAACTAAATTAAATAATTCAAGAAAATTATCTTATAAAAAAAGATTTTATGCATTTTTGTGGTTTTTATTTGAGAAAAGAAACAATTTAATTATAAAATTTAAAACCTAGTCTCTAATTAATTTTAATTAAAACAAGTAATCAAATAAAACTAATTAACCTAATTTATTTTCAAAAATATTAATTTGAATAAATAAGACCTAATTATGTATTTTGTGATTTTTTAGTTTAATAAAAAAAAATAATTTTTGTGTTAATTAATTAAAACAATTAAAGGAAATAATTAAAGAAATTAAAAAGAAATAGAAAGAAAAGCAAACTGGGCTTGTGTTGAATGTCCCATGGGGGTGAAATTTTGAATAATATTTGGGCCCAAGGCTGATGGCCTAACCCCTACGCTGAATCCCATGTGCTGACCTTCTGATGGTGCACCATGGTCTCTCGTTTGGAGTGTGTTAGATCTCATGCTAGGCTGATCAAGTGGCTGGATGCAAGGGTGTATGGTAGTGTAGCGATAAAAAAATGTAGCGGGGTAAATAGGAGATCGAGCTATTAATTAACTCGTCTCACAAAAGCAAGAGTCGCCATAGCGCTTTATTATTTCCAAGGGAAAAGGGAAAAGAGCGAAATAAAACCCTAAAATATGCAATGTAAAATAATACTTAAAAGTAATGAAAATACAAGGCGTTTTGAAAAAAGATCTAGAGTTCGGGGGTTGGTTATACAATCGGAAGGTATTAGCACCCAATGCATCTATAGTATCCTATAGAAACCTTTTGAAATATCTGTTTATTAAAATTGTTTGTTTGATTAAAATTAGCTTGTTTGGCCAAAAATGGGTATAGACGAGATTTTGAAGATATGACGACTTAACGTCGAAGTTTTGACTTAAAAGGTGTGAGTTTGAAAATTTGAACATTTGGGAAAATTATCTCAAGTTTTTAACAAAATAATAAACGAAAGATGAATGAGGGTATTCGCACGATTAGATGAGACGTGTTTGATGACATGAAGTCAACAAAGTTAAAACAATTCCCTTGAATTTGAGATAGACAAAAGATATAAAGATTAACGATTGATGACAAAATTAATTAAAATGACAATTGAACACTTAAATAATGGAAATTAAATTATACTAGCATGCATTTTAAACGATTAAATAAATAACCAAAAGTACATTACAATATCATGGATTTTTAATAATTAAACAAATAGCAAGAATTAAATCATATTTTTTGAATAATTAAATAATAAAAGGTTAATAACAAAAATTAAATAAAGATTAGATATAAGAGATGTTTTTTATGTTTTTATAATAAATATACAAGATAGAATAATGGAGGAGATAATGCTAAAAGAAATAACAAAAATGTCCCAGCCTGGACTTGAACCCGTGTCCCTCCTAAATTATTATCAACTACCTTGCCAAATGAACTAAGCTGCTTATTCGTTATATCCACACTTCTATTAGTAAATAATGGGAAGATCACGAAAAAAAACATTGGACAAACAGGCCCAATGAGCCGACCCGTTTGGAAGACAAGGAAAAAGATGGAAAACCCTAATTAATGTTAAAAGGCGCGGCGGCTAGTTAGCTTTGGGAAGAAAAAGTCAGATTTAACATTATTAATAAACAATTAAAAGAAAAACTAAAATAAAAACACTCCTCTCTCTCTCTCTCTATTTCACGAATTTCTCTCTTCTCAGT
Organism: Vicia faba; assembly: GCA_948472305.1. Taxonomy (NCBI): domain Eukaryota; kingdom Viridiplantae; phylum Streptophyta; class Magnoliopsida; order Fabales; family Fabaceae; genus Vicia; species Vicia faba. The sequence goes on from OX451741.1 coordinate 1,396,001,861, forward strand.
AAACAAAAAACAAAAAAAACATTATACCAATTTTAAATCTCTCTCTCTCTTGTGCCTAAACCTCTCAAGAACTCTCATCATCACCTTCAAGCTTCTACACAGTCACACCTTTAATCGTCACCGTGTCAAAACAAAATTTTTGTCGTCAACTTTGAACTTCAACTGACTCAGCCGCCGTTATTCCGTTTGATGGTGAATCATAGATACAGAATCTGAAAGTGGTGAAATAAGGAACTGGACTCAAATCGCGATTATAAGAGGTTCAGATCTGAAAAACGAGTTCGGATTTGGGGAAGAACCAAAGGAGTGAGTTGACTCAGATGAAAAAGAGAAATGAAACGACAGAGTCCGGTTGTGCGGGGTGATGAGGAATGAAGAGCCAAGGTTCCTCCCTTTCTACCATTATAACCTTTGAACTCTATTTTGGTTTATGTTCGTGAAAACTCAGTGTACACTGTTGCGTTTTTCTGGGTGAATTTTGTGTTTTGGTGTTGAGTGCTAAGGTTATGTGTTTTGCAGGTTTTATGGTTTTTAATAGGTTCTATTGTTTTGTACAAGTTAAGGTTTTTGTAACATCAGATTCTAAGGGTTTTTTAAAAGGTTAAGGTTTTTGTAACAACAGATTCTAAGGTTTTGGAACAAGTTCTATTATTTTAACAGCAGGTTCTAAGATTTTGTAACAGGTTCTTGTGGTTTTAACAGGTTGTTATGTTTTTGACAGGTTCTATGGTTTTGGATAGCAGGCTCTAAGCTGGTTTTAACAGGTTCTAGTGGTTTTAACATGTTGTTATGTTTTTGACAGGTTCTATGGTTTTGGATACGGATTGATTCAGCGCAAGTCTTGTGGTTTGGCAGGTTCTATGTTTGGTACAGGTTAAGTGTTTTTATCAGGTTCTATTATTAACAGGTTTTGAGAAGGGCATGGCAAAAACAATTTCCAAAAGTCCAGCTCTGGTCTTCTTCGGTTTAGATTTTATTCTTCTAACTTTAAGAACGAAATTAAGTTGGAATCTCTACTGTTCGAGCAGAATGGGTTGCAAGATGTCGATTGGTGGTTGTTAGAGGAAGAGATAGAAAGTTTTTATTACGCGACAGGAGGAGTATGTTTATTTCATTACACTTATTGTTATTACCGTTATTATGAATTCTACACATGTTTAAACGCTAACAATCATGCAACAACTCAAATAAAGTACAACAAAGAAAAGAATGATAAGGAAAACATTGTATGGCCAAGAAAAATGATGCAGAAAGTGATTTAAACATGAGTATATGCAGCAGTATATAGGGAGGAGGAAGAGAATAATACCTATCGGAGCCTCTTCGATGGCGCTTTTAAAAAGGTAGTAAGTTTTTTCCTTGAGTTTGCTATGTTCTTATGGCTTTTCTTTCTACCGAATTCTAGAACAAAACTATCTTTTTTCTGTTTTCACTCTCTTGTTGAACAAAACTCTCTTTTCTGTTTTTCTCACTCTTGCTGAATTTTTTGACTTCTCCCCTTTTGCTGAATTTTTTGACTTCTCCCTCCTTTTGTGTTGATGAAAGCCTCTATTTATAGTGAAATGTGTGGGGTTTTAGGGGAGGAAAATAGTAGAAGTTTGAACTATTCTAGGCCCTGTTTTGATGTTTTATGGGATAGCTTTTTGAAGTATCCATTTTAGTGCAATATTTGGAGCTTTGCAAACTGTTTTTGTAACAGCAAAATGTGCAGATTTTTGTCTTATGGGCTGCATTCTAGGCTATTTTGTAGGGTAGATTTGGACAGCAGCTTGGCATGGTCTTTGTTGACACGAGGTTGAAGAAAATGGACAATACTACACTAAAAAAATGGACTGTTATGGATTAATATAGTGCTGGAAAAATGGGTAGCATTAGGACTGTTTTGTAACAAGAATAAAAGTTGATTTACATGTACAAAACTTGTATTTTATTTTGTAACTTTGTAACAATAAGTCCAAATAAATTGTAACATGAATAAACATGTATTCTTCAATATATTCTCAATGCCTTTTGTAATTATAAATAACCTTGAATCTTCATATGATCATGAATCTTGATATGTCTTGATAAAAATTCAAGGCCTTCCATTTGAATTGGGAAAGAGTTGAACAATACTTGAATAAATTGTTGAATGATGAATAAATAATAATGCAAGTCTTAGACTTTAATCTTGCATTTTTGTAATAGAGATCAAAATAAATCACATGAATTAATTTTGTAATCAAATAGAATTCCTCATGTAATTAGTCTTGTGATGACCGATTAATTGGATCGAATTCCTTTTTCCACTAACTTCTTGAATAAATGCTTCATGTATTTTGTGATACGGTGGGAAGAACTGACTGTTTTTTGGAATGCTAGTTTGCGTTTTGCGTTTGTTTTTGCAAAATGTCGCGGTAAGCAAGAGTCGCCACTGACTTTCATTTTATCCAACAAGGAAAGGAAAAAAGCACAGAAAAATTCCTTTTTCGAGATATTTCTCGGGTTCGGGGGGTATATTATAGAAAGGGAAGGTGTTAGCACCCTTTCTATCCATGGTTATCCATGGGCTCTTAGGTACTTGCTCAATTGTTTTCAAAATTGTTTTCTTTGTGCCTGTGGGTTTGAAAAAGTTTTTGTTTTGAAACTTCGATTTAACTCTTGCTTCTGTCCTCAAGAGTGTAATGAAGTGTTTTGAAAACTTTGTTCGAAAAGGAGTGTAAGTGTGAAAAGTTTTTGTTTTTGAAAGAGCAAGTATCTAAGAACCATCTACCTACTCGAAAAAAGGAATCGTTCTATGCTATTTTCCTTTAGACAATGCTATCCTACTATTGATGAATAGGTAGCATCGTCGTTGGAGTTTTAGGGTCGATTCGAATGAGGGACTTACGGTCACTAAAGCAATGTTAGGATGCCTTAACGGTAACCCTAATGTCTTAGATCATTTGTTTGAGGCAACAATATCCGAGGCAACCGTTTCGAGGCAACTATGATCTTTTAGACAAGAGGACGACCTCTAAAACGACCTATACTCAATGACCGTATACGAAGACGACCAAGTGGGGTGTACCCTAGGAGTGCGCATGTGCGAGTGTGTTGATTTCGGTTATTTTTATCTTTGTACATGTTAAGGGTGATCTAATTTGATTTTAAGATTAACATTCAGTCTTGTCATGCAAACCCTATTATCAAACATCTAACAATTATAATTTACGGAAATAAAATGCGGAATTTAAATTACAAGGCGTCGGGTATTTACATCGCCAAAGACAAACCCTTTGAAAAATAAAATAAAGCGATAAAAAATAATAAAATGTCCTATTTAACTATTACAATCCAGAAGCAGATACATTATTGAATAAAAATAAGTAACGCGCACGGGGAATTGAATCGAATGCGAATTCTTAGGGTTTTGGCCCTTTTGGTTAAAAAACAAGTCTTTTTTGGTTTTTTTGTTATTTTTATTTAAGGAAAAGAAATTAAACCTAAATTAAATGCCTAAATTAAATTAATAAATTAATTAAATGAAAAGTAAATTATTTTTGGAGTTTTTGATTATTTAAGAAAGAAATTAAAAATTAATTAATTTAGTAATTAAAACCTAATTAAATCTAATTAATTTTAATTATTTACAAAAAATGAATTAAAGTTTTCTAATTAAAAAAACCTAATCAACTAATAAATTTATTAAGAAAAATAAAAATTTAAAATTTGATTGAAATAAAAATATTTTTTGTGATTTTATTTAATAAAAAAGGAATTTTGTGATTGGTTAGAAATAAAATAAAATAAAATAAAGTAAATAAAATAACTAAATAAAATATAAAGGGAATGAGGAATTGGGCCTGTTTGGAGGTGTGAGTAGCAATTTCTTAAGCCCAATATTGCTGGCCTTTTTTTACTTTCTTTGATCCAATATGCATGCATTGACCTGGACTATGGTGGACTTTCAACGTGGACCACCAGATCTGGCTCCTTGGCCATCTGGAGTTTGGATCATGAAGGAGCATGGTGGATTTGCAAGCCTGCGCGCACATTGGAACACCTGAAAAATAATAGCATTGAGGAAGAGGGGGACCTGGGATTCGAACCCAGGTCCTGAAGGGGATATGCACGCTTGCTTTGCCACTACACCACATTGTTTCAATTGTTATTATAATATAAACAAATAATATTATATGAAAACAAAATAATTGCCAGAAACAACAAAAAGCGCACGTGATATTTGAATTGGCCAGTGATGGGATGCCACGCATCATCCCCAACCTCTCGTCCGTGGCTAAAACATCAAATACCTATACCAACAGACAAAAGTCTGTAGCTATAGGCATGTCCATCTCCTAAATCCTGTACAGGCCATAAAAATGATTTCTAAAGGTATAGCCATGATCGTCTCAACCTCCCGGTCATAACCATACCCCTCATGGAGGTCAATTATTCCTGAAACAAAAACGCCCAAAAACAAGAACCGAACCCTAACAATGGTGGTTCTTCATATAAGCCATATAAATGCAATTGAATATTATGAAAAGCTTGCAAATGCTCTTGTGATCACAAATATGCCATTGGTTTTCTCAAGTGATGCAAGAACAAATCAAATCGAAACCAAGAACAGGGGTGACTATCGTGCGACTTACAGTGCGTTAGGGAGTCTGAAAATGCTTGGTTTTGATCCAGGTGGCTTGTGTGAATGCCCAGGAAGCGATTGGAACAAGTCTCGTGTCCTGAAACTACCTCTAACCCTGACTTTGATCTCTCACTTTTTTGTGAATTTTTGCACTTTTGTTCTGCCTCTTCCAACACTTTCCAGCCCTTGTTTTCGTGTCTTTTTCTTCCTTATGTAATGCTCAGTGTATTAGGGTAAGAATCATGGTCCAAATCTCTCCATATCAATGCACATGAATTGGATTTGATCCCACCATTAAACCTTTCCAAATTTGATTCATTTCAATCTTTTTGCACATGATTTGACTTGATACGAATTTGATGGTGATGCTAGCTGTGAACAAAGCCTAAAACAATCAAAAAATCATGAGTTATTAATTCTTTGGATTTTATATAATTTTATTTGATTAAAAATGAATAAATTCAAATAAAAATCAAATTAAATAATAAAAATGAGATATTGGCACATGGCTGAAGCTAGGGAACGTGGGTTATAGTGCAAACTCAAATCAAGTGAAAAAGAATGGGCCCATTTGACAAAATTTGAAGTTTTGGGGATAGTTGACTTTTGGCAATTTTGCAAAAAAGTCCAACTTCAACAATGCATAACTTCTTCAATTTTGAACTTTTGGAAGTGTTCTTGGATTTTTTAGAATTCTTGAGATGTTTTTTAACCAACCCTGTTGGTCTCTTCTCATTTTGATATTCCATGTTCAAGTTATAACCTTTGGCAAAAAAGGTGTTTTTGTTGACTTTCAAAAATGACCTATAATGTCCAAATTCATAACTTCTTGTGAGTGCATTTTTTGATCTTGGGGTATTAATATGGATTGTAGGGAATTGAATCCTCTTAAAAATGAGCTTTGGATGGGTCATTTCGCATAAAGTATGAGAAAGTTATGCTTGGTCAAAGTTGCATTGACTTTTCCCATAAAACCCTAATTTAGCAACTTTTGAGTCTTGATGAATTTTGAGCAATCCTTGATGAATCATGATAAACCCTTGATAAAATGATGAAATATCCTTCAAAATGAGAATTTTGACAAAACATCTTGAAATTTGACTGTTTGTAGGTCATAGTTGGCTTTTGCCCTATCACAGTCGATTTTTGGACCTTTGGGCATTTGACTGAGCAAACTTCCTCTGCAAGGCTTGAAATTTGACATGGATGATCTTGAGAACATATTAGGGCATTGGGGATAACTTGAGGTCATTTGGACTCAAGGACCTTGATGCAACACAAAACCCTAATTTGGGGTAGACTGACTTAGGAGAGAGCTTGTCTGACCAACTCTTGAGCAACCTTGGGCAATTTGGAGATTTTTCTTGCAATGTCTTGAGGAATATGAGAGGGCAAATTTTGGGGGTACAACAGCTGCCCCTGTTCAATCTTCTTAAACTTGAGGATGTAGATTGGCTTTAGAGCCTTTCGTGATCCAAAGGTGGAAGAGGATTAAACACTAGAGTGCCCAGAAATTTGCACTCGCATGAAGTGGTATCAGCCTTGTGATGGCGGGAATGGGCTTACAGATGCCATTTGGAGATTGCTGACGGGAGGATGGGCTTAAAGATGCCATCTGAAGGAGTGTCGATCTCATAAGGGATTCCTTAGCGAGAGCTCGCATACCTGTTGTTGTGGAAGATTCCGTTGGGGAAGTCTGATCTTGTTGAGATTTAGGAACTTGCCTGTACTTCAACTGAGAGAACATCTCTGCTGAGTTTTTAAGAACTTGTCCGTAATTCAACTGAGGGGGAAACATCTTCATTGAGATTTAAGAACTCGTCCGTAATTCGACTGAGAAAACTTCTCTGCCGAGATTTAGGAACTTCCTGTAATTTAACGAATGAACTTCGTCGAGATTTAGAACCTTATCTGTAATTCAACTGAGGATAATTCTGTTGAGATTTAAGAACTGGTCAATAGTTCGACTGAGGGAAATATCTTCATCGAGATTTAGGACTTGTCTGTAATTCAAGCGAGGATAATTTTGTTGAGATTTAAGAACTGTCAGTAATTCGACAGAGGAACTTTGTCGAGATTTAGAACCTTATATGTAATTCAACCGAGGATAATTCCGTTGAGATTTAAGAACCGATCAGTACTTCGACTGAGGGAAACATCTTCATCGATATTTAATAACTTTCCTGTAATTCAACTGAGAAAACTCTGTTGAGATTTAGGAACTTGTCTGTAATTCGACGGAGGAACTTTGCTGAGATTTAGAACCTTATCTGTAATTCAACCGAGGATAATTCCATTGAGATTTAAGAACCGGTCAGTACTTTGACTGAGGGAAACATCTTCATCGAGATTTAGGACTTGTCTGTAATTCAACTGAGAAAACTCTGCTGAGATTTAGGAACTCGTCTGTAATTCGACGGAGGTAAATTGTCGAGATTTAGGGCCTTATCTGTAATTCAACTGAGGATAATTCTGTTGATATTTAAGAACTGGTCAGTACTTCGAATTTGGGAAACATCTTCATCGAGATTTAAGAACTTGCTTGTAATTCAACTGAGAAAACTCTGCTGAGATTTAGGAACTCGTCTGTAATTCGACAGAGGTAAATTATCGAGATTTAGGACCTTATCTGTAATTCAACTGAGGATAATTTTGTTGAGATTTAAGAAATGGTCGGTACTTCGACTGTGTAAAAGCTTCATAGCTGAGAATTTAACCGCATCTTTCCTGAAAGGTAAATGTTAGTTGTATGCAATGCATGATATGTATTCAGCAATGATATTCTCAAAATAAATGATATTGTATTGTATGATGCGTATATGCACGTGTCATGATGTATGTAATGTTTTTAGCTGGGGAAAATAAATCCCAGATAGCTGCGGGAGAAGAGAGTTGAATTCTTCGTTTCCGCTGGGGATGGTGAACGAAGATGATTGTGAGAATAAACCTGCAGGAGAGGATAACTCCGTTGGGGAATAAACTGATGAGGAGATTACTCTGTGGGGAAGAGATGCTCTGTAGAGGATTCCACTGATAAATTCCGCTGGGGATAAATTACCGTTGCTGGTGATACTGAATCCTGTTGGGGATTGAATTCCTGTTTGTGAAAGGAAAGAACTTCGTTGGGGCAGATCTTTCAGTTGCGACTTCATTGGGGATAACCTTTTAGACTCTGCTGGGGACAATCTTCCGTGTCTACTGGGGATGATTCTCCAAACTCCATTGGGGAAGCTTTTTCAGACTGTGCTGGGGAAAATTTTCAACCTCCACTGGGGATATTTTGTATTATGTCGGAGAATATCCTTATACTCCTTTGGGGGATATTAAGACCTTTCGGTGCTGATGGTAGATAAACTCTGCTTGGGGAGAGTATTACCGATTCATTCACAGTTGCAAGTCTCAGCTGGGGAAAGTTAACATTACTGTCCTTTTCTTACTCCACAGGGAGTGAATGTACCTTAGCCATATTCTTCAGCTGAATCTACCTTTGTACCTGGTGGATAGAGCAACTGTAAAGCTTGGACAAATCTTATTTGCCCCTGTTTCTGATATTACCAGTAATTGTCTTTTGTTTCACATGTAAATATTCATGAGCAGCAATTAATGTTAAATGCATATACCAAAAATGAACATTGGACGTTCTTTGCAAAACAAAAACAGAAAAAGGAAAAACAGTTTGAAATTTCTATGAAAATGAATTATATTGATTTTGAAGTTTGGCATGTAAATAGGCGTTTTTGTACAAGAGGCTGACGTCCTAGTAAGAGAACGCCGCAGAATAATAGAATTTACACAATTTGTGAAAAACTAAACAAAACAGCTATGTGAATAATCCCACTGGGTTCCAACTCTGCTATTGCATTTATGTCTTCGAACATCTCATCACTTTGCTACTTGGTTGAAGGTAGATCAGATTGATTAGTGTCTTCCGAGCTTGATAGTTAATACCGAAGTCTGGTTGCAAGGTGATCCAATGAGACATAGTGTTACGCTTTGATCCCTAATTTTCGCCTGGACCGCCCTTTCGGGTTTTCAGTCCACCGGGATACCCTTTTTTTATCCATGCCGCCTTTTCAGGTTTTCGACTTGCCGGGTGCACAGATTTTTTTCATTTCATCCCTTATTTTTTCCCGAACCCTTTTGGTTCGCCGGGAAGCCCTTATTTTTGGCTAGGCCAGTCAACCTAGCGGGTATTTGATTATGCGTAGTATCTTTTCACTATTTCTGCATTGACGGGATGAGGAAGGTCGTCACCATCCATAGTGGTTAGAATCATTGCTCCTCCTGAGAAAATGTTCTTAACCACAAATGACCCTTCGTAAGTGGGGGTCCATTTGCCCCTGGGATCACCTTGTGGTAGGATAATGCGCTTGATACCCAGGTCCCCAACTTGATACTCTTGTCGTCTAACTTTCTTGTTAAATGCCTTGATCATCCACTTTTGATACGTCTGACCATGACAAATAGCAGTAAGTCTCTTTTCGTCGATTAAGTTCAGCTGATCAAGCCGGGTCTGGATCCAGTCATCTTCTCTCAAATTTGTGTCCTTTATGATCCCAAGAGAGGGTATCTGAACTTCAATGGGCAAGACTGCCTCCATGCCATAAACCTAGGAATAGGGTGTTGCCCGTGTTGACGTCCGTGTTGAGGTACGGTACCTGTGAAGAGAAAAAGGTAACATCTCGTGCCAATCTTTGTATGTCACCTTCATCTTCTGCACAATCTTCTTAATGTTCTTATTAGCCGCTTCTACAGCCACATTCATCTTTGGCCGGTAGGGAGAAGAGTTGTGATGCTGTATCTTGAACTGCTTGCAGAGCTCGGTGATCATCTTATTGTTGAGATTTGTACCATTATCCGTAATGATCCTCTCCGGTACACCGTATCGACAAATCAGATTGTGCCGAATGAAACGCGCCACGACGTTCTTGGTTACAGTAGCAAAGGAAGCTGCTTCAACCCACTTCATAAAGTAATCAATTGCTACTAGGATGAAACGATGCTCGTTGGATGCCGTAGGTCTGATCTCTCCAATCATGTAAATTCCCCACATTGCAAAAGGCCATGGAGCCGTCAAGACGTTCAGAGGTACTGGAGGTATATGCACCTTATCAGCATAGACTTGGCACTTGTGACAGGTCCGAGAATGCTGATAACAGTCGGCTTCCATTATGGACCAATAATATCCTGCTCGAAGGATTTTCTTTGCCATGGTGTGTCCACTGGAATGAGTTCCAAAAGTACCTTCATGCAACTCTATCATGATCCTTTCTGCCTCGTTTTTATCCATACAACACAGTAAGGTCGAATCATGGTTGCGCTTGTAAAGAATGCCATTGCTGATGAAGAACTTCGCCGTGAACCTCCTCAGAAACTTCTTATCATTAACAGATGCACCCTCGGGGTACTCCTGAGCTTCAAGATACCTCTTCACCTCATGAAACCAGGGTTTATCCGTTACCTCTTCAGTCTCAATGTTGCAACAATGTGCAGGTTTGTCCAACTTCTCAATGGTCATCTAGGGAGCTTCATTGTCCCATCTGACCTTGAACATAGAAGACATCGTAGCTAACGCGTCTGCTAACTGATTCTCCTCTCTAGGGAAGTGTTCAAAAGTTATCTCCTCGAAATGTGGAAGCAACGTCAACACATACAACTTATAAGGAATAAGATTTGTGTGTTTCGTATCCCACTCGCCTTTGATCTGACTGATCACGGGAGCGGAATCTCTGAATACACTTAAGAACTTTATCCTTAGGTCAATAGCTGCTCGAAGACCCATAATGCACGCTTCATACTCCGCCATGTTGTTGGTGCAGTTGAAACATAGTCGGGCGGTAAATTGAGTATGAGAGCCTTTAGGAGATATGATCACGGCGTTTGAAGCTCCATCAAAGTACATAGACCATCGGGATCCTTCCTCAGGTCCTTCATCCGGTCCAGGTGTCTCACAGTCAGTTACTATCATGATATTCTCATCCGGGAATTCAAAGTTCATAGACTGGTTATCATCCACTGCCTGATGTGCCAAATGATCTGCCAACACACTTCCCTTGATTGCCTTTTGAGTCGTGTATTGGATGTCATACTCAGTCAAGATCATCTGCCATCTTGCTATTCTTCCGGACAAGGAAGGCTTTTCGAAGATATACTTGATTGGATCCATCTTTGATATCAACAGAGTAGTGTGAGTCAGCATATACTGTCACAGGCGGCGAGCAGCCCATGCCAAAGCCCAACAAGTTTTCTCTAGAAATGAGTATCGGGTCTCGTAGTCGGTAAACGTTTTGCTAAGGTAATAAATAGCATGCTCTTTTCGGCCAGACTCGTCATGCTGCCCCAGCACGCACCCCATTGAATTGTCGAGTACTTCCAAGTATAAGATCAGAGGTCTCCCTTCAACTGGCGGCATTAGAATAGGTGGCTCTTAGAGATACTCTTTGATTCTTTCGAAAGCGACCTGACATTCATCATTCCATCTTACCACTTGATCTTTCTTCAGTAGTTTGAAGATTGGTTCACAAGTAGCAGTCAAGTGTGAGATGAATCGGGCAATGTAGTTCAGACGTCCCAGAAAGCCTCTGACTTCTTTTTCAGTTCGGGGAGTTGGCATTTCCTGTATAGCCTTCACCTTTGCAGGATCCACCTGAATACCTTTATCACTTAGGAAGAAACCCAACAGCTTACCAGATCTCACCCCGAAGGTACACTTGTTCGGGTTTAACCTCAGCTTGTACAACTTCAACTTGTCAAATAGCTTCTGAAGATGGTCAAGATGCTCTTCCTCAGTCTGGGATCTTGCAATCATGTCATCGACGTACACCTCAATATCATGATGGATCATGTCATGGAACAATGCGACCATGGCACGCTGATACGTTGCCCCAGCATTCTTCAATCCAAAAGGCATGACCTTGTAGCGAAAGGTCCCCCATTGAGTAACAAAGGCTGTCTTCTCCATATCCCCGGGAGCCATTTTAATCTAATTATAACCAGAGAAACCATCCATAAAGGAGAAGACCTTATGCTGTGCGGTGTTGTCAACCAGAACGTCGATATGAGGCAGAGGGAAATCATCTTTGGGGCTTGCCCTGTTCAGATCCCTGTAGGCAACATACATTCGAACTTTACCATCCTTCTTCGGCACAGGAACCACGTTGGCCACCCACTGTGGGTAAGAAGTAACTGCTAGAAAACCGGCGTCAAACTGTTTCATAACTTCAGCCTTGATTTTCTCGGACATCTCTGGGCGCATTCGGCGGACTTTCTGTTTTACTGGAGGACAGTCTTCCTTGGTAGGCAAACAGTAAACCACAATATCGGTATCCAACCCAGGCATATCTTCATAAGACCAGGCGAAGATGTCAACATAGTCACACATCATCTGAATCAACCGATTCTTAACACTAGCTTCCAGATTTACACCGATCTTGACCTCTTTCTTGTCTACCTCTGTACCCAGATTTATTGTTTCCACTTGCTCTTCATGTGGCTGTATAGCCCTCTCTTCCTGAAGTAAGAGTCTAGCAAGTTCAACAGGCACTTTGCAATCATCTTCACCTTCGTCTTCGGCTAGGTTGATCGGACTTTCGAAGTCATAACCGGCAGTAGCAGAGTCGTTATCAGTGGGATCCAGAGTGGATGTAGACCTGTATATGTGAGTGTGTGTAAAGTAGATGTTTTGCAATATATAATAAAAGAAAAACAAGGAGCGCAAAATTTGAAATGCAAGAAACATCCAATGCTTTTATTAATGATATATGTAGATGACACACATAAAGCCCTCACAAACAAAACCACGGTGCCTCGGGTAAGACACCGGGCCATAAAGTTTAAAACATTGTCTGTTACAAATACAAAACAAAAGTCTCATTACTGGGTAACAAAATAAATTGGGACGAAGTCTTTTGCTGTCCAATTACTCAGTCCACCATCAGTAGTAGGATATATCCAACTGTCGAATTCAGACTCTTCAACATCATCTTCAATGGCATTTACTCCTGAATTGCTGATAAACAGGAGAGGTATTCCAGTCCTTGCACTCCGAACAGACCTTTGAGCTTCTGCAGTGAAACCCAAACCAAACTTGTTAGTCTTATGTGAAAAATCAGGGAGTTGGCCCCAATTCGCACACCCACCTTTCTCAACAACAGCCCGGGCATCCTTGAAGGAAGCCATCTTCATGGGAGGATCTTCAGTAACAGTTTCAGTTGATGCGAGCGTCTGGGGCACTTCTTCAAAATGTTGAAACGGAGTCTCAATGAACTCCCCATCCATCTCCACATATCAGAAAGAGTTGAGGTGGCTCACCATGTACTCCTCCTCTCCTTGTACCGTAACAATTTTCCCTTTGACTGGGTATTTCAGCATCTGGTGGAGCGTAGAAGTCACTGCCCCAGCTTTGTGGATCTATGGGCGACCCAACAAACAAGAATAGGATGGCCTAATGTCCATCACATAAAAAGTATACGCAAAGATCTGAGAACCAACCTTCACTGGAATATCCACTTCTCCATGTACCATTCTCTTTGACCCATCAAAGGCCCTAACAACAATGTTACTTGGCTTCAACTCTAAACCTTCACAGTCCAACCAGTCTAGAGCTTTCTTAGGTAAAACGTTCATTGAGGACCCAGTATCCACCAATACATGAGCTAGAGTAGTGCCCCTGCATTCGATGGAGACATGCAGGGCATCATTGTGATTCCTCCCCTTAGCAGGCAAGTCTGCATCGGAGAAACCTAACCCATTATCCGCTTTTAGACTAGCCACACAATCTTTAAACTGATCAGCTGATGTTTCCTGCGGCACGTGCGCAGTCTTCAGGAAGGCAATCAGAGCCTTGGCATGGGCTTCTGAGCATAGCAACAGAGATAACATAGAGATTTTAGACGAGGTTTTCCCCAGCTGTTCGACTACATTATAGTCGCTCTTTTTGATAATCTTCAAAATTTCCTCCATCTCTTGTCTAGAGGCTTCAACAGTAATTGTCTTCGGTGCCTCCGTCTGGGCAGGCTCATCAGTGGTCCCTTTGCCCCGAGTATTAGATGACTCGGAAATAGGGGTAAGAATGGGAACTTGAACAGGGATAATATCATGTGCACTAGCAGGCGTAATGACAACAGGCGTCCAAACAACTGGTGGAGAGATCTCGGGGGAGAAAAGTCTTCCGCTACGGGTGACTTTGGCAGGTCCAACAATATTGCTGACGTCAGTATCAGCCTCTTCAGCATTCAAATCTTGCTTAACTCCGTGAGAATATACATCAGCCCCGTAGTGCCAAGGGACATCTTTATCTGATGTATAGGGGATAGGCCCAGGAACAGTGATGGTCAAGGGAGCGATTCTTGGAACAAATGTAATTCTAACAGGTTTTCTCGAGGAAGCCTTGGAAGAATTATCGAAAATGGTGATTATAGCAACTTCTTCAACAGGAACCAAAGGAACAAAAGTCTTCTCAAACAGAATTTCTTTATTATCCATCAGGCGTTGGATACCTGACTTCAAACGATGGCAACCGGTAGGTAGGACGGAACACATACGACAACCTTCATCACAACCCAGAAATAAACCGGCTAGCAGAAGGTTCTTCTTCACAGTCATTAACGGGGTAACAATGTCTTTCACAAAAACCACAAATGAGTCTTCTTCTACAACATTCACTCCATGCTTGGGCATGGGAGCAGTCACAACATTAGGTCTTTCTGGTGCTTAGAACTCAATCTCTTTAGCATCAATCAAGTCATGTACTTTGTTCATTAAGACCCAACAATCATTCGTATCATGCCCCGGGCTATCAGAATGAAAAGCACAGCGGGCGTTCGGATTGTACATGGGTGATGTTGTATTGGGATTCTTCGGGGCCTCCTTCGGAATCACCAAGTTGGTCTTCAATAACTGTGGCAGAATTTGGGATAAAGTCATGTTGAGCTGAGTGAATTATCTTTGCGGCCTCTCGGTCCTTGGCTGATTGTGGCGTTGAGGAGGAACAACAGGTATTGATATAACAACCGCATTAACAGCTTGGCGGCGTTCAGGTCTATTCTGGATTTTTGAACTGTAAATAACACCAGATTCCTTCTTAAAAGGTTTCTTCTTGGTGCTTGAAGAAGCACCCTTCTGTATTTTGCCAGATTTGATACCATCCTCAATTCTTTCCCCGGTCATAATCAGCTCTGTAAACCCGGACGATGAACTTCCAATCAGATGGTTGAAATATGGACCAGACAAGGTCCCTAAAAACATATCCACTAGCTCCCTATCAGCCAATGGGGGTTGTACTCTTCCAGCAAGGTCCTTCCATTTCTGAGCGTAGTCTTTGAAACCTTCGCTCGCACCCATAGACATACCCTGAAGTTGGGTACGCGTGGGGGCGAGGTCGCCATTGTATTGGTACTTCTTGTAAAAAGCAGCAGCAAGATCTTCCCAATTACATATACTATCTCCTTCCAGCTGGTAAAACCATTCAAGCTGAGTCCCTGAGAGACTGTCTTGAAAGAAGTGGATCCATAGGTTCTTGTCAGCGGTGTATGGCTGGATCTTTCTAACATACGAACGGAGGTGCAGCTTTGGACAAGAAACCCCGTCGTATTTAGCAAAGGTTGGTGCTTTAAATTTGTGGGGAATCACCACCCCAGATGATAAGCCTAGATCACCAAAGTCTAACCCAGGGACCTTCTGAATCTCCATGGCACTTAACCGGTCTTCAAGCTATTTATACCTATCATCAGCCAGAGGATACTGGACTTCGTCAAAGTCAGTCTCGTGGTCAGATACCACAGGGCTAGGCACCCTCCTTTCTTCTTGGTTTTCTCCCCCTCCAGATGAGTGGGATAGATTGACTTCATCTCGCAGCCTGTTTCCAAACCTGTGACCCATGTTCAGGAGGACTGTCTTCTTCTTCTTCTTCTTCTTCTTCTTCTTTTTATCCTTCAAGATAAGGGTCTTCAAATCTTGCTGACCCTTAGCGAAATTCATGAACATTTCCTGAAATTGAGTGTTTTGAGCTTGTAGCGCCTTGATAGCTTGATCAGTTGATGTTTCAGAAGACATGATGTGCTGAAATAATCAGCGAAGAAGATGAGGAAACCTATAAGGGTACCTGTTATGAGGTGCATGTAATGAAATGCGTATGATATGATTTCAAAGACGTCGAGAGATTCAAATTCGTAAACCAAAATGAAACACCCTTTTATTAGATAAACTTTGAATTCAAATGTTCAACAGATGCCTTTAAGGCGTTACAAAAAAGGAAATACTGAAAGATAAATTAAAACTAGAAATAATCAAAAGACATCAGCGCTCCCATGGTCGTTTGCCTTTGGTGCTGACATAGTCGTTGAGGATCTGCTCATTCTCCAATTGTCTTGTCAACTTCAGGATCTTCCACTCTTGCTCGTGATACTTTTCTCTATAAGTATCCCGCTCTTCCTTTAGCTACATCCAAGATCTCTTTAATGCCCCAATGTCAGTAGGCATGTAAGGATGGAGGATGGTAGGAGGAACCCCTTCTTCATCAGCAACTTCAAGAGTTATAGGCAAGACGGCTTCGTACGACATTCCCATCTTTTGGGCACGGATTCGAACCCACCGGAGATATGGCTCCATCGAAAGAGAAGTCTTCGCACCTAGCTTGTATGGATCAGACCTGTGTACTCTATCCCAAGCTCATATGAACCTGCGGCGTTGCTCGTCACTATCCCCTTGGAAGTCAAAGACAATGCTCGGCATCAGTAACTCATGAGGTCCTTCCCTCCTAGCTCGCCCAAATTGACGTAAGGCCAAACATGGATTATAGGTGATTCCTCCATGGATTCCTAGCAGTGGAACATTGGGGTATTCCCCACAGCGATCAATAATAGCCACGTCTTCCATGCCTTTAATAATCGAAATGATGTCATTATGAGAGAGATACATAATCCTGTAGGCCCAACCCATGCCTTCCTTGTTCTTCAAAACTAATTTGGGGAGGTGAGAAATAAACCACCTCTCCAACAATGGTGCACAACACATAAGGGTTCCTCGTTTCCGAGCAGTACGGGCATAAAGAGAGTGCAAAATGTCACCCAAGAGAGTGGGTACCGAATTACGGGAGATGAAGATCTTTACCGCATTCACGTCAACAAAGGAATCTGAGTTAGGAAACAACACCAAACCATATATGAGAAGAGCCAGAATGTCTTCAAATGCCTGAAAGTCTAGACTGTCCCAGAATTGATTAGCCCGATCAACCAAGAATGTAGCCAAGAAGCCTTTTGTCCCACTTCTAGTTTCCCATTTTGACATTACCTCAGCCTTTGTCAGATGGAGGGCTGAAGCAATCTCTTCCGGCCTAAGGATCTTCTCCCAACCTATAAACGGGGTCTGCTCTAGAATAGAGATACCAAGTAGATCAGACAACTCTTCCAGGGTAGGGACCAACTGGTAGTCCAGAAAAGTAAAGCAGTGGTACAGTGGATCAAAGAACTGGACTAAGACACTCATCATTTGTTCATCCATCTTAGAGGTGACCAAACCAAGGAGGTTCCCATGTCTTCTGATAAAGGAAGAAGTATCTGGCATCTTTGCAACCAATTCCTTAAGCTGAGTGGGAATCTGGACAAAGTTGATCCGAATAGTGTTTCTACGCATGGGTGCCATGACCTAAAAACCAGAACAAAGATGAATCCCCTCTGTCTTTGAAATGGGTTAGTCCAATGCAAGATGCATGCAATGTTATGATGCATGATGTCATGATATAAACATATCATAAGTATCCACGAATAGCAAACATGGTAAGGGCACACAAGTCACAC
This sequence comes from Vicia faba, assembly GCA_948472305.1. Taxonomy (NCBI): domain Eukaryota; kingdom Viridiplantae; phylum Streptophyta; class Magnoliopsida; order Fabales; family Fabaceae; genus Vicia; species Vicia faba. Next base: position 1,396,019,261 of record OX451741.1, read on the forward strand.
AGATAGCCCTTAGATTTCAGGTTGGCAAGGAGTTTAGGTATTACCCTCTTTCAGTTTAGTTGGTTCAAACCTGTCCTAAACTAGTAACCGGGTTCTAGAGGATCTCAATATCACTGACCACCCTCGATCGGTCATAATTCCAGTTTGGCAACCTTTTCTTGCGGTCGAAATCATCACGAGAGTTTGGTCTCAATGAGTGTAGCATACTGCTACTGTTCTATGACCAAGTTGGTTAATTAAAGGTTCTAAGGTCAGTTGGTGCTTAATGACCCCTTAGAAGACCCATATTCTCCTAGTTGCACCACAAGGGATATCGGTACAAACTAAAGTGCCACACCAATGTAGCTACTGCTTCAACCGTATCGGTCTACGTTGTACTGTTCCCTCACAGTTTATTTCTACTTACCTAAAGGGTATCCCACAGATCCGGGTTAGGATCTATAGTAACTCTGATTCAACCCACAAAGATAAAGCATACAAGTCAAGCAATTGAAAACATTATAAACTATTCCTAAGGTACACCCCACTTATTATTTCCCCAACAGAGTCGCCAGTTCTGTGATACGGTGGAAAGAACTGACTGTTTTTTAGAATGCTGGTTTGCGTTTTGCGTTTGTTTTTGAAAAATGTCACGGTAAGCAAGAGTCGCCACCGACTTTTATTTTATCCAACAAGGAAAGGAAAAAGCACAGAAAAATTCCTTTTTCGAGATATTTCTCGGGTTTGGGGGGTAGATTATAGAAAGGGAAGGTGTTAGCACCCTTTCTATCCATGGTTATCCATGGGCTCTTAGGTACTTGCTCAATTGTTTTCAAAATTGTTTTCTTTGTGCCTGTGGGTTTGAAAAAGTTTTTGTTTTGAAACTTCGATTTAACTCTTGCTTCTGTCCTCAAGAGTGTAATGAAGTGTTTTGAAAACTTTGTTCGAAAAATAGTGTAAGTGTGAAAAGTTTTTGTTTTTGAAAGAGCAAGTATCTAAGAACCATCTACCTACTCGAAAAAAGGAATTGTTCTATGCTATTTTCCTTTAGACAATGCTATCCTACTATTGATGAATAGGTAGCATCGTCGTTGGAGTTTTAGGGTCAATTTGAATGAGGGACTTACGGTCACTAAAGCAATGTTAGGATGCCTTAGAGGTAACCCTAATGTCTTAGATCATTTGTTTGAGGCAACAATATCCGAGGCAACCGTTTCGAGACAACTATGATCTTTTAGACAAGAGGACGACCTCTAAAACGACCTATACTCAATGACCGTGTACGAAGGCGACCAAGTGGGGTGTACCCTAGGAGTGCGCATGTGCGAGTGTGTTGATTTCGGTTATTTTTATCTTTGTACATGTTAAGGGTGATCTAATTTGATTTTAAGATTAACATTCAGTATTGTCATGCAAACCCTATTATCAAACATCTAACAATTATAATTTGCGGAAATAAAATGCGGAATTTAAATTACAAGGCGTCGGGTATTTACATCGCCAAAGACAAACCCTTTGAAAAATAAAATAAAGCGATAAAAAATAATAAAATGTCCTATTTAACTATTACAATCCAGAAGCAGGTACATTATTGAATAAAAATAAGTAACGCGCGCGGGGAATTGAATCGAATGCGAATTCTTAGGGTTTTGGCCCTTTTGGTTAAAAACCAAGTCTTTTTGGTTGTTTTGTTATTTTTCTTTAAGGAAAAGAAATTAAACCTAAATTAAATGCCTAAATTAAATTAATAAATTTATTAAATGAAAAGTAAATTATTTTTGGAGTTTTTGATTATTTAAGAAAGAAATTAAAAATTAATTAATTTAGTAATCAAAACCTAATTAAATCTAATTAATTTTAATTATTTACAAAAAATGAATTAAAGTTTTCTAATTAAAAAAACCTAATCAACTAATAAATTTATTAAGAAAAATAAAATTTTAAAATTTGATTGAAATAAAAATATTTTTTGTGATTTTATTTAATAAAAAAGGAATTTTGTGATTGGTTAGAAATAAAATAAAATAAAATAAAGTAAACAAAATAACTAAATAAAATATAAAGGGAATGAGGAATTGGGCCTGTTTGGAGGTGTGAGTAGCAATTTCTTAAGCCCAATATTGCTGGCCTTTTTGACTTTCTCTGATCCAATATACATGCATTGACCTAGACTATGGTGGACTTTCAACGTGGACCACCAGATCTGGCTCCTTGGCCATCTGGCATTTGGATCATGAAGGAGCATGGTGGATTTGCAAGCCTGCGTGCACATTGGAACACCTGAAAAATAATAGCATTGAGGATGTGGGGGACCTGGGATTCAAACCCAAGTCCTGAAGGGGATATGCACGCTTGCTTTACCACTACACCACATTGTTTCAATTGTTATTATAATATAAACAAATAATATTATATGAAAACAAAATAATTTCCAGAAACAACAAAAAGCGCGTGTGATATTTGAATTGGCCAGTGATGGGATGCCACACATCATCCCCAACCTCTCGTCCGTGGCTAAAACATCAAATACCTATACCAACGGATAGAAGTCTGTAGCTATAGGCATGTCCATCTCCCAAATCCTGTACAGGCCATAAAAATGATTTCTAAAGGTATAGCCATGCTCATCTCAACCTCCCGGTCATAACCATACCCTTCATGGAGGTCAGTTGTTCCTGAAACAAAAATGCCCAAAAACAAGAACCGAACCCTAACAATGGTGGTTCTTCATATAAGCCAGATAAATGCAATTGATAATTATGAAAAGCTTGCAAATTCTCTTGTGATCACAAATATGCCATTGGTTTTCTCAAATGATGCAAGAACAAATCAAATTGAAACCAAGAACAGGGGTGACTATCGTGCGACTTACAGTGTGTTAGGGAGTCTGAAAATGCTTGGTTTTGATCCAGGGGGCTTGTGTGAATTCCCAGGAAGCGATTGGAACAAGTTTCGTGTCCTGAAACTGCCTCTAACCCTGACTTTGATCTCTCACTTTTTTATGAATTTTTGCACTTTTGTTCCGCCTCTTCCAACACTTGTCAGCCCTTGTTTTCGTGTCTTTTTCTTCCTTATGTAATGCTCAGTGTATTAGGGTAAGAATCATGGTCCAAATCTCTCCATATCAATGCACATGAATTAGATTTGATTCCACCATTAAACCTTTCCAAATTTGTTTCATTTCAATATTTTTGCACATGATTTGATTTGATACGAATTTGATGGTGATGCTAGCTGTGAACAAAGCCTAAAACAATCAGAAAATCATGAGTTATTAATTCTTTGGATTTTATATAATTTTATTTGATTAAAAATAAATAAATTCAAATAAAAATCAAATTAAATAATAAAAATGAGATATGGGCACATGGATGAATCTAGGGCATGTGGGTTATAGTGCAAACTCAAATCAAGTGAAAAAGAATGGGCCCATTTGACAAAATTTGATGTTTTGGGGATAGTTGACTTTTGGCAATTTTGCAAAAAAGTCCAACTTCAACAATACATAACTTCTTCAATTTTGAACTTTTAGAAGTGTTATTTGACTTTTTAGAAATCTGTAGATGTCTTATAACCAACCCTTTTGTCTCATCTCATTTTGATATTCCATGCTCAAGTTATAAGGTTTGGAAAAAAAGGTGTTTTTGTTGACTTTCAAAAATGACCTATAATGTCCAAATTCATAACTTCTTGTGACTGCATTTTTTGATCTTGGGGTATGAATATGGATTGTAGGGAATTGCATCCTATTAAAAATTAGCTTTTGATGGGTCATTTCTCATAAAGTATGAGAAAGTTATGCTTGGTCAAAGTTGAGTTGACTTTTCCTACAAAACCCTAATTTAGCAACTTTTGAGTCTTGATGAATTTTGAGCAATCCTTGATGAATCATGATCAACCCTTGATCAAATGATTAAATATACTTTATAATGAGAATGTTGACAAAAAATCTTGAAATTTGACTGTTTGTAGGTCACAGTTGACTTTTGCCCTAGCACAGTCGATTTTTGGACCTTTGGGCATTTGACTGAGCAAACTTCCTCTGCAAGGCTTGAAATTTGACATGGATGATCTTGAGAACATATTAGGGCATTGGGGAGAACTTGAGGTCATTTGGAATCAAGGACCTTGATGCAACACAAAACCCTAATTTGGGGTAGACTGCCTTAGGAGAGAGCTTGTCTGACCAACTCTTGAGCAACCTTGGGCAATTTGGAGATTTTTCTTGCAATGTCTTGAGGAATATGAGAGGACAAGTTTTGGGGTACAACATATTTAAATAACCATGATGTAAGTCCACCAAAATAATCACAAAAATAATCTTGAATAAATATTTCATGCAATAAGTGATTATTCTTGGATGAGATCTCTTGATAGCTCCTCTTTAATTATCACTTGAATTCAAATAAATAAATATTCCAAATAAATTCTTCTAGAACGATTTTGAATTTAATCATCCCATTTTGACGAAATTCAACCCACGTCATGAGAAAATTTATAGATGACTTTGGTCGAAGTGATCGAAAATGACTGGCATAGATTGGTTCTCTTGTATTTTAGAATAATGTGAAACACATACAAACCAAAGATAGTAGAACTTCAACCGTTCTTTCTGAAAAAATATTCATAAAAACTGGAGACCATCTGTTGAACATAGTGTGGAAATAAACGCACAATTCTCTGAAATTCTTTTGATGAATCAGCTTTTGGGAATTAACGAACAAACGCATTTCTGCCTCGAGACTCAAAACCCTAATCGATGTACGACGTCCGATGCTCTTCTTTTAGACCTATTTCCTGCACATGAAAACAAAACAACAAAACATACACTTCGTGCTTGATTAGTGGTTAGTCATTCGTAAGATAAAATGCTCACAACACTTGATAATCTCTACACAGTCAAAGCTCGAAAGCAAAACGTTCGAAACCTACAATATTCTGTGACCTTGATGTAATGCAAATGAAACAGGGATTTTATGACAAAAATTGGGGTATGACAGCTGCCCCTATTTAAGTTTCTTCTATCCGGAGATATGGAGATTAAAATCTTCGTCTCGACGAGATTGAAGATACTTAAATAAATAATGCGTAATTTTTGCCCTAAGATACCGCCATTATGTTTATGATATGAATGTAGTATTTAACTTTATGGAGAATGATATTGTACGAGACAAAATAATGTTGGAGAAACCCATCACAAACAACCCACAGGAACAAAGATGATATACTACTGGGGAAATGAGCCATTGACTTCGAATGATAGACTCTTAACGGAGAAGAAAATTTGAGACAAGGAAACTTCTGACCCTAACAAAGAAAACGCCTTGCATAGGTTACAAAAAATGATTATTGACCCAAGATGATGGTGAGTTCACAACTCAAGGTCAAAGATAGACAAAAGATGTATAAACTTTTGCTGATAGTGAACTACCAACTTTTACTGAGGGTAGAGATTCACAACAAACTTCTCTATGGGACTTTTCCGGAGAGATACCATTTGATGATGAAATAACATATGGTTGTAGATACACAAGTTGCTCAAATAAAGAGGCCGCCACTTGTTGTCTTCAAAGGATATCAATAAGCACACAAGCTGCTCAAATAAAGAGGCCGCCACTTGTTATCTTCAAAGGATGTCTATAACACACAAGCTGCTCAAATAAAGAAGCCGCCACTTGCTGTCTTCCAAGAATGTCTGTAACACACAAGTTGCTCATGAAGAGACCTCCGCTTGTCGTTTTCCAAAGATGTCAATAATGCACAAGTTGCTCATGAAGAGACTGCTGCTTCTCGCTTTCCAAAGAAGTCAATAACGCACAAGTTGCTCATGAAGAGACCGCCGCTTGTCGTTTTTCAAAGATGTCAATAACGCACAAGTTTCTCATGAAGAGACCGCCGCTTGTCGTTTTCCAAAGATGTCAATAACGCACAAGTTGCTCATGAAGAGACCGCTGCTTGTCGTTTTCCAAAAATGTTTCAGAAGAAAGTTGTGATAACACTGCCAGAGAATAAAATTCTTATTCAAAGGAAACCATGAATAGATCCTCCTTGAGGAGATCCAATACTTAAATGTGCAAAATAAATGCACCATTCATCTAGGTTTCCTAGCCCGGAGAAAACCATGAGATAGCCTATGCAAGAGACAAAAACTCAATCCAAGAATAAACCAGAGAGAAGACAGTCAAACAAGACTCCACCAAATGAGAAAAATAACCCAATTGGGGATTCATCCTATCCAGAGATGGACAAGGAAGGCTAAATAAGAAATTCATCCACGAGGATTAGTTCAGCTGGGGAATTAGAAAGGAAGCACATTTCCTGCCTAAGTTAACATTCTACTTGGAAAGAACAGGTACGCTGTTTGAATAAACATAAACAAGGTATACGACCCAAAATCATCGACAAATGTGAATGTGTATGCATGATATAAGTGTAAATGAGTAAATGAATGTTATGCTGACAAAACCGATAGAGGAAATAAATTGAAGATGATAAGATATCACAAAATAAATAGATACTCGACCAATCTTAAAGAGACGGAAAATAACTGGAACTGAAACCAAAAAAGCAACGTCAGAGCGTATCATACTACAAGGCTCAAGTCTTCTGGGGAGAAAAGTATTCAAATCCAATCTTCTAACACCAATAGACCACTGACATGATATAAAACATACCACACTTCAGAAATTTGTCCAATTAAAGATAACTGAAACAAAGCTTAACCGGAAATGCTGGGGAGTCACTAAGCTTAGTATTATACTAGAAACGCAAGTTTACACAACCAACACCTCATGAAGATTTTGAAAGAAAACACGTTCATCATGCAAGGATGAATTACGGTATTGTTTTGCATTTCATGGCTTAACCATCCTTGGAGCAACTGTTAATATTCCTTCCAATATTCACGACACATTTCAAAATAGGAATGCGTTAATTAACTTTGTTTCAAATATTGCCATAAATGCTAAAAATTTTCCCACAAAAAGATAAATGCTCAAATTTTATTAATAAGATGGTAGTTCGCTAACAATGCGACTCCAATGGTTTACAAAAGTGTGGGAAATAATACATGAAAGAAAAAGGTTACACAAAAACAATGATCATTATTCTCCCTAACAACTTTGAATTTCGAGTTGTGCTCAAATGCCACGAGTGGTATGACCAAAAGTCTGTCTAAGCCGCCCCTTCGGGTTTTCAACTTAGCGAACTGTCAATTCAAACCTAGGCGAAATACTTCTTGACTGCATCGGCGTTCACGGAGCGCAGGAGTTCTTCACCATCCATATCTGTGAGAATCAAGGCGCCTCCAGAGAAAAACTTCTTAACGACATACGGTCCTTCATAATTCGGAGCCCATTTGCCCCTAGAATCAGGTTGGAAAGATAATATCTTCTTAAGCACGAGGTCACCTTCTCTGAATTCGCGTGGTCGAACCTTCTTATCAAAAGCCTTCTTCATTCTTTGCTAATATAATTGACCGTGACACAACACTGTCAATCTCTTTTCTTCAATTAAATTCAACTGGTCATATCTACTTTGACACCATTCAGCCTCAGAAATTTTAGCTTCCATCAAAACTCTCATAGACGGGATCTCAACCTCCACGGGGAGTACTGCTTCCATGCCATATACTAGGGAAAATGGGGTTGCACCTGTTGAAGTTCGAACTGAAGTACGGTACCCATGCAGAGAAAACGGAAGCATTTCATGCCAATCTTTATAAGTTACCACCATCTTCTGGATAATCTTTTTGATGTTCTTATTAGCAGCTTCAACAGCCCCATTCATCTTTGGCCTGTAGGGAGAAGAATTATGATGCTCGATCTTGAAATCTTCACAAATCTCTTTCATCATCTCGTTATTCAAATTCGAACTATTATCAGCGATGATCTTGCTCGGGATGCTGTATCGACAAATGATCTGATTCTTGATAAATCTGACTACCACCTGCCTGGTTACATTAGCATAAGATGCTTCTTCCACCCATTTAGTAAAATAATCGATGGCTACCAAGATGAAATGATGACCATTTGAAGCTTTGGGTTCAATCATTCCATTCATATCAATGCCCACATAGAGAAAGGCCAAGGTGAAGAGATAACATTGAGGAGGGTCGGTGGCACATGTATCTTGTCCGCATAAATTTGGCATTTATGACATTTCTTCACATATTTGCAGCAATCAGATTCCATCGTCATCTAATAGTAACCAGCTCTCAACATCTTTTTAGCCATTGCATGTCCGTTGGCATGAGTGCCAAAGGATCCTTCATGTACTTCTTGCATCAGCAGGTCTGCTTCATGTCTGTCTATGCATCTGAGCAAGACCATATCATAATTCCTCTTATATAATACTTCTTCATTGAGGAAGAAACTAATTGCCAATCTCCTCAACATCTTCCTATCTTTATTAGATGCCCCAGGCGGGTACTCTTGAGTTTGAAGAACACGTTTAATGTCATAGAACCACGGTTTATCGTCAGTGACTTCCTCTGCTGAGAACACATGAGCAGGTCTGTCGAGGCGCATAACTATGATTGTAGGCACATCGTTCCAATCATTCACTTGGAACATTGAAGATAAAGTAGCTAAAGCATCAGCCATTTGGTTTTCATCTCTAGGGATGTGATGTAATTCCACTTCGTTGAAGAAAGTTAACAATCTTCTAGCATAATCTCTGTAAGGGATCAAACCAGGATGACGAGTCTCCCATTCTCCTTTAATTTGATTAATTACCAATGCTGAGTCTCCATATATATCAATAATCTTGATCCTTAGATCCACTGCTTCTACAAGACCCATAATACATGCTTCATATTCAGCCATGTTATTCGTATAGTCAAACTTCAATCTCGCCATGAACGGGATATGAGCACCTCGGGGGGTGACGATGATTGCCCCAATTCCATTTCCATAAGCATTTACAGCTCCGTCGAATATCAAACCCCAACGGGATTCCAGATCAGGTCCTTCTTCAGGTAATGGCTCTTCACAATCTTTAGCTTTAAAGTACATAACATCTTCATCTGGGAAGTCAAACTTGATGGATTGATAATCGTCAATTGGGTGGTGAGCCAAATGATCGGCTAAAATACTCCCTTTGATTGCTTTCTGAGTGTGATACTCAATGTCATATTTAGATAACAACATCTTCCAATGGGCTATTCTTCCAGATAAGGAGGGCTTCTCGAAGATATACTTGATCGGATCCATTTTGGAGATCAACCAAGTGGTATGGTTAATCATATATTGGCGCAGACGACGAGCAGCCCAAGCTAAAGCACAACAGGTCTTCTCAAGCATCGAGTATCGAGACTCACAGTCTGTGAATTTCTTACTCAGATAATATATGGCATGTTCCTTTCTTCCAGTCTCATCTTGTTGACCAAGCACACATCCCATGGAATCTTCCAATATAGTCAGGTACATAATCAAAGGTCTTCCTTGCACTGGAGGGATCAATATGGGAGGTTCAAGTAAATATTCTTTGATGCTATCAAAAGCTCTCTGACAATCTTCTGTCCACACACATCCTTGGTTCTTTCGGAGAAGCTTGAAAATAGGCCCACATGTAGCAGTCATATGAGATATAAATCTAGAAATATAGTTCAGTCTCCCAAGGAATCCTCTTACTTGTTTTTCCATCTTGGGTGCAGGCATCTCCCGAATAGCTTTGACTTTATTAGGATCTACCTTAGTACCTCGCTAGCTGACAATGAAACCCAGAAGTCTTCCAGAACGAACACCAAAAGTGCACTTGTTGGGATTCAGACGGAGTTTATACTTTCTCAATCGCTGGAATAATTTCAATAAATGTTCCCAATGATCTTCTTTAGTTTGCGATTTGGAAATCATGTCATCTACATAAACTTCTATCTCTTTATGCATCATATCATGCAACAAGGCAGTCATAGCCCTTTGGTACGTTGCACCAGCATTCTTCAAACCAAACGGCATTACCCGATAACAAAATGTTCCCCAAGGTGTAATGAAAGTTGTCTTCTCCATATATTCTGGTGCCATCTTTATTTGATTGTAACCAGAGAAACCATCCATGAAAGAAAAGACTTTGAACTTCACGGTGCTGTCGACCAATACGTCAATGTGTGGTTATGGAAAATCATCCTTTGGGCTAGCTCTATTCAGATCTCTATAATTTACACACATTCGAACTTTGCCATCCTTCTTAGCAACAGGCACTATATTGCCTAACCATTTAGGATAAACTGATGTAATAAGGAAACCTGCATTAATTTGTTTTTGAACTTCTTCTTTGATCTTGTCATCCATATCGGGACGAGTCCTTCTCAACTTCTGCTTAATCGGCGGACATTCAGGTCTCAACGGCAAACGATGCTCCACAATATTGTTATCCAAACCTGGCATGTCTTGGTAGGACCAAGCAAACACATCCACATACTCTCTGAGAAGCTCCATCATCTTCTCTTTGACCTCTGGGATAAGCAACGCTCCGACCATGACCTCCTTTTTGTCTTTTTCATTACCCAAATTGATCATCTCTATAGGCTCTTCAAACGGCTGAATAGTCTTTTCACCGTGCTCAAGTAAACGGGAAATTTCATCAGGAATCTCTTCACTATCTTCTTCCTCGGCTCTGAACACAGGGAATTCAAAGTTGGGAGGGAGTATAGGATCATTGTTTTCAATGGTTAAGTCATGGATTAATCTGCACATATGATTATGCTTTATTTTAGAAATCGATTAATGTGAATGTTGTACAAATATAAAAAGATTATTATATTTTCCTATTATTACCAATTAATTTTCATTACTATTTTCCAGAAAAAGTGAAAAATAAAAACAGTAATATGGGACGAAATGACATTTTTATTCATGATTGGCAATACTTGAAACAAAAGAGCCCAGACATATTCTCTTTTGCCTTGGGCAGAGCAAAAGGATTTATTTTCAACATAACCCGACACAAATACTCTTTCGCCTTGGGCAGAGAGAAAGGTTTTTTTCAAAATAAAACAAAGCATTACTCAGAAATGTGCATCACAATAGGAATATCAACAACAGTCCAGTTCTGGAAAACCACTCCATGTGTTACAAAGTCGGGTAAATCCTCTTCAGAATCGTCTCCTATTATAGCATCAACTTCAGGCGGAGTCGGATGGATAAAACCTGCACTTCAGAAAACTTCTTGTATCGGACGGGTAACTGTATCCTGCTTAACTCTTGTAGACACAGGATGAAAACCAAGACCTTCTCCAGACTTGTTCTTAGGCAAAGTCAACACCTGGCCCCAACCTTTAGTCGAACCACTCTCAACCACTCGTCGCGCATCCTCAAAAGAAGAAATAGATGTCCCTTGCTTCTTCACTTCATTATTAGCAACAGATAGAGCTTGGAATTGGGTTCCAACATCCTCATCAACATCAATAAAAGAGAAAGATGACAAGTGGCTTACCACCATAGCCTGCTCTCCACCAATCATTACCAGCTTTCCATTCCTTACAAACTTCAATCTTTGATGGAGCGTGGAAGTGACTGCCCCTGCATCATGGATCCATGGGCGACCCAATAGGCAACTGTAGGCGGCAGGAATATTCATTACTTGAAAAGTGATTTGAAAGGTATGAGGACCAATTATTTTAGGATGATCCACTTCACCAATGACAGTTTTCCCAGAACCATCAAAAGCTTTGACAATTACCCCACTAGGTCTCATGGGAGCACCTTGATATGAAAGTCTAGATAATGTAGTTTTGGGCATTACATTTAATGATGAACCTGTATCTACTAGCACACTTGATAAAGTATCATTTCCACAACTTATTGAGATATGCAAAGCCATATTATGGTTCCTTCCCTCCTCCAGAAGCTCTTCATCACTGAAACCAAGATTGTTACACGAAGTAATATTTCTCACAATTCCATCAAATCGATCAACCGTCACATCATGATCTACGAATGCCTGGTCCAAGACCTTCATCAAAGCTTCCCTATGGGCACCAGAATCTCTTAGTAAAGCAAGCACATAAATCTTGGAAGGGGTTTGTAATAGTTGGTCCACAATCTTGTATTCACTTCTCTTGATGAGTTTCAAAATCTCATCATCATCGGGGTGTGGGCTAGGTTCATTGGATCGGCCTACCTCAACCCTTGGTTCAACATTCCTCACCGGAATTTCTGTTGGTATAGGCCTCCTGACTTGAATTTTAGGTCTTTTCAATGGTACTGCCGCAAAGATACGCCCGCTTCTTGTGACTCTACTCACATCAGCAATGTTAACAAAAGATGGCATTGGCGGTATAGTAACTTCTACCCCATTCTTGATCATTGTGGCATTATATTTGTATGGTATAGCTTGGTCCGAGTTGTAAGGAATGGGACCAGGTGGACAAATAACCAAAGGAGCAACAGGTGCAGTATGACTGTCATAAACAATCTCTACTGGTTCGGGCATGTTGAATTGTGGTACTATGACATTCACTTCATCAACTGGATCTCTGTCATGTGTAATAGTGATAACCCTTTGATCTAACAATTTTTGAATATCCTCTTTCACAATAGGGCAATCATCTTCTATTGAACAAAATTCACAAACGTCATAATTATGCTGATGCTTAAAGAAGGTGAGTCTTCTTAAGTTTTGATGTATCCTGACCAACGAGTCTCTTATGTGCTCAACTTGGAAAACTCAAAACTTTCCCGGACATCCTTCCACCATATTCACCGATGCTGCCCCATGTCGAGGAAAAGGATCATCTCTAACATTCGGGTTAACATCCTTGAAATACAAAATACCGTTCTTAATTAACCTCTGGACATCCACCTTCAAAGCAAAGAAATTCTCAATGTTATTCCCCGGCGACCCTTGGTGATACGTACAGAACTGGTCTGCCTTGTACCAAGGAGAAGTATTATTCGGTGCGACAGGAGGAGGCTTCGTCGTTATGAGGTTTTTCCTGATCACAACGGGGAACAACTCAGTGTAAGTCATTGGAATGGCATCAAATTGTGGTTTCCTTGGTGAACGATTCTGATTATTGAATTGATGAGCCTATTGTCGAGGCTATTGTTGAAATTGTCGTTGCTGAATTGGAGGGGCTTGATAAGTTGGGGTCACCATTGTTGGGCGGACAACCGGAGTGACTTCCACAACATGTGAATAGCCTCTCCTCGGTCTCCTAGGAAAAATGACATTGACATCTTGTTCTTTCCTCTTAGGGAAAGCACTTCCAAACTTCTTGACACCACTAGATGTACTTCCTTCCTTGACCAAACGTCCCTCACGAATTCCTTCTTCCAGCCGCATGCCCATATTCACCATCTCAGTGAAGTCACTGGGCGCACTCGCAATCATTCTTTCATAATAGAAAGAACCTAAAGTTTTCAGGAAGATCTTTGTCATTTCTTTCTCTTCAAAAGGGGGATAAATCTGAGCGGCAATCTCGCTCCACCTCTGGGCATATTCTTTAAAGGACTCTCTATCTTTCTGGGACATAGCCCGGAGTTGATCTCGGTCCTGCGCCATGTCAACATTGTCTTGTACTGGTGAACAAAAGCTTCACTAAGATCATTGAAGTTACGGACCCGGGTGCTATCCAAACCCATGTAACATTTCAGAGCGGCACCAGTCAAACTGTCTTGGAAGTAGTGAATTAATAAATTATGATCATCAGAATAAGTGGACATCTTTCTTACATACATGGTCAAATGACTCCGCGGACACGAGTCACCTTTGTAACTTTCAAAGTCCGGCACTTTGAACTTGGCGGGAATTTTTACATTTGGAACTAAAAACAAGTCATGAGCATTCTTTCCAAACAAGTCTTTTCCTTTTAACGCTCTGACTTCCCTCTGCATTTCTTGAAACTGGTCTTGAAACTCCTCCATCCTATCGAAAAGACCTAGAATTTCAGCAGGTTCATCATGATAAATGGGTTCATTTGTGTATGGAATAGTATGAACTACAGGAGCGGCAGTAGTCATCACTGGTTGAGGGAAAAATACCATAGGCGAGATTACAGGCGGCATAATAGTTGTCTCCGGTTGAGGAAAGGACACAACAGGTTGAATCAAGGATTGTACAACAGGCTGATACCCTTTTTGAATGAAGTTATAAGGCATACCCCACGGAAAACCTTTCGGAATTTGATGTTGAAGAGGAGAGTTGACTTGATTCACAGATGTTGGAGCAGTGACGATCTCGGAAACCACAGTAGTTGAAGTTTGAATTTCAGCAGCTGAAGTCGATGGCTGATTCTGAGCAGCCATCAAGCTTTCCACTAGCGCAGATAAGTTTTCCATTCCGACACGAAGAGTAGTAACCTCTTCGCGAAGCTCGTGATTTTCCTGTTCCAGATCTTCCATCTTCCTTTGACAATTGGCTCGGGTATCGTACCGGTGAGACAGCTTGACAATCTATCGGGGTGAAAAAAGAAACAAGCATACGACTCTAGAAAACTTGTGAATTCGAATGTTGGATGATGCATGATATGCGATGCAAATGATCATTTATTTTGATGGTTTTTTCAAGGAACTTTAGAACTTTGATAACTTTGCACACATCAATGGTAAAGGAATTTGGAACAACAAAAACTCATTTCATTAATCAAAGCGGTAAATTACAACTTTGGGACAACAAAAACAATAAATTACAACTTTGGGACAACAACCCAATAATAAAAGCAATAAATTACAACTTTGGAACATGAAGCCCTTTTATAGAGTTTTACAAAATGACATAAGTAATAATAATAAAAAACTAAGAACTAAAGGTCACTCAGAATCATCAGATGAAGGACCAAATGCCAACTGTAACTGGAGCTTCCTAATATTCTCTTAATAGAAGTCTTCCATCTCTTTCTTCTCAGCTACCAGTTGATCAATGATCTCCTTCCGTGGATTAGGAACAAGAGCAACGCCTACCAAATCTTCCTTCTTCCTCTTCCTTTCATTAGCATATTTCTTGATCAATAAACCAGCCGTCTTGAATAAATAGCATATCCTCCTTTTCCTTCAACTGTCGAGTCAGGACCCTATTTTCGTATTCATACATATTATACTTTTCCTTCCAAGCATCTCTTTCGGACTTCATTCTATCCATATTTCCTAGGTATTCTCTCATGTTCTCGATAGGGATATCAATAGATGATGATGCAACAGTAGGGAATAAAGGTTTCTCGGGGTTATAAGGCATCTTGAGAGAACAAGCCCTAGCACGAACCCATAGTAGGTAAGGCTCTAAAGAAACAGCACATCTATGCCCTAACATGTCTCTCCCCTTTCTATGGATGTGACGCCAAGCTCTTTCAATCTCCTCCTTAGCTGCTTGGTGATCTTGTCCTTCTTGTAGAAAGAAACCACTCACATGAATGTTGTTCGGCTTGTCCCTCATCGGGTATCCAAACTGACAGTGCGCAAGAACAAGATTTTAGTTAATTCCTCCCTTTGTACCAAGAAGAGGCACGTTGGGAAAAACACCACAACTATCGATGATCTTTACGTCATAGTAAGCTCGATTATACCAATCTATGTCGGAATGAGTGAGAGCCATAATTTTTGGCGCCCATCGTGGCTCCTTCTCGAGATCCCAGAAAACATCAGACCTAGGTAGATGAGAAACATACCACTGGTATAGCAATGGTGCACAACAGATAATCATCCCTCCTTGATAGGAGTTTCGAAGATGGATGGAGTAGTAGGTATCTCCTAGCAGCGTAGGGACCAGATTTCCAATCAAGAAGATTCTGATGGCGTTGATATCCACGAACTTATCAATGTTAGGGAACAAGAATAGGCCATAAGAGAGTAAAGAAAAGACATCTTCAAAGGCAATAGTATGTTTTATCTCAGCGAAATGACGAGCTTTCTTCAACAAAAACTGCACAGATAAACCTCAGATTCCCCCTTTAGAAGTCATGTTCTCCTCTATCTTCGAATTCCTCAAGTGGGTGATGGTTGCTATCTCATGAGATTTGGGTTCCTCTTCTAAGCCAGAAAAAGGAACACAGTCGGTGATCGACAAACCAAGTATGTAGGAGTACTCCTCTAAGGTGGGCATTAACTGGTAATCAGGAAAGGTGAAGCATCGATACAATGGATTATAGAATTGGACCAACGTACTAAGAACGCCTTCTTTCATCTTGCGCTTCATGAGAGGGATAATGGACCCATATTTCTTTTGAAACTCCGTAGGGTTCTCGATCTTAGGAATCAAACTCTTCAACTCTTCAATTTCAGTCTCCTTAAAACTATAACTTCGAGTGTTTCTTCTTCCAAAATCAATAATAATAGTACCTGAGATGTCTGCAAAAATCATTCTTAAGTTCCTTGAAAACATGTTTTACAAAAAAATGTTTATGGATGTATGGATGAATGATAATGCAACAATCACACACAAGTTCACAAACATGGGGTTCAAAGGTTCAACGCTTCGAGCATGGAGTCAAAGGTAAAGCCCACCCGCAGGGTATGTACTAAAGGTTTAATCACACCTACAAGACAAGGTTATAAGAGTTCCCAGAGTCTACATTCCTCCTTCGGATATTACCAACGTCTTGATTACTCAATAATTAGCAATATTCTCAAGAGAAACTCATCCGAGCGTAGCATCGCGTGATAACTACTTCCGGATTACTCCATTATAGTCTCCGCGCTACACCTAAAAGGCCAAGATGGGTTAAGGTTCTATGGTTCTTAGCTTCTTTGGCTCCGAGGTCGAAAATAATAATGTCTTCCCGATTACTCGGTAAACAAATACTACATTCAAAAGGGCCTTCCACTGAGTGGGGGATTTCATGCCTCCTTCTTCGGGATTACTCCCTCAAAGTTAACATGACTATACCATCCGTCCTATTCTTAAGTGTAACTTAGTCCGGGTATAGGACTTGTCCTTTGCAAAAACCTAAATAACCACAATATAAACATATAATCAAACAATCAAATAATGATAAAACAGATAAAACAAACTAGGCTTAACCCACTTAGGGATGGATCAGCAAGAGGTCAATCTTTCCCCAACAAAGTTTCCATTTCTGTAGCGATAAAAAAATGTAGCGGGGTAAATCACAGATCGAGCTATTAATTAACTCGTCTCATAAAAGCAAGAGTCGCCACCACGCTTTATTATTTCCAAGGGAAAATCGAAAAGAGCGAAATAAAACCCTAAAATATACAATGTAAAATAATACTTAAAAGTAATGAAAATACAAGGCGTTTTGAAAAAAGATCTAGAGTTCAGGGGTTGATTATACAATGGGAAGGTATTAGCACTCAATGCATCTATAGTATCCTATAGGAACCTTTTGAAATATCTATTTATTAAAATTGTTTGTTTGATTAAAAATAGCTTGTTTGGCCAAAAATGGGTATAGACGAGATTTTGAAGATACGGCGACTTAACGTCGAAGTTTTGACTTAAAAGGTGTGAGTTTGAAAATTTGAACATTTGGGAAAATCATCTCAAGTTTTTAACAAAATAATAAACGAAAGATGAATGAGGGTATTCGCACGATTATATGAGATGTGTTTGATGACATGAAGTCAACAAAGTTAAAACAATTCCCTTGGATTTGAGACGGACGAAAGATATAAAGATTAACGATTGATGACAAAATTAATTAAAATGACAATTGAACACTTAAATAATGGAAATTAAATTATACTAGCATGCATTTTAAATGATTAAATAAATAACCAAAAGTACATTACAATATCATGGATTTTTAATAATTAAACAAATAGCAAGAATTAAATCATGAAACATGTATGTTTTGAATAATTAAATAATAAAAGGTTAATAACAAAAATTAAATAAAGATTAGATATAAGAGATGTTTTTTATGTTTTTATAATAAATATACAAGATAGAATAATGGAGGAGATAATGCTAAAAGAAATAACAAAAATGTCCCAGCCTGGACTTGAACCCGTGTCCCTCCTAAATTATTATCAACTGCCTTGCCAAATGAACTAAGCTGCTTATTCGTTATATCCACGCTTCTATTAGTAAATAATGGGAAGATGACAAAAAAAAACGTTGGACAAACAGGCCCAATGGGCCGACCCGTTTGGAAGACAAGGAAAAAGATGGAAAACCCTAATGAATGTCAAAAGACGCGGCGGCTAGTTAGCTTTGGGAAGACAAAGTCAGATTTAAAATTATTAATAAACAATTAAAAGAAAAACTAAAATAAAAACACTCCTTTCTCTCTCTCTTCCACGAATTTCTCTCTTCTATGTAAACAAAAAACAAAAAAAACTTTATACCAATTTTAAATCTCTCTCTCTCTCTCTCTCTTGTGCCTAAACCTCTCAAGAACTCTCATCATCACCTTCAAGCTTCTACACAGTCACACCTTTAATCGTCACCGTGTCAAAACAAAATTTATGTCGTCAACTTTGAACTTCAACCGACTCAGCCGCTGTTATTTCGTTTGATGGTGGATCGTAGATACAGAATCTGAAAGCGGTGAAATGGGGAACTGGACTCAAATCGCGATTATAAGAGGTTCAAATCTGAAAAACGAGTTCGGATTTGGGGAAGAACCAGAGGAGTGAGTTGACTCGGATGAAAAAGAGAAGTGAAACGACAGAGTCTGGTTGTGTGGGGTGATGAGGAACGAAGAGCCAATGTTCCGCCTTTTCTACCATTATAACCTTTGAACTTTGTTTTGGTTTATGTTTGTGAAAACTCAGTGTACATTGTTGCGTTTTTCTGGGTGAATTTTGTGTTTTGGTGTTGAGTGCTAAGGTTCTGTGTTTTGCAGGTTTTATGGTTTTTAACAGGTTCTATTGTTTTGTACAGGTTAAGGTTTTTGTAATAGTAGATTCTAAGGGTTTTTTAAAAGGTTAAGGTTTTTGTAACAACAGATTCTAAGGTTTTGGAACAAGTTCTATTATTTTGACAGTAGGTTCTAAGATTTTTTAATAGGTTCTAATGGTTTTAACAAGTTGTTATGTTTTTGACAGGTTCTATGGTTTTGGATAGCAGGCTCTAAGCTGGTTTTAACAGGTTCTAGTGGTTTTAACAGGTTGTTATGTTTTTGACAGGTTCTATGGTTTTGGATACGGATTGATTCAGCGCAAGTCTTGTGGTTTGGCAGGTTCTCTATTTGGTACAGGTTAAGTGTTTTTATCGGGGTCTATTGTTAACAGGTTTTGAGAAGGGCGTGGCAAAAACAATTTCCAAAAGTCCAGCTCTGGTTTTCTTCGGTTTAGATTTTATTCTTCTAATTTTAAGAACGAAATTAAGTTGGAATCTCTACTGTTCGAGCAGAATGGGTTGCAAGATGTCGATTGATGGTTGTTAGAGGAAGAGATAGAAATTTGTTGTTATGCGACGGGAGGAGTATGTTTCTTTCATTACACTTATTGTTATTACCGTTATTATGAATTCTACACATGTTTAAACGCTAACAATCATGCAGCAACTCAAATAAAGTACAACAAAGAAAAGAATGATAAGGCAAACATTGTATGGCCAAGAAAAATGATTCAGAAAGTGATTTAAACTTGAGTATATGCAGCAGTATATAGGGAGGAGGAAGAGAATAATACATATCGGAGCCTCTCCGATGGCGCTTCTAAAAAGGTAGTAAGTTTTTTCCTTGAGTTTGCTATGTTCTTATGGCTTTTCTTTCTACCGAATTCTAGAACAAAACTATCTTTTTTCTGTTTTCACTCTCTTGTTGAACAAAACTCTCTTTTCTGTTTTTCTCACTCTTGCTGAATTTTTGTGTTTCTCCTCTTTTGCTGAATATTTTGACTTCTCCCCTTTTGCTGAATATTTTGACTTCTCCCTCCTTTTGTGTTGATGAAAGCCTCTATTTATAGTGAAATGTGTGGGGTTTTAGGGGGGAAAAACAGTAGAAGTTTGAACTATTCTAGGCCCTGTTTTGATGTTTTATGGGATAGCTTTTTGAAGTATCCATTTTAGTGCAATATTTGGAGCTTTGCAAACTGTTTTTGTAACAGCAAAATGTGCAGATTTTTGTCTTATGGGCTGCATTCTGGGTTGTTTTGCAGGGTAGATTTGGACAACAGCTTGGCATGGTCTTTGTTGACACAAGGTTGAAGAAAATGGACAGCACTACACTAAAAAAATGGACTGTTATGGATTAATATAGTGCTGGAAAAATGGGTAGCATTAGGGCTGTTTTGTAGCAAGAATAAAAGTTGATTTACATGTACAAAACTTGTATTTTATTTTGTAACTTTGTAACAATAAGTCCAAATAAATTGTAACATGAATAAACATGTATTCTTCAATATATTCTCAATTCCTTTTGTAATTATAAATAACCTTGAATCTTCATATGATCATGAATCTTGATATGTCTTGATAAAAATTCAAGGCCTTCCATTTGAATTGGGAAAGAGTTGAACAATACTTGAATAAATTATTGAATGATGAATAAATAATAATGCAAGTCTTAGACTTTAATCTTGCATTTTTGTAATAGAGATCCAAATAAATCACATGAATTAATTTTGTAATCAAATAGAATTCCTCATGTAATTAGTCTTGTAATGGCCGATTAATTGGATCGAATTCCTTTTCCCACTAAATTTAACCCACGTCATGAGAAAATTTGCAGATGACTTTGGTCGAATTGATCGAAAATGACTGGCATAACTTGGTTCTCTTGTATTTTAGAATAATGTGAAACACATACGAACCAAAGATAGTAGATCTTCGACCATTCTTTCTGAAAAAATATTCAGAGAAACTGGAGACCATCTGTTGGACAGAGTGTGGAACTAAACGCACAATTCTCTGAAATTCTTTTGATAAATCAACTTTTGGGAATTAACGAACGACCGCATTTCTGCCTCGAGACTCGAAACCCTAATCGATGTACGACGTCCGATGCTCTTCTTTCAGACCTATTTCCTGCACATGAAAACTAAACAAAAAAACATACACTTCGTGCTTGATTAGTGGTTAGTCATTCGTAAGATAAAATGCTCACAACACTTGATAATCTCTACACAGTCAAAGCTCGAAAGCAAAACGTTCGAAACCTACCATATTATGTGACCTTGATGTAATGCAAATGAAACAGGGATCTTAGGTCAAAAATTGGGGTATGACATGTAGGCCTTTGGATGAGAATTGCATACGATATGTGAATAGAAAATAAGAAAATAAGTGTTGCTGTGACCTGGGATCGAACCCATGTCCTTGTGCTTACCACTGAATGCCCTTGCCAACTGCGCTATTGTGACTTGTTGTTAGTATAATGAAAACAAAATATAATATAAAGAAAATAAATAGCTGACTCCCACGCGCGCAGATTTCAAATAAACCAATATGGTGATGCCAAATCACCTTCTTCTACCTCCAGCCCGTCGTCTTAGGTATATACCTTTTACCTACAGTTGGGTGTCTGTAGCTATAGCCCTGCTAATTTCAAAAATGCACAAGACACATGATAAATTACTTCCAACTATATGGATCAATTCGTCTTGATCTCATGAACATCATGGTGTTCTTCTCTTGGCCTAATTTTACCTGTGTGACAAACCCCTAAAACGCACATGAAAACCCTAATAATGGTAAAGGCACATATATGCGTCAAAAACTTAATTAAATCATCCAGTCAGGTTGCAAACATGTCAATGATCACAAATATATCACTTAAATATGCTAATGTTGTAGGAAATTCAATAATCGATTTGAAAAAAATAAGAAAACCGTGAGAGCTATAGTGCGCGATTCTGGATGCTTCAGGCCTTGCAAATGCTTGCTACAGGTTCAGTGAGTACCTAGGGATATGACTTGATCTTTAGAAATGCTTGAAACGGCCTATGGAGAAAGATTGGATCTGCACTTTTCTTTGAAAAGTTGAAACTTTGTTCTTCCTTTTCACGCCTGAAAAACCTTGTCTCATGCCTTATACATGTTCCATATATATATCTTAGAATGAATTAGGGTTATAAAATTGGCTTGAATCTTTGCAATTATTGAAGATTTGATTTGATTTCAATGCCATATGTAAACTTTCTATTTTGATCCAAATCATCCCTTTATTGTACCAATTACGCTTGATTCATTTTGGTCTTGATATCTCAGCATATTTTGATTGCAAACCTGTCAAAAAATCAAATCTTTACATAACTTTGCTATTATTCACCAATTATTTGATTTAATTCAATTTTTAATTAATAAAGAATCAAAATAAATTAAAAAATGAAGCAAATAATGTGTGGGTGAATATTTGGGTCGTGGACCATATTATAAGTGAGGTGCAAGCATAAGAAGTTAGGCCCATTTGGCAACAAATGTAATTTTGAGCCCATTTGAATTTTGGAAATTTTGTAAAAAAGGTCAACTTTTACAAGGCATATCTCTTCCAATTTCAACCCTAGAGAGGTGTTCTTGGGGAAACCCTTTTGGTCTCATCTCAATTGGGTCTTCAATGTTCATGTAAGAAGCTTTGACCCAAAAGGTGTTTTTGTTGACTTTTCAAAAGGACCCATAGTGTAGAAATTCATATCTTTTTATGGGTGTATATTTTGAACTTGTGGGATGAGGATGCGTTATAGGGAATTGCATCCTCTTCAAAATAAGCTTTGGATGGAAAATTTCTGATAAAGCATGTGGAAGTTATGCTTGGTCAAAGTTTGGTTGACTTTTCCTGAGAAAACCTAATTTAGCAACTTTTGGGTTTTGATGAATTTGGAGCATTCCTTGGGTAATAATGATCAACCCTTGATCAAATGATGAAATTCACTTAAAAATGTTAATGTTTACCAAAAATCTTGATGTTTGACTATATGTGGGTCACAATTGACTTTTGACCTAATACAATCGATTCTCAAGCATCTGAACAGTTGACTGAGCAAACTTCTTGTGCAAGGCATGAAACTTGACATGGAGGGTATTGAGATCATATTAGGACCATGGAGAGCATATGAGACCTTTGGAGTCCACCTATCTTGATAAAAATGGAAACCCTAATTTGAGACACACTGCCTTAGGAGAGAGTTTGTCTGGTCAACTCTTGGGCAAACTTGAGCAAATTGAGGATCTCTAGTTTGACATATTTCCTCTCGTGAGATCACATGGTAAATTATATGTTAAATGAGTGGACTAAGATACCTTCGGAAGATAATTGAAGTATTCTTTAGACATACTTCATTTTCAACATAATATGATGATTTACCCCAAAACAATTCCTTAACAATTCAAACCCTAGGATACATGTAATAAGTTTTGTAGGCATAAGAACGATCTCTCAACTGTCTCCTCCATCATAGTTCTCATTTATAAATACTCAGATGTGAAATTGAGTGAAGTCATTCCCTCTTTCACATATTAGAACCTTGAGGTATCTTACGCATATAATCACAACCAAAGTAACATTTATTATACTCACAACAAGTACAGTTGGCATCTGTGATATGGTGGCAGAACCGACCGTTAATACTGGTTTGCATTTTTTGTTCGCAAATGTTACGGTAAGCAAGAATCGCCACCGACTTTTCTTTTATCCAACAAAGGAAAGAGTGAAAAGAACAGAAAAAGACCTTTTTTGAGAGTTTTGGAGTAAGGGAGGAAGCTTATGGAAAGGGAAGGTGTTAGCACCCTTTCCATCTGTGGTTTTCCACGGGCTCTTAGGTACTTGCTCATTTTTTGAAAATTGTTTGTGTTTGTCTGTTTTGAAAGTTTTTGTTTACTTTATGGTAACTCTTGTATCAGTCCTCATGAGTGTGATAAAGCGTTTTTGAAAATATTTTTTGAAAATGTGTAAGTGTGAAAATTTCAGGTTTGAGTAAGTACTTAAGAGTCGTCTACCTACTCGAAAAAGGGTGTTCTTTTCCTCCTACCCTTTAGATAGTGCTATCCTACTATTAGTGAGTAGGTAGCCCTATCGTCAGATGTTGAGGGACTATCGAAAGGGATGCCATGGTTATTGAAGGAAACATGTAAGGATATCTTAGCATTCGAAGGGACTGTCATCATATAGGCAACATCGACGAACAAGATCATTTCTCGTAGGAAACTCGAGGGACGTTTAGGGACCATGATCTTTTATGATGACTTTTATACCGAGGGTCTTTGCTAAGATACCCCTACGTTCGAGGGACATGACCATTATTTTCCGAGGCAACCAAGTGTGGTATACCCTAAGGGTGTAAGTGTGCAACAGTGTGTTTTTTCAGTTATGTTTATCTTGCAATTAGTGATCTACTGATTAATTGATTCTTGTCATGAATGCCTAAGTTACTAACAATTATATACAAGCATGTAAAGAAAAAGCGAGAAATAATGTCCTACGCTATTACAGGGCTTTGGTGTAGATACATAAGCAATGGACTGAAAAGTAAAAATGCGAAAATAAAAACCTAGTTAACTATTACAAACTGGGCGCAGTTACATAAGTGGTAAAAAAATCGTATGGAAAAGATAATAGCGCGCAAAATTAAGACGGGAAAAAAGTTCTAAACCCTAAAAAAAACCTAATTGCTCATTAAAAATATTTTTGTATTTTATGAAAAAAATATTTGAATTTTAACCTAATTCTCTAATTAATTTTAATTAATGAAATAAGGTTAAAATTTAATCAAATTAATTAAATTGCAAAAAATATTTTTATTAAAAAAACTCTAAATCCTAATTTATGATTTTATGATTTTTTTATGAGTTTTATGATTAAATAGAAAAAATGATTTTTGAAATAATTAAAAGTAACAAAGAAATTAAATAAAAATAATAAAAAGAAAAGAATAATGGGCCTGAAGGGGGTGTGTTAACCAAATCTAGAGGGGGTGTTGCTGAATTTCTGCAAAGCCCAGAAACAGGTTGGCCCACAGCCTTGCGCGTGATTCAGTGTTGTTGTGGTATGAAGGTCCATGGTGTGCCTGTAAGCTTGGGGCGTTAGATCCAGAACCATACAGATTGGATGCTGGATCTAAGAGTGCACGATGCGCGCTTGGGAGTGTACTACACTGGATCTGTAAGAAATAAATTAGAAAAATATAACATTCCAGACCTGGGGTTCGTACCCAGGTCTCTCCCTTTGCCAAGCGCTTCCTCTACCATCTGAGCCAAGTGGCCATTTGTTATATGGAATTAACATAAAATAATATAACCAAAATAAAATGACCAGAATTCTTTTTTATAAAAAAGCGTGCGGTGTTTCAAATGGCCCAATCAGGTCATGCCACACCTTCATCTTCTTCAGCTGACCGTCGTTTTAGCTCATGGACTTTTACCTACGGATAGTGTCTGTCACTAAAAACCCGCACATTTCAAAAATTCACAATAGGAAATATAAATCCAATTCAAGGTCATGGATCAATTGGGTTTGATCCTTTGAGCATGATGGTATCCTTTATTAGGCCCAATTGTACCTGCATCTGAAAGCCCTAAAACGAACCTTTAAACCCTAACAATGGCAGGTTATCAAATATGCATCAAAACTAGAAATTAGCCTTTCAAACACGTTCTAAATGCTCATACAAACAATAATGCATAATCAAAATCTATTTCTAATGAGTGTATGATCAAAATCGATTTCAAAAAAAATGTGCAAACCGTGATGATGTAAGTGATGATTCTGGATGCTTTGATGCGTGGAAAGGGTGCTGTTAGCTTCAGAACGTCCCCAGGAATGGATTGCAAGCGTCAAAACTCCTTGAATCCCTCTTCAAATGTTAATTCGATCGCCACTTTTTGTGAAAAAACTTAGAACTTTTGTGTGTGTTCTATGCGGCCAATCCTTTTTTTATGGTCTGGAAATGTTATGCCTATATATCTGAACATATTAGGTTAACAAAATTGGATGGAATCTTGAAGCTTTATGAGAGAAAGATTTGGTTTGCCTATGAAATTTTAAGTTTCTAAACTTGGCAAAAACATGCTCTTTTCTTACCAATCAACCCTTGCACGAAATCATGACTTTCTCATCAGATCCTAGACTTATTACATGATCATAAAACAAATCTTTGGATTTTATTTCATTATTTCACTATTTTATTTGATTTATTATGATTTAAATGAATAAAAATTCAAATAAATAAAAAAATCTCATAAAAATAAAATAATGGATTTAAATATCTTAAATAAGTCCATGGATATGTTTGAGATCCAAAACCCACGGCCATTAGTCCAAAAGATCCAATTTGCTCACATTGACTTTTGTGCATTTTCCTAAAATTGGTCAACTTTAGCAATGCATATATTTCTCAATTTTAACCCTATGAGGGTGTTCTTTGACTTTTTATAGAGATTAGGATATCCTCTAAACAACCCTTTTGGTTTAATCTCAATTGGATCATCCATGTTCATGTAAGGAGCTTTGACCCAAAAGGTGTTTTTGTTGACTTTTTGAAAGGACCTGTAATGTCTGAGCTTGTATCTTTTGATTGAGGCATTTCTTGAACTTGAGGGATGAATAGAAGTTGTAGGTAATTGGATTTTCTTTAAAATGAGCCTTGGAGGAAAAAAGTTTGATACAGTATGAGAAAGTTATGCCTGGTCAAAGTTTGGTTGACTTTTCCTATAAAACCCTAATTTGCCATTTTTGACTTTTGATGAGTTAGGAGCATTTCTTAAGGAATCATGATCAAACCTTTATCAAATGATGGATATTACTTCAAAATATTTATGTTGACCAAAAATCTTGAAGTTTGACTATATTTGGGTCACAATTTACTTTTGACCTAGTACAGTTGATTTCCAAGCATTTGAGTAGTTGACTGAGCAAACTTATTGTTCAAAGCATGAAATTTGGCATGGATGATCTTGGGGATATATTAGGACAATGGAGAACATTTTGGATCCTTTGGACTCATACATCTTGCTTGAAATTGAAACCCTAGTTTGAGATCCATTGCCTTAGGAGGGGAATTTATCTGGTCAATTCTTGGTCATCCTTGAGCAATTGAGGACCTCTAGAGGCATGTCTTGAGTGAAAATGGGAGGGAAACTTTTGGGGTACAATAGCATCCACTATGGTACCCAATAAAGCTAACCTAAACCACATTTTAATCTGAAATATCTTTCGATCTGACCAACATTCCACAATGGTGAAATCAGATGTCGAGGAACAACAATGGAAACTAAGAAGTTATAGAATAAATACAGGTCTCTATAGAGTATTTGTGTCGCCATAACAAATCCTTATAAGAATTTTGAGTCTCAAACAATAACGACAATGAGAGGTCGGCCAACCATAGGGAACAAAGATATTATATTCTTAACCCCTCTCTGATGAAATCTATGACATGTCAGTACTAGATAATTTCAAGATGTCATGGCTATCGACCTTGAATAGAAAAAAGTTACTCGTATGAGCATATTACACCATCAACACACAAATGGCGATAATAGATGTCACTGACTCCCTATAGTATAAACTCTTTTTCGAAACACTTAAAAAAGTGGCATTGAGATGGTACATGAACCTACCTAGGTTAGCCATAGCCATCTACCAAAAGTTCTCCATGAAGTTGATTCATCAATTCTCGGCAAGAAAACACCAAAGGGACTCAATGACATGTTTGTCCACTGTATACTATAAGGACACTCTGAATCCATGAGAAAATATCTAGCCAAATTTAATGAGACGGCCATTAAAGTGATGGTCCCCAACCAAGAAATGTTTGTGGGAGCTTTCTAGAACAGGCTTAAAGTTTTACATTTCAATGAGTCTTAAAATTCTCGCTTTACAATATAGATGTCAAGACTAAAGTCCCAACACCAACATAAAATCAATACATATGTTATAACATCTGCTGACAGAAAAACACTTGCTAAAACAAAAGATTATGCAGAAAATAAATTGGAGAAAATAAATTGCAGAAAGTTAAACAACATAATCACTTGTTAACTTAGTTTGATGCAATGTCACCTACTCTGAGAGCTATCAAGCCAGGAAGAAAATCCACTATGATAATATTAGTTCAAAGCTTAAACAATCCCAGTTTACAAATACTCGTGTTTTACCCCAAAATTTTC
This sequence comes from Vicia faba, assembly GCA_948472305.1. Classification (NCBI taxonomy): domain Eukaryota; kingdom Viridiplantae; phylum Streptophyta; class Magnoliopsida; order Fabales; family Fabaceae; genus Vicia; species Vicia faba. The sequence goes on from OX451741.1 coordinate 1,396,047,182, forward strand.
CCTCCCATTTTTTAAGATAAATTAATTCAAGATATCTCCTCATGCTCCTAGGATTCTCAATTGCTCAAGACTACTCAAGGGTTGACCAGACAAACGCTCCTCCTAAGTAGTGACCTACAACTAGGGTTTTGCATTTATCAAAGGAAATTGGAATTCTAATGTCTCAAGTGGATTTCATGGTTTCTCATATGTATCAAGGTATCCTCATGCCAAATTTCAAGCCTTGCAGCACAAGTTTGCTCAGTCAAATAGTCAGATGATTGAAAATCAACTATATTGGACAAAAAGTCAACTTTGACCAATTTACAGTCAAACTTCAAGATTTCTTGTTAACATCAAGAATTTAAAGTCACATTCATTATTTGATCAAGGGTTGATCATGATTTATCAAGAAAACTCAAGATTCATCAAAAGTTACTAAATTAGGGTTTTCTTAAGGAGAAGTCAACTGAACTTTGACCAAACATAACTTTCACATACTTCATCAGAAATTTCCCAACCAAAGCTTATCTTGGAGGAAATTCAATTCTCTACAACTTTGTATCTCTAAGCTCAAGGCCAAAAATACTTTATTTGAGAGATATGAGCTAAAACATTACAGGTCATTTTAAAAGTCAACAAAAAAGACACTTTTTGTCAAAGTAATTTATATCAGGTTAAAAACTTCAAATGAAAAAATGACAAACATGAAAGTTGTAAGGGACATGTTTATCTTTCCAAAAAGTCTAAGATCGCCTTCATATGATATAAATTGAGTGAAATATGATTTGTGCAAGTTGGACAATTTTAAGAAAATGCGTGAAATCCAAATTGAGAAAATTTGAATTTTTAGGCTAATGGCCTATCTTTTAAGGTCTAAACATGTTCCTGACCTCATAATAAACTCCTAAATCCATTCATTTATTTTTACGATTTTTATTTCTTTTATTTGGATTTTATTCATTTAAATGCAAATTAAATCAAATAAAATATAAAATAAATGATATAAGACATGTAGATCTATTTTTGAATCAAATCATAAGTCTAAAAAGCTAGTGAAAACTTGCAAAAAAAGTGATTGGTATGAGATTTTCCTAAAAAAGAAAGATTTCATGCAAAACTTAAATCAAATATTTGATCATGAAATTCAAATCTTTTGTAATTTCATCAATATTTGATCATGAAATTCAAATCATGAAACATTATACAATGATTGCACAAGATTTGATTCAATATTATTGACCTAATCTTTTCTCCTATAAATACACAACTTATTCAGAATAAGAAGGACACTCTCATTTATTTTGAGAGCATCATTACGCAATGCATTACATACATCATGACATCGCATAAAACTAACTTTATCTTTTTCGGGTTAAGTTCACAAACAAACGAATATTATCAATAATTTAGAGACCAGTTATAGATCAATTCCTGAAATAAGACGGGGTGACTATCTACATGACCAGAGCATTCCCCTTCCGAAGTTTATTCTGAAAAGAAATCTCCTTCAGGGATTCGTTCTGAAAATCATTCTCCTTCAGAGCTTCATTCTGGAAAGCATCTCCTTCAGAGATTAAATTCTGAAAAGCGTTTCCCTTCAGAGACTGAATTTTGAAAAGTATCTCCTTCAGGGCTTCATTCTGAAAGGAGTTAACTAGGGATTAACTTCCTTATATCTCAACTATTTAAGAATTGAAGCAATGCATGTACATCATCAGCAATGTCTGTTCAAAAGCATTTTGTATGAGATTATGGTATTACTTTCGTCATCCTCCCTCTAAAGGCTTACAGCTTTAACGAGAGTTGAATATCACAAAAAGGAAGTAAGAAGCACAATTTGAATATATTGAAATGAAAGGATTAATTCAAGACAAACATATGCAATGCATTAATATAAAGAAAACAAAGTTTGACATAAAGATAAGTGTTTGAACAAACAAAAGAAATTACAACTGAAAATTCAAATGAACTGGATGCTCTCAATTTTAGTCATGATTTGGCATGGGAGCAGTGATCACATTAGGAGTGTCAAGAGGGTCAAACTCAATCTCTTTGGAGTCAATCATATCTTGAATCTTATGTTTCAAAGCCCAACAGTTATCTATGTCGTGTCCGGGACTATTGGAATGATAAACACATCTTACATTAGGATGGTACCGAGGAGAGAAGGTGTTGGGATTCTGAGGAGGATCTCTCAACGTAATCAGCTCTACTTTCAATAGATGTTACAATGTCTGAGACAATGGCATGTTGATCTGGGTAAATTGTCTCTTGGGTGCATCTGACCTACGCTGATTGCCTTGTTGATGTTGTTGCACTGGCACAGGATTAGAAATTAGCATTGCCCCCACAGATTGGTTGTGGTTACCTCTACCACGACCCTTCTGGCTATACACAACATTAGCTTCTTTTTTCACACTGAATGTCTTCTTCACAATACTTGAAGACACATCCACCTGAATTTTTCCACTTCTGATTCCATCTTCAACATGTTCCCCTGTTAATATCAGCTCGGTGAACCCGGCTGAATAACTTCTGATCAGATGGTTAAATAAAGGACTTGTCAAAGTTACCATAAACATGTCAACCAGCTCCCTATCATACAAAGGAGGTTGAACTCTTCCAGCTAGGTCTCTCCATTTCTGGGCATACTCTTTAAAGCCTTTGTTAGAGGCCATGGTCATACTTTATAATTGCATACGGGTTGGTGCAAGATTAGCATTGTATTGGTATTGTTTGTAAAAACCAGTAGCCAAATCGTCCCAAGTACAAATATTGGTTCTTTCCAGATGATAGAACCATTCTAATTGTGTCCTAGATAGGCTCTCTTGAAAGAAATACACCCATAACTTCCTGTCGGCAGTGTGTGGTTTGATCTTCCGGACATAAGACCTCAAATGAAGCTTAGGACAAGAAACACCTACATACTTTGCAAAAGTGTGGACCTTGAATCTGTGAGGAATAACAACTCCTGAGACTAAACCCAGCTCTTCAAAATCCAATCCAGTCACTCTCTGGATCTCCATAGTGTTTAAACGATATTCTAGCTGTTTGTATTTTTCATCGGCATAAGGATATTGTTCATCCAAATAGTCTTCTTCATCTTCATCAGAATATTATCCAGAACCAAGGTGGCTTCCTTTCTCAGCCTTCACACTCTTACTATCTTCACCCTAGTTGTCATCTTTTTTTGATGGAATATCACAGTCTTGAGCTTGCTTGGGAGGACCTCTGATCCTTCTTCCTATGTTGATAATGGAGATTGGTTTCCTTGTCTTTTTCTTCCTCTCTTTGGTGATGAGGGTCTTCAGCTCTTTTTGCCCCTTGGCTAAGTTCAGGAACATTTGTTGGAATTGAGCATTCTGAGCCTGGAGATCTTTGACTGTTTGTTCAAGAGCCATCTTTTTACTGAAATGAACAACAAAAAGATGAGAAAAATTGTCTTGGGAATACTTGTTACGTAATGATATGCATGGTATGTGGATGTATATGCAATGTTTTCAACGATCTCGCAGGATAAACAAAAATGAGATGTTAGAAATTGAGTCTGGCTGCAGTTTTGTCTTGAAGAATTTTGCGTCTCCATCTTTTGAATGTCCTTCTATAAGAATCGAGCTCACCATGTTAAATGGGTCCTAGCTTCTGACTCAAGGGAGTGTACTTTGATCTTTGACAACACTTGGTAAGAGGAAAATAAATCCTCTTGCCCCTTGCTAGAAGTTTGATTCATGATAAACCTGCATCAAAGGTCCCTAAGATTTTTGAAATGGTTAGTACTCGCCTAATAAATATCTCTTACATTTTATACCTAGAACCCTCTAGATATGAGAACCCCCTCTCACTTCCTATCAATCACCTCAGTGATAAAACTGTCACAAACTCGTAATAATAACCAAAAGAACCCAAATAGAATATTACACTTCCAATAAACAATACTCAAACTCTTTTGCTTAGAATCTTTAAGAGTGAGAACAATAACTTGATTTATAATCAAGTAACAATAGTAAAACTCAATATATTAAAAGATACATAAGGACAAAAAAAAACATAACACACTAAGAGAAGTCTGAAACCCTAAACCCTTATTTGTGCACACAATTTCTTCAATAATAAAAGATTATTTTTCTAGGTTTAATCAGTCCCTTTATATAGACTCTTGACGCGTGGGCTTGGAATCTTCAATCAAATCCAATCTTCAGTTGTAAATCAACTGTAGAATCTTCTCCACAAAAATAGGAACAAATTTTCAAAAAGTTTCCTAAAAAGTCTCCAAGATCCTTTTTATGAAACAAATTAAATATGCATTGTTCCTAAAATATCCTTAATTTAGTTACGCCTATATGAGTACTAGAATCTTACAGAAACTAATAATTTCAATTAAATCTTCAAGGATTTAATCCAGTTGTATTGTCATGTTGTTCTGGTGTAACACGTCAGAACATCTGTAAAAAATAATACCACATGACTCTGTTGTAATAGTTGGTCAAAATGTCATGAAATCTAGCTCAACATTAGACTGTGATACATGTTTTCCAAATGGAACATGTTTTAACAAAATTGTTGCCAACCATAAAATCACATACCTAACAAGTTTCTCACTTAAAAACTTGCAAATTTGATGGAAGAGATTATGGTATGGGTTAAATGCAAAGGCGAGGAAAACAACATCGAGAATAAGGCTAGGGATGTGAAGGAATATGGCATCGAGGGGTTATAGTTCTCCCACTACCGCATATGTCACCCATTCGTGGCAGGGTGACCTTCAAGCCTATAATAAAGTACATAGGAAGATACATGTTTCTCAACACTAAGTGAGAACAAATTTGTCGCAAAAGTACTTCATACAAAGGACATCTGAATAGATGACAACTATCGATTGTAGAAAGAGATAAATTGCCTCATTCAAGAAGGGCATATGAGAAGGTACCTTCAAGGCTCCCCAAAAAATTCAAGAATTAGATCGGGTCCCTAGGGAAGAGATCAACCCAACAGCCCTTATCCTCGGAGGGATAAATAACAGAAGAAAAGAGGAAGAATTTACTGATCCTCTAGATGTTAACACCATCACCAAAGGATTCATCAGAGGAGGAGAATATAACTTCTCTTGTAGAAGATATACATGTCAAGTGATGCACGTGATATACTCACCTCTTAAACCAAATTCAACTCTCAAACTCAAAATTACATTTTCATGCAGAGATGCGACATGAGTTTTGTTTCATGAAGATGACCCCATAATCATAAACATATAACTATCTGATTGGGGCGTCAAGCGCATTCTATTGGATCTTAGAAGTTTGACTGACATCCTCTATTGGGGGAGAAATTGAGATACTATAGTCAGATCTAGATAACATATAGCCATTTAGAAGCTCTGTGGTAACCTTCTCGGGCGAACATGTCCATTTTAAGAGTTACACCCACCTCAATATTGTGGTTAGAATCTGTGAAAATGTCGATACGATAAAGTTGAGATACCTCGTTGTCAACGTCCCATTACCGTATAACATCACCATCGGACGTCCAATCTTCCATGTCTTAGAAACCTCTCTATCAAAACTCTTTTTATTTATGAAATACCCTATAGACATTGGGATAATAGGCATTGTGAAAGAGGATATGGAAACAGCCCCAAAATGATATCATGATAGTTTAAGAATAAAGAAGATGACAATAGCCGTATGTGCTGCACCAAAACCTAAACCACATATAGTGAAATTCGTTAACTTGGGCCATATAGTCAAATATATGGAAGAAAGGCTCATTCCCACCTAAAATCTAAAAGAAGTCCGGATATGGCCTCAGGATTTCCAAACGACAAAGTTTAAATTGCTCTGTTGGTAATAGTATCAATTTAATTATTTTGATGTTTGTCGTGTTATAATTTTTTCGTATTTGTGTCTCTCACTCGCTCCTATGATTAAAATTTCTTTTCATGCATAAAATTGGACATTTGACTAAAATCAACGCAATTAACTCGAATAAAAGATTTGTATGGTTCAAATCAAGTATGAATTTTCAACATGATTTGAATATTCTCATCTCTTGACTTGAATCATACTTTATGCTTTTGACTTTATTCAAATAGTCATTTTCACTATTTTTGTGTTTCATCTCTAACACATACATAAACTTTTGTCAAAAATATACCATAGGTCCCTTTAAGTTATTTGTTTGAAACATATTGGTCCTTTAAGATTTTTTTGCAATAATTTGGTCCTTTATGTTATCAAATGTATGCATCGTTACCCTTTTTTATCAGAGAAAATGTGCTAATTATGAATACAAATATTTTGAGTGGTATGAAAATGATGAAGTGTAATTGATGGGGTATTCACAAGTGCACGAAAGTGTCATAGTAATATAAAGAGTTTCAAACCCACAGAGACCTAATAGTCAAGCTATAGCTTTATATCGTTACGGTGTTTATTTAAGGCGAATAAGAATGAGTGTTTGGTTGAGCATATAAAATATTCAACTTAAATTAATTCAAGATTAATAATAAAATGCAGGCGAATAAAAAGAAAGCAGAATAGTTAGAAAAATAATGTTAGAATATGATTCACATCAATTCACAGTACTCTTGTTATTCTTAAATAGGTTTGCTAACGGGGCAGTATTTTCTACTTTAAAAGAATTAATTGAACATGAATTTTCGTTTCCGCGTACTCAGAACCAGATTTACTCTTCAAATTATACTTTCCAATGTCACGGTGGCAGGCGCCACTAGAGTTAAACTAGTAAAACTCATTTTAAGAAATTAATCGTTTAACTTAGTTGAAAAGTAATTTTGGTTGAAAAAGTTTAACTTAAAAGGATTCCATACTTTAGGCTAGGTAATTTGATCCTAAACCTATAAACGAGCGCCTTCATAAATTGTTTCAAAATCACTTTTAGAAATATTAAACTTTCCTAATTAATTAATAAAGTGATTTTGCGGTATTTATTAACCAAAAATAAACCAATTTTATTCTTTAGTGTCAGACGGCTTTTGATCTTACCCAGCGTTTTCACTGCCCCACTTTTGTTGAGAAAGATTAAAATTAAGTTTAGAAAAAACCGTATTAAAACCACAACAACCCACAATTTAAATCCTAAAGAAACAACATACAAGGTACCACTAAATGACGATCCTCACATTCCAATATTGACAAAGTTATCCGCACATAATTACGACAAACAAATAAATACTTGGTTGGAATGCGAGATTAAACATAATGATAAATTCGATAAACATGGTTTTGAAACATAAATTACGAAGAAAGTAAAGGCGGAGACATACATAAATAAATGTAAGGTAAATAAAGCATAAAAATACTGAATAAATAAAAACCTGCTCCAATTGGAGGCTTTAATTCTGGTGCAACTAGAAATAAATCTTAGGTGAACGTAAATGACGGGGAGATGAAAAATAAATCAAATGAAAATTGCTCCAATCCTAACAGCAACAAAAATCCTCAATGGTGCTATAACCCCTCGATATGAAGAGTTATAGCTTTTAATCAATAATTTATGCCTAGAGTTGTGTTAAGGTTTGATGCTCCAAAAGTGAAACCAAAGGACTTATATATAATAAACTGAAACTCTAAAATAACTTGGAAGTTGCAAAATGTGTAGACGTAAATTTAGGAGAGAAAAGTGGATACTTGGAGACCAAGCGAAGCCCATTTGTAATTTCTTCTCGTCAACAACGTGTGGCAATCTCCATGGGCCTCATGGCAAATGCCATGCCCTCAGAATGGCCATGACTTGGTCTTTTAACCGTTAGCGCTTGGACCACTCATGGCCACCTCTATGGTGAATGCCTTGGTGGTCGCCTTGAGTGCAAAATGTCCAATTTCTTCTATTTTTTGTTAGTTTTTCTTCGTTTTTCCACTTACGACTCCTGAATGGCCAAATACCTGAAACAAAGACAAAAACCAACATAATAAGGAAAATGCAAAGATAAATGACGTTAAAATGTGCATAAATCAAGTCAAATAAATGGTGTTGTTACGTGTCATCAAACTCTCTCACACTTAAACCATTGCTTGTCCTCAAGAAAAATAAACGTAAACAGTGACAACAAATAGCAACTTTGGGTGTGACGACTTTTCTTTGGAAAAAATTACATCAATAGGTACTAAATCATAAAAATAAGAGCATCATAGAAACATATTCCGCATTTTTAAGGGCATAAATCCCTATCATATACAAACCAATCTGCATCATGTCATTATGCTTAAGCCTAACTTACTCATCCTATTTTACATCCTTTTTCATTCAGACGCAATCACATTAAGCATTTTATCCGTACATACCCATAGTAAGGCGACCCGTTAGTGACTATGATCTTTTGCATGGGGTTCTGGTACTTTAGGTGGTGTAACCCTTTTGCTTACCCTATTATAGTTGTAGGGGATCAAACCATAGTCTGCCCTACCAAGTTTAACACCAGAAACCTCTAACCAACAATAGATATTTCTCTATTTTTTTAGGTTCCACAATTGTTGGCTTAAGTGACCGGGTGATGGTCACCTAACTTAGAGGGCGTATTCCTTATTTTCAATTAATCATAATAGAGAATAAAATTATTATCATTCACTTATATTCATCGACTTCCCTACGTAGAGCGTGCTTAAGTCGGAGCCGATTGCTAAAATAAACTACTCAAGGATTTAATTTTTGGGTGAGAATTCAAGGCTAAGACATAACAATTATCCAAATTGATTTCTATGATCATGAGACTTACAATGTTAAAATGATACTGGTATTTTTGGACATTTCCAAAGTCTTTATAACTTGTCCTAAATTTGTCTAATAGCCCATACTATTCAAAACAATTTAAAATAACCACTGTTACTTTTAGCAAAATTTTGGTATGGCTCAAGAAAAGGGAAAATTTTAATAAACAACAAAAACACATGTATTGACTCGAGAACACATACAATGACTCGAATAAAAACAAACTAAAAATAAAAAAACTAAATTAAACAGAATAATAGAAAGCGAGAAAAAATGGAATCTAACTAGAAAGCAAGTAAAGTTCCTCTCCCACACTTAAATCAAACATTGTCCCCAATGTTTCAATCCAATGTGAGAAAGGAAATGAGGAACCTGGTGTAGACTATTGCGGACATGCGGGGCCGCCGCTCCCCTGTCCTAGATCACATCTCTGTCAATGGTTTCTACTTCTGCTTCGAGATTCCTGATCGATGTAAAGTTGCTCTATTTATGTTGTTAGTGAGGCATTTGATTCCCTCAGCTGAAAAATATGGCCTATCATGGAAGCTTGGTTGGCTTGTGTAAGGTTATTTGCGGATGTCAGACACTCAATGGTCGTCTGTTGGTGCAGAGTACTATTGGCTTATGTAAGTTAATCCTGTATTATCGATTATATACATCTCTTAGCATGAGCATATGACTCTCACATAAATACCATCATATCATGTTGTTGTCTATATAAAATGGCTAGATTCATATCTTGGGGGATGTCACCAGCCTGGGTTCCGTGTCCCGAACCAGTACCTGTAAAATGGTCCAAAATATGCGGTGTTGAGTGTGCATACGAAAAGTATGCTAGTGGAAGACGAGCAAGTGAAACATGGTCCTGCCTATCAAGCTCACTATCTGTATCGTTACCTGCTTCTGCATTAGTAGGAACTGCTGGGGGAAAAGGGCCAATATAAGTGGGGCATCAAAGTCATAAGTCCAGTTGGCCCTTATCCGAACATTACTAAGTAACATTAGCATAGGAAGCTTCTTCCATCCATTTGGTGAAGTAGTCTATCACTACCAAGATAAAACGGTGTCCATTCGACGCCTTGGGTTCAATCATTCCAATCATGTCAATACCCCATATAGAGAAATGCCACGAGGAAGAAATAACATTGAGAAGCGTCGGAGGCACATGAATTTTGTCAGCATAAATCTGGAATTTATGGCACTTCTTTGCAAATTTGTAACAGTCATATTCCATTGTCAACCAATAGTAACTTGACCTAAGCATGTTTTTTTCCATCGAATGTCCATTGGCATGAGTGCCAAAGGAACCTTCATGGATTTCATGCATCAACATGTCTGCTTTGTGTCTATCCACGCATTTGAGCAAGACCATATCATAATTTCTTTTGTATAGCACATCTTCATTGAGGAAAAAGCTGTCTGCCAACCTTCTCAATCTCTTTCTATCTTTATTTGACACACCATCCAGGTATTCCCGAGTCTGGAGAAAATGCTTAATATCATAATACCAAGGTTTTTCGTTTCATGTTTCCTCTGCTGCAAACATATGAGCCGGCCTATCCAGACGTCACACTGTGATACGGGGCATATCGTTCCAAGTATTCACTTGATACATAGAAGCCAGAGTGGCCAAAGTATCCGCCATCTGATTTTCATCTCTGGGAATATGATGGAATTCAACTTTATTAAAGAAAGGTAATAATCTTCTTGCATAGTCTTTGTAAGGAATCAAGCCAGGGTGACGAGCATCCCATTATCCTTTAATCTGATTTATTACCAAAGCTGAATCACCATACACATCTAGAATTTTGATTATGAGATCTATAGCCTCCTCGAGATCCATGATACCAACTTCATATTCTGCCATTTTATTAGTGCAATCAAATGCCAACCTTGTAGTAAACAGGATATGTGATCCATGAGGAGTGATAATCACAACACCAATTCCTTTCCCATAAGCGTTCAAAGCTCCATAAAACACCATGCCCTAAGGAGATTCAGGATCAGGACCTTCCTCAGGCAACAGTTCATCACAATCTTTCACTTTCTGGAAACATAACATCCTCATCAGGGAAATCATATTTAACATACTGATAACCATCAACTGGTTGGTGAGTAAGATAATCCACCGACACACTAACTTTTATAGCCTTCTGAGTACGGTATTCAATATCATATTCAGACAACAACATCTGCCAACGGGAAATTCTCCCAGTAAGAGCAGGTTTTTCAAAAATTTACTTAATTGGACCCATTTTGGAAATCAACCAAGTAGTATGATTAAACATATATTACCCCAACTACTTTGCTACCCAGGCCAGAGCACAACATGTCTTTTCCAGCATAGAATACCATGACTCACAGTCAGTAAAGTTTTTGCTGAGATAATAAATGGCATATTCTTTCTTCCATGTTTCATCTTGTTGTGCCAAAATACAACCCATAGAATTATCTAACAATGTCAGATACATAATCAATGGTCTTCCTTCAACAGGCAGAACAAAGATATGAGGTTCAAGAAAATACTCTTTAATACTTTCAAATTCCCTTTAGAAATCATCTATCCATACATAACCTTGATCTTTCTTTAACAACTTAAAGATTGGCTCACATGTTGTAGTCATATGGGAAATAAATCTGGAAATGTAATTCAAACGCCCAAGAAAGCCTCTAACTTGTTTTTCAGTTCTGGGTGCTGGCATTTCTCGAATTGCTTTGACTTTATCAGGATAAACTTTAATCCCTTTTTGGCTGACAATGAAACCTAACAATTTCCCTGATCGAACACCAAAGGTGCATTTTTTTTGGATTCAAGCGGAGACGATACTTCCTCAAATGCTGAAATAATTTCAACAAGTCTTCTATATGCCCTTCTTCGGTCTGGGACTTGGAAATCATATCATCAACATATACCTCAATTTCCTTGTGCATCAGATCATGGAAATAGGGTTGTTATAGCCCTCTGGTATGTTGCACCAGTGTTCTACAACCCGAAGGGCATCACTCTGTAACGGAATGTTCCCCAGGGTGTGATAAACGTTGTTTTTTCCTTGTCCTCAGGAGCCATTTTAATTTGATTATATCCGAAAAATCTATCCATGAACGAGAATACTTTGAATTTTGTTTTACTATCAACCAACATATCAATATGTGGCAATGGGAAGTCATCTTTTGGACTAGCTTTGTTTAAATCTCTATAATCTACGCACATGCGAACTTTTCCGTCTTTCTTTGGTACAGGGACAATATTAGCAATCCACTGAGGGTACACTGATGTCACAAGAAAAGCAACATTAATCTGATTTAAAACTTCTTCTTTAATTTTCACTGCTATATCTGGGTGAGTTCTTCGCAATTTCCGCTTGATTGGCGGGCATTCTAGCTTTAGCGGAAAATGATGTTCCACAATATCAGTATCTAACCCCGGCATATCTTGGTAAGACCAAGCAAAGATGTCCACATATTCTTTCAATAATTCAATCAACCAGCTCTTCACGTCGGGATGCAACAATGCTCCAATCTTGACTTCCTTTGGGTCTTCCTCTGAACCCAAATTGATTGTCTCCAACGACTATTTATACAGCTGAATAGCACTTTCCTCGTGCTTAAGAAACCATGAAACCTCTTCTGGGATTTCATCATATTCTTCTTCTTTTGTCACATACGTAGGATATTCAAATTTGGGAGAGGTTGCATGGTCATTGTACTCAATGGGTTTTTTAATTAATCTGCACATATGATTTATGATTGCTTTTAGAAACTGACCCATATAATAAGTGATTATGCAGATTACAATTATTATTTATTTTGAAAGGGATTTTTATGATTACCATTTTTTAATAAAAAGTAGAAAATAAAGACACAATTTGGGAATCAAAGACAACTTTTATTATTGATTTTAAAGATCAAAGCAACATATATGCCCATACAACATCAATTTTCACCTTGGGCAGAGTGAAATATTTTTGAAAAGATTAACAAAAAAATTACTCTGAAATACGAATGCAAGAGGGAACATCAATAGTGATCCAATTTTGGACTCTGACTCCGTGCGTCACATATTTCGGCATCTCTTTCTCTGCTTCATCTTCCATAATAACATTGATCCTAGGAACAGTTGGATAAAGATAACCCCTGCTACGAAAGATATATTGATATTTTCCCAAAGCAAACTTCAGCTTCATGTTCTTACCTTTATCATTCTTCACAGAGAATCCCAAACCATCTCTATTCTTATTCATAGGTGGATCCACAATTTGCCCCCATACTTTACTAGGGCCATTACGCACTACATGCTAAGCATCCTTAAATGAAGCTATATAATTCTCATTTTCTCTTATATTATCAATGGATAAAGCTTGGAACTGAGTTCCAACAACAGCTTCATCCTCTTCCACAACAATGAAAGAGGATAAATGAGATATTAACAATGCCAATTCTCCATTTATGATAACCATCTTTCCATCATGCACAAACTTCAGTTTCTGGTGCAAAGTTGAAGTAACAGCCCCTGCCTCGTACATCCATGGTCGTCCCAGCAAACAATTGTAAGCGGGCACGATATCCATAACCTGAAAAGTAATCTAAAATAAGTGTGGGCCTATATGAATAGGAAAATCTACTTCCACGATGACAGACTTCCTTGATCCATCAAAAGCTTTCACAATTATGACACTTGGGCGCATGGGAGTTCCTTGGTACTTCAGCTTCATAAGCGTGCTCCTCGGTATGACATTTAAATGGACCCATTGGCAATCAACACATTTGAAATGAATCATTCTTGCAGTTCATGGAGATATGGAGAGCCAAGTTCTGATTCCTTCCTTCATCGGGCAATTCGTTATCATAGAAAGTTAGGTTATTACATGATGTAATATTCCCTACCACACTGCTGAATTGGTCCAAAGGCATATCACTTTCCACGAAAGTTTGATCCAATACTCTCACCAAAGATTCCCTGTAGGCAGAAGAGTTCATTAGTAAGGCTAGAATAGATATCATTGGTAGGGTCTGCAACAATTGATCTACGATCCTATAGTCGCTCATTTTGATAATCTTCAATATATCATCCACATATTTTTCCAGAGTAGTACCACTAGATTCCCCCACTACTTTCTTGGGTCAATACTTTCAACGACCTTTTTATCAGCATTAACACTCCCTCGAATGACAAGTGCAAAAACACGGCCACTGCGGGTTACTCGGCTGGCTTCAGCAATATTCTTGACATCAGAAAAAGGTTGGATGGGAACTTCCACACTATCCTCTAGGATTGTCGCATTGTATTTATATGGAACGGACTTGTCTGATTCATAAGGAACAGGACCCGACAAGAAAATTACCACTAGAGCAACAACTGGCTTGCTATGATATTCAATCTCTATAGGGGTGGGAACACCAAAACAAGGGATAATAACATTCACCCCCTCTTCAGAATACTTAGACATCACAAAATCATTTCTGGAAAACACGTCTTCATATGAGGAAAAGAATTCATCTGCAGAAGCATACTCATCATCTGCCACAGTCTCAGCCAAACAATCTTGAATCACATTAATCCTGTCGTAATCATCTCAATTGACTGAAACTTTGATAGTACCATTCTACAACAACAAATGAACACCCTTCCTCACTATGGAACAACCACGAGAATCTCTGCAGAAGATCCGGCAAGACCCATAATGGTGTTCTTCTTGACCATCCATGTGACAGAAGGTAGCGTGTAACTGCACCAAATCATCATTCATATGATCCACGTCAAAAATCCAAAATTCACCGGGACATCCAAAGACCATAGTCAAATCTTCTTCGTACTCTGCCCTTGGTCCGATTATATGAATGAGTCCTTCGTCCATCATTTCCTAAAGATCAACTTTTATCTTATCACACCCTTGTATATCTGTACTGCAAATACCACAACCAGCATGGTCATGCGTATAGTAACTAAACTCACAGAGTTTAACATGCATCTTTACCAAATACCCTCTAACCGGGTTGATATCAAAAATCAGGAAGTCGCCAGAACAACCAGCAACCATGTGTTACAACATTTGCTTCTCCATGCTTTGGAAAAAGGATTATCTTTCACATTAGGGCCAACATACTTAAAGGATAAGAGGCCAGATCTCACCATCTTTTGTACTTCAGACTTCAAAGGATAACAACTCTCTACGTTGTGCCCTGGTGCTCCCTGATGAAAAGCACATGTCTGGCCTGCCTTATAATACCAAGGCAAAGGTGATGGTATACTAGGGGGTGGCCTGGTCTGAACCAACTTCTTCTAAATCATATCCAGAAGTAACTCTGCATAGCTAATTGTAATGGAGTAAAAAGCTTCTCTCTTCTGACTTTGTCATTGATTTCCATGAGGGGATGGTCTCTGATAGCCAACTGTGGTTGGAGCTACATTGACTACTGGAGTCACAGAAGCAACCTGTTGCTGGTACCGTTGATGCCTTCTTGTTGGTATAATATTCCTTTCTCCAATAACAACATTTGTTTCACTTTCTTTCTTTCAAGAGAAACTGTACGACGACTTCTTTGTCCCTTCATCTCTTGTCAAACACCGTTCTCTAATAGCCTCTTCCAAATGAACACCCATGCTTACCATTTTGGTAAAATCACTTGGCGCACTGGCGACCATCCTTTTGTAATAAAATTATCCAAGGGTTTTTAGGAAGACCTTGGTCATTTCTTGTTCTCCCATAGGTGGCACCACCTGGACATCTATCTCTGCGCATATTCTTTGAACGAATCCTTGTCTCTCTGAGCCATTTCCCTTAACTGGTCACGGTCAGGTGCCATAAACATATTGTACTTGTACTGCTTGATAAAGGCTTCTCCCAGATCATTGAAGGTGTGGATACGACTACTGTCCAGACTCATATACCACTAGTTAAACTATCTTGGAATAAATGAATGAGAAAATGCTGATCATCAGTATGCATGGACATTTTCCTGATATATATCAAAATGTGGTCACGAGGGCAAGAGTTTCCCTTGTACCTCACAAATTATGGAACTTTAAACTTGGCTGGCACCTTTACATTGGGAACCAGGCAGAGTTCATTGACGTTTTTTCCAAATAATTCTTTTCTTCGAAGGGCCTTTATTTCCTTCTGCATCTTATTGAACTGGTCTTGAAATTCATCCAACCGGTCATAGAAACCCACACTTTCACTCGATGGAGGAACATGACGATATACTTCATCATTAACAAATGATATAGCATTCACCAAAGGAGGTGCAACATAATGGATCTCATTTCTAGCAACAGGAGTAATATGCACCACAGGAGGTGCAGGAGTAGCAGCAGCTTGCACAATTGGAGCAACTTAAGTGTCAAGATTAAAACCTTCTGGCATGAAGTTTTCAGGAATTCCCCACAGGTAACCTTGAGGCATACGATTCTGAGCAACAATAATTGGGGTAACATAAATAGGAACTGATGGACCTTTAGAAGCAATTGTTGTTTATTGAGGTTGAGCAAGTGATTCCATCAAAGCAGTCAGATTGGCCATACCAGCCTTCAAAGCGGTAACCTCTTTGCATAGCTCGTGATTCTCTTGTTCAAGATTCTCTATTTTCTTCCTGGAATTAGCTCGAGTATTGTACCGGTGAGACAGCTTGCTGAACAAAGTAGAGAAACTCAGTAAGACACCTAGTTATGAACAGAAATGCAAGAAATATGTACAAGATGATGCATGGTATGCAATGCTTATGAATTATTTTATTATTATTAATATTTCAAGGGACTCAAAGAATTATAGACAATTTTCAAATATTAAAGTACTAACACATTTTAAAGTACTGAAAATCTCATTATAATAACTTCAAAATGGATTACAACTTTTAGTATAAGTTTTAACAATACCAAGTACAAAATAAGATAGAATCTAAAATCCTAAAAAGCAAAGCTGATGAAGATCACTCCACATACTGACGTTTTCCTGTGAGTCTTGTAATATGAGCCTTCAATTATTTGTTCTCTTCTGCATACATGTTAGCAACCATTTTCTAATCACCAGAGTTGGGAAGTGAATGACTAAGTCCTAACTGAGCTCTAGAGGAAAATAAATCCTCTTTCTTCTCCATCATCTCTATAACACGGCTCTCAAGAATCTTAATTAAGTCATCCTTCTCCTTCAAGTCTGCTCAAGAGGATATCTCTAAAGTCTGACACTTGTTCTTCCAAGCCTCTTTCTCCTACTGCATCTTGACTAGGGCAAGACAAAGCTCTTCCACATCATCTAGAAGGGGAGGAGCGGTCCTCACAAACATATCTAGCTTAGTTGCTTCATGGGAATATGGCATCTTCAACTGGATTGCCCTTGCTTGTATCTGTTAGAACAAAGTTTGAATCTACTACCCTAAGTTTAAGTTTTGATGATAACAAAATGAAATGATATATTAATTATGTGATTCATGTAAGAACTATTTGCTACCTAAAATATTACCTTATGTTTTGCAGAAACTCTGATAGGTATCAGCAAGAGTACACTCAATCAGCATCAGAATATTGGTTATCAACATCAGCATCAGAAGATGCTATATCAGAATACCAGAATCAGAAGAACAACTCACGCGAATGCTGAAGCTTGATGAACAGAACTGCGCTCAACACTCTGATAAAGACAACAACAGTTCATCAGCACTTAAGCAGAGTCAGAATGAGCCAAAGCCAGAACACGCTTTAAGTAGCAACGGTACTGTGCATTCAAAGCGAATTATTACCAACGGCATCATTCCAGACAAGATCTGCTTAATAAGGAAAGTTTGTAATTAGCATTGAATCAAGATTATTGCTCCAACGTTCAACAATTTCAGTGCTATATAAACAAGACAATGAAGATTGAATTGGCTAATGCTCTACATCAATTTACACGCCTAAAAGCTATTCATCATCTTCTCATTCTCAGTTTGCTAAAAGCTCCAAGAATTCCTTACTCAATATTTTAGTAATCTAGTTTCCATAAGCTTAAGTTGTGTAATATCACAATTGTGATACAGTTTTGTAGAAAACATTCACACACCTAGATTTCTCTTCTTTGTAAGAAAGTGTTTCCTTGACAAACCGGATTGTGGTTTGCATCAAGAAGGCTTTAGCAGTTGTTAAAGCAGATTGTAATATTAAGTTGAATATAGTGGATTAAGACCTCGTTGGAGAGAGGCGAAATCACCTTGACGGGTGGACTGGAGTAGTTTGAGATCAAATGAACCAGGATAAAAATATCGTGTTCATTGCATTGACTTTCAGTTTTACAATTCAACCCCCCCTTCTTGTGTTTTTCACTTCTTCAATTGGCATCAGAGCGCCTTGTTCTGAGCTAAAACACCTAACCGTGTCAGTACAAGATCCAGCGTCAGAAAAACACAATGGCAGGAAATTATTCACACACCAGCAATGACAACCATGAGGACAGAGACAGATTCAGCGGCAAACCTCCAGTCTTTGATGGAGAAAACTTTGATTACTGGAAAGACAGAATTGAAAGCTTCTTTCTGGCACATGATGCTGATCTGTGGGATATGGTGACAGATGGATACACGCACCCTGTGAATGCAAGCGGTCAGAAGATTGATAGGAAAACAATGTCTGACCAATAAAAGCGTGACTTCAAGAATCACCACAAGGACAGAACCATCCTTCTCAGCGCCATCTCGTATGCTGAATATGAAAAGATCTCCAACAGAGACACAACAAAGAACATGTTTGACTAACTCAGAATGACGCATGAGGGCAACGTTCAGGTCAAAGAAACTAAAGCTCTGGCGCTCATTCAGAAGTATGAGGCATTCAAAATGGAAGAAAGTGAATCCATTGAAACAATGTTCTCAAGATTTCAGATTCTGGTAGCTGGTCTCAAGGTTCTGGACAAAGGTTACTCTACTGCTGATCACGTCAAGAAAATCATCAGAAGCTTACCAAAGCAGTGGATGCCAATGGTTACAGCTCTGAAGCTAGCAAAAGATCTCAACAAAATTTCTCTGGAGGAACTTATCAGCTCCCTCAGAAGTCATGAGATAGAGCTAGAAGCTGATGAACCCCAGAAGCAAGGTAAGCCTTTAGCATTAAAATCTAACAAAAAATCCGAGTCTAAAGTTTTGCAGGCAGTTGAAGAAACATCTGATGGATCCTCATCAGAAGAAGACGAACTCTCCCTCCTCTCCAGAAGAGTGAATCAACTGTGGAAGCAGAGGCAAAGGAAGTTCAGGAATCCCAGAAGATCTGATCAGAACGAGTCTTCTTCCAGATACAGAAGGACAGATTCCTCCTCTGGATACAGAAGATCTGAAGGCTCCTCAGGTAGCAGAAAGCCAAACACCAATGACATCATCTGCTATGAGTGCAATGAGCAAGGACACTACAAGAGTGACTGCCCAAAGCTTCAGAGGGAAAAGCCCAAAAAGAAGTTTGGAAGAGAAAAGAAGAAAAGTCTCATGGCTACATGGGATGACTCTGACTCGTCTGAAGCTGACTCAGAATCAGATGATGAGAGAGCAAACATAGCTCTCATGGCCAACATTTCAGAAGATAGTGAAGCTTCTGAATCAGACTCAGAATCAGATACTGAAGAGGTATTTCCTAACTTTGCTGTTAATTTTACCAAGGCTGAACTTGCTTAAAGCCTTAATGAAATTCTGGAAAGGTATCAGCAGATTAGAGTTAAATTCAGAAACCTGAAAAGGAATCTTGAATCTGACTCTGATAAGACTGAGAGTCTTAAATTGGAGAATTCTGAGTTGAGAAATAAAATTTCAAAATTAGAAAATACTTTACAAAACTCTCAGAAGGAACCAATTTCTGAAACTCCCAGCAGTGCTGATGAGATCATCAAGGAGTATGATCACAGTTTCCAGAAGTTCCTTGCTAAAAGCATAGATAGAAGCAAAATGGCTTCAATGATCTATGGAGTTAGCAGAAACGGCAGGAAGGGAATAGGATACCAAGGTAAGGTTCCTACACCAAAGAATGTCATGGACTTAACCATTAAACACACACCTCTGAATTCACATTTTGTGTATGGTCACACACATGATATTAAATACACTAGCAGTAAGTACTCTGTGAAACCAAAATTCAACCAGAGTTTTGGTAAATCTAACAAATCAGGACCCAAGAAAATCTGGGTACCTAAGGATAAAATAATACATGTTGCAGATATCTTTAGCAGCAAATCAGAAACACCAGTCATGGTACCTGGACTCTGGCTGCTCGCGACACATGACGGGAAGAAGGCATATGTTCCAAAGCCTGGAACTTAAGCCTGGAGGCCACGTTGGTTTTGGAGGCAATCAGAGGGGAAAGATAATTGGCTCTGGAACTGTAGGTAATGGAAATCTTCCCTCTATTAATAATGTTCTGCTAGTAGATGGATTAATGCATAATCTGTTATCCATAAGTCAATTAAGTGATAACGGTTATGATATAATCTTTAATCAAAAATCATGTAAAGCTGTTAGTCAGAAAGATGGGACTATCCTGTTTAATGAAAAGAGGAAAAACAACATTTACAAAATCAAACTTTCTGAACTAAAAAGTCAGAATGTAAAGTGCCTTCTGTTTGTTAACAACGAGCAGTGGATCTGGCACAGAAGATTAGGGCATGTTAGTATGAGAAGAATATCTCAGATTAACAAACTCAATCTGGTCAGAGGACTTCCTAATTTGAAGTTCAATTCAGATGCTCTGTGTGAAGCATGTCAGAAAGGCAAGTTTGCAAAACCTTCTTTTAAATCTAAAAATGTTGTTTCTACCTCTAAGCCACTTCTGCACATTGACTTATTTAGACCAGTTAAAACTGCTTCAGTCAGTGGCAAGAAGTATGGGTTAGTAATCGTAGATGACTATAGCAGATGGACATGGGTAAAGTTCTTAAGACACAAGGACGAGTCACACTCTGTGTTTGTTACCTTCTGTAACCAAGTTCAGAATGAAAAGGATCTTAGAATCGTTAAAGTCAGAAGTGATCATGGTGGAGAGTTTGAAAACAAAGATTTTGAGTCATTCTTTAATGACAGAGGCATTCTGCATGATTTCTCTTGTCCTAGAACTCCCCAACAAAATGGAGTTGTAGAACGAAAGAACAGAACATTGCAAGAAATGGCCAGAACCATGATCAATGAGACAAACGTTGCTAAGATCTTCTGGGCAGAGGCAATAAACACAGCGTGCTACATTCAGAATAGAATCTCAATAAGACCTATTCTGGAAAAGACTCCATATGAATTGTGGAAGAACAGAAAGCCCAACATTTCATATTTTCATCCATTTGGATGTACCTGTTTTATGTTAAATACAAAGAATTATTTGAACAAGTTTGACTCTAAAGCACATAAGTGTATTATGTTAGGATACTCTGAACGCTCAAGAGGGTACAGAGTATACAATACAGAAACACAGATTGTGGAAGAATCAATCAGTGTTCGTTTTGATGATAAGCTTGACTCTGAAAAGTCAAAGCAAAATGAAGTTTTTACAGGTATGGAAATTGAATTTAGAGGTTCTGAAGACAAGTCATCAGAAGCTCTCAACACAGACACTCCTTCAACGTCTGAAAGAAGCACTGCTAGTAATCCTACAACAGCTGCTGATCAACCTCAGAAGAGATTACCCAGAAGCAGCTTGGATCACCCAGAAGAAACTATCTTAGGAAGAAAGGAAGATCCAATCAGAACAAGAGCAAGCTTCAGAAACTCTGAAGAAACCCTCATGGGACTTGTGTCTCTGATTGAACCTTCTTCTATTGATGAAGCACTTCTGGACAACGACTGGATTCTGGCAATGCAAGAAGAGCTGAATCAATTCACCAGAAATGACGTATGGGATCTTGTTCCCAGACCAAAAGGATTCAACGTCATTGGAACAAGATGGGTCTTCAGAAACAAGCTAAATAAACAAGGTGAAGTCATCAGAAACAAGGGACGACTGGTAGCACAAGGTTATAGTCAGCAAGAGGGGATAGACTATACATAAACCTTTGCCCCAGTCGCCAGGTTAGAATCTATCAGACTTTTAATTTCATTTGTTGTTAATAGAGGCATCACTCTGCATCAGATGGATGTCAAAAGTGCATTCTTAAATGGTTATATAGAAGAAGAGGTTTATGTGCACCAACCCCCTGGTTTTGAAAATACAAAACATCCAGAACATGTTTTCAAACTAAAGAAGTCACTATATGGTCTAAAGCAAGCTCCCAGAGCTTGGTATGAAAGACTAAGTAACTTTCTGTTAGAAAATGAATTCACCAGAGGGAAGGTGGACACTACCTTATTCTGTAAGTCAGTTAAGAATGACATCTTAGTCTGTCAAATTTATGTTGATGATATTATTTTTGGTTCTACTAATCCTTCTCTTGGAAGAAAATTTACTAAGTGTATGCAGGCAGAATTTGAGATGAGCCTCATGGGGGAACTGAAATTCTTTCTAGGAATTCAGATCAATCAAACTCCAGAGGGAACTTACATTCATCAGAGCAAATACATCAGAGATCTTCTGAAGAAATTTGACCTCTCAGAATGTAAGCCATCAAAGATTCCAATGCATCCCACGTGCATTCTGGAAAGAGAAGAGGTAAGAAAAAAGGTAGAACAGAAGGTCTACAGAGGTATGATTGGTTCTCTCCTTTATCTGACTGCTTCAAGACCTGATATCTTATTCAGCGTATGTATTTGTGCTAGATTCCAATCAGATCCTAGAGAATCTCACTTAACAACTGTTAAGCGAATTTTCAAGTATCTGAAAGGTACTACTAATCTGGGTTTATTTTATAGAAAATCTAGTGATTACAGTTTAGTAGGCTACTGCGATGCTGACTTTGCTGGAGACAGAGTAGAGCGTAAAAGTACTTCTGGAAGCTGCCAGTTTCTGGGAGACAATCTGATCTCTTGGTCCAGCAAAAGGCAATCCACAATTGCGCTATCAACAGCAGAAGCTGAGTACATAGCAGCAGCAGGATGTAGCACACAAATACTCTGGATGAAAAGTCAGCTTGAAGACTTCCAAATTTTTGAGAGTAACATCCCTATACTCTGTGACAATACTTCTGCTATTTGCTTAAGTAAGAATCCTATTTTACATTATAGAGCTAAGCATATAGAAATAAAACATCATTTCATTAGGGACTATATTCAGAAAGGAATTTTGAATTTAAAATTTATTGATACAGACCATCAATGGGCTGATATCTTCACTAAACCCCTTTCTGAAGATAGGTTCAATTTCATTCTGAAACATCTCAGCATGAAAATTTGCCCAGAGTGAAAATGTTTTAATTCCATATATTATCTTTCAAAATGTATCTGTTTTACTGTGAACTTCTGATCAATCTCTTTTCAGAAAGATAGAACATGCAGATTGTATCAGATGCTAGTCTTAAAGATCTGAGCGTTTCAGCTCAAGGATAGACGTGTTGATCACTAAATCAAACAAGTGTCATCCAATCATCAGCAAATCTCTGAAGCAGAACGCGTGCACGCTTCTGAGAAGGCAAAACGCTGATTGGGTGCATTGAGACACATGTCTGGTAACCGTTTCAAGTATCTTTCTCAAATCCCCCAAAATCAGCAAGCATTAAATGAAAGTAATCATGTTTTTAAAACGTAATCATGATTTTATTTCTCTTTCTTGAAACCGTTTACACTTTCAAAAATTTTCTTAAATCTATTTAAGCACGTTAACTTCTCACATTAATCTTTTACAGTTTCTCATTATCTCTCAAATATTTTCTGCATTTTCTCTGTGTTCATCTCTTTCAAACTTAAACCCTTTTTCTCAGTTTTTCTCAGAAAAACCCTAAGTGTGAACATGACAACCTCCAGCAGTGCTTCTGCAGGTTCTCAGAAGAAAGCTTCCTCTGAAAAGTACCAAGTTCCCTTCAGAACACTCCTTACACCAGTGAAGAATCTAGAAGTGTTGTCTGAACTGATTATTGACTTCAACGGTCTGAAAGAGAATGGTTTTGACTTGACAGAAGAAATTAGGGCACAGAAATGGGAGAGATATTTTGACAGGTTGGTTGGGCCAACATTCCCAATGTTAGTCAAGGAGTTTTGGATTCATGCATCTGCTTCAACGCATCAAGTCACCTCCTACATAATGGGAAAGAAGATTGTGATCACTGAGGATCTCATAGCAAAATTGATTGGTTACAGTGGCGGTGGCGTCCGCTGTATTGATATGGCTGAAAGATGCTCTGACGTTGGCGTCATAGCAGAACAGATTTTCACCCATGGGGTGCCCAGCAGCAAAATCAGAGACCTAAAGGATCACCACAAAGTTTGGGCGAAGATCATTCTGGGGTGTTTTAATCACAGGAAGCCAACTAGCTCCCCTGATTATATAAATATAGATCAGCAGTTTCTGATCTACTTTATTAATCAGAAGGTAAAAATCAACTTGGCTCATCTTCTGTTTAATCACCTCAGAACAAGCGTGAAGGAAACCAGGGAAGAAGAAAGAACAAAGAGGGATTGGATACCCTTTGGAAGGTTAATATCAGATATTCTGACTGAGAATAGGCTGATAGAGCACCTGATAGAAGCTCAGGAGTTAAGCACTATTGAACCAACTATTGGCAAGCCTCTGAACGCGAAGAATCTGAAGAAAATGAAGTTAATAGAAAATATCAGAAAGGAACCCAGCGTTACTCCTATTGCTGACATAACCAGCAGAAGAGTCCCACTGAGCGACTTTCCATTATTTTCTGAGATAGAATCTAAACCAATGGTGGTTCTCAGATACTTGGACGCGTGCAAGGCTGATGGTACAGATCCCAAGCTGAATATCAAAGATCTGCACCAACCTCAACCAGAAGTTACACTGAAGAAGACGAATAAAAGGAAGGCCCCTTCAGAAGGATCATCCCAGCGGAATCCCAAGAAAAGAGGTAATTTATCTGCTGCTTCTGTTTTAAATTCTTCTGCTATTCCAACATCTATCCCAACTCTAGCTTCTCATGAAATCCAAATCCCCATCCCAACTATAGATGAAACCGAACCAGAAGATGACCCTTCTGAGGCACTAACACTCAGAAGACCCCGCACCAAACATCCCAAACCAACAACTTCAACAACAGCAACACTTGACAAAGTTCTGTCTAACATTGATCAACGTGCTTCTGATCACCTCTCCATTAATCCAAACTCTGAACCAGAAATTGTCCACTCTCCCCAACCAGAACAACCTCTCTCACCCATACCAGAAGAACCACATATTCCTGAACAACCAGAAATTCCTCCTCCTTCTCCACAACCAGCAATTCCTTCTCCCTCTCCTCAACCAGAAATTCATCCACCATCACCTCCTCAACCTGAGTCTCATCATTCTGAAACTCCATCTCCCCCATCTCCTGAACCTCATTCTCCTCAATCCTCTGAGCCACAACCTCTAGCAATACAGTTGCCATGTGGAACAACTGTAACCATGGCCCAGCTGCCATCCTCGCCAGAAACCACTCCTCCAAACACTCCCAAAACTCCCCCCAGTCCAATTATTATTTCTGACTCTCCCACTCCATCTCCCAAACAAGCATCTCCCAAACAACCTACAGATGACCCCAGCAGGACCTTCATCGATTTAACAATCCTTGACCGTCTTGCTGATCTCAAAAATAAAATAGCCATTCCAAAACCAAAACAGCTAGATGTTGGCTCTGGCATTGTGAATTTTGAAACAGGTTTGCAGCAATGGATTGCTTCTCTGAAGCAAGTCTGTCCTGGAATGATTGATCCTGCTGCCTCAGACCAGCTCTGGACACGATTCAGAATTTGGGTACGTGCTGAAGCTCTAAAATTGCAAGACATTAACTATGAGCAAGCACAGCAGAATTTCAGCAAGCTTCTGAACGAAGTAGGAAGTCAGCTGCTGAAAGAAGACGTGCTCCTTCTGGATAGTGAGCCATGGTCTGAGAAGCGTCCAGCTTCAAAAGTTCAGCCAAAAGAAGACCAGACATTTCAAGCTGAAGCCAGTCAAGCTGAAGATGTTGCAGAAAGCTCTCAGAAGCTCCCTGCTTCTGATGTTTCTCAAGCTGCCTTGGACAGGTAGACCCTGGAAGAGCTGAAACTGAATGATATTCGACTGCAGCAAAGGATGGACGAAAATGATCAGAAAATGAAGGAAAGAATGGATGTGCAGGATAGCAAGATAGATACAGTAGTCAGCATGGTGCACAAGCAGACTGAGACTGCTGATCAGATTAAAGCAATGCTGGAGACTTTGTTCACACGCTTTCTTCCCCAACTTTAGATTTTCATTCATGCTATTTTCATGTTTTCTTTGCATATCTTCTGTACTGTTTTGTCTGGCTCTGAATATTTTAATATGACAAGTTTTTCTGCTCTAATTGTTTTAGCACATCACTTACACTTTTTGATTGCTGACAAAAAGGGGGAGAACAAGAATGATATTTTTCATAACGGATTACTAAGACAAAAAGTCTCAAACATTCTAACTCTGATATTTTTGAATGTTTTTCTTTTTTTGCTTAAGTCTACAGGTACAAGAATTCTCTCTGATTCACTGAAGACCAAAGCTCTGATACTCTGATCCAAAGCAAAGCTCTGATATTCTGATCTGAAGCTCTGCTCTGATATTCTGATCTGAAGCTCTGCTCTGATATTCTGATCTAAAGCTTCTGACAGTCAAAGCTCTGATATTCTGATGTTCAAAGAAAGTCAATAAAGATCTGATCCTGAAGATCTCTTGGAATTAAAAAGGGAAGTTATAAATTCAGGGGGAGTATCTCCGATCCCAACTCTCATATCTCTTTATCCCTTACCTTTGATAACTTCTTACTCTGATACATCTTATCATTTAGTTATCTCTGATACTTTTTCACGTTACTTTCAATTAAAAATATCTAGTTTTTGTCATCATCAAAAAGGGGGAGATTGTTAGAACAAAGTTTGAATCTACTACCCTAAGTTGAAGTTTTGATGATAACAAAATGAAATGATATATTAATTACGTGATTCATGTAAGAACTATTTGCTACCTAAAATATTACCTTATGTTTTGCAGAAACTCTGATAGGTATCAGCAAGAGTACACTCAATCAGCATCAGAATATTGGTTATCAACATCAGCATCAGAAGATGCTATATCAGAATACCATAATCAGAAGAACAACTCACGCGAATGCTGAAGCTTGATGAACAGAACTGCGCTTAACACTTTGATAAAGAAAACAACAGTTCATCAGCACTTAAGCAGAGTCAGAATGAGCCAAAGCCAGAACACGCTTTAAGTAGCAACGGTACTGTGCATTCAAAGCGAATTATTACCAACGACATCATTCTAGACAAGATCTGCTTAATAAGGAAAGTTTGTAATTGGCATTGAATCAAGATTATTGCTCCAACGTTCAACAATTTCAGTGCTATATAAACAAGACAATGAAGATTGAATTGGCTAATGCTCTACATCAATTTACACGCCTAAAAGCTATTCATCATCTTCTCATTCTCAGTTTGCTAAAAGCTCCAAGAATTCCTTACTCAATATTTTAGCAATCTAGTTTCCATAAGCTTAAGTTGTGTAATATCACAATTGTGATACAGTTTTGTAGAAAACATTCACACACCTAGATTTCTCTTCTTTGTAAGAAAGTGTTTCCTTGACAAACCGGATTGTGGTTTGCATCAAGAAGGCTTTAGCAGTTGTTAAAGCAGATTGTAATATTCAGTTGAATATAGTGGATTAAGACCTCGTTGGAGAGAGGCGAAATCACCTTGACGGGTGGACTGGAGTAGTTTGAGATCAAATGAACCAGGATAAAAATATCGTGTTCATTGCATTGACTTTCAGTTTTACAATTCAACCCCCCCTTCTTGTGTTTTTCACTTCTTCAGTATCCATCAGAGATAAGGTTCTAAAGAATCAGCTCCTCTAGGTCCCAAGTCCTTTATGCTCTTCATATGAATATGGCGCCAAGACTTTGCAATTTACTCCTTAGATTTTGTTGTACCCCAAAATTTTCCCTCTCATTTATCAAGACTGTTCTCACAAGACTTCTTGGACTCAAGACAAGATTAGGGTTTGGTCAGCTCAAGACACCTCATCTTGCACTGTTGACCCAAAATTAGGGTTTGAGTTTGCACAAGGATTTTTGGACCATCAATGCTTCATGTGACTTTCATAAACCATCTTGGACCTGTAGCGATAAAAAATGTAGCGGGGTAAATCGGAGATCGAATTATTGATTAATTCATCTCACAAAAGCAATAGTCGCCACCGCGCTTTATTGTTTCCAAGGGAAAGGGGAAAGAGCGAAATAAAACCCTAAATATGCAATGTAAATAATACTTTTAAAAGTAATAAAAAATACAAGGCGTTTTTGAAAAGAGATCTATGGTTCGGGGGTTGGTTATACAGTGGGAAGGTATTAGCACCCAATGCATCTATAGTACTCTATAGGAACCTTTTGAAATATCTGTTTATCTAAAAATTGATTGCTTGATTAAAAATAAATCGTTTTGGACGAAAAGGGGTACGGAAGGGTTTTTGAAGATGCGACGATCTAATGTCGAAGTTTTGACTTAAAAGGTGTGAGTTTTGGAGAAATTGGATATTTAGGAAAATTATCCTAAGTTTTAATAAAATGAGGGTATTCGCACGATGTTCTTTGATGACATGAAGTCGACAAAAAAATTAGACAATTCCCTTGGATTGGCGCAAACAGAATAATCAAATAAAAGATGGAATATTTGACAAAAAATTATGCGGATAATGACACACAACAATTAAATGTGAACATGCATTTTTATATGATTTTGTTTAATATATGAAAAGAAAATGTTTTAATTGTTTCTTCATTTTTTACGTATTTTGCATATGGATGAAGGCAATGAGAATTAATTAAGGGGAATAAAATGTTTTTAAGTTTTTATGTTTCTATTTTTTATGTTTTGATATTAATATAAAAGGTTATTATTTTTTAGAATTATTAAATAACTAAATTAATTAAAACTTAAAAGGTTATTAACCTAACTCTAATTTAAAAGGGAATATTTAAAATTATTAAATTAATCCTAGGGTTTAACTAAGAAAATTGATTCAATTATTTAAAATGTTTTAATTAAAAAAAAACACCTCTTATTAATTAAGTCTAATGAACTCTAAAAAAAGGGCTAAAGAAACAAAGATAGAAAGAAGGTATCCAGAATTAAAAAAAAGGGGTAAACAAGAAATTTAAGGGCTTAGGCGAAAGAGGGGTGAGGCCCACACGTTTTGCAATTTGTTTTAGGGTTAACTTGGTTTGTTAGTTGGCTGAGAATGGGATTAGGGATTTGATTTACAGAGCGGCGCTCATGCATCCTCACTTCATCTTCTTTGCTTTCGTGTTCTTCTTCGATCGTCCTCGCCTGAGTTCTCCCTTGTCCGCCTCTGACTTGCTTTCGCCCGAGCCACCAACATCTCTTTCTCCATGCGTCGCTCCACGAAACGGTGAAGAGGTGATGATTCGCATTAAGTTATGATTTTTACATGTGACGATTTGATGTTATTTGATCCTGACTTCGTTTTTTCTTACATGATTTGTTGAGTTGGTAAAAAGAAAAGGGAAGAACAAAGCTACCTTTAATGGAGGAAGAGAGAGATGTTATGGAGGCTCGAGCGGCAAGGAAAACGGCGTTGCGGGCTGGCTTCATATTACTGGTATTCTGTATCTATTTTGTTTAATGATGAAAGTCCCTGAAAACAAAACCTTCTTTCTCTTGCTATCTTTCGTCTGCTTCGCTGTTGCCTTGAATTAAGTTACCTTTGATTGCATGCTTTTTCCTCTTCTTCTCTTGCCACTGTTGCTTTCAGTTGACTGCCTATGATGATCCAATCTGAGGCTTTTATGGGTTTGGAAAATGG
This sequence comes from Vicia faba, assembly GCA_948472305.1. Lineage (NCBI taxonomy): Eukaryota > Viridiplantae > Streptophyta > Magnoliopsida > Fabales > Fabaceae > Vicia > Vicia faba. The sequence continues at coordinate 1,396,076,745 of OX451741.1, forward strand.
TTTTGGTTATGTTTGGATAATGCAGTACCAGGTTTTACTGTTTTTTTTTGAAATGGTTTGGACAGTAGGTTTGATGGTTGTAACTGGTATAGGCAGGATTGGTTTATGACAGTAGGCTCCTACTGGTTTTTTTGTTTGGCCATAAGGTTTGATATGGTTATGGCAGGTTATGTGGTTTAGCAGTATGCAGGTTTTGGCATTTCGGTTTTAGGCCATGGAGGTTCGATATGGTTACAAGTTTGTGGTTTAGGCAATGTTTTGAAATGCCTTGCAGGTTTTACAGCAGGCTACGGTTTCTGGCCTTTGGTTTTAGACCATGATGGTTTGATATGGTTATGTCTTTTTTTTTTTAGGTAGCAGGTTTGGGTGATTGAGGTTTTAAAGCTTGAGGCTTTGAAATGGTTCATGCAGTTTGTGGTTTAGGCAATGTTTGAGAAAATGGCTTTTGCTTTGGTAGTTTTTGGTATCGGTTGTGAACCCTGCTTCTTGAAGGGGTTTTGGTTTTCTTATATCAATTGCTTGGCATTTTTTGTGTTTGATGGCTCAGGTTTACGTTATAGCTGGAGGTCTTCTGCACAATGTTGCTTCATACAGTTTGTTGTATTCCCTTTTGTGCTTCTTTCCTCTTACTGTGTTACTGCTGCATTTTGTTTTGTATCCATTTCTGCCTAATCAAAACCTGCAAAACCATATTTCTTTCTCTCTTCTCTCTCATGGGTACACTTGATACATAGAAATGATGTATTGTACTGCTGTTCTGAAAAGGCATAGGCTGGAACATGATGAAAAAGGAAATATATGTTGCTTGCATAAAATTGTTTTGAAACTGCATAATTCTTTTTGTCTTGCATGGGAGCCTATGTTTTACTTCTTCCTATATGGCTGCATAGTTACGTTGGCTTTTGTTGTGTACCTTGCATATGCTGTTTTGAAATTATGCATGGACTTTGTATGCTGTGTATATTTTGAAATATGCATTGGACTTTAAAAAATGCAATTAATTTTAATTATGCAGTTTTGAAAATAAAATGAATTTGTGCATGTTTCAAAATTGTGCATTCATTTATGAAAAATAAAAATTCCTCCTTTTTTGTGAACCGGGAGAAATCCCGTGATTTGCAAAAAAAGTAAACTGATTCCAGCCGTTTGCTTTTAATGATGAACATTAAATTTATTTTTGCTTTTAATTATTTATTCGATTCTGACTTTTCTTTTAATTGTTTGCAGGTAAGAAATCAAATGAGCAATTGGATAGAAGATGAAGATTTAGAATTTAGGAAAATAGCTTTTTATTTTACCTTAAGCATTTATGTAATTGCCATTATAAATATTTTGTAATAACACAATATTTAAATGACAATTGTAATAAATAGAATAAAGTGAATAAAATTCTGTTATTTCCCAATTAATTCTTTTTCTTTCCAATTATTTATTTATTGTTTATAATTCTTTAAATTATATAATAACTGAAAATCAAATCCAATTATTAAAATTCAGAATGATAAACAAATAAATAAACATCATTGACCAATTAACAATTTCAATTATTTAATTCATTATTCATAATATTCTAAATTATAATAATTAAAAATATAATTTTAATTATTTAACTTAGAATGATAAAGAATTAAATAATCATTGTTGACCAATTAATAAACCCATCCTCAAATGTTTATTTCATTATTCATAAGTCTTTAAATTATATAACAATTGAAAATAGATTTCAATTATTTAAATTTAAGATAATAAATAATTAATAAACGTCATTTAAGTCTTGATCAGTTAATAAATTTAGCGTTCAACGAATAAACAGCTCCCGACTCGAAAAGGTTATGAATTTTTACACTGCTTTGAAAATTTGATAAAAATAGGTCAAAACCCTTGCAATGCGAATGATGCAGATGGGAGATGGTATCTTAGGTCAAAATTTGGGGTACAACAGCTGCCCCTATTTAAGTTCCTTCTATCCGGAGATATGAAGATTAAAATCTTCGTTTCGACGAGATTGAAGGTACTTAAATACATAATTACGCAAATTTTGTCCTAAGATTCCATCATCATGCAGTGATATGAATCTTGAATTCACAGAGAAAGATATTGTACGAAACAAGACAATGCTGGAGGAACCGAACACCAACAAAACACAGAGACATGAATTATACGCTACTGGGGAAACGAGCTATCGACTTCAAACGACAGACTCCTGACAGCGAATAAAATTGAGGGGATACGACCTCTGACCCTAACAAAGAAGGCGTCTTGCATAGGCCGTAAAAAGATTATTGACCCAAAACAGTGAGTTCACAACCCAAGGTCGAAGATAGACAAAAAGTATCAAATTTGCTGATGACGGGTTACCAACTTCTGAAGGTAAAAATTCATAACAAACTTTCTCCGCGAGATTTCCGGAGAGATACCAATTAATGCTGAAGTAATAAGATTGTAGATACGCAGGTTGTTCAAATAAAGAAGTTGCCACTTGCTGTTGTCTAAAGAAAATACCGATAACATACAAGCTGCTCAAATAAAGAGGCTACCACTTGCTGTCGTCCAAAGAAAACCGATAACATGCAAGCTGCTCAAATAAAGAGGCTACCACTTGCTGTATTCCAGAAAAGTAATAACGTACAAGTTGCTCAAATAAAGAGACCGCCGCTTGCCGTTTTCCGAAGAATAATAACGTACTGGTAGCTCGTGAAGAGTTGCTGCTTGTCGCTTTCAAAAAAGTAAATGACGCACTAGTAGCTCGTGAAGAGCTGCTGCTTGATGCTTTCAAAAAAATAATGACGCACTAGTAGCTCGTGAAGAGCTGCTGCTCGGCGCTTTCAAAAAAGTAATGACGCACTAGTAGCTCGTGAAGAGCTGCTGCTCGGTGCTTTCAAAAAAGTAATGACGCACTAGTAGCTCGTGAAGAGCTGCTGCTCGGCGCTTTCAAGAAGTAACGTACAAGTTTCTCATGAAGAGCTGCCGCTTGTCGTTTTCCAACGGTGTCTATAACGTACAAGTTGCTCATGAAGAGCTGCCGCTTGTCGTTTTCCAAAGAATAACTCAGAAGGAAATTGCGATGATATTGGCAGAGAATAAAATCTTCATCAAAGAGAACCCTGAATCAATCCTTCCCGAGGAGATCATATACTTAAATGTGCAAAATAAATGCACCAACCGTCTAGGTCGCAATTTCACTGGGAAAAATCAATGAGATAGCCTATGCAAGAGGCGACCACTTTCCAATAACCAGAGGGAACAACAGTCAAACGAGACTCTACTCAATGAGATTCGATTGGGGATTCATCCAATCCAGAAATGGACAAGGTAAGCTGAATCAAAAATCATCCACGAGGATTAGCTCAGTTGGGGAATTTAGAAAGGAAGCATATTTTCTGCCTAAGCTAACCTTCTACCTGGAAGGACAAAAATGTACGTTGTTCGAATAAACAAAGTACGACCCAAAATCAACGGCAAACGTGGTATGCATGCTGATATGAGTGTAAATGAGTAAATGAATGTTATGCTGACAAAACAGACAGATGGAATATCTTGAAGATAATATGCTGTCACAGCAAAATAGATACTCGGCCAATCTTGAAAAGACGGAATATACCCGGAACTGGAAACACAAAGCAATGTCGGAGCGTAACGCTACAAAGCTCAAGTCTTTTGAGGAGAAAAGTATTCAAATCCAAACTTACAATACCAATAAACCACTGGCATGAGACGAAGTGTGCCGCACTTCAAAATCTCCAAACAAAGGTAGCCAAAAAAACACTTAACTGGAACACCCGGGGAGTCACCAACTTAGCACCACTATAACCAAGCGTGCACACAGCCAACACTTCATGATGATTCGAAAGAAAACAGGTTCATCATGCAAGTATAAATTACTACACTGTTTTGCATTTCATGGCTTGACCATCTTCGGAACGACTGTTAATATTCCTTTCGTTGTTCACGACACCTTTTTTAGAAAATAATATTATTTTAAATACTTTGTTTCAAATATTGCCGTAAAAATTAAAATTTTGCCCACAAAAGGTAATGCTCAAATTTCATTAATAAGCCGGTGGTTCGCTAACAGTGCGCCTCCAACAGTTTACAAAAGTTTGGGAAATAGTACATGAAATAAAAGGTTACGCAAAACAATGATCACTATTCTCCCTAGCAACTTTGAATTCCAAAATGTACTCAGATGCCACGGCCGGGATGACCAAGAACTTGCCTAAGCGAAATACTTCTTGACCGCATCGGCATTCATGGGACGCGGGAGTTCTTCACCGTCCATATTGGTGAGAATCAAAGCACCTCCAGAGAAAACTTTCTTAACAACATACGGTCCTTCATAATTCGGAGCCCACTTGCCCCTAGAATCAGGTTGGAAAGATAAAATCTTCCTGAGCACAAGGTCACCTTCTCTGAACTCGCGTGGTCGAACCTTCTTATCAAAAGCCTTCTTCATTCTCTGCTGATACAATTGACCGTGACACAACACTGTCAATCTCTTCTCTTCGATTAAATTCAACTGATCATATCTACTTTGACACCATTCGGCCTCAGAAAGTTTAGCTTCCATCAACACTCTCAGAGACGGAATCTCAACTTCCACGGGGAGTACTGCTTCCATACCATAAACTAGGGAAAATGAGGTCGCGCCCGTTGAAGTTCGAACTGAAGTACGGTACCCGTGCAGGGCAAACGGAAGCATTTCATGCCAATCCTTGTAAGTTACCACCATCTTCTGGTCAATCTTCTTGATATTCTTGTTAGCAGCTTCAACAGCTCCATTCATCTTCGGTCTGTAAGGAGAAGAATTATGATGTTCGATCTTGAACTCTTCACAAAGCTCTCTCATCATCTTGTTATTCAAATTCGAACCATTATCAGTGATGATCTTGCTCGGGATACCGTATCGACAAATGATCTGATTCTTGATAAATCTGACTACCACCTGTCTGGTTACATTAGCATAAGATGCTGCTTCCACCCATTTAGTAAAATAATCGATCGCTACCAAGATGAAACGATGACCATTTGAAGCTTTGGGTTCAATCATTCCAATCATATCAATGCCCCACATAGAGAAAGGCCAAGGTGAAGAGATAACATTTAGGAGGGTCGGCGGCACGTGCATCTTGTCCGCATAAATCTGGCATTTATGACATTTCTTCACATATCTGCAACAATCGAATTCCATTGTCATCCAATAGTAACCAGCTCTCAACATCTTTCGAGCCATTGCATGTCCGTTGGCATGAGTGCCAAAGGATCCTTCATGTACTTCTTGCATCAGCATGTCTGCTTCACGTCTATCTACACATTTGAGCAAGACCAGGTCATAATTCCTCTTATACAAAACTTCTCCGTTGAGAAAGAAACTGCTTGCTAATCTTCTCAACGTCTTCCTATCTTTACTGGATGCCCCAGGCGGGTACTCTTGAGTTTGAAGAACACGTTTAATGTCATAGAACCACGGTTTGTCGTCGGTAACCTCTTCTACTGAGAACACATGAGCAGGTCTGTCAAGGCGCATAACTCGGATTGTAGGCACGTCGTTCCAATCATTCACTTGAAACATTGAAGACAAAGTAGCTAAAGCATCAGCCATTTGATTCTCATCTCTAGGGATGTGATGTAATTCCACCTTGTTGAAGAAAGTTAACAACCTTCTAGCATAGTCTCTGTAAGGGATCAAACCAGGGTGACGAGTCTCCCATTCTCCTTTGATTTGATTAATCACCAGTGCCGAATCTCCGTAAATATCAATAATCTTAATCCTTAGGTCCACTGCTTCTTCGAGACCCATAATACATGCCTCATACTCCGCCATGTTGTTCGTGCAGTCAAATTTCAATCTCGCCGTGAACGGGATATGAGTACCTCGGGGAGTGACGATGATTGCCCCAATTCCATTTCCATAGGAATTCACAGCTCCGTCAAATATCAAACCCCAACGGGATTCAGGAACAGGTCCTTCTTCAGGTAACGGCTCTTCACAGTCTTTAGCTTTCAAGTACATAACATCTTCATCTGGGAAATCAAACTTGATGGACTGATAATCGTCAATTGGTTGGTGAGCCAAATGATCGGCTAAAATACTTCCTTTGATCGCTTTCTGAGTGTGGTACTCAATGTCATATTCAGATAACAACATCTGCCAACGGGCTATTCTTCCGGATAAGGCGGGCTTCTCAAAGATATACTTGATCGGGTCCATTTTGGAGATCAACCAAGTAGTGTGATTAATCATATACTGGCGCAGACGGCGAGCAGCCCAAGCTAAAGCACAACAGGTTTTCTCAAGCAATGAGTATCGAGACTCACAGTATGTGAATTTCTTACTCAGATAATATACAGCATGTTCCTTTCTTCCAGTCTCATCTTGTTGACCAAGCACACATCCCATGGAGTCTTCCAATATAGTCAGGTACATAATCAAAGGTCTTCCTTCTACCGGAGGAATCAAAATGGGAGGTTCAAGCAAATATTCTTTGATACTATCAAAAGCTCTCTGACAATCTTCTGTCCACACACATCCTTGGTTCTTTCTGAGGAGCTTGAAAATCGGCCCACAAGTAGCAGTCATATGAGATATAAACCTAGAGATATAGTTCAATCTCCCGAGGAATCCTCTTACTTGTTTTTCTGTCTTGGGTGCGGGCATTTCCCGAATAGCTTTGACTTTATCAGGATCTACTTCAATACATTTCTGGCTGACAATGAAACCCAGAAGACTTCCAGAACGAACGCCAAAAGTGCACTTGTTGGGATTCAGACGGAGTTTGTACTTCCTCAAACGCTGGAACAACTTCAACAAATGCTCCAAGTGATCTTCCTCAGTCTGTGATTTGGAAATCATGTCGTCCACATACACTTCGATCTCCTTATGCATCATGTCATGGAACAAAGCAGTCATGGCCCTTTGGTATGTTGCGCCAACATTCCTCAAACCAAACGGCATAACCCGATAACAGAAAGTCCCCCAAGGTGTAATGAAAGCGGTCTTCTCCATATCTTCCGGTGCCATCTTGATTTGATTGTAACCGGAAAAACCATCCATGAAAGAAAAGACTTTGAACTTGGCGGTACTGTCGACCAATACGTCAATGTGAGGTAATGGGAAGTCGTCCTTCGGACTAGCTCTATTCAGATCTCTGTAGTCTACACACATCCGAACTTTACCATCTTTCTTTGCAACAGGAACTATATTGGCTAACCATTGAGGATAGACCGATGTAACAAGGAAACCTGCATTGATCTGCTTCTGAACCTCCTCTTTGATCTTGTCAGCCATGTCGGGACGAGTCCTTCTCAACTTCTGGTTGATCGGCGGACATTCAGGTCTCAACGGTAAACGATGTTCCACAATGTCATTGTCCAAACCTGGCATATCTTGGTAGGACCAAGCAAACACGTCAACATACTCTTTGAGAAGCTCCAACGTTTTCTCTTTAACTTCCGGGATAAGCAATGCTCCGACTTTGACTTCCTTTCTATCTTCTTCATCACCCAAGTTGACTAAATCTAAAGGTTCTTCAAATGGTTGAATGACCTTCTCATCATGCTCAAGCAAACGGGAAATCTCAACAGGAATCTCTTCATCATCCTCTTCTTCGGCTCTGAACACAGGGAATTCAAAGTTGGGAGAGGGCATAGGATCATTGTTTTCGATGGTTAAGTCATGGATTAATCTGCACATATGATTATGCTTTATTTTAGAAATCGATTTGCGCAAATAAAACAAAAGGTTATTAATTAATTTTCATTACTATTTCCCCGAAAAAGTGAAAAATAAAACAGTAGTGGACAAAATAACATTTTATTTATCGAAGAGAAATACTTGAAACAAATAGCCCAGAAATTTCTCTTTTGCCTTGGGCAGAGCAAAAGGAATTATTTTTCATAGCCCGACACAAAATACGTTTCGCCTTGGGCAGAGCGAATTTTTCAAAGAAAAACAAAACGAAACATTACTCGGAAATATGCATAACAACGGGAACATCAACAGCTATCCAGTTTTGGCAAGCCAATCCATGCGTCACAAAATCGGGCAAATCTTCCTCGGAAGCATCATCTATGATAGCATCAACCTCAGGATGTACAAACCCTGCACTTCGGAAAACCTCTTGAATCGGACGAATAACCACCTCTCTCTTGACCCTTGCAGATACTGGGTGAAAACCCAAACATTCCCCAGACTTGTTCTCGGGTAACGTCAACACCTGGCCCCATCCTTCGGCCGAACCACTTTCCACCACTCGCCGCGCATCCTCAAAAGAAGAGATGGATGCCCCTTGCTTCTTTACTGTACTCTTAGCAACAGAAAGACCTTGGAACTGGGTTCCAACATCCTCGTCCGCATCAATAAAAGAAAATGATGATAAATGGCTTACCACCATAGCTTGCTCCCCCCCAATCATCACTAACTTCCCATGCCTTACAAATTTTAGTCTCTGATGAAGCGTAGAGGTGACTGCCCCGGCATCATGGATCCAGGGACGACCCAATAAACATCTGTAGGCAGCACGGATATCCATCACTTGGAAAGTGATTTGAAAAGTATGGGGACCAATCACTATAGGAAGATCCACTTCACCAATAACTGTCTTCCTGGAGCCATCAAATGCTTTAACAATTACTCCACTAGGCCTCATAGGAGCACCTGGATATGAAAGCCGAGATAACGTAGTCTTGGGCATCACATTCAACGACGAGCCTGTATCCACCAACACACTTGATAAGGTATCGTTTCCACAACTTACTGAGATGTGCAAAGCCATATTATGGTTTCTTCCCTCCTCCGGGAGTTCTTCATCACTGAAACCAAGATTGTTACACGAAGTTATATTTCCCACAATTCCATCGAACTGGTCAACCGTCACATCATGGTCCACGAACGCCTGGTCCAAGACCTTCATCAAGGCTTCTCTATGCAAACCAGAATCTCTCAATAAGGCAAGCAAGGAAATCTTGGAAGGTGTTTGGAAAAGTTGGTCCACAATCTTATATTCACTTCTCTTGATAAGCTTCAAGATCTCATCATCCTCAGGGTGAGGGATAGGTTCACTGGATCGGCCTATCTCAACCCTTGGTTCAACATTTCTTACTGGAATCTCCACCGGTATGGGCCTCCTAACTTGAACTTCTGGTCTCTTCAAAGGTACTGCTGCAAAAACACGCCCACTTCTCGTAACCCTACTTACATCAGCAATGTTAACAAAAGACGGTCTCGTTGGTATAGGGACTTCTACCCCATTCTCAATCATTGTGGCATTATACTTATACGGTACAGCTTGGTCTGAGCTGTAAGGCACATGGTCAGGTGGGTAAATAATCAAAGGATCAACAGGCGCAGTCTGACTATTGTAAGCAATCTCTATTGATTCAGGCAAATTGAATTGTGGTATGATAACATTCACTTCATCCTCCGGATTTCGGTCATAGGTAATAGTGATAACTCTCTGATCTAGCAACTTCTGAATATCCTCCTTCACGATTGGACAATCATCCTCTCTTAAACAAAACTCACAAACATCATAATCATGCTGGTGCCTAACAAAGGCAAGTCTTCTCAAACTCTGATGTAACCTGACCAACGACTCTCTTATGTGTTCGACTTGATAAACTCGAAACTTCCCCGGACAACCTTCCACCATATTCACTGAAGCTTCCCCATGTCGAGGCAAAGGATTATCTCTAACATTTGGATTAACATCCTTGAAAGACAAGATACCATTCTTAATTAATCTTTGTACGTCCGCCTTCAGAGCAAAGCAATTCTCAAGGTTGTGCCCCGGCGACCCTTGATGATATTCACAAAACTGATCCGCCTTGTACCACGGAGAAGCACTGTTCGGTGCGACAGGAGGAGGCTTTGTCGTGATGAGATTCTTTCTGATAAGAGCAGGGAACAATTCAGTGTAAGTCATAGGAATGGCATCGAACTGCGGTTTTCTGGGTGAACGGTTCTGATTGTTGAATGGATAAGCCTGCTGTCGAGGCTACTGCTGAAAAGGCCGTTGTTGAGGCGGTGGGGTTTGATGAGTTGGGGTCATCAAAGCTGGGCGGACAGCCGGAGTGACTGCCGCAACGTGAGAGTACCCTCTCCTAGGTCTACCTGGAAACAAAGCGCTAACATCCTGCTATTTTCTTTTCGGGAAAACACTTCCAAACTTCTTCGCACTGCTAGACGGACTCCCTTCTTTAACCAAACGCCCTTCATGAATCCCTTCCTCTAACCGCATGCCCATGCTTACCATTTCGGTGAAGTCACTGGGCGTGCTGGCTATCATTCTTTCATAGTAAAAGGAACCTAAAGTCTTCAAAAATATCTTTGTCATCTCTTTCTCCTCAAGAGGTGGATAGATTTGAGCAGCGATTTCACGCCACCTCTGGGCGTACTCCTTAAAAGATTCCCGGTCTCTCTGTGACATCGCCCGGAGTTGATCCCGGTCCGGCGCCATGTCAATGTTGTACTTGTACTGATGGACAAAGGCTTCACTAAGATCGTTAAAGTTACGGATCCGAATACTGTCTAAACCCATATACCACTTTAGAGCAGCACCCGTCAAACTATCTTGAAAATAATGAATCAATAAGTCATGATCATCGGAATACGTAGACATCTTCCTTACGTACATTGTCAAATGACTTCTAGGACACGAATCACCTTTATATCTCTCAAAGTCTGGCACTTTGAATTTTGCTGGAATCTTGACGTTCGGAACTAAACAAAGGTCATGCGTATTCTTCCCAAACAAATCCTTCCCTTTTAATGCTCTAAGCTCCTTCTGCATTTCCTGGAATTGATCTTGAAATTCTTCCATTCTATCAAAGAGACCCAAACTTTCAGCAGGCTCGGCAGGATAAATAGGTTCATTCAAGTAAGGAACGGAGTGGACCACAGGAGCAACGGTCGTTATAATCGGTTGCGGAAAAGGTGTTACAGACAGAATTACTGGCGGCATGGCAATTGTCTCTGGTTGAGGAAGAGACAAAGCAGGTTGAAATAAAGGTTGTACGGCAGGCTGATACCCCTCTGGCACAAATTTGTAAGGCATTCCCCACGGAAATCCTTTCGGCATCTGATGTTGAAGCGGAGAGTTGATTTGAGTCACGGAGGCAGGAACTGTGACAATCTCGGAAACCACTGGAGTTGAAGTCTGAATCTTGGCAGCTGTAGTCGATGGCTGATTCTGAACAGCCACCAAACTTTCTACTAACACAGTTAACTTTTCCATCTCGACACGAAGTGTAGCGACTTCCCCACGAAGCTCATGATTTTCCTGTTCCAAATCTTCCATTTTCTTTTGACGATTGGCCCGAGTGTCGTATCGGTGAGACAACTTGACATCCTTTGGGAGTGGAAAAAGAACAAGGGTAAGACTCCGGAAAACATGTGAAGTGGAATGTGGAATGATGCATGATGGCGATGCAAATGATGACTCATTTTAAAAGTTTTTCAAGGAACTTTGATAATTTTGCATACATCAATGGTAAAGGAATTTGGAACAACAAAAACTCAATCCATTAATCGAAAGCGATAAATTACAACTTACAATTTGGAATATCAAAAATAGTAAATTACAACTTTGGGATAACAAATCCAATAATAAAAGAAATAAATTACAACTTCGAAACGTGGAATCCATAATGAAGTGATAAGTTACAATTTTACAACATGAAATCTAAAATAAAGCAATAAATTACAACTTCGGAGCATGAAGCCCTTTTACATAGTTTTACAAAATGACATCAATAAAACAAACTAAAAGCTAAAGGTCACTCGGAATCCTCAGATGAAGGACCAAACACCAGCTGTAACCGGAGCTTCTTGATCTTTTCTTCATAAAAGTCTTCCATCACTTTCTTCTCAGCTATCAGTCGATCGATGATTTCTTCTTGCGGATTAGGAACGAGAGCCACACTTACCGAACCTTCCCTTTTTCTCTTCCTTTCACTCGCATACTTCTTCAGCAAGGCATCCTTCTGACGAAGCTTCTCATCGTGGTCAACGAACCGGCCGTCTTGAATAAGCAGCAACTCCTCCTTCTCTTTTAACTGTCGAGTCAGGACTCGATTCTCATACTCAGACATATGGTACTTTTCCTTCCAAGCATCCCTCTCGGACTTCATCCTAGCCAGATTTCCTTGATATTCTCCTACATCCGCGATAGGGATAACAACAGATGATGGTGCAATGGCAGGGAATAAAGGTTTCTCAAGTTTATAGGGCATCTTGAGAGCACAAGCCCTAGCACGGACCCACTGTAGGTAAGGCTTCAAAGAAACGGCACCTCTATGTCCCAGCATATCTCTCCCTTTCCTGTGGATATGGCGCCAAGCTCCTTCAATCTCCCTCTTAGCAGCCTGATGATCTTGTCCTTCCTGAAGAAAGAAACCACTCACATGGATGTTGTTTGGTATATCTCTCATCGGGTACCCGAATTGACGGCGCGCTAGAACAGGGTTGTAGTTGATTCCACCCCTCGTACCGAGAAGAGGGACGTTAGGAAAAGCACCACAGCTATCAATGATCTCCACGTCGTGGTAAACTCGATTATACCAGTCAATGTCGAAATGAGTGAGAGCCATAATCTTTGGCGCCCAACGCGGTTCTTTCTCGAGATCCCAGAAAGCATCAGACCCAGGTAGATGCGAGACGTACTACTGATACAGCAACGGTACACAACAAATAATCATCCCTCCTTGATAGGAGTTCCGAAGGTGGATGGAGTAATATGCATCCCTTAGCAGCGTAGGGACCGGATTTCCAATCAGGAAAATTCTGATGGCGTTGATATCCACAAACCTATCAACGTTAGGGAATAAGAATAGACCATATGCAAGTAAAGCAAACACGTCTTCGAAGGCAACAGTATCCTTTGTCTCAGCAAAGTGGCGAGCTTTCTTCAACAAAAATTGCGCTGGCAAACCTCGGATTCCTCCTTTCGTAGTCATGTTCTCCTCTACCTCTGACTTTTTTAAGTGGGTGATAGCTGCTATCTCGTGAGATTTGGGCTTCTCTTCTAATCCAGAGAAAGGAACGCGATCGGCGATCGGCAAACCAAGAATATAGGAGTACTCCTCTAAAGTGGGCATCAACTGGTAATCTGGAAAGGTGAAACATCGGTACAAGGGATCATAGAACTGAACCAACGTGTTGAGGATGCCTTTCTTCATCTTGCGCTTCATGAGCGGTACGATGGACCCATATTTCTTCTGAAAATCCGTCGGACTCTCGATCTTCGGAATCAAACTCTTCAATTCTTCAATCTCAGGCTCCTTGAAACTAAAGCTTCGAGTATTTCTCCTTCCAAGTTCCATAATAACCTAAGATGTCTGCAAAAACCATTCCGAAGTTCCTTGAAAAACAAGTTTTTTTTTTTTTACAAAGATGTTGATGAATGCATGAATGAATGATAATGCAACAGTCACACACAAACTTGCAAACATGGTGTTCAAAGGTTCAACGTTCAGCATGGAGTCGAGGGTAAAGCCCATCCAAAGGTATGTACTAATGGTTCAATCACACCTGTAAGACATGGTTCTAAGAGTTCCCAGAGTCTACATTCCTCCTTCGGATATTACCAACGTCTTGATTACTCAATAATTAGCAATATTCTCAAGAGAAACTCGTCCGAGCGTAGCATCGCGTAACAACTACTTCCGAATTACTCTGTTATAGTCTCCGCGCTACACCTAAAAAGGCCAAGATGGGTTAGGGTTCTACGGTCCTCAACTTCTCGGGCTCCTAGGTCGAAAATAATAATGTCTTCCCGATTACTCGGTAAACAAATATTAAGTTCAAGAGGGCCTTCCATTGAGTGGGGGATCTCATGCCTCCTTCTTCGGGATTACTCCCTCAAAGTTAACATGACTATACCGCCCGTCCTATTCCTTAAGTGTTACTTAATCCGGGTATAGGATTCGTCCTTTGCAAAAAACCCAAACAACCCCAATTTAAACACATAATCAAACAAAACAAATAATAATAAACATATAAGACAAATTAGGCTTAACCCACTTAGGGATGGACCAGCAAGAGGTCAATCTTTCCCCAGCAGAGTCGCCAATTCTGTAGCGATAAAAAATGTAGCGGGGTAAATCGGAGATCGAATTATTGATTAATTCATCTCACAAAAGCAAGAGTCGCCACCGCGCTTTATTGTTTCCAAGGGAAAGATTGACAGTGGGAAGGTATTAGCACCCAATGCATCTATAGTACTCTATAGGAACCTTTTGAAATATCTGTTTATCTAAAAATTGATTGCTTGATTAAAAATAAATCGTTTTGGACGAAAAGGGGTACGAAAGGGTTTTTGAAGATGCGACGATCTAATGTCGAAGTTTTGACTTAAAAGGTGTGAGTTTTGGAGAAATTGGATATTTAGGAAAATTATCCTAAGTTTTAATGAAATGAGGGTATTCGCACGATGTTCTTTGATGACATGAAGTCGACAAAAAAATTAGACAATTCCCTTGGATTGGCGCAAACAGAATAATCAAATAAAAGATGGAATATTTGACAGAAAATTATGCGGATAATGACACACAACAATTAAATGTGAACATGCATTTTTATATGATTTTGTTTAATATATGAAAAGAAAATGTTTTAATTGTTTCTTCATTTTTTACGTATTTTTCATATGGATGAAGGCAATGAGAATTAATTAAGGGGAATAAAATGTTTTTAAGTTTTTATGTTTCTATTTTTTATGTTTTGATATTAATATAAAAGGTTATTATATTTTAGAATTATTAAATAACTAAATTAATTAAAACTTAAAAGGTTATTAACCTAACTCTAATTTAAAAGGGAATATTTAAAATTATTAAATTAATCCTAGGGTTTAACTAAGAAAATTGATTCAATTATTTAAAATGTTTTAATTAAAAAAAAACACCTCTTATTAATTAAGTCTAATGAACTCTAAAAAAAGGGCTAAAGAAACAAAGATAGAAAGAACGTATCCAGAATTAAAAAAAAGGGGTAAACAAGCAATTTAAGGGCTTAGGCGAAAGAGGGGTGAGGCCCACACGTTTTGCAATTTGTTTTAGGGTTAACTTGGTTTGTTAGTTGGCTGAGAATGGGATTAGGGATTTGATTTACAGAGCGGCGCTCATGCATCCTCACTTCATCTTCTTTGCTTTCGCGTTCTTCTTCGATCGTCCTCGCCTGAGTTCTCCCTTGTCCGCCTCTGACTTGCTTTCGCCCGAGCCACCAACATCTCTTTCTCCATGCGTCGCTCCACGAAACGGTGAAGAGGTGATGATTCGCATTAAGTTATGATTTTTACATGTGACGATTTGATGTTATTTGATCCTGACTTCATTTTTTCTTACATGATTTGTTGAGTTGGTAAAAAGAAAAGGGAAGAACAAAGCTACCTTTAATGGAGGAAGAGAGATATGTTATGGAGGCTCGAGCGGCAAGGAAAACGGCGTTGCGGGCTGGCTTCATATTACTGGTATTCTGTATCTATTTTGTTTAATGATGAAAGTCCCTGAAAACAAAACCTTCTTTCTCTTGCTATCTTTCGTCTGCTTCGCTGTTGCCTTGAATTAAGTTACCTTTGATTGCATGCTTTTTCCTCTTCTTCTCTTGCCACTGTTGCTTTCAGTTGACTGCCTATGATGATCCAATCTGAGGCTTTTATGGGTTTGGAAAATGGTTTTGGTTATGTTTGGATAATGCAGTACCAAGTTTTACTGTTTTTTTTGAAATGGTTTGGACAGTAGGTTTGATGGTTGTAATTGGTATAGGCAGGATTGGTTTATGACAGTAGGCTCCTACTGGTTTTTTTGTTTGGCCATAAGGTTTGATATGGTTATGGCAGGTTATGTGGTTTAGCAGTATGCAGGTTTTGGCATTTCGGTTTTAGGCCATGGAGGTTCGATATGGTTACAAGTTTGTGGTTTAGGCAATGTTTTGAAATGCCTTGCAGGTTTTACAGCAGGCTACGGTTTCTGGCCTTTGGTTTTAGACCATGATGGTTTGATATGGTTATGTCTTTTTTTTTTAGGTAGCAGGTTTGGGTGATTGAGGTTTTAAAGCTTGAGGCTTTGAAATGGTTCATGCAGTTTGTGGTTTAGGCAATGTTTGAGAAAATGGCTTTTGCTTTGGTAGTTTTTGGTATCGGTTGTGAACCCTGCTTCTTGAAGGGGTTTTGGTTTTCTTATATCAATTGCTTGGCATTTTTTGTGTTTGATGGCTCAGGTTTACGTTATAGCTGGAGGTCTTCTGCACAATGTTGCTTCATACAGTTTGTTGTATTCCCTTTTGTGCTTCTTTCCTCTTACTGTGTTACTGCTGCATTTTGTTTTGTATCCATTTCTGCCTAATCAAAACCTGCAAAACCATATTTCTTTCTCTCTTCTCTCTCATGGGTACACTTGATACATAGAAATGATGTATTGTACTGCTGTTCTGAAAAGGCATAGGCTGGAACATGATGAAAAAGGAAATATATGTTGCTTGCATAAAATTGTTTTGAAACTGCATAATTCTTTTTGTCTTGCATGGGAGCCTATGTTTTACTTCTTCCTATATGGCTGCATAGTTACGTTGGCTTTTGTTGTGTACCTTGCATATGCTGTTTTGAAATTATGCATGGACTTTGTATGCTGTGTATATTTTGAAATATGCATTGGACTTTAAAAAATGCAATTAATTTTAATTATGCAGTTTTGAAAATAAAATGAATTTGTGCATGTTTCAAAATTGTGCATTCATTTATGAAAAATAAAAATTCCTCCTTTTTTGTGAACCGGGAGAAATCCCGTGATTTGCAAAAAAAGTAAACTGATTCCAGCCGTTTGCTTTTAATGATGAACATTAAATTTATTTTTGCTTTTAATTATTTATTCGATTCTGACTTTTCTTTTAATTGTTTGCAGGTAAGAAATCAAATGAGCAATTGGATAGAAGATGAAGATTTAGAATTTAGGAAAATAGCTTTTTATTTTACCTTAAGCATTTATGTAATTGCCATTATAAATATTTTGTAATAACACAATATTTAAATGACAATTGTAATAAATAGAATAAAGTGAATAAAATTCTGTTATTTCCCAATTAATTCTTTTTCTTTCCAATTATTTATTTATTGTTTATAATTCTTTAAATTATATAATAACTGAAAATCAAATCCAATTATTAAAATTCAGAATGATAAACAAATAAATAAACATCATTGACCAATTAACAATTTCAATTATTTAATTCATTATTCATAATATTCTAAATTATAATAATTAAAAATATAATTTTAATTATTTAACTTAGAATGATAAAGAATTAAATAATCATTGTTGACCAATTAATAAACCCATCCTCAAATGTTTATTTAATTATTCATAAGTCTTTAAATTATATAACAATTGAAAATAGATTTCAATTATTTAAATTTAAGATAATAAATAATTAATAAACGTCATTTAAGTCTTGATCAGTTAATAAATTTAGCGTTCAACGAATAAACAGCTCCCGACTCGAAAAGGTATTGAATTTTTACACTGCTTTGAAAATTTGATAAAAATAGGTCAAAATCCTTGCAATGCGAATGATGCAGATGGGAGATGGTATCTTAGGTCAAAATTTGGGGTACAACAGGACCCCTAAGATTTCTCATGTTAAGTTTCAAGCCTTGAATCACATTTTTGATCAGTCAATTGGATAGTTGACCTAAAAATCAGTTGTATTGGGAAAAAGTCAACCATGGCCAATTTATAGTCAAACTTCATAATTTTTTATCCACAACAACATTTTATACTCATATGTACCATTTGATCAAGTTTGGATCACAACTCCTCAAGAAATTTGATCAAATCATCAAAAGGGCAAAATGGTCAAAATTAGGGTTTTGACTGAGAAAGGGCAATTTCTGATTTTTAACCTAGCCAATGACCAATTGGGTTCAAACATGATTTCAAGGGTTCAATGGCATCATCTTGACCTAATTACATGGTTCAAAAGATCTCAAGTTCATTGGATTGACAGATGAATTTTGCAGTCAACTAATCAAAAGTCAATTGTACACTGAAAAGTCAAACTTTGACTTTTTGGTCAAAATCAAATGCCAAGGGTAATAATTAATCAAGATGTGTCAAAATATGAAACTTGTTCACCAAGAAAGCCAATTTTGAAAATTAGGGTTTTGAATTTGAAAAATTTCATAACTTAGAATTTTTCTAAGTATGGAAATTTTCTTATTTTTTCCCAACTTTCCACCACTTTTTCACCATGATGAAATTTGATTCAAAGAAAACTTCCAACATGAAAGTTGTATTCCTCCATAAAATCTACAACTTTTCTACACAAACTTTTCCCAAAAGATGCTTGGATCTCAAGTTATGAATTTGTGAATATAGGTCCATGAACTTCTTAACTTAGTGAAATTTTGCCCTAATTTAGGCAGGTTTTTGACCCAACTTCATGGACATTTTTCACCTAGTTCCAAGAGGTATTTAAAAATACATTTCAAAGATGGATTATAGAGCACATTGCAAGCTTTCCAAAATGTGAAAGAACTCTCCAAGATCATTTGTGGTTAGGGAGAATCGAAGAAGAGAAATTGGCATTTTATCACTTTTGTTCATGCCATTTTCACAAAGTATCAAGTTGCAAATCAGATCCATGATGCTTGTACCTTGAATAACAGGTCCTAAACTAATTCTTCACTCCATAATTGAATGCAAACTCAGAGGTTAAAGGCTTTATTTTGGCTTTTGGAACATTGTACAAGAGATAATTCCATTAATGGCATAAAGGGCACATTGCCATTTTCATAAAGGTGAGCTTTTACAACTTTGCCAACCTTGAGCCTTGGACCTGTCCCTTTGGTGAAAGAAATTCACACAGGTTTTAAGTAACTTGTACCAACTCCTATCAGCTCACAAGATAGCCAAGTACAAGCATGTTGCCATAGTCATTTCACTTTTCTTAAAATGAAAGAAAGTTGGCTAAAAGGTAAAAAGCTTGTACAGCTAGTAAGAGTGGACTTTGTATCCATTCTATACATATTCACCAAGTCATTACAAACAAAGACATGAATTGATAGCATCCAAAACACTCTCAAGCTCAAAAAACACAAAATTCTGCCAAAACATTGCAGTTCTGCAAAATCATTGCCAACTTCATTTTGCCTCGTGCGTTTTTCCCTTTAACATTTGAAACACTTCATACACATCATACTAAAGCTATCAAAGCCTTTACATTGTTATTGTAACCCATGTTTCTGCCATTGCCATTTTCAAACTTGGAGCTTGAAACTTGACTTCTACATAAAGTTTTGGCCATCCACAAAGCAAGCTAGGCATTGGAGTAGCTTGAAGAAAGTTCAAGGAAGCTCACACGATCCTCAAGCCTCACTCAAAGTCCCCACACTATCATATCCAAATCCAGTTGAAGGAGGTATTTTTCAAAACTATATCTCTCTATTTAGACATCCTCAAGCCACGATTTGTGAAGGAAAAATGTAGCCCTTATCTTGGTGAAGCTGTACATATGCATACTTGTCATTTATATTAACTGTGCCATGAGAATTTGAAGCTTGAAGTTCATGAAATAATTAGGTCACGAATTAGGACTGACAAAATTCTCCCTGATCTTTGAGAGTTAGATTACAAATTTTATATCATTGGAATCGTGAGATAAAATGCTACATGTTTTGTGTTATAAGTTTTTGTTTTTATGCAAGCAATAGCAAGTTACAGGTTTGAACCATAAGCGCGCGAAGGAGAAGCTGAAGGACAGGGACGAAGTGGTTGTCCTGGGCTTTTTGTTGTTTCTGGCCTTTTTGGTTTTGATATTCACACCCCCTGGATTACTTTTGCACCCCCTGACTATTTTCTTATATTTTTGCATTTTTCTTGCATATTTTATATTTATTACTTGCATTTATTTTTTCTAATGATAAAAAAATACCCAAAAATAATTTTTTAATTTTCATATTTTTATTTTATTTTTATTTTATTTTTTGCATAAAAATAGTTTATTTAATAGAATAAGAATCATTTTCTTAAAATAAATTGTAAATACATTTAAAAATACTATACATTTTTATTTTATTATTCTACACATAAAATATTCATTTTCTCATACATATTTAATTTTTGATATTGACATATAATATTATTTATTATTTTCTTGTATAAAAATGGACAAAATAAATAATAGGAAACATATATTTTATTTTAATTTAAAATTAGGGTTTCACCCTTTCAAAAATAATGATATTTTTTCTCTTATTTCTAGGGCTTAAATAAATCTTTTTTTTCATACATTAAACAAATACAAAACATTTTTAGCATAAATACATTGCATTGCATATTTAAATATTTGTATATTTATTTATTCGCACAATATTCAATTGGGTTGTAATAGTATTTTTAGGGTTTATTTTATGCAATATCCCCATTCAAAAACTTGTATCTCCCCTCCCATGATAATTGTTGTAATAGCATAGTTTACCTTTACACAATTTATCACATTTATACCATGTTTAGTAAAGTAGGGTTTGCATGACAAGACCAAAAACAAACAAATAGAAAAAACCTAATCCAAGATAAATAAAAAGCATGTAAAATGACACACATTACACACAAGCACCCTTAGGGTTTCTCCCACTTGGTTGCCTAAATAAAAATGGCCATGTTACGCATGCGAAGTATCTTGGCAAAACAAAACAAAATAAGATCATAGTCTCTTGATGACGCTATCAAAAGGTTGCCTAAACAAATGATCTTGGTTCCTCAAACATGCTAAGATACTTAGCAACATTGCTATCATGGTTATACGATGACCCACGCTTGTCCCGTTTAACATCCAAAGATAGGGTTGTTTACCAAATCAATGGTAAATCAACAATGTCAAAGGAATAAAAATGCGCAAGAAAGACATTTGAGTAGGTAGATAGCTTCTAGTTACTTGATCATTTCAAAACAATCCTTTCTATTTTCAAAAACAAACACACACACATTTCAAAACATCTTACAAAACATTGAAACATTTTTCAAAAGACGAACATCTTTGTATACATTCTTACGAACGAGAGTCATTACAAAGATCGCCTAAACAATGGCCTCTTTTCAAAATACTTTCAAAACCACACAAAGCATAATTTCAAACAATTTCAAAGCAAAAGCAAGTGATCTAAACAAGTAACTAAGAGCCCATGGAAAACCATGGATGAAAAGGGTACTAGCACCTTCCCTTTTCATAATCTACCCCCCGAACTCAAGAAAACATCTCAAAGGTCTTTCCTGTGCTTTTTTACCTTTCCTTTTGGATAAAATAAAAGTCGGTGGCGACTCTTGCTAACCGCAACATTTGCAAACACAAACGCAAAACCTCAAGTCAGTTCTCCCACCGCATCACAGAACTGGTGACTCTGCTGGGGAAAATTCTAAAAGTGTGGTTACCTTAGGGTTTAGATCACCTTTATTTGCTTATAATTGTTTGACTTGTTTTCTTTACATTTTGGTTCTATTGTTTGGGTTTGAATCCTCCACCCGGATTTGGGAAACATTATTGGTAAATAGCAATACGTTCTGGAAACTGTGTGGGGTATACCGACATGGTCTAAGCAATAGCTATGTTAGTGCGACATATTTGCGGGTACCGGTAGCCTTTGAGTCAATCAAAGAGAATACAGGGCCACTGAGTGATGTCATGAAGCACTAATGAACTTCTAGAACCTTTACTTGACCAACTTGGCCTTTTAGGATGTAGTGAGATGACCGGCTTTGGTGCAGTTCGAAGTTGGTAGATACTCGATACTACACTCATTGAGGGTTGGTTCCTTGGAATATTCCGGTCTCCAGTAAAGAGGCTTGAATTGAAATAATGAACAAGGAAATAATCCAGTGATATTGAGCTCCTTAGAACCCGATTACTTTTACTAGGACAGGTTGAGCCAACTAAACTTCAAGAGGGTACTTACATATGAAACCCCATGCAAGCCTAAACTAGGAGCTTGTGTGATTTGCTTGTACATATATAATTTTGCATAACATCATGGACATCACAAACATCATACGCATTCACTATCCATTTCAAGGATTTTTGAGATTCATCTTTGTTCTTGTTTTATAGGTTATGGATTCACTTCGCAGGAAAACTATCCAAATCAACCTTGTAAGAATTCCTCCACAACTCAAGGAGTTGGCTTCAAGGATTACTGAGAACTCTCCATTCACCGAGAGACATGGTCGTCTACTCAACTTGGTCACTTCCAACACAGAGGAGAATATGGTGAAAGTTCTCTTCCAGTTCTTTGACCCTTTACATCATTGCTTCACATTTCCTGAATATCAACTTGTGCCCACTTTGGAAGAATTCTCTCAACTTCTGAGGATTCCTATTCTCAATCAACTACCCTTCAACGGTACGGAAAGAGATCCAAAGCCAGAAGAGATTGCTCAAGCCCTGCACTTGCACTCATCTGATGTCACAACACATTGGGAAACTAGAAGTGGTGTCAAAGGCTTCTTGTCAAAGTTTTTGTTTGAGAAGGCCCAAAAGCTGTTGGAATTCCCTAGACTTGCAAGCTTTTGAAGAGATTGTAGCTCTTCTCATCTATGGGATGGTCTTGTTCCCTAACCCTGATCAACTCATAGATGTGAGCGCTGTCAAAATCTTCATATCTCGCAACCCGGTGCCTACATTGCTTAGGGATATCCTCCACTCTTTTCACACTCGTACAATGAGGAAAAGAGGTGTTCTTATGTGTTGCACTCCTCTCCTGGCAAGATGGTTTATTTATCATCTTCCCCAATCAGTCTTGAAGAATGAGCAAGGTTTGAGGTGGTCACAAAGGTTAATGACACTTAACCATTCAGATATTCATTGGTGTTCTTGATCCAAAGAGAATGTCATTATTGTTGACCGTTGTGGGGAATTCCCTAATGTCCCTCTACTTGGAATTAGGGGAGGCATCACCTACAACCTTTGCTTGGCACTAAGACAATTTGGTTATGCTAAAGGGATGGCCCACATGACATGCTGATTCAAGGATTGGTTTTCGACTACGACAACGACGATCAAGGACTCCGTCAGAGATTCATCCGAGCTTGGAGGATGCCAAACAAGGTGGATAGTAAGAGTCTGGGACACAAGAATTCCATCCCTCTTGAGCCTTACCTCAAGTGGGTATGAACCCGCGCCCAAAGTCTTAAGATGTCTTATTCCTCCAATCTCCCAGTGATTATAGAGCATGTTAAGGAAGGAGAGGTTCCATACACCATCCTATATCCTGACATGTCAACATCACTCGAAGATCTACAAAGGAGTTAGATACAGCTCAAGGGGGAGCACGATACTTTCGAAGCCCAATTCTACGCAAGCGAGAAGAAGGTTTTGGAACTCACTCAACTACTTCATGAAGAGCAGACTCTCAATACCTACATTGCACCAAAGAGGATGCACAACGTCTTTTTACCTTAGAGTTTTGTATTATTTTGCCCAAGGGGCATTGATGTACTAACAAATTCTATCTTATTAATATGACGTGTGTTTCTTTTTTGTTTAAAACAAATTTGAATTCCTGAATCCTTGAAAGCATTGCATGAATACATATCATTCATCATAAGCATAAACAGGTCTTCACACCAAGTTTCCTCATCTCTCTACTGTTTATTTCAGTAAGATGGATATCAAACAAACGGTCAAAGATCTACAAGCTCAGAATTCACAATTTCAACAGTTTCTCATGACCTTATCCAAGGGGCAAGAGGAGCTGAAGACTCTTATAGAAAAAGAAAGAGAAAAAGAAGAAGAAGCCAACTGGTGTGGTTATCATGGGCAGAAGATTTCAGGGACAAGCCAGAAGGACTTTGGAATTCCCAACAACATCTGAAGAAGGGGGAAGAAAAGGAAAAGAAATGGCAGTACCATCAGATTCTGAAGAAGAAGAAGAAGAAGAAGAAGAAGAAGAAGAAGAGGACTACTCTAAACAACAATACCCTCCGGCTAATGACAAGTACAAACATCTTGAAGAGTGACTCAGCGCTATGGAAATCCAGAGAGTATCGGGGCTAGATTTTGAGGAGTTAGGGCTGGTGTCAGGAATTGTAATCCTTCCAAAGTTTAAAGTGCCACTATTTGCCAATTATGATGGGGTGTCTTGCCCTAAAATTCACCTCAGATCCTATGTCAGGAAGATTCAACCACATTCTGCCGACAAAGACCTGTGGGTCCACTTTTTCCAAGACAGTTTATCAGGAACGCAACTTGATTGGTTCTACTAGTTGGAGAGAGCAGATGTCCATAATTGGCAAGACTTGGCAGCAGTTTTCTATAAGCAATATCAATACAACGCCGACTTGGCGCCAACCCGTACTCATCTACAAAGTATGGATATGGCTTCTAATGAGGGCTTTAAAGATTACGCGCAAAAGTGGAGAGACCTAGCCGGAAGGGTGCAACCTCCTCTATCTGAGAGGGAGTTAGTGGACATGTTCTTGGGAACTCTATCAGGTCCTTTATTCAATCATCTGATTGGGAGTTCTTTTGCAGGGTTTACAAAATTGATCTTAACCGGCCAAAGAGTGGAGGTTGGTATAAGAAATGGGAAAATTCAAAAGGACGCGTCTGCCTCAACAGCTGTAAAAAAGCCCTTCACAAGAAGAAAGGAAGTATATGCTGTCTATTCACAGAGAAATCAGGGAAGAACTGAGCACCGACCAACAGTGGGGGCCATTATGATTTCGAAGCCTGCATCAGACCAGCCGAGAAATAATCAACAAAGGGTAGAAAGGCCAGTTCGGAAATTTACCAAGATTAACATGACTCCGGCTCAAGTTCTACCACATCTCCTGAAGTTGAATCTGGCCACTCTAAAAGAGGCCCAAAAAAAATCCTAATACTACTTCTCCACATTACCATCCCAACTCCAAATGCGCGTGCCATTCTGAAAGTCCAGGGCACGACACTAACAACTGTTGGGCTCTGAAGAATAAGATTTAAGATCTGATAGACGCAAAGGAAGTTGAGTTTGAAGCGCCTGAGAAACCGAATGTTATTTCCGCCCCAATGCCGATGCATGGTCACAATGCCAACACTATTGAAGAAGATCTGTTTGTTGCTACCGTGGATGAACTGTTAACTCTGCTCCCGACCATCAAGTTGAATTTGTTAAAAGCTGGCATCTTCCCAGGTTGTAACAAATACTGCCATGTTTGCATGTCCTCATCATTTGACCGCCCTCTGTTGAAGAAAGGAATCCAACAACTGATTAATAACCAAGAAATTTTGTTTGAGAAAGCTCCTGTTTCACCCGTTCCAATGAAAGAAGTTTTAATAATAACCATCTACGCCAATCCTTCCAGGTCCCCTAAAAGACCCATTAGGATTACACCTGCTCCGAAGATTTCTCCGCTTAAGATTACAATGCACGGACCTGCCCCATACAAATCAGATAAATCAGTACCATGGAATTATGGTGGAGAAATCTACTACCATGGTATTAAACAGATTGAACTGGCTGTCGAAGAAGAAAGCTCCGAAGAGGACAGTTCCGACATTAACAATATTGTTGGAACTAGCAAGATCACCTGCAGTGGTAGGATCTTCTCTCCAGAGATTTCTCCTCCAACAGCAGTCTTTGGACCCGTGGCCGTTCCGAAGATTACATTTGTACCAGTGATTGTACCCGCAAGTGTACCTACCAACAAAGACAATACAATTCCTATACCTACTTCCACTACTGAGAATAAAGGAAAGAATGTTCAAGAGGAGCTTGTCCAGACGAAGGCTTAATCACTAGCTATTCCTGAAACATCCAAGAAGGAGATGGAAGAAATCTTGAGGATCATTAAGAAGAGTGATTATGATGTGGTTGAACAATTGGGGCAGACCCCTTCGAAGATATCTATGCTAGCCCTGCTACTGTGCTCTGAAGCACATGCCAAAGCTTTGGTCAAATTTCTGAAGACAGCTCATGTGCCGCAAGAGACGTCTGCTGACCAGTTCAAGGATTGTGTGGCCAGTTTGACAGCTGATAATGGCTTGGGCTTCTCCGATGCTGACTTGACACCACGAGGGAGAAAACACAACGATGCATTACATGTCTCAGTGGAGTGCAGAGGAAAAACCCTAGCTCATGTCTTGGTTGATACTGGGTCATCTCTAAGTGTCTATCCGAAGAAAGCCCTTGATAGATTAGACTGCGAGGGGCAGACTTTAAAACCCAGTAATATAGTGGTCAGAGCTTTTGATGGGTCGAAGAGGATGGTCCACGGGGAGGTGGACATCCCCATAAAGGTGGGAACTCAGGTGTTCAACTCAACCTTCTATGTGATGGACATCCGTCCTTCTTATTCCTATCTCTTGGGACGCCCTTGGATCCACAATGTCGGTGCAGTCACCTCCACCTTGCATCAGATGCTCAAGTACCCCGTCCAAGGGAAGATCATAACTGTCCACGGGGAGGAGGAGTATATGATTAGTCATCTGAATTCCTTCCGCTATGTGGAGTTAGATGGCGAGTTCATAGAGACCTCTTTCCAACATTTTAAAGAAGTCTCTGAAGAAATAGCGGCGAACAAGGCGGTATCTTCGACTCCTAAAATCACAAGCCTCCACCTCGGATGTCATCTCTAAAAGATGCAAGGGCAGTAGTGGAAGAAGGGGGATGCACAATCTGGGGTCAGCTTCCAGACATTCTTTACAAATCAGACAAGTTCGGCTTAGGGTTTACTTCAACTGGTCAGAAGGCTGTGCGCCGTGCCCATGCTGGGGGGCTACCTGTGAAGATAATTTACATTAGTTATTTGTTCAATTGTCATCTTAATTAATTTTGTCATCAATCGTTAATCTTTATATCTTTCGTCTGTCTCAATCCAAGGGAATTGTTTTAATTTTGTCGAATGCATGTCATCAAACATATCTCATCTAATCGTGCGAATACCCTCATTCATTTTTCTTTCATTTATTATTTTGTCAAAAACTTAAGATAATTTTCCCAAATGTTCAAATTTTCAAACTCACACCTTTTAAGTCAAAACTTCGATGTTAGGTCGTCGTATCTTTAAAATCTCGTCCATACCCATTTTTGGCCAAACAAGCTATTTTTAATCAAACAAACAATTTTTATAAACAGATATTTCAAAAGGTTCCTATAGGATACTATAGATACATTGGGTGCTAATACCTTCCCATTGTGTAACCAACCCCCGAACTCTAGATCTCTTTTCAAAATGCCTTGTATTTTCATTACTTTTAAGTATTATTTTACATTGCATATTTTAGGGTTTTATTTCGCTCTTTTTCCATTTTCCCTTGGAAATAATAAAGCGCGATGGCGACTCTTGCTTTTGTGAGACGAGTTAATTAATAGCTCGATCTCCGATTTACCCCGCTACATTTTTTATCGCTACAGAAATGGAGACTCTGCTGGGGAAAGATTGACCTCTTGCTGGTCCATCCCTAAGTGGGTTAAGCCTAGTTTGTTTTATCTATTTTATCATTATTTGATTGTTTGATTATATGTTTATGTTGGGGTTATTTGGGTTTTTGTAAAGGACAAGTCCTATACCCAGACTAAGTTACACTTAAGAATAGGACGGGCGGTATAGTCATGTTAAATTTGAGGGAGTAATCCCGAAGAAGGAGGCATCAAATTCCCCACTCAGTGGAAGGCCCTTTTGAACGTAGTATTTGTTTACCGAGTAATCGGGAAGACATTATTATTTTTGACCTGGGAGCCAGAGAAGCTGAGAACCGTAGAACCCTAACTCATCTTGGCCTTTTAGGTGTAGCGCAAAGACTATAACGGAGTAATCCAGAAGTAGTTGTCACGCGATGCTACGCTCGGATGAGTTTCTCTTGAGAATATTGCTAATTATTGAGTAATCAAGACGTTGGTAATATCCGAAGGAGGAATGTAGACTCTGGGAACTCTTAGAACCTTGTCTTGCAGGTGTGATTAAACCTTTAGTACATACCCTGGGGGTGAGCTTTACCTTTGACTCCATGCTCGAAGCGTTGAACCTTTGAACCCCATGTTTGTGAACTTATGTGTGACTGTTGCATTATCATTCATGCATACATCCATAAACATTTTTTGTAAAACTTGTTTTTTCAAGGAACTTAAGAATGATTTTTGCAGACATCTCAGGTAATGTTCTTAGTTTTTTTTTATTATTTTTTTTTTACTTATGTCATTTTGTAAAACTCTGTAAAAGGGCTTCATGTTCCAAAGTTGTAATTTACTGATTTTATTATTGGGTTGTTGTCCCAAAAGTTGTAATTTATCGTTTTTGTTGTCCCAAAGTTGTAAGTTGTAATTTACCGCTTTGATTAATGAAATGAGTTTTTGTTGTTCCAAATTCCTTTACCATTAATGTGTGCAAAGTTATCAAAGTTCCTTGAAAAAACTATCAAAACAAATGATCATTTGCATCGCATATCATGCATCATCCAACATTCCACTTCACATGTTTTCTAGAGTCTTATTCTTGTTTCTTTTTCACTCCGATAGATTGTTAAGCTGTCTCACCGGTACGATACCCGAGCCAATCATCAAAGGAAAATGGAAGATCTGGAACAGGAAAATCACGAGCTTCGCGAAGAGGTTTCTACTCTTCGTGTCGGAATGGAAAAGTTAACTGCACTAGTGGAAAGCTTGATGGCTTCTCAGAATCAGCCATCGACTTCAGCTGCTGAAATTCAAACTTCAACTACTATGGTTTCTAAGATTGTCACCGCTCCAACATCTGTGAGTCAATTCAACTCTCCGCTTCAACATCAAATGCCGAAAGGTTTTCCGTGGGGAATGCCTTATAACTTCATGCCAGAAGGGTATCAGCCTGCTGTACAATCCATGGTTCAACCTGCTGTGTCCTTTCCTCAACCGGAGACAACTACTGTGCAACCTGTAATTCCGCCTATGGCACATTTCCCTCAACCAGTGATGACTATTGCCGCTCATGTGGTTCATACTATTCCATACATGAATGAACCCATTTATCATGCTGAACCTGCTGAAAGTCTAGGTCTTTTCGATAGAATGGAGGAGTTTCAAGACCAGTTTCAGGAAATGCAGAGGGAAATCAGAGCGCTGAAAGGAAAAGACTTGTTTGGAAAGAATGCTCATGACTTGTGTTTAGTTCCAAAGGTGACTCGTGTCTGCGAAGTCATTTAACCATGTATGTAAGAAAGATGTCCACATATTCTGACGATCATAATTTGTTAATTCACTACTTTCAAGACAGTTTAACTGGTGCCGCTCTGAAATGGTACATGGGTTTGGATAGCACCCGGATTCGTAACTTCAATGATCTTAGTGAAGCCTTTGTTCGCCAGTACAAGTACAATGTTGACATGGCGCCGGACCGAGATCAACTCCGGGCTATGTCCCAGAAAGATAGAGAGTCCTTTAAAGAATATGCCCAGAGGTGGCACGAGATCGCTGCTCAGATTTATCCCCCTCTTGAAGAGAAAGAAATGACAAAGATATTCCTGAAAACTTTAGGTTCTTTCTATTATGAAAGAATGATTGCGAGTGCGCCCAGTGACTTCACTGAGATGGTAAGTATAGGCATGCGACTGGAAGAAGGAATTCGTGAGGGACGTTTGGTCAAGGAAGGAAGTCCATCTCATGGTGTTAAGAAGTTTGGAAGTGTTTTCCCTAAGAGGAAAGAACAAGATGTCAGTGTAATTTTTCCTGGGAGACCAATGAGAGGCTATTCACATGTTATGGCAGTCACTCCAGCTGTTCGCCCAACAATGGTGAACCCAACTCCACAAGCCCCTCCTATTTAGCAACAACAATTTCAACAACAGCCTCGACAACAGGCTCATCAATTCAATAACCAGATTCATTCACCAAGGAAACCGCAATTTGATGTCATCCCCTTGACTTACACTGAGTTGTTCCCCGCTCTGATCAGGAAAAACCTCATAACGACGAAGCCTCCTCCTATCGCACCGAATAGTACTTCTCCTTGGTACAAGGCGGATCAGTTCTGTGCATATCACCAAGGGTCGCCAGAGCACAACATTGAAAATTGCTTTGCTTTGAAAGCGGATGTACAGAGGTTGATTAAGAACGGTATTTTGTCTTTCAAGGATGTTAACCCGAATGTTAGAGATAATCCTTTGCCTCGACATGGGGCAGCATCGGTGAATATGGTGGAAGGATGTCTGGGAAAGTTTCGAGTTTTTCAAGTTGAGCACATAAGAGACTCGTTGATCAGGTTACATCAAAGCTTAAGAAGACTTGCCTTCTTCAAGCATCAGCATGATTATGATGTTTGTGAATTTTGTTCAATAGAAGTTGATTGCCCTATTGTGAAGGAGGATATTCAAAAATTGTTAGATCAAAGGGTTATCACTATTACACATGACAGAGATCCAATTGATGAAGTGAATGTTATAATACTGCAATTCAATATGCCTGAACCAGTAGAGATCGTTTATGACAGTCAGACTGCACCTGTTGCTCCTTTGATCATTTGTCCATCTGGTCCTATGCCTTACAACTCGGACCAAGCTATACCATACAAGTATAATGCCACAATGATTGAGAATGGGGTAGAAGTACCTATACCGCCAATGCCATCTTTTGTTAACATTGCTGATGTGAGTAGAGTAACAAGAAGCGGGCGTATCTTTGCAGCAGTACCTTTGAAAAGACCAGAAGTTCAAATCAGAAGGCCTATACCGGTAGAAATTACAGCAAGGAATGTTGAACCAAGGGTTGAGATAGGCCGATCCAATGAACCTAGCCCACACTTCGATGATGACGAGATCTTGAAACTCATCAAGAGAAGTGGATACAAGATTGTGGACCAACTATTGCGAACTCCTTCCAAGATTTATGTGATTGCTTTACTAAAAGATTCGGGTGCCCATAGGGAAGCTTTGATGAAGGTCTTGTACCAGGCATTTGTAGATCATGATGTGACGGTTGACCAATTTGATGGAATTGTGGGAAATATTACTTCGTGTAACAATCTTGGTTTTAGTGATGAAGAGCTTCCAGAGGAGGGAACGAACCATAATATGGCTTTTCATATCTCAATAAGTTGTGGAAATGATACTTTATCAAGTGTGCTAGTAGATACAGGTTCGTCATTAAATTTAATGCCCAAAACTACATTATCTCGACTTTCATATCAAGGTGCTCCAATGAGACCTAGTGGGGTAATTGTCAAAGCGTTTGATGGTTCTAGGAAGACTGTCATTGTTGAAGTGGATCTTCCTATAATAATTGGTCCTCATACCTTTCAGATCACTTTTCAAGTAATGGATATTCGTGCCGCCTACAGTTGCCTATTTGGTCGTCCATGGATTCATGATGCAGGGGCAGTCACTTCCATGCTCCATCAAAGATTGAAGTTTGTAAGGAATTGAAAGATGGTAATGATTGGTGGAGAGCAGGCTATGGTGGTGAGCCACTTGTCATCTTTCTCTTTTATTGATGTTGATGAGGATGTTGGAACCTAATTCCAAGCTCTATCTGTTGCTAATAATGAAGTGAAGAAGCAAGGGATGTCTACTTCTTCTTTTGAGGATGCACAACGAGTGGTTGAGAGTGGTTCGGCTGAAGGTTGGGGCCAGGTGTTGATTTTGCCTAAGAACAAGTCTGGAGAAGGTCTTGGTTTTCATCCCATGTCTACAAGAGTTAAGCAGGATACAGTTACCCGTCCGATACAAGAAGTTTTCTAAGCGCAGGTTTTATCCATCCGACTCCGCCTGAAGTTGATGCTATAATAGGAGATGATTCTGAAGAGGACTTACACGACTTTGTAACACATGGAGTGGTTTTCCAGAACTAGATTGATGTTGATATTCCTGTTGTGATGCACATTTCTGAGTAATGCTTTGTTTTATTTTTGAAAAAAACTTTCACTCTGCCCAAGGCAAAAAAGTATTTATGTCGGGCTATGTTGAAAATAAATCCTTTTGCTCTGCCCAAGGCAAAAGAGAAGATGTCTGGGCTCTTTTGTTTCAAGTATTTCCAATCATGAATAAAAATGTTATTTTGTCCCATACTGTTTTTATTTTTCACTTTTTCTGGAAATGGTATTGAAAATTAATTGGTAGTGATAGGAAAATATAATAACCTTTTTTTTATGTCTGTACAACATTCATATTAATCGATTTCTAATAAAAAGCATAATCACATGTGCAGATTAATCCATGACTTAACCATTGAAAACGATGATCCTATCCCCCTCCCAACTTTGAATTCCCTGTGTTCAGAGCCGATGAAGAAGATAGTGAAGAGATTCCTGATGAAATTTCCCGTTTACTTGAGCACGATGAAAAGACTATTCAGCCGTTTGAAGAGCCTATAGAAATGATCAATTTGGGTAATGAAAAATACAAAAAGGAGGTCAAGGTCAGAGCATTGCTTATCCAAGGGGTCAAAGAGAAGATGTTGGAGCTTCTCAGAGAGTATGTGGATGTGTTTGCTTGGTCCTACCAAGACATGCCAGGTTTGGATAACAATATTGTGGAGCATCGTTTTCCGTTGAGACCTGAATGTCCGCCGATAAAGTAGAAGTTGAGAAGGACTAGTCCCGATATGGCTGACAAAATCAAAGAAGAAGTTCAAAAACAAATTAATGCATGTTTCCTTGTTACATCGGTCTATCCTCAATGGTTAGCCAATATAGTGCCTGTTGCTAAGAAGGATGGCAAAGTTCGAATGTGTGTAGATTATAGAGATCTGAATGGAGCTAGCCTAAAAGATGATTTTCCATTACCACATATTGATGTATTGGTCGACAGCACCGCAAAGTTCAAAGTATTTTCTTTCATGGATGGTTTCTCTGGTTACAATCAAATCAAGATGGCACCAGAAGATATGGAGAAAATAGCTTTCATTACACCTTGGGGAACATTTTATTATCGGGTAATGTCGTTTGGTTTGAATAATGCTGGTGCAACGTACCAAAGGGCCATGACTGCTTTGTTCCATGATATGATGCATAAAGAGATAGAAGTTTATGTAGATGACATGATTCCCAAGTCACAAACTGAAGAGGATCATTTGGAACATTTATTGAAATTATTTCAGCGTTTGAGAAAGTATAAACTCCGTCTGAATCCCAACAAGTGCACTTTTGGTGTTTGTTCTGGAAGACTTCTGGGTTTCATTGTCAGCCAGCGAGGTATTGAGGTAGATCCTGATAAAGTTAAAGCTATTCGGGAGATGCCTGCACCCAAGACGGAAAAACAAGTAAGAGGATTCCTTGGGAGGCTGAACTATATTTCTAGATTTATATCTCATATGACTGCTACCTGTGGGCCTATTTTCAAGCTTCTCTGAAAGAACCAGGGTTGTGTGTGGACAGAAGATTGTCAAAGAGATTTTGATAGCATCAAATAATATCTACTTGAACCTCCTATATTGATCCCTCCAGTGGAAGGAAGACCTTTGATTATGTACCTGACTATATTGGACGATTCCATGGGATGTGTGCTTGGTCAACAAGATGAGACTGGAAGAAAGAAACATGCCATATATTATCTGAGTAAGAAATTCACAGACTGTGAGTCTCGATACTCAATGCTTGAGAAGACCTGTTGTGATTTAGCTTGGGCCGCTCGCCGTCTGCGCCAATATATGATTAACCATACCACTTGGTAGATCTCCAAAATGGATCCAATCAAGTATATCTTCGAGAAGCCCACCTTATCTAGAAGAATAGCCCGTTGGCAGATGTTGTTATCTGAATATGATATTGAGTATCACACTCAGAAAGCAATCAAAGGGAGTATTTTATCCAATCATTTGGCTCACCAACCAATTGACGATTATCAATCCATCAAGTTTGACTTCCCAGATGAAGATGTTATGTACTTGAAAGCTAAAGATTGTGAAGAGTCGTTACCTGAAGAAGGACCTGATCTCGAATCCCGTTGGGGTTTGATATTCGACGGAGCTGTAAATGCTTATGGAAATGGAATTGGGGAAATCATCGTCACTCCCCGAGGTATTCATATCCCATTCACGGTGAGATTGAAGTTTGACTGTACGAACAACATGGCTGAATATGAAGCATGTATTATGGGTCTCAAAGAAGTAACAGATCTAAGGATCAAGATTCTCGATATATATGGAGACTCGGCATTGGTAATTAATAAAATCAAAGGAGAATGGGAGACTCGTCATCCTGGTTTGATCCCTTATAGAGATTATGCTAGAAGATTGTTAACTTTGTTCAACGAAGTGGAATTACATCATATCCCTAGAGATGAAAACCAAATGGTTGATGCTTTAGCTACTTTGTCTTCAATGTTCCAAGTGAATGATTGGAACGATGTGCCTACAATCAGAGTTATGCGCCTTGACAAACCTGCTCATGTATTCTCAGTAGAGGAAGTCACTGATGACAAACCGTGGTTCTATGACATTAAACGTGTTCTTCAAACTCAAGAGTACCCGCCCGGGGCATCCAATAAAGATAGGAAGACGTTGAGAAGATTGGCAAGTAGTTTCTTCCTCAATGAAGAAGTATTATATAAGAGGAATTACGACATGGTCCTACTTAGATGTGTAGACAGACATGAAGCAGACATGTTGATGCAAGAAGTACATGAATGATCCTTTGGCACTCATGCCAACA
Source organism: Vicia faba (assembly GCA_948472305.1). NCBI lineage: Eukaryota > Viridiplantae > Streptophyta > Magnoliopsida > Fabales > Fabaceae > Vicia > Vicia faba. The sequence continues at coordinate 1,396,111,320 of OX451741.1, forward strand.
GACATGCAATGGCTAAAAAGATGTTGAGAGCTGGTTACTATTGGATGACGATGGAATCTGATTGCTGCAAATATGTGAAGAAATGTTATACATGCCAAATTTATTCGGACAAGATACATGTGCCACCGACCCTCCTCAATGTTATCTCTTCATCTTGGCCTTTCTCTATGTGGGGCATTGATATGATTGGAATGTTTGAACCCAAAGCTTCAAATGGTCATTGTTTCATCTTGGTGGCAATCGATTATTTTACTAAATGGGTTGAAGCAGTATCTTATGCTAATGTAACCAGACAGGTGGTAGTCAGATTTATCAAGAATCAGATCATTTGTCGATACGACATCCCGAGCAAGATCATCACTGATAATGGTTCGAGTTTGAATAACAAGATGATGAAAGAGCTTTATGAAGAGTTCAAGATCGAACATCATAATTCTTCTCCCTACAGGCCGAAGATGAATGGAGCTGTTGAAGCTGCTAATAAGAACATCAAAAATATTATCCAGAAGATGGTGGTAACTTATAAGGATTGGCATGAAATGCTTCCGTTTGCTCTGCATGGGTACCGTACTTCAGTTCGAACTTCAACAGGCGCAACCCCATTTTCCCTAATTTATGGCATGGAAGCAGTACTCCCCGTGGAGGTTGAGATCCCGTCTATGAGAGTTTTAATGGAAGCTAAAATTTCTGAGGCTGAATGGTGTCAGAGTAGATATGACCAGTTGAATTTAATTGAAGAAAAGAGATTGACAGCGTTGTGTCACGGTCAACTATATCAGCAAAGAATGAAGAAGGCTTTTGATAAGAAGTTCCGACCACGCGAATTCAGAGAAGGTGACCACGTGCTCAAGAAGATATTATCTTTCTAACCTGATTCTAGGGGAAAATGGGCTCTGAATTATGAAGGATCGTATGTCGTTAAGAAGGTTTTCTCTGGAGGTGCCATGATTCTCACAAATATGGATGGTGAAGAACTCTCGCGCTCCGTGAACGCCGATGCAGTCAAGAAGTATTTCTCCTAGGTTTGAGTTGACAATTTGCTAAGTTGAAAACCCGAAGGGGCGGCTTAGGTAGGCTTTTGGTCAGACCAGTTGTGGAATTTGAGCATGTCTCGGAATTCGAAGTTGTTAGGGAGAATAATGATCATTGTTTTGTGTAACCTTTTTCTTTCATGTACTATTTCCCAAATTTTTGTAAACCATTGGAGTCGCATTGTTAGCGAACTACCATTTTATTAATGAAGTTTGAGCATTTATCCTTTTTGTTTTGTGGGCAAAATTTTAGCTTTTATGGCAATATTTGAAACAAAGTTATTTAACGCATTCCTATTTTAAAATGTGTCGTGAATATTGGAAGGAATATTAACAGTTGCTCCGAGGATGGTCAAGCCATGAAATGCAAAACAATACAGTAATTTATCCTTGCATGATGAACATGTTCTCTTTTAAAATCATCATGAGGTGTTGGTTGTGTAAACTTGTGTTTCTAGTGGTACTAAGCTTGGTGACTCCCCAGCATTTCCGGTTAAGCTTTGTTTCAGTTATCTTTATTCAAGCATTTTCTGAAGTGTGGTACGTTTTGTATCATGTCAGTGGTCTATTGGTGTTAGAAGATTGGATTTGAATGTTTTTCTCCCCAGAAGACTTAAGCCTCGTAGTATGATACGCTCTGACGTTGCTTTTTGTTCCAGGTCCAGTTATTTTTCGTCTCTTTGAGATTGGCCGAGTATCTAATTATTTCGTGATATCTTATCATCTTCAAGATATTTCCTCTGTCTGTTTTGTCAGCATAATATTAATTTACTCATTTACACTTACATCATGCATACACATTCACATTTGTCGATGATTTTGGGTCGCATACCTTGTTTATGTTTATTTAAACAGCGTACATGTTCTTTCCAAGTAGAATGTTAACTTACGCAGAAAATGTGCTTCCTTTCTAATTCCCTAGCTGAGCTAATCCTCGTGGATGAATTTTTGATTTAGCCTTCCTTGTCCATCTCTGGATAGGATGAATACCCAATTGGGTTATTTTCTCATTGAGTGGAGTCTTGTTTGACTGTCTTCTCTCTGGTTTATTCCTGGATGGAGTTTTTGTCTCTTGCATAGGCTATCTCGTGGTTTTCTCCCGGCTAGGCAACCTAGATGAGTGGTGCATTTATTTTGCGCATTTAAGTATCTGATATCCTCAGGAAGGATCTATCCATGGTTTCCTTTGAAGAAGAATTTTATTCTCTGGCAGTGTTATCATAGCTTTCTTCTGAAACTTCTTTGGAAAATGACAAGCGGCGGTCTCTTCATGAGCAACTTGTGCGTTATTGACATCTTTGGAAAACGACAAGCGGCAGTCTCTTCATGAATAACTTGTGCGTTATTAACATCTTTGGAAAACGACAAGAGGAGGTCTCTTCATGAGCAACTTGTGCGTTATTGACATTTTTGGAAAACGACAACCGGCAGTCTCTTCTTGAGCAACTTGTGTGTTATTGACACCTTTGGAAAACGATAAGCGACGGTCTCTTCATGAGCAACTTGTGCGTTATTGACATCTTTGGAAAATGACAAGCGGCGGTCTCTTCATGAGCAACTTGTGCGTTATTGACATCTTTGGAAAATGACAAGCGGCGGTCTCTTCATGTGTAACTTATGCGTTATTAACATCTTTGGAAAACGACAAGCGGCGGTCTCTTCATGAGAAACTTGTGCGTTATTGACATCTTTGGAAAACGACAAGCGGCGGTCTCTTCATGAGCAACTTGTACGTTATTGACATCTTTGGAAGACATCAAGTGGAGGCTTCTTTATTTGAGCAGCTTATATGTTATAGACATCCTTTGAAGAGATCAAGTGGTGGCTTCATTATTTGAGCAGCTTGTATGTTTGACATTCTGGAAGACATCAAGTGGCGGCTTCTTTATTTGAGCAGCTTGTATGTTATAGTTTCTTGGAAGACATCAAGTGGCGGCTTCTTTATTTGAGCAACTTGTATGTTATAGACATCTTCGGAAAACAGCAAGTGACGGCTTCTTTATTTGAGCAGCTTGTATGTTATAGATATCCTTTGAAGACAGCAAGTGGCGGCTTCTTTATTTGAGCAGCTTGTGTATCTACAACCATATGTTATTTCAGCATCAATTGGTATCTCTCCGGAAAATCTCGCAGAGAAGTTTGTTGTGAATCTTTACCTTCAAGAGTCGGTAGTTTGTTATCAGCAAAAGTTGATACGTATTTCGTCTATCTTTGACCTTGGGTTGTGAACTCACCGTTATCTTGGGTCAATAATCTGTTTTTTTTCGTGGCCTATGCAAGGCGTCTTCTTTGTTAGGGTTAAAAGTTGTCTTCTCTCAAATTTTATTCTCCATTAAGAGTCTATCATTCAAAGTCGATGACTCATTTCCCCAGTAGTGTATAATCTTTGTTCCCGTGGGTTATTTGTGCTTGGTTTCTCCAGCATTATTTTGTCTCATACAGTATCATTCTCCATAAAGTTCAAATACTGCATTAGTATCATAAACATAATGGCGGTATCTTAGGGCAAAAATTGCGTATTATGTATTTAAGTACCTTCAATATCGTCGAGATGAAGAGTTTAATCTTCATATCTTCGGATAGATGAAACTTAAATAGGGACAGCTGTCATACCCCAATTTTTGACCTAAGATCCCTGTTTCATTTGCATCATTTTCAAGGTCACTGAGTATGGTAGGTTTCAAACATTTCTCTTTCGAGCTTTGACTGTGTAGAGATTATCGAGTGTTGTGAGCATTTTATCTTATGAATCACTAGCCACTAATCAAGCACGAAGTGTATGTTTTTTTGTTTCGTTTTCATGTGCAGGAAATAGGTCTGAAAGAAGAGCATCAGACGTCGTACATCGATTAGGGTTTTGAGTCTCGCAGCAGGAATGCGGCCGGTCGTTAATTTCCAAAAGCTGGTTCATCAAAAGAATTTCAGAGAATTGTGCGTTTATTTCCACACTCTGTCCAACAGATGGTCTCTAGTTTCTTTGAATATTTTTTCAGAAAGAACAGTCGAAGTTCTACTGTTTTCGGTTCATGTGTGTTTCACATTATTCTAAAATACAAGAAAACCAGGCTACACCGTCATTTTCGATTTCTTCGACAAAATTCATCTGCAAAGTTTCTCATAACGCGGGGTGAATTTCGTCAAATTGGGATAATTAAATTCAAAACCGTTCTAGAAGAATTTATTCGGAATATTTGGAATATTTCTTTATTTGAATTCAAGCGATAATTAAAGAGGAGCTATCAAGTGATCTCATCCGAGGATAATCATTTATCGCATGAAATATTTATTCAAGATTATTTTTGTGATTATTTTAGTGGACTTACATGAAGCATTTATTCAAGAAGCTATTGGAAAAAGGAATTCGATCCATTTAATCGGTCATCACAAGACTAATTATATGAGGATTTCTATTTGATTACAAAATTAATTCATGTGATTTATTTGGATCTCTATTACAAAAATGCAAGATTAAAGTCTAAGACTTGCATAATTATTTATTCATCACTCAACAATTTATTCAAGTATTGTTCAACTCTTTCCCAATTCAAATGGAAGACCTTGAATTTTTTATCAAGACATATCAAGATTCATGATCATATAAAGATTCAAGTTTATATATAATTACAAAAGGTATTGAGAATAAATTGGAGAATACATGATTATTCATGTTACATTTTATTTGGACTTGTCGTTACAAAGTTACAAAATAAAATACAAGTTTTGTACATGAAAATCAACTATTATTCTTGCTAGAAAACAATCTCAATGCTGCCCATTTTTCTAGCACTACATTAATCCATAACAGTCCATTATTTTTGAGTGTAGTGTTGTCCATTTTCTTCCACCTTGTGTCAACAAAGACCATGCCAAGCTGTTGTTCAAATTTGCCCTGCAAAACAGCCCAGAATGCAGCCCATAAGACAAAAATATGCACATTTTGCTGTTACAAAACAGTTTGCAAAGCTCCAAATATTGCACTAAAATGGATACTTCAAAAAGTTATCCCATAAAACATCAAAACAGGGCCTGCATTTGTTCAAATTTCTACTGTTTCCCCCCCCCCCCCCAAAACCCCATACATTTCACTATAAATATAGGCTTTTGTCAACACAAAAGGGGGGGGGGGGGGGGGAGTAAAAAATTCAGCAGAAAAGGAGATATCCAAAAAATCCAGCAAGTGAGAAAAACAGAAATAGAGTTTTGTTCAACAATCCAACAAGAGTGAGAAAAACAGAAGAAAAAAATTAGTTTTGTTCTAAAATTCAGCAAGAAGAAAATATAGCAAACTCAAGAAAACTTACGGTTTTAGAAGCCCCATCGGAGAGGCTCCGATAGGTATTATTTTCTTCCTCCTCCCTATATACTGCTGCATATATTCATGTTTGAACCATCTATTATGCCATTTTTCTGCCATACGATGCTTGCTTCATCATTACTTTCCTTGCTGTATTTTTAGTTGCTGCAATTTGTTAACGTTTAGAAATGATAGTAATAATAAACACCAAAAAGAAAACAGTTTTTAAAAAACATCAGAAAATAATAACTGTAGAAATTATGCTTTATGTGATTCAACTCACCCTAAACTCATCTCCAAAGCTCAACCTGCTAAAACCTTGACTTATTAACAACCTTAACCTGCACAAACACATAGAACCTGCTGTTACCAAAATCCTAAAAACCTGTTGTTCTAAAACAAACACTAGAATCTGTTACAAATCTTGGAACCAGTTAAAAATCTCACCTTACTGAAGCCTCTCTTCGTAAATTGAAAAGAATGATTTCCACCAAAACCATAGATCCACGCCCGCTTTCCACCACCTGGTTTTGCCTCTTTCCACAACAACCACCTCACCCACCCCATCTCCAACACCACCATAAAACTAGATATTCCCAAATTAGATGGTACTGATGCCCTAAATTGGATCTTCAAGATTACCCATTTTTTACTACCACCAAACAGCTGAGGATCAATGTTTGTGCATCGCTTCCTTCTACATGGAAGGTGAAGCTCTTACGTGGTTTCAATGGATGTTTTCCAACGTTCAACTGTGATCTTGGCCAGCCTTCCTGCAAGCATTAGAATTCACTTTACACCATCTCATTTAGACGATCCCAAAGGTGCCTTATTCAAGCTTTGTCAAACAACTATCGTCACTGATTACCAAGTCGCATTTGAAACCTTTGCAAATCTATTGTAGGTGTGTCCCCTGATTTTTATCTCAGTTGTTTCATCTCTAGCCTCAAACCGGAGATTCAGCGTGAAGTTCAAGCGTTTCAACCTTTATCCCTTTGACATGCTATCAGCCTAGCCTGTTTACAAGAAGCCAAATTCAATGACCGTCCTCAAACTCCTTACCCTCACCGTAATGATTCCACAAGCACGCACAATGCCCCACTGACATTCCACCAACGTCCATCATCTGCAAGCTACTATTCGTTCAAATCCATCAACCCAGCTTCGCACAGACCACCAGACATCACATTTTCGACAACTTACTCCACGACCCACCATCGAGCTCTCTTCTCCATTTTCCGCGATATCTCCCTCCCTAACTGAATCTAAGAAGAAGAAGAACTGCAACCAGATGAAGATGATGTGAGTTTGTGAGTGAGGAGAAAGTGTTATTTTCTTCTCTTTTCTACGGTACAGCATAGAATAAATTCTACAATAATAATAATATTAATTTTCTTTTTACCTTCCCAATGTTACAACATACTAATCCGCGGCGCCTCTCTTGCTTATTAGGGTTACACATTTTCTTTTTCCTTTCAACCAAGGCGGGTCGGCCCATTGGGCCTGTTTTGGTCCAGCACCTTTACCATTTCTCTTTATGTTTTAATTAAATCATGTTAATAAATGAATAATCGGCTTAGTTCATTTGGCAAGGCGGTTGATAATAATTCAGGAGGAGCGCGGGTTCGAGTCCAGGCTGGGACATTTTTGCTGTTTCTTTTAACATTATCTACATTATTCCATCTTGTTATAATTATTATAAAAACATAATGAAAAAACATGTTTAATTAAAATTCATCTTTTATTTAATTTTGTCAACATGCTATTAATTTTTATTTAATTTTTGTTGTTTTTTATTTAATTATTCAAAAATACATGTTTCATGATTTAATTTTTGTTATTTGTTTAATTATTAAAAATTCATGATTTTTTAATTTAATATTTATGTAATTTTGTTTATTTACTTAATCGTTCAAAATGCATGCTTGTATAATTTAATTTACATTAGTTATTTGTTCAATTGTCATCTTAATTAATTTTGTCATCAATCGTTAATCTATATATCTTTCGTCCGTCTCAATCCAAGGGAATTGTTTTAATTTTGTCGACTTCATGTCATCAAACATATCTCATCTAATCGTGCGAATACCCTCATTCATTTTTCTTTCGTTTATTATTTTTTCAAAAACATAAGATAATTTTCCCAAATGTTCAAATTTTCAAACTCACACCTTTTAAGTCAAAACTTCGACGTTAGGTCGTCGTATCTTCAAAATCTCGTCCATACCCATTTTTGGCCAAACAAGCTATTTTTAATCAAACAAACAATTTTTATAAACAGATATTTCAAAAGGTTCCTATAGGATACTATAGATACATTGGGTGCTAATACCTTCCCATTGTATAACCAACCCCCGAACTCTAGATCTCTTTTCAAAACGCCTTGTATTTTCATTACTTTTAAGTGTTATTTTACATTGCATATTTTAGGGTTTTATTTCGCTCTTTTTCCATTTTCCCTTGGAAATAATAAAGCGCGGTGGCGACTCTTGCTTTTGTGAGACGAGTTAATTAATAGCTCGATCTCCGATTTACCCCGCTACATTTTTTATCGCTACACCTCCTCACCCAGGGGCAACTGTCAATGCTATTGAAGAAGGTAGTGAACAGATTCTAGTAACCAAGGTTGACGAGATCAATATATCATTAAGAACTGTTAGAAAATATTTGTTGGAGCATGAGGTGCTACAAGAACTCCATTATTTCTGCTTAACATGTTCCTCTAAACCTGAAGAGTGTACTGGTTTGAAGACGGCTATCCAACAGTTTATCGATGAAGGTGTCCTACAGATAGAGAAGATATTCCAAGAAGAAGAGATTGATGTCCTGGAAATCCCCTACTATCTGAGAAGCTTTTCAGCAACACCAAGTATTCCGTTGACAATTCAAGTTCCTACTACCCTAGTAATGATTCAATCTCCCACTACCCCCGCAACGATTCAAGATCATATCCCTCCTACAAGTAACAACTCGAAGGCAGTTCCATGGGAGTATAATATGGTCTATATTCATGGGAAGAAGTATGAGTGTCCTCCAGTGGTTGACAAGAATATTACCAATATTTCAGGAACCAGTAACATGACTCGTAGTGGCCGGATCTTTTCTCCTCCACCAACGCCTCCCAAAGAAACTAACGGTGAAGCTCTATCTAAGGCTAGGGGCAAGCAAGTGATGTATAATTGTTCAAAAGCATATTGTAAAGATTGTGGTATCGTTTTCGTCATCCTCCCTCAAAAGGCTTAGAATTTTTTCATCGAGAGTTTGAACATCACAAAAAGGAAATATGAAGCAATTTTAAGCATAATGAAAACAATTAATTCAAAACAGACACGTGTAATGCATTAATGAAATAAAAGAGTTCGACATGATAATTGTTTGAATAAGCAAAGAAAAATACAACTTCAGAATTCAAATGAACAAAAGTGCTTTCAATCCTAGCCATGTTTTGGCAAGGGAACAGTGATCACATTGGGAGTCTCAGGAGGCTCGAATTCGATCTCCTTAGCGTCAATCATATTCTGAATCTTGTATTTCAGCGCCCAACAATCGTTAGTATCATGCCCCGGGCTATCGGAGTGATAAGCACACCTTGCATCTGGGTTGTAGTTAGGAGAAGAAGTCTTAGGGTTCGGAGGAGGGTTTATCACCGTAATTAGATTCATCTTCAACATGTGCTGCAATGCTTGTGACAATGGCATGTTGATGTTGGTGAACATTCTTTTAGGCTCATCCGGCCTTCTTTGATTTCCCTTTTGCTGTTGTCGGTGTGACGCAGAACCAGAGATCAAGACTGCCCCTACGTGTTGGTCACGACGACTCTTTTGACTGTACACAGCATTGGACTCTTTCTTCCCACTGTAAGGCTTTTTCTGAGCATCAGAAAGTGTAACTTCTTGAATCTTCCCACTTTTGATGCCAGCTTCAATTCTCTCCCCAGTCAAGATAAGGTCTGTAAACCCGGCTGAAGAGTTTCCAATCAAATGGTTAAAGAATGGACCAGACAGAGTCCCCAGAAACATATCGACCAGTTCACGATCAGTTAAAGGTGGTTGCACCCTTCCGGCAAGGTCTCTCCATTTTTGAGCATACTCTTTAAATCCTTCACCCGTCCCTATTGACATACCATGGAGTTGGGTACACGTAGGAGCGAGGTCGGAATTATACTGATACTGCTTATAGAACGCAGTAGCCAAATCTTCCCAGTTATGGATACTGGCTCCATCCAACTGATAGAACCACTCAAGCTGAGTCCCTGAAAGACTGTCTTGAAAGAAATGGATCCACAAATTCTTATCGGCGGTGTAAGGCTGGATCTTCCTTACATATGACCGGAGGTGCAGCTTTGGACAGGAAGCTCCGTCATACTTGGCAAAGGCAGGTGCCTTGAATTTATGGGGAATCACCACCCCAGAGGATAGACCTAGGTCTCCGAAGTCTAGCCCGGGCATGTTTTGTATCTCCATAGCGCTCAAGCGGTCCTCCAACTATTTGTACCTATCCTCAGCAGGAGGATAATGTTCTTCATCATAATTCATCTCGTTGTCAGAGACTATAGGGCTAGGAACCTTTCTCTCTTGTGGACTGTCTTTCCCTCCAGATGAGGCGGTCAGATCAACCTCATTCTGCAGTCCATTTCCAAACCTGCGTCCAGTGTTGAACAGGACGGTTCTCTTCTTCTTCTTCTTCCTCTCTTTCAGAATCAGGGTCTTCAAGTCCTGTTGACCCTTAGCTAGGCTCATAACCAACTCTTGAAACTGGGCATTCTGGGCCTGGAGGGCCTTGATAGCTTGCCCAGTGGAAGGTTCAGTAGACATGATGATTGCTGAAATAAACAGCGAAGAAGATAAGTGACCTGTAAAAGGGTACCTGTTTATGCAATGATATGTATGATATATGTATGCAATGTTTTCAAGGATCTCGTGGGGTAAACAAAGAAACTTATTAGAATTTGAATTTGGTAGCTCGGTTGAAGGAACTTCATGTTGCTGAGAGTCCTTCTTCAAGAGTCAAGCTCACCGTATCGAGTGGGTCATAGCCCCTGACTCAAGTTATCATGTTTTGATTTCTAGACACCTTGGCTAGAGGAAAATAAATCCCCTTTGCCCCTTGCTAGACATTTGGTTCATCCTGACCTGCATCACAAACCCTTGAGATCCTTGAAATGGTTCAGGAAATGCTATGGTGTGATGTTATGATGTGTATGCTATGCGTGTAAGCAAAAGTGTGAGGTGATGTAAGTAAGCCCTGTAATAAATCCAAATTGTTGGATAAGGACTGTAAACAAAACCTGCAAGGAACTCATGCTGTCAGATAACAAGAATGTGCAAGTTGTTCAAGTTTGAAGGCACACAAGTCACACGAATAGCCTTAAGTTTAGGCTGGCATGGAGTTTAGGCATTACCCTCTTTTAGTTTAGTTGGTTTAAACCTGTCCTAAAAATAGTAACCGGGTTCTAGAGGATCTCAATATCACTGACTATCCTCAATCGGTCATAATTCCAGTTTGGCAACCTTTTCCTGCGGTCGGAACCATCGCGAGAGTTTAGTCTCAATGAGTGTAGCATACTGCTACTGTTCTATGGCCAAGTTTGTCAATTTAAGGTTCTAAGGTCAGTTGGTGCTTAATGACTCCTTAGAAGACCCATATTCTCCTCGTTCCAACACAAGGGATATCGGTACAGACTAAGGTGCCACACCAACATAGCTACTGCTTCATCCGTGTCGGTCTATGCCGGACAGATCCCTCATAGTTTGTTGCTACTTACCTAAAAAAGGGTACCCCCAGATCCGGGTTAGGATCTATAAAACTCCGATACAAGCCCACAAAATTTAAAGCATACAAAGCATACAATTGAAAACACAAGTGATCTAATCCTAAGGGACACCTCACTTATTACATTCCCCAACAGAGTCGCCAGTTCTGTGATCGGTGGGAATGAGAACTAACTGTTTTAGAATGCTGGTTCGCGTTTGCGTTTGCTTTTGCAAAATGTCGCGATAAGCAAGAGTCTCCACCGTCTTTTATTTCATCCAACAAGGAAAGGACAAAAGCACAGCAAAATTCCTTTTCGAGATGTTTCTCGGGTTCGGGAGGTAGATTATAGAAAGGGAAGGTGTCAGCACCCTTTCTATCCGTGGTTATCCACGGGCTCTTAGGTACTTGCTCATTGTATTTTCAAAAAGTTTTGCTTTTCTTGTGTTCGTGGGTTTTGAAAAGAGTTTTGTTTGAAAACTTCGATTTAACTCTTGTTTCTGTCCTCAAGAGTGTATGAAGTGTTTTTGAAAACTTTGTTTGAAAAGTGTAAGTGCGAAAACTTTGTTTTGTTTTGAAAGAGCAAGTACCTAAGAACCTCTACCTACTCAAAAGGAATTAAACTGTCTAAATGTCCTTTAGACAATGCTATCCCACTATTGAGAAGTAGGTAGCACCGTCGTTAGAGTTTTCGGGTCAATTTGATTAAGGGACATGTGGTCACTAAAGCAATGTTAGGACGCCTTAACGGTAACCCTAATATCCTAGATCATTTTTCCGAGGCAACCGTTTCGAGGCAACTTATGATCTTTGGACAAGAGGGCGACCTCTAAAACTTCCTATACTCAATTACCACGATCGAGGCAACCAAGTGAGGCGTACCCTAGGAGTGGCATGTGCAAATGTGTCAGTTTTCAGTTATGTTATCTGTGTCCATGTTATGGTGAGCTACGGTTGATTTTAAGTTAAGATAGATCTTGTCATGCATATCCTATTATTCATACATCTAGCAGTTAATGGTTGCGGAAAATAAAACTAAGCTATTACAAGGCGTCGGGTATTTACATCGCCAAAAACAAACCCCTTGAAAATTAAATGCGGAAAATAAATAAAAGCGATAAAAAGTCCTAAGTTAAAACTATTATATCCTCGGAACAATTACATTATATGAAATATGAATCAAAAAATAATACGCGCGAGAAAATTGAATCGGGGAGTTTTTTTAGGGTTTTGACCCTCTTTTGTCAAATAAAACATATTTTCGTTATTTTTGAATTTAAGAATTAAGTCTAAATTAAAAAATGGAATTAATTAATTAAAAGAAAATATTTTTGAGTTTTTTATTTTTAAGGAAATAAATTAAAAATGGTTAAAAGTTATTAAAAAACCCTAATTCTACATCAATTTTATTTTGTTGCAAAAATGTTAAAATTATGCCTAATTAAAAAAACTAAGTCAATTAAATTATTTATTTACAAAAAAAGTGATGAATTTAATAAAAATAATGTTTTTGTATTTTCTGATTTTTTTATAAGGAAAAATAAATTATTAGGTTATTTAAAATAATAAAATAATTAAATAAGGGGAAATAAAAAAAGAAAAGAAATTAACCCATTGGGGGGGTTTAAGCCCAAATCTGGAGGTGGAATCAGCATGCTCAAGGCCCAATTGCTGCAAGCCTGCGTTTGACTCTTCCAATTCCCTGTGACAATATTGACTGGGCACTATGGTGGTCTTTCATTCCTGGCCACCAGATTTGGCCTGGAGGCCATCTGGCACGAGATCAAGCAATGATGTATGGTATACCACGCGTGGAGTGCTGCACATGAATACATGAAGAAAAATTGTAACAAATATTTGGGGGACCTGGGATTCGAACCCAGGTCCCAATGGACTATGCATCAACGCCTTTGCCAACTGAGTTGTGACACGCTTTTGTTAAATGGACAAGTAGAGAATATTATATACAAAAACAATTAATATGCTGTAAACAAAAAAATAAAGCGCGCGTTTTTCAAATACACGAACCAGATGACAACACGTCATCATCTTCAACCTTGGTCTTGCATAAATAGAATCAAATAGCGGGGGTTTTTAACCTCCACTATCTCCTGCACGAAAAATAGCGAATAGACACAGAGCAAAGAGAAATATTTCGCGAGGTATATGTTGGAATCGTCTTGGTCTCACGAATTAAACCATGTATCCCATTGGTTCCAATTTTTCATGGTTTGGAAAGCCCTATTTGAAAGCTTGAAAACCCTAGAAACTCGATCATGGCATCTCTCGGTTTAGGGAACTATGGTTCAATTAATTCATTCCATTAGCTTTGTATAATCTCTAGCAACGCAAATAAATCACAAAAACATGTCAAATGCATATGAATTAAGAGATACGATTTTGAATTAGAAGTGCAAACCGTGAGATGGTATTTCGTGATTCCTTGAGCTTTGGTGCTTGAATTTGATTGCAAATCACTCCTGGTACCTCCTGCAATGTGTTTGGATGGACAAGGCACCTTGAATTGGCCTAGATTGCAAGAACAAGTTTTGATTTTTCTTGAAGTTTCTTGAAATTGGTATGGCCGTTTCTGCAGTCCTTCAGTCGTGAATTAGGTTATGCTTGGCTTGCTTGCATATAAGGGAATCAGTTTAGGTCAAAATTTGGACCCATACCCATGTGCATTGAAGATTGAATATTTGATTGACAAATCAAATATTCTTGATTTTCATGATTGAACAAGTTGCCAAAATTGGATATTTTTGTATCTTTTGGCTTGTGCACGAATTGGCATTGCTTGGTCAGCATATTTGGATTACATTTGGTTCACAAATAGATTTAAGAATCAAATCTTTTATTTTCTTATAATTTAAATTAATTAAATGAATTAATATGTATTAAAAATCCATTTAATCAATAAATTTAAGAAAATAAATCCAATTTAACTTGGTGGGTCGTGCACAGGTCATGGGTGAAGTTTCAAAAAGAGATTTGAGGCCCATTAGCAAAAAGAAGGTGTTTTGAGCAAAGTTGACTTTTGCAAATTCATGAAAATTGCCCAACTTCTCCAATGCATAACTTGCTCAATTTTGATCATATGACCGTGTTCTTGGACATTTTGGAAATCCCTTGAAGTCCTCTAACCAATGCTTTTGGTCCCATGTCATTTGGATTTACTAATCTCAAGTTATGGCCTTTGACTCAAAGTGTACTTTTGTTGACTTTTGAAATTGACCTATAATGTAAAAATTTGTAACTTTTTGTGAGATCATTTCTTGATCTTGGGGTGTGAAGATGGATTGTAGGAAATTGCATCCTCTTCAAAATGAGCTTTGGATGGGATTTTTCTGATAAACCATGAAAGAGTTATGCCCTGGTCAAAGTACAATTGACTTTTCTACTGTCCAAAAATAGTAACTTTTGCATCTTGATGATTTTTGAGCTATTCTTGTGGGATCATGATCAAGACTTGATCAAATGATGATTGTGAACTCAAAATAAGATGTTGACCAAGAATTCTGACTCTTGACTGCAAAATGACCATTTTGCCCTTGCAGTTGACTGTAGATCAAATGGAGCTTTTGACTGTGCAAACTGGCACTGTGAGTCTTGAAACTTGGCATGTAGGTGCTTGAGAATGTATATAGGCCTATGAGACTTGATTGAACCATTGAAAACCCCAAATTCCTTGAAAGAACCAAAACCCTAATTTTGAATTGACTGCCTTAGGAGGTGATTTGATTGTCTAACTCTTGAGCAATCTTGAACCATTTGGAGATGATTCTTGACATATCTTGAGGAATATGTGAGGGCAAATTTTGGGGTACAACAATAATCAACCCTAACTTTCTGTAGGACAAGAAGCAGAGCAGCTTTTGAGGGTTATTAAGAGAAGTGATTACAAAGTGGTAGATCAACTCAACCAGACGCCGTCCAAGATTTCCATCTTGTCTCTCCTTTTGTGTTCAGAAATCCACCGCAATGCCTTATTGAAGATTTTATGTTCTGCTCATGTTACCCAAGACATATCTGTGGCCCTGTTTGAAGGAATCATCACCAATATTGCTATGGGAAATTGTTTGGATTTCTGTGATGATGAACTCCCATTCGAAGGAAGAGCCCCCAACAGAGCGCTGCATGTTTCTATGAAGTGTTTGGACATTGTTTTATCTCGAGTTTTGGTAGATATGGGTTCTTCACTCAATGTGATGCCTAAGGCTACTTTGTTTAAGCTGAATATAGATGGAGTGATGATGAGGCCTTACACTCTAAATGTTCTAGCGTTTGATGGTTCAAGAAGATATGTGGATGGAGAAGTGGACTTACCTGTCAAGATTAGTCCCCACACTTTCTATTTGTCATTCTATGTTATGGACATCTGTCCATCCTATACTTGCCTTTTGGGTCGTCCATGGATCCACGTAGCAGGAGCTGTGACATCTACTCTTCATCAACGCCTGAAGTTCATTGTGAATGACCAAGTTGTTGTCGTTTATGGAGAAGAAGACATATTGATTAATAATCTGACTACCTACCGTTATGTGGAAGTGGAAGGTGAGGTGCAGGAGTTTCCCTTTCAAGCTCTAGAGATCGTTACTATTGACAAGTTCCCCATCGTGGAATGTAAGAAGTCTGAAGCACCCCTGGCCACTTTGAAGGATGCCAAAGCCCTCATAGAAGTTAGACCTCCCCATGACAGTTGGGGCAAATTGATTGAAGTGCCAGAGAAGAAAGATCGCTTTGGTCTTGAAGATCAGCCATCATCCTTCGTGCAAGCTGGTTGGGTTCCTCTCGAAGGAAAGCAGATTCCTCCAATTTCTGAAGTGTTCGTCAGTGCTGGTGTAAGCAAAGAAGGAAAAGTGCTCTCCACAGATGCTGAAGGTGACGATGAAGATGTTTCAAGATTTATCTATAAAGTTGCGCCGGACCAGGAGCTCAGCAATTGGACTGCTATGGACATCCCTGAAGTTGTTTTCCTTGACGTGTAATTTTTTGTTTCCATTTAAGTCATATTTCATGCCCAAGGCATAGTGACAGCTTGTAGAAGGGGCCTCTTATGTTTCAATCTCCATTTAACATTGAATGAAAAATCGCACTTTCGCATACAATTTTGTTCCCTGTCTTTTCTTTTACTTTTACTTTTTCAAAATAAAAATGGCAATACTTTTCTTTTCATATTCTAAATATTCTTTTTCACTTTCTAAAAATAAAACATAAAATCATCGATCATGCAGATCCGTCCCGGACTCCGTTGGAAATGATAGTGCTATGGTTCCTTATATCCTTGAGAATTCAGTTGATCATGCTAACGAAGATAGTGAGGAAGATTGTGAAGTCCCTAAAGAACTAGCTAGGCTCTTAAGACATGAAGAGAAGGTTATCCAGCCATATCAGGAAGAAACAGAAGTCATCAATCTCGGTACTGAAGAGGTAAAAAGAGAAGTCAAAATAGGTGCTACCTTGCAAAGCGAAGAAAAGAAGGGGTTGATTAAGTTGCTTCGAGAGTATGCTGACATCTTTTCCTGGTCGTATGAAGACATGCCCAATTTAGACACTGATATAGTAATGCATAGATTGTCGCTCAAGCCAGAATGTTCTCCTATAAAGAAGAAGCCGAGAAGGACCAGACCCGACATGGCTTTGAAGATTAAAGAAGAAGTTCATAAATAGCTGGAGGCAGGCTTCCTATCTGTGATAAATTATCTGCCTTGGATTGCTAACATTGTGCCTATACCTAAGAAACATGGTAAGGTACGCATGTGTGTTGACTACCGAGACTTTAATAGAGCAAGTCCGAAGGATGACTTCCTGTTGCCTCATATTGATGTATTGGTTGATAATACTGCTCAGTCTTCAGCATTCTCCTTCATGGATGGGTTCTCGGGCTACAATCAGATAAAGATGACTCTGGAAGACATGGATAAAACAACTTTCACAACTCCTTCGGGTACCTTTTTCTATAGAGTCATGCCTTTTGGTCTTAAAAATGCTAGTGCGACATATCAATGAGCTATGGTGACTCTCTTTCACGACATGATTCATAAAGAGATCGAGGTGTATGTGGATGATATGATTGCGAAATCACAGACTGAGGAAGAAAATTTGGTCCATTTGCAGAAGTTGTTTGATCGTTTAGAAAGTTCAGGTTAAGGCTTAATCCCAACAAATTCACCTTTGGGGTTCGATCGAGCAAGTTACTCGGTTTTATCATGAGTCAACGAGGAAATAAAGTAGATCAAGACAAAGTGAGAGAAATACAGGATATGCCAGCACCGAAAAATGAGAAGGAAGTACGAGGTTTCCTTGGAAGATTGAATTGCATAGCCAGGTTCATTTCTCACCTTACTTCTACCTGTGAACCCATCTTTAAATTGTTACACAAGAATCAGGATGTTCGTTGGGATGAAAGTTGTCAAGAAGCTTTCGAGAAGATTAAGCAGTGTCTTCAAGAACCACCAATACTCATACCACCGGTTCCATGGATACCTCTCATTATGTATTTGATTGTGCTTGAAGGATATATGGGTTGTTTACTCGGACAACATGATGATACTGGACGAAAATAACACGCCATTTATTACCTGATCAAGAAGTTTACTGATTGTGAATCAAGGTATTCCTTACTTGAGAAGACTAGTTGTGATCTTACGTGGGAAGCTCGACGTTTAAGGCATTATATGCTGACACATTCTACACTTCTGATATCTAATATGCATCCACTAAAGTACATCTTTGAGAAACCAGCACTTACAGAGAGGTTGGCTCGGTGGCAAATGCTTTTATCAGATATGACATCCAATACGTCACACAAAAGGCTATCAAAGGTAGCATTCTTGCTGATCATCTCGCTCACCAACTGTTGGAAGAATATAAGTCTGTGAAGTTCGATTTTCCAGACGAGGACGTTATGAAACTTGATGATAATGAAGGACCCTAACTAGGGGAGCAATGGAATCTCATGTTTGATGGTGCATCAAATGCTATGGGCCATGGCATTGGGGAAGTTATGACCTCTCCGTGCAATACTCACATACCTTTCACTGCCAGATTATGTTTCGATTGTACAAATAATGTCGCTGAATACGAAGCTTGTGTGATGGGTCTTGAAAAAGCTGTTGATTTGAAGATCAAGATTCTTGAAGTTTATGGGGACTCTGCCTTAGTGATACATCAAGTACGAGGTGATTGGGATACACGACACCCTAATTTAGTTCCATATCGAGATTACATATTAGAGTTGTTGCCCACTTTCGATGAGGTCACCTTTGAGCACATTCCTAGAGAATCAAATCAACTGGAATATGCTCTGGCCACTTTAGCATCAATGTTCAAAGTCAGTTACACGAATCATGCGCCCAATATAAGGATCTGTCGTTACAAGGAGCCAGCGCATATTTTCCCTGCTCATTGTCTCACTAATAAAGATGTATCGGGCGAAAAGCCGTGGTACTTCGACATCAAAAGATATCTTGAAAAGAAAGAATACCCCAAAGGTGCTACAATTTGTGATAAGCGGACTCTTAGAAGGTTGGCGTCTAAGTTTTTACTCTCAGGAGATGTGCTGTACAAGAGAAACTATGATTCGGTTCTGCTCAGATGTGTGGATAGACATGAAGCAGAATTCATTATACGAGAAATACACGAGGGCTCTTTTGGTACTCTTGCCAGTGGATATTCCATGGCCAAGAAAATCCTACGAGCTGGTTATTTCTGGATGACGATGGAAAGCGACTGTTATGTATATGCAAAGATGTGCCACAAATGTCAGGTTTACGCAGACAGGATACATGTTCCTCCCACTCCTTTGAATGTGATGACTTCACCATGGCTCTTTGCAATGTGGGGCATTGATATTATTGGATGCATCGAGCCAAGCGCTTCAAATGGACATAGGTTTATCCTCGTTGCTATTGATTACTTCACCAAGTGGGTGGAAGCGGCTTCGTACAAGAATGTGACCAAGCAAGTTGTTACCCGCTTCATGAAAAGATAAATCATATGCCGGTATGGAACTCTGTTGTACCCCAAAATTTGCCCTCTCATTTATCAAGATTTTCTCACAAGATCTCTTTGACTCAAGACTGGATTAGGGTTTAACCAGCTCAAGACATCTCATTATGCCCTGATGACCCAAAATTAGGGTTTGGGATTGCACAAGGATTTTTGGACTACCAATGTTTCATATGGCTTTCAAGTATCATTATGGACCCCTAAGATTACTCATGTCAAGTTTCAAGCCTTAAATCACATTTTTGATCAGTCAGTTGGACAGTTGACCTAAAAATCAATTATATTTGGGCAAAAGTCAACCATGGCCAATTTACATTCAAACTTCATAATTTTGATCCACAGCAACATTTTGAACTCATATGTATCATTTGATCAAGTTTGGATCACAATTCCTCAAGAAATTTGATCAAATTACTAAACGGGCAAAATGGTCAAAATTAGGGTTTTGACTAGGAAAGGGCAATTTCTTATCTTTGACCTAGAAAATGACCAATTGGTTTGAAAACATTTCAAGGGTTAAATTGTATCATCTTGACCTAATTACATGGTTCAAAACATTGATATTTCATTGGATTGACAGATGAAATTTACAGTCAACTGATCAAAAGTCAACTGTATACTAAAAAGTCAAACTTTGACTTTTTGGTTAAAATCAAGTGCCAAAGGTCACAATTCATCAAAACATGTCAAAATGAGAAACTTGTTCATCAAGAAATCAAAGATTGAAGATTTTGTTTTGAAATTTGAAATTTTCTTAACTTCAAAATTTTTCTAAGTATAGAAAATTTCTTATTTTTTCTCAACTTTAAGCCAAATTTCCACCATGATGCAAGATGATTCAAAGAAAGTTCCCAATATGAAAGTTGTAGATCTCCATGAACTCTAAATCTTTTCTTCACACATTTTCCCCTAAATATGCTTGGATCTCAAGATATAATTTTGTGAATACATGCCCTTGAACTAAAATAACTTAGTAAACTTTTGCCCTAATTTAGGCAGGTTTTTGACCTAACTTCATGGCAATATTTCACCTAGTTCCAAGAGGAATATTGAAAATAATTTCAAAGATGAGTTATAGATCATATTGCAATCTTTCCAAAATGTCCAAGAACTCCTTGATATCATTTTTGAGTAGGGAGAATCGAAGAGATGAAGTTGGCAATTTCTCACTTTGATTTCAAGACATTTCATGAAGAACAAAATTCAAATCCAAACCTAGGCTGCATAACCTTTGCTTTACAGGCCTAAAACTTGTTTCTCACTTCATAATTTAATGCTTACACAGTTGATAAATCCTTAATCCAAGCATAAGAGCCTTTTTCCAAGCTTTAATTCCATAAATGGCACAAAGTTGCCACTTCCATTTTAGAAAAGCACAACTTTTGCATTTATCAACTTCTTGAGCATTGCACCTGTTCCTTCTGCACACACAAGTCCTATAAACTAAAAAGCAAAGTGTATAGGACTTGTACCAACTCAAACCAGGCCTGTACAAGCATGTAGAGAGTTGTATCCTCACTTTTCTTAAAAGGCAAGCAATAGAGTAAAAAGACTATAACTCAGAAACCTGTTGTGGAATTGATTTGAAACCTTCTTTATACTTATACACAAACACATTACAACCTAACACACGATTGTTAAAGGCCAGAAACTCTCCCAAACTCTCTATCACCAAAAACCTGCCATAACTTGCAGTTTTATACCAAGCATAACAATCCAAAAATCTACTCGTGCGTTTCAAGTTCTAATCACCTAAACATTTAACCTACATCATATCTAAGTGTTCCAGACTATCATCCCTTCACTGTAACTCCTCCTTCTCCATCTGCCATTTTTGTTTTTCAAGCTTGCAGGTTGACTTGGATAGGGAGATTCAGGCACTTTCAAGACAAGGTAAATATTGGAACATACTTAGGGAGGTCCAGGCAAGCTAAATGGATCTTCAGGCCTTCAAAAAACTCACTCAAACTCCATTTACGATCTCAGTTGAAATAGGTAAGAACTCTAACTTCTATCTCTTCATACAGACATCTATTGGTCTCGATTTGTGAAGATAAAATGTAGATATCTTTGTGCTAAAACCAACCATGTTCATAGATTTCATTTATATTCATTGTGCATAGAGAATTTTAGATTTCAAATTTCTGTAAAAATTAAGATTGAAATTAGGGCCGTTGAAATTAGCTTTGATCTTTGACTGTTGGTTTACATGAGTTACATGGTTGAAATCGTGGGAAAGAGTACTACCATTTTCATGTTTGAAGTTTCCATTTTCATGGAGAAATGAGAAAGATACAGAGGTTCAGGCTAGCTTGAGGAAGAAGATGAAGTACAGGGCAAGGAAGCATTTTGTGTTATCTATTTTTAATTTCATATGCACTAACGGATGTACAGGCACCCCAGTGGCAAGGTAGCGCGCTGAAAATGCATAGGTCATGGGTTCGAACCTTGGCGCTACCTTTTGCATTTTTCATATTTTTCAGCTTCATTTTTGTCATTTTTGCAACGTGGGCTCAGCAACTGGGCTTCTCTCTTTTTTTTCTAACACTTACCTCTCTTTTTCTTACAGCACCCGTGGCCCATACATTTTTATTATTTATTTTTATTTCCATTTTTTTTATTAAATATATTTTCTTAAATATTATAAAATCATAAAAAATATAAAAATGATAAATATTTCATTTTTGTTTATTTTATTTTATTTTCACATAAAAAATATTTTTATTAAATTATATATTAACTATATTTCTTAAATAAACTTGTAAAATAAAATGGATTTAGATTAGTTTTTATTTTCTTTTCCTTCATACTTGTAAATACTTATTTTGACATATAAAAAGACTAAATATTTTCATAAATATTATTTATTATTTTTAAGACAAAAGTACACAAAAATAATAGTTAAAGAACCTGATTTTCTTTTAATAAACTAGAATTAGGGTTAACCAATTTCTAAAAAATAATTTCCTTTTCTTAAATTATTAGGTTTATTTCAAAACTCTTTTTCATATAAAAAAAACAAATTTCTTTTTATTGCATATACATAACATTGCATATTTAATTTATATTGTATATTATTTATTCAAATACTTGTACAAATTCGATTTGGTTGTAATAGATTAAATTAGGTTTATATTATTGCAAATCCCCATTCATAATTTGTATACCCCCCTCCCATAAAATGTTGTAATAGCATAGTAATCTTTAAATTACGCAATTTACCGCTTTTATATACCATGCTAGTAATTAGGGTTTGTATGGCAAGATAAAAACAAATCAAATAAAAAACCCTAATCCAAGACAAAATCAAGCATGAAAATAACGCACTTGCACACGAGCACCCTTAGGGTCACTCCACTTGGTTTCCTTACACAAAAATGGCCATATTACGCATGCGAAGTATCTTGGCAAAAACAAACAAGTATAAGATCATAGTCCCTCGATGACGCTATTCAATGTTGCCTTACAAAATGATCTTGGTCCCTCAAAATGCTAAGATACTTTGCAACATTGCTAATCATGGTTATACGATGACCCGCGCCCGTCTCGTTTACATCCAAAGATAGGGTTGCTTACCAAATCAATGGTAAGACAACAATGTCAAAGGAAAAGAAAATAAACAAGAAAGACATTTGAGTAGGTAGATTACTTTTAGTTACTTGCTCCTTTTCAAAACAACTATCCTTGCTATTTTTAAAACCAAACACTCACATTTCCAAAACATCTTACATTGAAAACATTTTCAAAAAAGACAAACATCTTTGTATACATTCTTACAAACGAGAATCATTACAAAGATTGCCTAAACAATGGCCTCTTTTACAAAATACTTTCAAAACCACACAAAGAACAATTTCAAAATAAAAAGAAAGTGATCTAACAAGTAACTAAGAGCCCATGGAAAACCATGTATGAAAAGGGTGTTAATACCTTCCCTTTTCATAATCTACCCCCCAAACTCAAGAAATAATCTCAAAGGTCTTTCCTGTGCTTTTTCACCTTTCCTGTTGGATAAAAGAAAAGTTGGTGGCGACTCTTGCTAAACCGCAACATTTGCGAACACAAACGCAAAACCCTCAAGTCAGTTATCCCACCATATTATAAACTCCTAACAAGATCATCACTGACAACGGGTCGAATCTCAAAAACAAGATGATGAAGGAAATGTGTGAAGAATTCAACATTGAGCACCATAATTCATCACCTTATCGGCCGAAGATGAATGGGGCAGTCGAAGCTGCTAACAAGAACATAAAGAAGATCGTCCAGAAAATGGTCAGAACATACAAAGATTGGCATGAGATGTTGCCGTTTTCCCTACACGGCTATCAAACTTCGGTGCATACTTCTACTGGGGAAACTCCATTTTCACTAGTCTATGGTATGGACGCGGTACTCCCGGTCGAAGTGGAGATTCCTTCCTTGAGGGTTATGATGGATACTAAACTTGATGAAGCTGAATGGATTCAAACGAGACTCTAACAACTCAATCTCATCGAAGAAAAGTGCCTAGCAGCCATTTGTCACGGTCAGTTATATCAACAGTGTCTCAAGAGAGCATTTGACAAGAAGATTCGGCCGCGAGAGTTCCACACAGGTGACCTGGTCTTAAGGAAGATTCTCCCAATCCACACTGATCTAAGAGGCAAGTGGACTCCCAACTATGAGGGATTGTACATCATGAAGAAAGCTTTCTCAGGAGGTGCTCTAATCCTAACAAACATGGACGGGGAAGACATTCCGCTTCCGGTCAATTCAGACTCAGTCAAAAAATACTACGGATAAAAGGACTCGCTAAGTCGAAAACCCGAAAGGGCGACTTAGGAAAAAGTTAGGGCCAAAAAAGAAAAAAATAATAATCACCCGCTAAGTTGAAAACCCGAAAGGGAGGCTTAGGCAAAAATGGGTGTCCCGGTGGATTGAAAACCCAAAAGGGCGATCCAGGCAAAAATTAGGGACAAAAAGCGAGAGACTGTAGTCTGAAGACTCTTCACGTACACCCTCCTAATACGGAATGGATCAATTTAGCTATTATCCTTTGGAAGCACGACACTAGGATGACCCAGGATATGGGAACTATAGCAATATCAGTTTTAACGGAAGTTCGAGATTTTCTTATTGCCATTTTACTGTTGTATTTTGTATTTTTCCTTGCAACTTCCTCATTTAGGAGTTGTTTCCATGTACGAATGCTTATTCACAGGCCAAACTCATTAATAAAAATTTTCCCTTCCACCAAAATGTTTTTGTCCTTTTACTTTATTCTCGTATGCGAATTTTGATTTAAATTCTTTGTTAAGCATTACATTGAAAATAGTAAGTCAATAATAATCACAAGTTAAGATGTGAAGCACTACATTACATGGATACGAAGACATCCCAAGGGAATTCCATGGTGTTCAAGTGTTTGTTTTTCTATGCATGTAGCAAGTCATAACGGTCACCTTGACCAAGCTTTCATCCTCATCGCTTCCTTACAGTCGACCGAGCACCTGATTCTCCAACACCAAGAAACTCGGGGCATTTGATAAGATCCACGTCTCTTTTCAG
The DNA here is from genome assembly GCA_948472305.1 of Vicia faba. Lineage (NCBI taxonomy): Eukaryota > Viridiplantae > Streptophyta > Magnoliopsida > Fabales > Fabaceae > Vicia > Vicia faba. The sequence continues at coordinate 1,396,135,956 of OX451741.1, forward strand.
TTATTCACAAGAAGTATAACATATAAATAAATTCAGATCAAGTTACTTCTCCTCAGCAAGATTTAATTCCCAATTAACTCGATAAGGCTAACTCTCTTCTCTTAATTTTCAAGCACAGTCCATATTGGTATCTCAAGACGAAGGGAAACAGACCCCAATGAGCCCCATCGCTCGTGTGTTGCATACAATAATCATCACTGCATATTGCATTGCATCCTCAAATGCATAGCATATCCATGGATCAACGTGCCACACTTCAAATGCATATGAGGCATGAGCCAGATTTGGTACCTTGCCCGAAAACCCCAAGTCAATCCCAAATCAACAAAATTCCCACAAAATATCATCTTCATAATTCCCAGTCAACATCTGTTATTACACTACCGACTAAAATAAACCATGGTGTCAGCACATTGTACTCCCTAACTCTCAATACTCTTGTCATCTTGTTTTTAGGGTCGTAGATCGTCCGTAGATCTTACCATTGCGCTATCTCTTTTAGGGTCGTAGATCGTCCGTATATCTTACCTTCACTTTATCTCTCTTAGGGTCGTAGGTCGTCCGTAGAATTTACCCTCTCCTCATCCTGTTTTTAGGGTTGTAGGTCGCTCGTAGGTCTTACCCTTATGTCATCTTGTTTTTAGGGTCGTACATCGTCTGTAGATCTTACCATTGCACTATCTTTTTTTAGGGCCGTAGATCGTCCGTAGATCTTACCTTCACTTTATCTCTCTTAGGGTCATAGGTCATTCATAGACTTTACCCTTTCCTCATCCTTTTTATAGGGTCGTAGGTCGTACGTAGGTCTTACCCTCATGTTATCTTTTCTAGGGTCGTAGGTCACCCGTAGGTCTTACCCTCACGTTATATTTTCTAGGGTCGTAGGTCGCTCGCAGGTCGTACCCTCACGTTATCTTTCTTGGGTCATAGGTCATACGCCGATCTTTACCCATTGTCTTTACCTTTCTTTTTGGGTCGTGAATCTCGCACGATAGATTCTCTGCTGTCGTCAAATTATACCTGTTATCTTTAAGTTATTATGTTGTTAGTAATCCTACCTTCTGTCATCACGACATCGTCAACCATATCTTTTCAATCACTTTACCGCCAACTTCCACGAGAAACTTGTATTGGCCCCGTTACCCCAGTACGAGCTACCATTATTCGACCATGTTTATCCATCATGACCAGTCCACCAGAAGACCATTTTTCTTTCCCCATCAGACACTCACACCAATAAATAACACTCACACCATCTCTCCAGGATAAATTTCAGGTCCTGGTATTTAATCATCTTCCACCTTGAACTTTCGAAAGGTTGACGCCAATCTCACCTTCAGGTTTAAGACGATTAAATAGGGGTAGCTGTCGTACCCCAAATTTTCCCTACCTCTTTTTACTTTTGTTCGGATTTGAGCTTCGTATCCCATTGGCATCATTTTTACTAAGTCATTTGCATATCCCACATCTCATGGAATCAGGCGCCTTGGATTAAGGTATTAGGGTTGTACCCTCTTTATGTCTAATTTTGTTTTGAAGTTTTCTTATCAGGTAAAAGGGAAAGTCATCTAGTTCTCGGTTAGTGGATCGTGGGATGGATTTTGAGGCATCAAGGATTTCTTTCTCACCAAGTTACAAGGTTGTTTCTCGATCGAATTCACCAGAGCTGGGATTAGGGTTTATTTCCTTATTTGCTGGTCAAGATGCTAGGATTTTAGATCTCTGATTTTAGTGAACTGTTTCTTGCACCTGCTTCAAGGATAACTCGAAGTCAAGTACATTGGGTTAGGGGTTTCATGTCTAATATCTCCTCGCACCTCAAGTTTTCTTTTTAAGATCTCCAAGTCACCGAGCCAGGATTTTGAAGTTTATATTGATGAACATGGAATCCGGGTGTAAGAAAGAAGGTTATAGGTTCATGACGATCAAGTCGTGTTTTGTTGCTTAAGTTACAAGTTACTAGTGTTTTGGATATCAAAGTTAAAGTTCTTGTTGGGAGAGTAAGTTTGGTTTGGGCGTGATATGAAGATTAAGGGTTAAAAGATAAGGTGTAAAGTTCTTGGAATACAAATTACAACAGTTGTTTGTGATTTCTTGAAATTCAAGTTACAAAGGCAAGACGAACATTCAAATCATTCAAGTAAGAATTTCAAAGTTCAAACAAAATTCAAGAGTTGTTTAATTTTTGTACAACAAATTCATCATTCACACGATTTAAAGAAATATCATTCAAATTACATTTTTGTGAACAATTTAACAACATGGATCACAGTGTGAAATACAAACTACAATGGTTTTGTTTACAAAGAAAGAAATAATGTTTGTTTCTTCAAGTCTTCATCTTCAAGCAACGCATCCAATCCTTGCTAGCCATGATCTTCTCTTCACCTTGCCTCGCTTGCCATCCACTCCATGTGTTCATGAAACAAGAAAAGAAAAAATTAGCAAACAATCAACATGTTAAAGTTCAAGCAAGAATTATTTGTTAAACAAGAAAGCTCATCATTAGGATTTGCATTTGGGATCAGAACTAAAAGGTTTTGTTTTTAATCATGGACTATCTCCTACTTTTGCAAGTCACAAAAAGTTTGATCTTTTTGGTTCACAAAAGGAAGAGAAATTAGTATGTTTTCCTACTGCAAAAGCAAAGTTAAAATTGAAAAACACCAAAACAGCATGGTAGCTAGGCAAACAAGATAACTGCAGCAGAACAGGGCAGCAGGAAGCCTAAACAAAAACACATAGCAAGCAGCAAAAAGCCAAACAAATGCAGCACAAATAAAACAGAAAACTGCATCACAAAAATAGCAGTAGCGCAACACTAAGGCAGCAGGCCAGCAAACCAAGCAAGCAAGGCAGCATAGGCTGCAAAGGTCTCAAAATAGCAAACAACACATGTATAAAGCTGCCAAACACATAAAACAACAAGCAATAGCCAAAAAAAAGTAAAATCATCCAATATAAAAACAGCCAATGCTAGCTCATGGTCAAAACCCTGCATCATCATTTCCCTAAAATGAAAATTCTTTAGAATTTTCAAAAAGCCAAACAACTTTAAGTCATTGAAAGATAAAAGAGGAAAAGAGGTAGGGTTAGAGAGATGGCACCCTGTGAATAAGCCTTCCCCCAACCTACTGCAAAACAGTCCAAATTTTCTTCAAACCAAACAGAACATGCCAAAACCTGTGCCAAACCTGTTGCAAGCCTAAAAAAAAGTTGCACCAGATAGACAAATACAAACCTGCTACTCAAATATTCAAAGTCATCTTGCCAAATATATTCAAATTTCATCAATTCCCCCCCCCCCTAATTTCCACTTCTATTTCACTATAAATAAAAGCCACTGTTTCATTAAAAGGGTGGATTTTTGAGAGAACAGAGCCAACATAAAAACACAGCAAACCAAGAGATTTCTCATAGAGCTAAGAAAAAAGAGTGACAATACACAACCAGCAAAACCAAAAACCCCACAACACCATAAGATCCAGAAAAAACCAAAAAAAAAACTCAGAGAAATAGTAAGAGGAGGACCGACTATGCTTGAACCTGTAATGGAAGTTGAAACAGCAGCCTTCATATGCAGCAGCAGTTACAACAATATCAACATTCAATAGAAGGATATTTGGACATAAAGAAAATAGAACAACAACAACAGCAACAATCACCAACTCAACTCAAACATTATGAAATCCCCATCCTCAATCTCATCACGAAGAAGTCACGGGATAGCTCGCTATCTCTGGCTTTCTACTTCACATATTTGTCGACCTCGAGGTAAGTCACTTCCTCTATTTCATTTATCTTTTTTTCGTATAATTGTACATCTGTTTGTTTTAACTTTCGTTTTAATACCTGATTTCTAACATCCCTGCAAACAAAGAGAACCCCTTTTTTATAAAAAAAAACCCATAACAAGGTATATACAAAGTAGAAAAAATCAAAAAAATACAGAATGTTTGAAGCCTAAGCGGAGAAGTGTTTAGTTTTGTGCTCAGCTATGCAATAGCTGACTTCCTCACTATAAACCCCTTCCCATCTCAGCTGCCAATTATACATGCTTCCCTTTCTCAATTCGCACCTATCTCCTTCAACAAGAACTCATTTCTGTCCAACGTTCTCGTTGTATATCAATCCTTTCATTACCATTGTAAGTTCCCCTTATTCGTGAATGTCTCACAGCTAACAGAACACAACCGACCCGCTTGGAGATTCCCACCTCGTACCTGTTGAAACAATCATTAATTTCTCATAACACACCAATCTCTTGAACAGACCCACAAAGTAGAAACTGAAATTTGCAGAAGGGAACTTTAACGTACCTCTGCTGATGTATTCAACATTACTCTTTCCTCCGTTTCACCTCGACGTCCGCTCGATCCAAGCTGCTCGCAGTTCCATCAAGTTTCCATAATGCAACCATTTGCATCTGCTGGATTAGGAACAGATTCGTAGTTTGGGCAGCAGTTGGGTAATTTCCCTCAACATTCTAGACAGAACTGGGCAAATCAAACTCATTTTTCTGCAAAACCTCGCCGATAACACCAACAAATTAAACTGCGATCACCAGAACTGTAATTAGGTTTATGATTTCACTCTGTTAGAGAAGAACAAATAGAGGATGCTTCAAATAAAACTGTACCAATCCAATGTGAAGAACGCAAATCTGACCCCTCAAAGTACAAGTGTTCGGGTTGCTCGAAACGGTGCTTTGAAGGTGAAGATGATAGGGAAAGGTGAATATTAGATGATGAGGGAGTCTTGGTGTGAGAGAGAAGTTGCGGAGGGGATTGAAGGTGATGGTGATTGTACGAGATCAAGAGGATATTTGTTTGTTTTACTGTGAACATAGAAAGGGAATGGAGCACATGGTTTCAACAACAAGCGACGCATTTCTTCCGCTAGGGTTACAAGCTTATCCTCACCTCTTTCCCAACCGGGTCCAGGCCTAAGCCGGTCTGGCCCAATACTTTTTTTATATAATTTGTTTTGTTTTTTTTCATGCATTTGGCTTTAACCCAATCCGGATTTGCACCTTCTCCCTGGCCCAACAACTTAATTTTTACCTATTTCTTTTTATTAGAATAAAATGAATATATATATATATATATATATATGTGTGTGTGTGTGTGTGTGTGTGTGTGTGTGTGTGTGTGTGTGTGTGTGTGTGTGTGTGTGTGTGTGTGTGTGTGTGTGTGTGTGTGTGTGTGTGTGTGTGTGTGTGTGTGTGTGTGTGTGTGTGTGTGTGTGTGTGTGTGTGTGTGTGTGTGTGTGTGTGTGTGTGTGTGTGTGTGTGTGTGTGTGTGTGTGTGTGTGTGTGTGTGTGTGTGTGTGTGTGTGTGTGTGTGTGTGTGTGTTAGTTTTAGGATGGTTAAAAATATTAAAAAAATATTTTATTTTATTATTTGTTTAGAATACATTTTATTATTTATTTAAAATACATTTTATTTTGTTATCTGTTTAAAATACTTTTTATATAAAAAAAATACAAAAATATTTTGTTAAATAAACATTAGTTTAGTTTAAAATCACAAATATATTTAGGATTAATTTTTAATTTTCTTTTAAGATTTTCTTTACATGTATATCTTAGAATACTTTTAGTAAAAGGTTTTAATTTATTCTTAATTTATTGTTTATTTAACTTGATAAAAACCGTAAAAATGTTCAACGTAAGTTTCTTTATTTGTTTGTTCAAAATCTTGATACCCTATTCCCTTTAGGTAAAATCTATGAGACGATTAAATCTCGTTTCGATCGCTTTATGTCGAGGTAAACTTCAGTTAACTTATGCATGATAACATTAGGGTTTTTTCTAGTCTCCCTCTTACTCCTTTTCTTGTAAATAATTAAAATTTCATTCACAAATAAAAAATCCAAAAACACTTCTAATCATAACTTGAATTCATTTTAAAAACTCTCAAAAACACTCAACCAATCAGAACTCCCCAAAAGGGCATGTTATCTCCGTTCTACCGCGATACCGGTCGTGCCTATTGCTAGAATGCATGCATTAACGTCGCCCACTAAAAAACACAAACAAAAAAACCATTTTCTAAAGGAACTACGGTGTTCTGATTCCTTCATTGGATACGTAGGCAAAGGGTCGCGAAACCCTCACGAACGCATTAATAGAGAAACCATTCATTTCCCCCTAAGCAAATATAGTTATAGATAAACACACTCTTTAAGACAATTAAAAAAAATGGATCCCGTTGAGTACAACGGATGTGAGGGGTGCTAATACCTTCCCCTCACATAACCGGCTCCCTTACCCTTTTTCTTGGTCGCAAGACCATTTTATCCATTCCCTTGTGGTTTTATCGATATTTCCCCTTCCTTCGGAATAAATACAGTTCGGTGGCGACTCTGTGTTTTCTGCCGGTAGCTTCAGACATCAACTCTTTCCGGGGAGGATAAAGTTAAATGACGGCTGGCTTGGTTTCAGATTCCGTAGCAACTTGCTAGGGATAGCAACTTGGACTACACTTTGTTGGAGAAGAGAATCTTGTTAGGGTTTCTGCTTGGGAAATTAAATTTTGTTGGGAAAATAAACCTTGCTGGGGAAATAAACTTTATTAGGGGGATAAACCATGCTAGAGAAGATAATTCTACAGGGGATTTTGCAATGTTGGAGAAATAAACTCAGTTGGGGAATTAAATTCATGTGAACTGTGATGAGGAAGTTTCCACTATATGCTGGAGAAATGATCAAATTCCTTTATCCGCTAGGGGGATTTTATAGGGAGTATGATTATGTTAATAGTTGGAAGATGACCTAATTCCCGTATGAAAGCATATTAGACTTGTGGGGGAATGCATCTTCGTCAGGGATGAACTTGTGAAGGTAACTCTGTAGGGATAGCTCTGTGGAAATTTTCTCTATGGGGATTTGCGGACGACTTGAACGCTATCCCAACTCCTAGAGTCTTTAGTAAATGCTGATCAAAGTGATAAACAAGTGATGAGATAACGGAACATAATCATATTCTTTAATCCCTAACTTTTTCCTGGACTGTCTTTTCAGATTTTCAGTCCATCGGGATACTCTTTTTTTCCCAAGATGCCTTCTCAGTTTTTCAAGTAGCTGATGTACAATTTTATTTATATGTCCCTAATTTTTGCCCGAATCCTTTTGGTTCACCGAGATGCCCTTATTTTTTCCTAGGCTTATCAACCTATCGGTTCTCTTTTTCATGCGTAGTATTTTTGACTATGTCTGTGTTCATAGGGCGCGGGGAATTTTCATTGTCCATGGTAGTGAGTGTTGTAGCATTGCCATAAAATATTTTCTTGATCATACGTGGCCCTTCGTATGTGGGAGTCCATTTGCCCCTGGGATTAGTTTGGTGCACCCGGAGTTTGAAGTTATTGATCAACCATTGGTTACCAGGTTTCTGATAGTCTTGACCTTCCTCAGTATTTTTCTAAGAACTGTCATGGAAGAATGACACCATCTGATACTACTGACATACACAAGCAATTTGGTGACACCAAAGATTCAATTTTCATAGTGGATTTTGCTGAAACTCATAATCAATGTAACATGCCCCAAGTGATTCAGATGGAGATCTGCCCCTAGCTATTCAACACTTTTAAGAGATTCTTTGAATTTTTACTTGACTGCCACTGATGAGTTGGACAAGAACATGTCACGCCCCTTGATTTATAACCCATTGTATCCATGAAAGGCCTGTTACTGGAAGTGTCTTTCTGTTTGACCCATCCTCTAAAGTAATCCTATCCATTGGAAGGATTTTCATTCATTGAATATTCGTCATGGAAATTTCTCTGCTGTCAAACACTTAGTCATATGCAAACAGTGGTATTAAAATGCAAAGCTTATGTCTGTATTGAAGTTTAAAAAATGCATTTTTAGTAAAACAAAATTTGTAAGAATGTGATATCAACTTAGGATTTATAGTAAGCCTTACAGGAGTCAGGATCGTTTTTATAACAATATGCTTTCGAACTAATCCTTGCTTCAGTTAGGACTTTTAAGGGTTGTAACGTGGCCTGGTTCACGGTTTAAGAAACAAAGGATAAAGGCTCAAAATTTATTTATACCCAACCCATTGTCCATGATGTCCTTCAGTCCTATACTCAGTTAATTTGCATTTAGGTTCCAATAGAGTTTAGAATTATAGCACTGAAACTTGGTGATGGTTCATCGAAAGTTTATTTGAGAAGGCAGTCATTTTTTCTTGTAACATCTTTTTTTTGTTGAGGATTTGTAGAGACCTCTTTTTGACTTTATTATGCCTAACTTTTGCCTGAACTATTTTTTTAAGATTACGGTCAGCGGGATGCCCCAGTTGTTTCCTAAGTCTCCTTCATAAGTTTCGACTTAGCAGACTTTTCTTTTGAAAGATAATGACAACCCGACTTAATGATTACGGGGAACCATCACCGAATTTTGATTTGGAAGGATGTCTTCGATACTACCTGTTGTGTATGAAGGAAAAGCTTGTGGTTGAATGCACAATTGAATTAACTGAGAAACTACCCTTCCCCAAGTTATGATTAAGGGTTTTAATTTACGTGAAAAAGAAAAATCCTACTTCTTAGGCTAAAAGGGGTTGACTAGTGTTGTACCCCAAAATTTGCCCTCGCATTTTTCCCCAAGAAATCTCAGCTTCAAGCCTTTCCTGATTTTTTTAAACTGGCTCAAGAATCGGACAAACGGACTTTTCTCGTCAGTCAAAACAAAATTAGGGTTTTATTGATTTTCAGGACTCTGAATTATTTCAAACAGTTGGCTCAGGGTTTTGGTTGATTTTGGCTCAATTTTGATCAGGCGAGCGTTATCTGGCATTTAATCAAGAATTAAGGTTTTGTGGGCATATTCTCAGAAAGATTAAAATTCCACAGCACGTCGCAGTTTATTCCGAGATTCGGGTTAAATTCACATTATCTTGATTTATTCAGTAAAAGAGGCAGTTGGGTTGGATTCATGTTGTTTTGTTTGAGCCCGTCAAAAGAAATGTGCAGTTTGGAATTACAGTGCTTGGCAAAGAATCAGTGAAAAAAAAGGAATGCGCTTGATCAGTTTATTTTGGTTAACTGCTGCTTTGCTTTGGATATTGGAGGAGACAGGTTTAATTGATCAATATTACTAAGACATTGTTTTATTTAAGTTATTTATTATTCTAAATTGGACGATTGAAATTTATTTTTCAATTGTTTTAATTCAAAGAGTTTTAAATAAATAAATAAACAATAAAGAGAAAATAGATTTAATTGGATAACAAAGACTTTTATTGATATTTGAATTATTTGTACAAATATTGTTTATAATTTAAATTACAAACAATAGTTTACATTAATTTAAGTATTACATAAAAAGAAAAACTATCCTATTTATTTCTAATTCTTCATGCTTCATTTTATTCCTCTCCATCCAATTATTCACCTGCAAAAGAAAAGAGAAAGCCAGAAAGCAGTTAAATTGGAAAAGACAGATAAAATTAGACTCATCATTAGGGGCCACTGTCTGGGATCAGTTTACCCTCTCTGCAAATCACGGGATTTCTCCCGGTTCACAAAGAGGGAAGAATTTTATCATAAATGCAAGTGTCAAAATACATATTTTTAAATGTCAAATGCATAAATTCCAAAGTTCAAACTGCATAATCCAATTCCAACTTTCTATCAAAAGCCAAAAGTGCAACTTACTGTCAAAAATGCAAAATCCACTCAAGGATGTCAAAAAAGATTTGGCAAAGATATGGAAGATATCACAAAGTGTAGAAAGCTGTCAAAAAGAGATAAAGAATATGCAGAAGTGATGTGTTATGCAAGCAAAACCTTTATCATCATTTCCCATCAATAGCCCCTTCAGAAAGTACAGTAAAAAACATTTTTAAATTCTTTAAACTGTACTAAGAAAGTAAGAAGAAGAGAGATAAGAGGCAAGGGTTCAGGCTTTATGCAGAGGCAGGATAAGGAGAAAGAGAAGATATACAAAACTGCTAGTAAAGACAGAACCAAAGGGATCCAAGGCCTGAAGATCCCAAGCCTGCCTCAATATACAAACCCACAGGCCTCACAACAAAACAAATACATAACCATACAAGCAAAAACAACAGCCTGCTACTGCATTCTTGCAACAAAAGCTTTAAAACTTCATAAATATACAAAACAACCATTAACCTGTCAAAGAGCCTCAAGAACCCAACCTACTGTCATAACCTCAAACAAAAATTCAAACATGTTCAAAAGCAAAACTTGAGACCAACATGGCATGAACCTGAACCATACCAAGTCTGTACCATTAAAGCCCCATCCTGCCTATCAAAAACCTGTTAAAACCATCACAGTCTGCCTAACCCAAAGAGCCTCACCTGAATCAAAACTAAACCCTGGGCCTCAGAAATCTTCATCACAGGCCAAAATGCAATAGGCAACAGAAACACATTTCAACAGGCATCAAACAAGGCGTCAATCCCAGTATAGTCAAACAAATCTAAGGCAACAAGTATACAGTGTTCAAGAAGAAGAAGAAAGAGGCAAATTCAAGATAAGGTTTTCAGGCTAATCAACATCATCATAAAACCTTCATACGGTAAGGAGTAAGAACGAAATACCAGGGACATCAAGAAAGCTTCATCGCGCAAATCTCCCTCCGCTCGTTCCGGCCTCCTGAGCGCCACATCCCCCGTCTCTCCTCCTTCTCCAAGGTCAGGTAGCCAGCTTTTCTCTCCCTTTCTTCTTCACCACCTCATAATAGTACAGGTTTAAGGATCATAACTCAATTCAAATTGAAACAACGCGTACAATTCATAAAAGAAAAAGGAAACATAAACATTGAAATCGAACCTTTAATAACAAGTCCACTGAGCTCATAGAGGGAAGAGAGACTTTGGGGGTGACGCTGGTGGCCAGATGAAGGAATCGCTCAGGAAGATGAAGATGAAGATGAAGAAGAACGATGAACGAACACGAACGCGCCGCTGCCAACCCTAAACGCTTTGTCCTAACTGAACCACAAAACATGAAACCCTAAATCATTCTGACCCCCAAACGGGCCTTTCCCGTTCCGTTTTGCCCAAAGCCCATTAAGGTTCTTACTTTTCTAACAAAACATTTTATTAAAACACTAACCTCTTTTCTTTATATTATATAAACATTTTTTTTCTTTATTACAAAATCATATAAATAATAAATACATTTTTTATATCATATACTTAAAATTAAAAACGACTTTCTATTCTTTTAATTAAAATATATTTTGTACATAGTTGCATAATTTAATTTCTTGACATTTAAATATTTTTGTACATAAATTTTAAAACATTAATTTTGTACATACGCATAAGATACATTTTATTTTTATACAATATCATTAAATTTGAAAATATCTTCTTTTAATTAAAATATACTTTGTACATAATTGATAAAATACATTTTTTAACATTAAACTCTTAAACACTTAATTAAAACATTTTTGTATATAATAAACAATGATACATCCTATACATTTTTCAATTAGAACTTGAACATACGATTTAATTAAAAAACATTTTCTTTTGTACATATTAAAAATATACAAATCAAAGATTCCTTCAAACACATATTTAGGTCAAATACCCTAATCTCGCCTTAATTTCACATTTCGCACCTCTAAATAATTACATCCACATATACTTGTACACTTACAATATATTTCACATTATACACTTACACAATGCAAATCCGTTCACATTGCCCTATACACATTTGTTTATCTTATACTTGCATATTCGATATTTACATTTTGGTTGCGAATTCGATTTGGTTGTAACTTATTGGATACTATAAGTCTCATCCCCATTCATACACATGTACCCCCACTCCCGGATACTATTTTGTAATAGCGTAGATTTTACATTTTCGCAATTTATAGTTTTCCAATTATACCATGGTTAGACCTAGGGTTTGCATGTACATAAAATCAAACGCTAGATAACCTAATACACAGACAAATACATGTAATCAATGCACAATCACACTTGCACCCTCTAGGGTAATCCCACATGTTGCCTTCCAAAATGGGCCATGCTTGCACGTCGAGTATCTTTGGCAAAACAAAATCAAATGATCATAAGTCTCAAAGTGTTGCCTAACCGGAATGATCATAGTCCCTTCAAAGCAAATTGCCAAAGACACTTGGCACCATTGCATTCATGGTCCATACGATGACCCGCGCCCGTCCCGAATAAACTTCCTAAAACACAAGATTGTCCACCAAATTCAATGGTGAAACAAAATTGTTAAAAGGGGTTAAAACATAACAAAAACCTTTGAGTACAATAGGGTAGACAAAACTCTTAGTTACTTGAGATCGACTTGCAAAAACACTTGCCTTCTTTTCAAAAACCACAATCCACAACACTTTCAAACAAACTCTCAAAAACATTTGAAACATCTTTTCGAAAAGATCCACACTTTTGTAAAACACTCAATCACGAGTCAAATACATTAGTTGCCTAAGACAAGGCATCTTCTTCCAAAACATTTTCAAAAACACCCACACACACACCATTTTCAAGCAATCGAAAAACAAGGCAAGTGATCTAAAAAACCAAGTAACTAAGAGCCCATGGATAACCATGGATGAAAAGGGTGCTAATACCTTCCCTTTTCATAATCTACCCCCCGAACCCAAGAAAACATCTCAAAAGGTTTTTTGCTGTGCTTTTTAACCTTTCCTTAGGATAAAATAAAAAGTCGGTGGCGACTCTTGCTCAACCGAAACATTTGCGAAAACAAACGCAAAACCTCAAGTCAGTTCTCCCACCGCACCACAGAACTGGCGACTCTGCTGGGGATTACTTAAAAGTGGGGTTACCTTAGGGTTTAGATCACCTTTACTTTCAATTGATTGCTTTGTTTACTTTACATTTGTGGGCTTTGTATCAGAGTTTTATAGATCCTAACCCGGATATGGGGAAACCCTTTTAGGTAGCATAATCTGTGAGGGACCTGTCCGGCGTATACCGACATGGGTGAAGCAGTGGCTACGTTGGTGTGGCGTCTTGGTCTGTACCGATATCCCTCGTGTTAAAACGGGGAGAATATGGGTCTTCCAAGGAGTCATTAAGCACCAACCGACCTTAGAACCCTAAATTGACCGACTTGGCCATTAGAACAGTAGCAGTATGCTACACTCATTGAGGCTAAACTCTCGAGATGGTTCCGGCCGCGAGAAAAGGTTGCGATGCTGGAGTTATGACCGATTGAGGGTAGCCAATGATATGAGATCCTCTAGAACCCGGTTACTCTTGATAAGACAGGTTTTAACCAACAAACTGAAATAGGGTAGTACCTGAACCTCATGCAAGCCTAAACCTAAGGCCTTGTTTGCTTTGTGTGAATATGTTTGCCTGTATATACACTCACTTGCTTGTGCATGCATGTACATAACATCATGACATCATACCATAGCATTTTCAATAACCATTTCAAGGATCTCGAGGGTTCTTTTGATGCAGGGTTACGTTGAACCAGACGTCTATCAAGGGGCAAGAGGTTTCTCCTCTAAACCAATCCAGTCAAAGTTCAAGTGCAACAACTTGAATCAGTGGCTATGACCCACTCGACATGGTGAGCTTGATTCTCGTGGAAAGACATCCACCTATGCAAAGCTCTCCAATAAAAAGTTCAAGAACAACAACTTGAATCAGTGGCTATGACCCACTCGACATGGTGAGCTTGATTCTCGTGGAGGGACGTCCACTGGTGCGGAGATCTCCAATCCAAGAGCAAAGTTCAACCTCTAACATTTTCTTGTGTTTACCCCAAGAGATCCTTGAAAGCATGCATCCACATATCATGCATTACATTTTGACAATCTTTCCTTTTTCAGGTTTCCTTACTCTCCTGCTGTTTATTTCAGCAAGAGATGGCTCTAGAACGGTCTGTCAAAGACATCCAAGACCAGACTGCTCAGCTGCAGGAGATGTTCCTGAACTTGTCTCTGGGGCAAGAAGAAATGAAAGCTCTCCTCACCAAGGGCTTGGGGAATTCCAACAATTCCAGGAGTGATCAGATTGCGGAGCTGCAGTTTGATCTGACAACACTGAGGACTCAAATGATGGGACAGTTGGTGGGCCAGATGGCTCTCATCTAAGACCTATCTCAAAGACAAGAGGAACTCAGAGTTCTTGTCCGCCAACTGCTTCCAAACAACCAACTGGGGCAAACATCTGAGGTCGAAGAGCAAGTCACCGCTCAGCCTCCATCAACTCAAGAAGACAAGGGGAAAGCTCCTTTGCTTGCTTCAGGGTCACAATCCCATCAACAACCTCGCCAGCGTCAACGGGGCAGTCGGCGTAAGCAAGAAAAGTCGGGAAGACAGTTCACGGAGACTGAAATACCATCATTTTTCATACTGAAGCGCCTGTTGGAGGTCAACCTACTTACCGTAAAGGACCCTCCTCAGAAGCTCAATACCTCCTCTCCTCACTATCATCCCGACGCATTCTGTGTTTACCACTCCTACAGCCTGGGACACGACACCAATGACTGTTGGGCCTTGAAGAACAAGATTCAAGATCTGATCGACATTGGGGTGCTGGAATTCATGCCAGACGGCGAGATGAAAATCTTCCGTTAAAGGGTTCTCCACCTGAAGTGACGAAGCTCAAGCTGAAAGACCTTTGCTTCTTTTTGAACTTTCAAAGTTGTAATTTCTTTTGCTGTCAAACAATTATCTGTTGATGTTAAACTCTGTTTTCATTAATGCATTGCATATGTTTGTCTTGGATTCATCCATTCGTTTCACTACTGCTTTTCGTTATGATATTTGACTCTTAATAAAAAGCTGTAAGCCTTTAGAGGGAGGATGACGAAACAATACCGTGATCTTATACAGTATGCTTTTGAACAGACCTTTCTGATGATGTACAGGCATTTCTTTCAATTCCCAAACACTGGAGTTATAAGGAAGTTAATCCCTAGTCAACCCCTTCGAGCCAAAGAAGTAGGAGTTTCATGTTCTGAAACGATCAAAACCCTTGATATGAACCTGGGGCAGGGTAGTATCTCAGTTAATTCAAAAAGGAAATGCGCATTGAAGTCGCAAACTCTCAGTTCGTAACACAACGAACAACGTCGAAAAAGAAAGCATTCCTTTGGAATCAAAAGACAAGGGTGGTTCCCTATCACATAGACAGTCAATCTCTCAAAAGAGAAAAGCCCACTGAGCCAAAACCTATAAAGGAGGCTTAAGAAAGCTGGGGCATCCCGCTGACAGTAATCCCGAAAAACGGTAACAGTCAGGCAAAAGTTAGGGATAACAAATCAAAATCAAAATAGTGAGGTCATTACAAAATCCTCAGCAACATGAAAAATGTTGAAAAAGAAAAAAGGAGATGATGAATGTCTCCCCAAATTCAACTGGTGAACCGTCGCCCAAAAGTCGTTCCAAACTCAAAACAGAGTATGACGCAATTAACTGAGCTTAGGTTGAAGGACATCACGAAGAGCGGGTGGGTACAAATATACTTTGAGCCTTTATCCTTTGTTTCTTAAACCGTGAACCAGGCCACGTTACAACCCTTCAAAAGTCCTAATTGAAGCATGGGTTAGTTCGAAAGCATACTGTCACAAAAGGTATCCTGACTCCTGTAGGGCTTTACTCTAAATCTTGTGTTGACTTATCTTATGAAAAGTTTTCTGCTAAAAATGCATTTTTCAAAACTTCGAGACAAACATAAACTTTGCATTATTCGAATATCACTGTCTGCATTTGACCTTTTTGTTTGACAACGAAGAAATTCATACAGCGAATGTTCGGAGGAACGAAAACTCTCTCAGTAAGTCAAAATCACTTCAAGAGGATAACACCTCCATCAAATCTCCTATCAACAAGGGGCATGACCTGTCACAATTCAATTAACCTGGGGCAGTCCAGTCAAGGTCCAACAGATCTTTCAAAATCCAATTAACCTGGGGCAGTCCAGTCAAGATTTCAAGAAATCTCTCAATATGCAGAGTAATCCGATTCAAGATTCCTTCATCACCACTTGGGGCATTCGAATGTCAAAAGTGTTCAACAAATCAACTACAACAATTCCAGATTCGACTCCTGTATCTAGCCAGGGCATATCTGTTGATCATATTTCCATACTCGATTCCTGTATCTAGCCAGGGCACGTCTGAAGAGTTTGAAGATTCGATTCCTGTATCCAGCCAGGGCATATCTGCTGACGACTATTTCCAGATTCGATTCCTGTATCCAGCCAGGGCATATCTGTTGACCATATTTCCAGACTCGATTCATGTATCTAGCCAGGGCACGTCTGAAGAGTTTGAAGATTCGATTCCTGTATCCATCCAGGGCATATCTGTTGACGACTATTTCCAAATTCGATTCCTGTATCCAGCCAGGGCATATCTGTTGACCATATTTCCAGACTCGATTCCTGTATCTAGCCAGGGCACGTCTGAAGAGTTTGAAGATTCGATTCCTGTATCCAGCCAGGGCATATCTGTTGACGACTATTTCCAGATTCGATTCTTGTATCCAGCCAGGGCATATCTGTTGGCCACATTTCCAGACTTGATTCCTGTATCTAGCCAGGGCACGTCTGAAGAGTTTGAAGATTCGATTCCTGTATCCAGCCAGGGCATATCTGTTGGCGACTATTTCCAGACTCGATTCCTGTATCTAGCCAGGGCATATCTGTTGGCGACTATTTCCAGACTCGATTCCTGTATCTAGCCAGGGCATATCTGTTGGCGACTATTTCCAGACTCGATTCCTTTATCTAGCCAGGGCACGTCTGAAGAGTTTGAAGATTCGATTCCTGTATCCAGCCAGGGCATATCTGTCAACTATCACCTTTCCAGATTCGACTCCTGTATCCAGCCAGGGCATGTCTGAAGAATTCCAGATCAACACCTGTAACAACCCAGGAAAACATTTGTGAACGACCGATTGTAGACCAACACCTGTAATAAGCCAGGAATTTATCTACATCACCACTTGGGGCATTCGAATGTCAAAAGTGTTCAAAAACCGATGCAGTTTTAACACAAGCTCATCATCAGGAAGCCCTACACCGGTTCCTCTTCAAGACTTCTGAAAACAGTTATGGATTCTTCCCAAGTAACGGATGTTAATCTATCAGCTTGTTCAGATGCAACCTTTGAAATTAGTTTACGGACGCTTCCCAACAACGGATGTGGCTCTATTGCTGATTCAACTTCAAGATTTCTGAAAATAGTTCACGGGTTCTCCAAGTAAACGGATGTTAACCTATCACTTGTTCAGATTCTTCTCAAGACTTCTGAAAACAGTTTATGGATTCTTCCCAAGTAACGGATGTTAATCTATCAGCTTGTTCAGATGCAACCTTTAAAATTAGTTTACGGACGCTTCCCAACAACGGATGCGGCTCTATTGCTGATTCAACTTCAAGATTTCTGAAAATAGTTCACGGGTTCTCCAAGTAACGGATGTTAACCTATCGCTTGTTCAGATTCTTCTCAAGCTAACCACCACGGAAGATCGCGCTCGCCAAAATTCTCCCTACCCCCAGCGGAGTTCATCAAAATTCCCCAGCAGTAACTTATCTTTGCAAATCCCCAGCTAGAGAATCCTCCGGAATTCAATTCCCCTCAGAGTTTAAGCTTCAGTATCCCCAGCGGAGCCAGACCATTGAACCTTCTCCCCACAGAGTTTTGGAGAGGGCAAATCTTGAGTTCCCCAGTGAAGTCGCCAGAGTCACTTCCCATCAAGCCGAAGATTCTCAATCTGGCCTCCCCAGCATGAGTCTACTAGTTTGGAACCCCCCAGTAGAGGTCATCAGGCGTTCTCTTCCCCGGCAGCAGCCAAGGACTTATCCTCCCCAGCAGCAGTCAAGATGCTTTTATCTTCAGCCATCTCGGATTCATTTATCATCAGCAAAATTATCTCATCAGCTCACATGCGCATCCATCACATTCATAAATATTGATGTCACGTACATCGCATCATGCATCATAACATTGCATACAACTAACCCTTTACTTTTCAGGTAAGAGCAGTCGACAGACGCAGATCATCTCCCGAGATTCATCCAGAAATAGTTCAGATGTGACCCAGACACGGCGACATTCTGATACTTATTCCAGATTCATTCAGACGCATCATCAGGAAACCCTACACCGGTTCCTCTTCAACTTCAAGACTTCTGAAAACAGTTTACGGATTCTTCCTTACAACGGATGTCAATCTACCAACTTGTTCAGACTCTTCTCAACTTTTGAAAACAATTTACGGACGCTTCCCAACAACGGACGTTGCTCTATTGCTTATTCAATCTCAACTCCTAAAATATAGTTTACGGATTCTCCAGACAGGGACGTCAATCTGTTGCTTGTTCGGACCCCGATTCAGAGATGTTCCGAAACATGGAGGCCCTTCTGATACTTGTCCACTCACCATTGACATACAGTTCAACATTTCCAGATGGCATCTATAAGCCCATCCTCCTACCAGCAGTCACCAGATGGCATCTCTAAGCCCATCCCCCGACAAAATTCTATTGCACCAGATGACAACTTTAAGCCCATTCACATCTACCATCATATCGCCGAGTGCAAATTTTCTGGGCACTTTAGTGTCCAATCTCCTTTTACCTTCAAGTCGCGAAAGGCAAACTTGCCAATCTAACTCTTCAGGTCCAAGAAGATTGAACAGGGGCAACTGTTGTACCCCAAAATTTGCCCTCGCATTTTTCCCCAAGAAATCTCAGCTTCAAGCCTTTCCTGATTTTTTTAAACTGGCTCAAGAATTGGACAAACGGACTTTTCTCGTCAGTCAAAACAAAATTAGGGTTTTATTGATTTTCAGGACTCTGAATTATTTCAAACAGTTGGCTCAGGGTTTTGGTTGATTTTGGCTCAATTTTGATCAGGCGAGCGTTATCTGGCATTTAATCAAGAATTAAGGTTTTGTGGGCATATTCTCAGAAAGATTAAAATTCCACAGCACGTCGCAGTTTATTCCGAGATTCGGGTTAAATTCGCATTATCTTGATTTATTCAGTAAAAGAGGCAGTTGGGTTGGATTCATGTTGTTTTGTTTGAGCCCGTCAAAAGAAATGTGCAGTTTGGAATTACAGTGCTTGGCAAAGAATCAGTGAAAAAAAAGGAATGTGCTTGATCAGCTTATTTTGGTTAACTGTTGCTTTGCTTTGGATATTGGAGGAGACAGGTTTAATTGATCAATATTACTAAGACATTGTTTTATTTAAGTTATTTATTATTCTAAATTGGACGATTGAAATTTATTTTTCAATTGTTTTAATTCAAAGAGTTTTAAATAAATAAATAAACAATAAAGAGAAAATAGATTTAATTGGATAACAAAGACTTTTATTGATATTTGAATTATTTGTACAAATATTGTTTATAATTTAAATTACAAACAATAGTTTACATTAATTTAAGTATTACATAAAAAGAAAAACTATCCTATTTATTTCTAATTCTTCATGCTTCATTTTATTCCTCTCCATCCAATTATTCACCTGCAAAAGAAAAGAGAAAGCCAGAAAGCAGTTAAATTGGAAAAGACAGATAAAATTAGACTCATCATTAGGGGCCACTGACTGGGATCAGTTTACCCTCTCTGCAAATCACGGGATTTCTCCCGGTTCACAAAGAGGGAAGAATTTTATCATAAATGCAAGTGTCAAAATACATATTTTTAAATGTCAAATGCATAAATTCCAAAGTTCAAACTGCATAATCCAATTCCAACTTTCTATCAAAAGCCAAAAGTGCAACTTACTGTCAAAAATGCAAAATCCACTCAAGGATGTCAAAAAAGATTTGGCAAAGATATGGAAGATATCACAAAGTGTAGAAAGCTGTCAAAAAGAGATAAAGAATATGCAGAAGTGATGTGTTATGCAAGCAAAACCTTTATCATCATTTCCCATCAATATCCCCTTCAGAAAGTACAGTAAAAAACATTTTTAAATTCTTTAAACTGTACTAAGAAAGTAAGAAGAAGAGAGATAAGAGGCAAGGGTTCAGGCTTTATGCAGAGGCAGGATAAGGAGAAAGAGAAGATATACAAAACTGCTAGTAAAGACAGAACCAAAGGGATCCAAGGCCTGAAGATCCCAAGCCTGCCTCAATATACAAACCCACAGGCCTCACAACAAAACAAATACATAACCATACAAGCAAAAACAACAGCCTGCTACTGCATTCTTGCAACAAAAGCTTTAAAACTTCATAAATATACAAAACAACCATTAACCTGTCAAAGAGCCTCAAGAACCCAACCTATTGTCATAACCTCAAACAAAAATTCAAACATATTCAAAAGCAAAACTTGAGACCAACATGGCATGAACCTGAACCATACCAAGTCTGTACCATTAAAGCCCCATCCTGCCTGTCAAAAACCTGTTAAAACCATCACAGTCTGCCTAACCCAAAGAGCCTCACCTGAATCAAAACTAAACCCTGGGCCTCAGAAATCTTCATCACAGGCCAAAATGCAATAGGCAACAGAAACACATTTCAACAGGCATCAAACAAGGCGTCAATCCCAGTATAGTCAAACAAATCTAAGGCAACAAGTATACAGTGTTCAAGAAGAAGAAGAAAGAGGCAAATTCAAGATAAGGTTTTCAGGCTAATCAACATCATCATAAAACCTTCATACGGTAAGGAGTAAGAACGAAATACCAGGGACATCAAGAAAGCTTCATCGCGCAAATCTCCCTCCGCTCGTTCCGGCCTCCTGAGCGCCACATCCCCCGTCTCTCCTCCTTCTCCAAGGTCAGGTAGCCAGCTTTTCTCTCCCTTTCTTCTTCACCACCTCATAATAGTACAGGTTTAAGGATCATAACTCAATTCAAATTGAAACAACGCGTACAATTCATAAAAGAAAAAGGAAACATAAACATTGAAATTGAACCTTGAATAACAAGTCCACTGAGCTCATAGAGGGAAGAGAGACTTTGGGGGTGACGCTGGTGGCCGGATGAAGGAATCGCTCAGGAAGATGAAGATGAAGAAGAACGATGAACGAACACGAACGCGCCGCTGCCAACCCTAAATGCTTTGTCCTAACTGAACCACAAAACATGAAACCCTAAATCATTCTGACCCCCAAACGGGCCTTGCCCGTTCCGTTTTGCCCAAAGCCCATTAAGGTTCTTACTTTTCTAACAAAACATTTTATTAAAACACTAACCTCTTTTCTTTATATTATATAAACATTTTTTTTCTTTATTACAAAATCATATAAATAATAAATACATTTTTTATATCATATACTTAAAATTAAAAACGACTTTCTATTCTTTTAATTAAAATATATTTTGTACATAGTTGCATAATTTAATTTCTTGACATTTAAATATTTTTGTACATAAATTTTAAAACATTAATTTTGTACATACGCATAAGATACATTTTATTTTTATACAATATCATTAAATTTGAAAATATCTTCTTTTAATTAAAATATACTTTGTACATAATTGATAAAATACATTTTTTAACATTAAACTCTTAAACACTTAATTAAAACATTTTTGTATATAATAAACAATGATACATCCTATACATTTTTCAATTAGAACTTGAACATACAATTTAATTAAAAAACATTTTCTTTTGTACATATTAAAAATATACAAATCAAAGATTCCTTCAAACACATATTTAGGTCAAATACCCTAATCTCGCCTTAATTTCACATTTCGCACCTCTAAATAATTACATCCACATATACTTGTACACTTACAATATATTTCACATTATACACTTACACAATGCAAATCCGTTCACATTGCCCTATACACATTTGTTTATCTTATACTTGCATATTCGATATTTACATTTTGGTTGCGAATTCGATTTGGTTGTAACTTATTGGATACTATAAGTCTCATCCCCATTCATACACATATACCCCCACTCCCGGATACTATTTTGTAATAGCGTAGATTTTACATTTTCGCAATTTATAGTTTTCCAATTATACCATGGTTAGACCTAGGGTTTGCATGTACATAAAATCAAACGCTAGATAACCTAATACACAGACAAATACATGTAATCAATGCACAATCACACTTGCACCCTCTAGGGTAATCCCACATGTTGCCTTCCAAAATGGGCCATGCTTGCACGTCGAGTATCTTTGGCAAAACAAAATCAAATGATCATAAGTCTCAAAGTGTTGCCTAACCGGAATGATCATAGTCCCTTCAAAGCAAATTGCCAAAGACACTTGGCACCATTGCATTCATGGTCCATACGATGACCCGCGCCCGTCCCGAATAAACTTCCTAAAACACAAGATTGTCCACCAAATTCAATGGTGAAACAAAATTGTTAAAAGGGGTTAAAACATAACAAAAACCTTTGAGTACAATAGGGTAGACAAAACTCTTAGTTACTTGAGATCGACTTGCAAAAACACTTGCCTTCTTTTCAAAAACCACAATCCACAACACTTTCAAACAAACTCTCAAAAACATTTGAAACATCTTTTCGAAAAGATCCACACTTTTGTAAAACACTCAATCACGAGTCAAATACATTAGTTGCCTAAGACAAGGCATCTTCTTCCAAAACATTTTCAAAAACACCCACACACACACCATTTTCAAGCAATCGAAAAACAAGGCAAGTGATCTAAAAAACCAAGTAACTAAGAGCCCATGGATAACCATGGATGAAAAGGGTGCTAATACCTTCCCTTTTCATAATCTACCCCCCGAACCCAAGAAAACATCTCAAAAGGTTTTTTGCTGTGCTTTTTAACCTTTCCTTAGGATAAAATAAAAAGTCGGTGGCGACTCTTGCTCAACCGAAACATTTGCGAAAACAAACGCAAAACCTCAAGTCAGTTCTCCCACCGCACCACAACTAGGGATTAACTTCCTTATATCTCCACTATTTAGGAATTGAAGTAAGGCCTGTAAATCGTCAGCAAGGTCTATTCAAAAGCATACTGTATGAGATTATGGTATCGTTTTCGTCATCCTCCCTCTAAAGGCTTATAACTTTTAACGAGAGTTGAATATCACAAAAAGGAAGTAAAAAGAACAGTTTAAATATAGTGAAAACGAATAGATTAATTCAAGACAAACATATTCAATGCATTAATGGAAAGAAAACAAAGTTTGACATAAAGATAAGTGTCTGAACAAACAAAAGAAGTTACAATTTAAAATTTAAATGAATTGGAGGCTCGCAATTTTAGTCATGATTTGGCATGGGAGCAGTGATCACTTTAGGAGTCTCACGAGGGTAAAACTCAATCTCTTTGGAGTCAATCATATCTTGAATCTTATTTTTCAAAACCCAGCAGTTATTCGTGTCGTGTCCAGGACTATTGGAATGATAGGCACATCTTACATTAGGATTGTACTGAGGAGAGGAAGTATTGGGATTCTGAGGAGGATCTCTTAAAGTAATCAGCTCCGGCTTCAACAGATGTTGCAATGCCTGAGACAATGGCATGTTAATCTTGGTAAATTGTCTCCTGGGTGCATCCTACCTACGCTGATTGCCTTGTTGATGTTGTTGATTTGGCACAAGATTAGAGATTAGCACTGCCCCCACAGATTGGTTGCGATCACTTCTAGCACGACCCTTATGGCCATACACAACATTAGCTTCTTTTTTCCCGTTGAACGTCTTCTTCACGGTACTTGAAGATGTAGCCACTTGAATTTTTCCACTTATGATTCCACCTTCAACATATTCCCCTGTTAATATCAGCTTGGTGAATCTGGATGAAGAGCTTCCGATCAGATGATTGAAGAAAGGACCTGTCAAAGTTCCCATAAACATGTCAACCAACTCCATATAAGACAAAGGAGGTTTAACTCTTCCTTCTAGATCTCTCCATTTCCGGGCATACTCCTTGAAGCCTTAGTTTGAGCCTATAATCATACTCTATAATTGCACACGGATTGGTGCAAGATTAACATTGTATTGGTATTGTTTGTAGAAAGTAGAAACCAAATCTTCCCAAGTAGTAATATTGGTTCCTTCCAGTTGATAGAGCCATTCGAGTTGTGTCCCAGATAAACTCTCTTGAAAGAAGTGAAGCCATAACTTTCTGCCAGCGATATATGGTTCGATCTTCCGAACATAAGACCACAGATGAAGCTTAGGAAAACACGCACCAACATATTTAGCAAAAGTGGGGACCTTGAACTTGTGAGGGATAACAAGCCCCGAGATAAGACCTAGCTCTTCAACATCCATCCCAGGCACTTTCTGGATTTCCATAGCATTAATACGATCTTCCAGTTGTTTGTATCTGTCGTCAGTGGAAGGATACTATTCATCAGAATAATCTTCTTCATCAGGAATTTTACCAGAACCAAGGTTGCTTCCCCCCTCAGTTTTGATACTTCTACCGTCTTCCTCTTGATTTTCATCTTCATCTGATGGTATATCAACAACTTGAACCTGTTTTGCGGGACCTTTGAATCTTCTTCCCATGTTGAAGATACCAATCGGTTTCCTAGTCTTTTTCTTCTTGGCAATGAGCGCCATCAGTTCTTGTTGCCCCTTAGCTAAGTTCAGGAGTGTCTCTTAGAATTGAGAATTTTGAGCTTGAAGGTCTTTCACAGTTTGTTCGAGGGCCATCTTTTACTGAAATAAACAGCAAGAAGATGATAAAACCTGTCTTGGGAAATACCTGTTACGTAATGACATGCATGATATGTGGATGAAATGTTTTCAAGGATCTCGCGGGGTAAACAAAAGGAAATGTTAGAAGTTGAGTCTGGCTGCATATTTGACTGAATAACTTTGCATCTTTGGACGTCCTCCTATGAGAATCAAGATCACCATGTCTAGTGGGTCCTAGACTTTGACTCAAAAGAAAGTACTTTGATCTTTGACGGCACTAGAGGAAAATAAATCCCCTTGGCCCTTGCTAGCAGTCTGCATCACAGGCCCTTGAGATCCTTGAAATGATAAGTGAAAATGATATGGTATGATGTCATGATGTTATGATGTCACATTTGAATAGATAAAAAACACAATTAAAGCACACAAGAGCCTTAGTTTTAAGGCTTGCATTGGGGTTTGTAGATAAGTACCCTCTTGATGTTCAGTTGGCTTAACCTGTCCTGAGAATACTAATCGGGTTCTAGGAGTCTCATATCACTGACCTTTCTCACAGGCATTGTTTCAGTAGTGAAACTGACTTGCCACCGAAATATCACGAGAATCGAATCTCAATGCGTGTAGCATCGAGTATCAACCAACTTTAGACTGTACCAAAGCCCGCCATATCACTACTTTCTAATGGATAAGTTGGGTCAATTAAGGTTCTAAAATTCAGTTAGTGCTTATGACACCATGCGGCAGCCTAGTGTTCTCCTTGTCTGACTCAAGGAACACCATTACAAACCAAAGCATCGCACTAATGTAGCCATCACTTCAACCATATCGGTCTATGCCATACAGTTTCCATGATATATAGTGACTTACCTAAGGTCCCTAGATCTGGGTATATGATCTTTGCAAGAATGTAAACCCAAGCAACCTAATTAAAGATAAAGAAGACAAAGTAGACAATTTAAAGCAATTTAAAGGTGATCTAAACTCTCAGGTAACCCCTCTTTTTAGTAGTTCCTCAGCAGAGTCGCCAGATTTGTAATACGGTGGGAGAACTGACTTGGTTTTGCATTTTATCACAAAGGAAAGGGTGAAAAGAACAGGAAAGACCTTCGAGATTTTTGAGTTCGGGGGGTAAGTTATGAAAAGGGAAGGTGTTAGCACCCTTTTCATCCGTAGTTATCTATGGGATCTTAATCACTAGCTCACTTTGTTTTGAAAATTTCTTAGTGAATGTGTGCTTGAAAAATATTTTGAAAATGCCAATTGTTAAGAAAACTTTGTAATGATTCTTGTATCAGTCCTCAAGAATGCGTACAAAGTGTTTGTTTGAAAATATTTTGTTTTGAAAGTGTGATGTGAAAATATTTTGTTTTGAAAAGTTTGTGAGCAAGAAATTAAAAGTATTCTATCCACTCAAGGTTGTTCTTGTTATTTTCCTCCTCCTTTAGAGATAGTGATATATGTACCATTAGTTGGTAGGTAGCCCCATCGTTGGATGTGAAGGGACGGACGTGGGTCATCATACATTCATCGAAGGCAACTCGTAAAAACGCTTTATTAATTATCGTTTAAGGAACTAGATCATTTACCGAAGGCAACATTGAAAGGGTCATCGAGGTATTATTGTCTTTTGTATCGGAGGTAATTTGCTAAAGCGTCCCCACGTTCGAGGGACATGACTGTTTAATCGAAAGGCAACAAGAGAGACTAACCTATAGGTGTGCATGTGCAAGTGTTTTGTATTCAATTATTTTGTCTTGAAGTTAGGTTATCTATCAATTGGGTTTTATCTTTCCATACAACCCTAATTACTAAGTGGTAATATAGCAAGTATAAAAAAGACAGTAAAGGTGTGAAAAGTAAAAGCAGAAAAGATAAATCTAAACCTATTACACGGCCTTGGGGCAGTTACATAATAGAAAGCGGAAATTAAAAACCCCAGGTCCTCTCCAATCTTCAATACACGCTTCACCACTAGGCCAACCTGGTCATTCGTTATAATGTTGAAACAAAAAACAAAATAATGTAAATTAATCGCAAGTTTCAAAGATGCGCGCTATTTCAAATAGGCAAATACATGGTTGCCACGTGATTGTCTCCTTCCCTAGGACTGTCGCTTTTGATACCAACCCTGTTAGAACAATGTTTGAATCTACTACCCTATATTTAAGTTTTGATGATAACAAAGTGAAAAGATATAGTATTTATAAGTTTCATGAATGAACTATCTGCTGCCTAAAATTATTATGTTCTGACTTGCAGATACTCTGATTGATATAAGCAAGATCACGTTTATTCAGCATCAGAATTTGATTTCATACACCAGCATCAGAAGTTGCTACATCAGAACGTCAAAATCAGATGATCAACTCACGTACATGCTGAAGCTTGATGAACAAGACTGCGCTCAAACACTCTGATACAGAAACAATAGTTCATCCGCAGCGAAGCAGAATCAGAATGAGCCAAGCCAGAACTTGCGTTAAAGAAGCAACGGTACTGTGCATTGAAAGCTAATTAATTCCAACGGCCTCATTCTAGACAAGATCTGCTCAAAAAGGAAAGCTTGTTATTAGCATTGAATCAAGAATATTGCATTCAACGTTCATCTTCTCAAGTGCTATATAAACAAGGCTTTGAAGATTATAATGGCTAATGCTCTCCAAATCTCTACACGCACAAAGCTGAACCATAATCTTCGTTCTACCAGTTTTGCTAAACCACATACTCTGATATTCCATTACAGTTTAGCAATCTAGTTTCTAAGCTTCATTTTGTGTATACATCACAGTTGTGATAAAGTTTTGTAGAAAACATCCACACACATTGTTTTATCTCTTTGTAAGAAAGTGTTGCCTTGACAAACCGGGTTGTGGTTTGAATCAAGAAGGCTTTAGCAGTTGTTAAAGTAGTCTGTAATATTCAGTTGAATATAGTGAATTAAGACCTCGTTGGAGAGAGGCGAAATCACCTTGACGGGTGGACTGGAGTAGTTTGAGATCAAACGAACCAGGATAAAAATATCTTGTCAATTGCTTTAGATTTCAGTTTTACAATTCAACCCCCCCTTCTTGTGTTTTTCACCCCTTCAATTGGCATCAGAGCGCCTGGTTCTGAGCTAAAACACTTAACCGTGTCAGTACAAGATCCAGCGTCAGAAAAACACAATGGCAGGAAACAATTCTCACTTCAGCAATGACAATAACGAGGACAGAGACAGATTCAGTGGCAAACCTCCAGTCTTTGATGGAGAAAACTTTGATTACTGGAAAGACAGAATTGAAAGCTTCTTTCTAGCACATGATGCTGATCTGTGGGATATGGTGACAAATGGATACACGCACCCTGTGAATGCAAGTGGTCAGAAGATTGATAGAAAATCAATGACTGATCAACAAAAGCGTGACTTCAAGAATCACCATAAGGCCAGAACCATCCTCCTCAGTGCCATCTCCTATACTGAGTATGAAAAGATCTCCAACAGAGACACAGCAAAAAATATCTTTGATTCTCTCAGAATGACGCACGAGGGCAACGTTCAGGTCAAAGAAACAAAAGCTCTGGCGCTCATTCAGAAGTATGAGGCGTTCAAAATGGAAGAATCTGAATCCATTGAAACTATGTTCTCTAGATTCCAGATTCTGGTAGCTGGTCTCAAAGTTCTGGACAAAGGATACTCTACTGCTGATCATGTCAAGAAAATAATCAGAAGTTTACCCAAGCAGTGGAGGCCTATGGTTACTGCTCTGAAGCTAGCTAAAGATCTCAACAAAATCACTCTGGAGGAACTTATAAGCTCCCTCAGAAGTCATGAGATAGAGCTAGAAGCTGACGAGCCTCAGAAGCAAGGTAAGCCTTTAGCATTAAAATCTAACATAAAATCTGAGTCTAAAGTTTTGCAGGCAGTTGAAGAAACATCTGATGGATCCTCATCAGAAGAAGACGAACTTTCCCTTCTTTCCAGAAGAGTAAATCAACTGTGGAAGCAAAGACAAAGGAAGTTCAGGAATCCCAGAAGATCTGATCAGAACGAGTCCTCTTCCAGATACAGAAGGACAGATTCTTCCTCTGGATACAGAAGATCTGAAGGCTCCTCCAGTAGCAAGAAGCCAAACACAAAAGACATCATCTGCTATGAGTGCAATGAGCAAGGACACTACAAGAGTGACTGTCCAAAGCTTCAGAGGGAAAAGCCCAAAAAGAAGTTTGGAAGAGAGAAGAAGAAAAGTCTCATGGCCACATGGGATGACTCTGACTCGTCTGAAGCTGACTCAGAATCAGATGATGAAAGGGAAAACATAGCTCTCATGGCTAACATTCCAGATGATAGTGAAGCTTCTGAATCAGACTCAGAATCAGACACAGAAGAGGTATTTCCTAACTTCGCTGTTAACTTTACAAAGGCTGAACTTGCTGAAAGCCTTAATGAGATTCTGGAACGTTATCAGCAGATTAGAGCTAAATTCAGAGACCTGAAAAGGAATCTTGAATCTGACTCTAATAAGTCTGAGAGTCTCAAATTGGAAAATTCTGAGCTGAGAGATAAAATTTCAAAATTAGAAAACACTTTACAAAACTCTCAGAAGGAACCAATTTCTGAAACTCCCAGCAACGCTGATGAGATCATCAAGGAGTATGATCACAGTTTCCAGAAGTTCCTAGCTAAAAGCATAGATAGAAGCAGAATGGCTTCAATGATCTATGGAGTTAGCAGAAACGGCAGGAAAGGAATAGGATACCAAGGTAAGGTTCCTACACCAAAGAATGTCATGGACTTAACCATTAAACACACTCCTCTAAATTCACACTTTGTGTATGGTCACACACATGACATCAAATATACTAGCAGTAAGCACTCTGTGAAACCAAAATTCAACCAGAGTTTTGGTAAAACTAACAAATCAGGACCCAAGAAAATCTGGGTACCTAAGGACAAAATAATACATGTTGCAGATATCTTTAGCAGCAAGTCAGAAACACCAGTCATGGTACCTGGACTCTGGCTGCTCACGACACATGACGGGAAGAAGGCATATGTTCCAAAGCCTGGAACTTAAGCCTGGAGGCCACGTTGGCTTTGGAGGCAATCAAAGGGGAAAGATAATTGGCTCTGGAACTGTAGGTAATGGAAATCTTCCCTCTATTAATAATGTTCTGCTAGTAGATGGATTGATGCATAATCTGTTATCCATAAGTCAATTAAGTGATAACGGTTATGATATAATCTTTAATCAAAAATCATGTAAAGCTGTTAGTCAGAAAGATGGGACTATCCTGTTTAATGGTAAGAGGAAAAACAACATTTACAAAATCAAACTTTCTGAACTAAAGAGTCAGAATGTAAAATGTCTTCTGTCTGTTAACAACGAGCAGTGGATCTGGCACAGAAGATTGGGGCATGTTAGTATGAGAAGAATATCTCAGATTAACAAACTCAATCTGTTCAGAGGACTTCCTAATTTGAAGTTCAATTCAGATGCTCTGTGTGAAGCATGTCAGAAAGGCAAATTTGCAAAACCTTCTTTTAAATCCAAAAATGTTGTTTCCACCTCTAAGCCATTAGAACTTCTGCACATTGACTTATTTGGACCAGTTAAAACTGCTTCAGTCAGTGGAAAGAAGTATGGGTTAGTAATCGTAGATGACTATAGCAGATGGACATGGGTAAAGTTCTTAAGACACAAGGACGAGTCACACTCTGTGTTTGTTACCTTCTGTAACCAAGTTCAGAATGAAAAAGATCTTAGAATCGTTAAAGTCAGAAGTGATCATGGTGGAGAATTTGAAAATAAAGATTTTGAGTCATTCTTTAATGACAAAGGCATTCTGCATGATTTCTCTTGTCCTAGAACTCCCCAACAAAATGGAGTTGTAGAACGAAAGAACAGAACATTGCAAGAAATGGCCAGAACCATGATCAATGAGACAAATGTTGCTAAGACTTTCTGGGCAGAGGCAATAAACACAGCGTGCTACATTCAGAATAGAATCTCAATAAGACCTATTCTGGAAAAGACTCCATATGAATTGTGGAAGAACAGAAAGCCCAACATTTCATATTTTCATCCATTTGGATGTACTTGCTTTATATTGAATACAAAGAATTATTTGAACAAGTTTGACTCTAAGGCACATAAGTGTATTATGTTAGGATACTCTGAACGCTCAAGAGGGTACAGAGTATACAATACAGAAACACAGATTGTGGAAGAATCAATCAGTGTTTGTTTTGATGACAAGCTTGACTCTGAAAAGTCAAAGCAGAATGAAACTTTTGCAGGTATAGAAATTGAATTTGCAGGTTCTGAAGACAAGTCATCAGAAGCTCTCAACACAGACATTCCTTCAACGTCTGAAAGGAGCACTGCTAGAAATCCTACAACAACTGCTGATCAACCTCAGAAGAGATTGCCCAGAAGCAGCTTGGATCACCCAGAAGAGACTATCCTAGGAAGAAAGGAAGATCCAATCAGAACAAGAGCAAGCTTCAGAAACTCTGAAGAAACTCTTATGGGACTTGTGTCTCTGATTGAACCTTCTTCTATTGATGAAGCACTTCTGGATAATGAATGGATTCTGGCAATGCAAGAAGAGCTGAATCAATTCACCAGAAACGACGTATGGGATCTCGTTCCCAGACCAAAAGGATTCAACGTCATTGGAACAAGATGGGTGTTCAGAAACAAGCTAAATGAACAAGGTGAAGTCATCAGAAACAAGGCACGACTGGTTGCACAAGGTTACAGTCAGCAAGAGGGGATAGACTATACAGAAACCTTTGCCCCAGTCGCCAGGTTAGAATCTATCAGACTTTTAATTTCATTTGCTGTTAATAGAGGCATCACTCTGCATCAGATGGATGTCAAAAGTGCATTCTTAAATGGTTATATAGAAGAAGAAGTTTATGTTCACCAACCCCCAGGTTTTGAAAATACAAAACATCTAGAACATGTTTTCAAACTAAAGAAGTCACTGTATGGTCTGAAACAAGCTCCCAGAGCTTGGTATGAAAGGCTAAGTAACTTTCTGCTTGAAAATGAATTCACCAGAGGGAAAGTGGACACTACTCTATTCTGTAAAACAGTTAAGAGTGACATCTTAGTCTGTCAAATTTATGTTGATGATATCATTTTTGGTTCTACTAATCCTTCTCTTGGAAGAAAATTTGCTAAGTGTATGCAGGCAGAATTTGAGATGAGCTTCATGGGGGAACTGAAATTCTTTCTAGGAATTCAGATCAATCAAACTCCAGAAGGAACTTACATTCATCAGAGCAAATACATCAGAGATCTTCTGAAGAAATTTGACCTCTCAGAATGTAAGCCATCAAAGATTCCAATGCATCCCATGTGTATTCTGCAAAGAGAAGAGGTAAGCAAAAGCGTAGAACAGAAAGTCTACAGAGGTATGATTGGTTCTCTCCTCTATCTGACTGCTTCAAGACCTGACATATTATTCAGCGTTTGCATCTGTGCTAGATTCCAATAAGATCCTAGAGAATCTCACTTAACAGCTGTTAAGCGAATTTTCAAGTATCTGAAAGGTACTACTAATCTGGGTTTGTTTTATAGAAAATCTAGTGATTACAGCTTAGTAGGCTACTGTGATGCTGATTTTGCTGGAGACAGAGTGGAACGTAAAAGTACTTCTGGAAGCTGCCAGTTTCTAGCAGAAAATCTGATCTCTTGGTCCAGCAAAAGGCAATCAACAATTGCTCTGTCAACAGCAGAAGCTGAGTACATAGCAGCAGCAGGATGTAGCACACAAATGCTCTGGATGAAAAGTCAGCTTGAAGACTTCCAGATTTTTGAGAGTAACATTCCTATACTTTGTGATAATACTTCTGCTATTTGCTTAAGTAAGAATCCTATTTTACATTCTAGAGCTAAGCATATAGAAATAAAACATCACTTCATTAGGGACTATATTCAGAAAGGTATTTTGAACTTAAAATTTATAGATACAGACCATCAATGGGCTGATATCTTTACTAAACCCCTTTCAGAAGATAGGTTTAATTTCATTCTGAAACATCTCAGCATGAAAGTATGCCCAGAGTGAAAATGTTTTAATTCCATATATTTACTTTCAGAATGTAATTATTTTACTGTGAACTTCTGATCAATCTCCTTTCAGAAAGATAGAACATGCAGATTGTATCAGATGTAAGTCTAAAGATCTGAGAGTCTAATCTCAAAGACAGACGTGCTGATCACTACATCAAACAAGTGTCATCCAATCATCAGCATATCTCTGAAGCAGAACGCGTGCACGCTTCTGAGAAGGCAAAGCGCTGATTGGGTGCATTGAGACACATGTCTGGTAACCGTTTTTAAGTATCTTTCTCAAATCCCCCAAAATCAGCAAGCATTTAATGAAAAGTAATCATGCTTTTAAATGGCAATCATGATCTTTCTCTCTCTTAAAAACGTTTAACTTTTCAAAATAATTTTGAAAACTCTATTTAAGCACATTAATCTCTCATTTGTTCTTTACGCTTTCTCACTATCACTCAAGCTTTTTCTGCATATTTCTGAGTTCATCTCTTGCAAACCTTTTTTTTCTCAATTCATTCTCAAAGCTTTTTTAGTGTGAACAATGGCATCCTCCAGCATTTCTGCAGGCAATCAGAAGAAAGCAACTTCTGAGCAATATCAGGTGCCACTCAGAACTCTTCTCACTCCGGTGAAGAACCTTGAAGTGCTCTCTGAGTTAATCATTGACTTTGAAAGCTTGAAGGAAAATGGTTTTGACCTAACTGAAGAAATTAGGGCTCAAAAGTGGGAGAGGTATTTCGATAGGTTGGTTGGACCAACATTCCCAGCGCTGGTCAAGGAATTTTGGATTCACGCCAAAGTTTCAAAACATCTAGTCATCTCCTCTGTCATGGGGAAGAAGATTGTGATTTCTGAAGATCTTATTGCAAGGCTAATCGGTCAAAGTGGTGGTGGCGTCCGTTGTGTGGACATGGCTGAAAGATGCGCTAATGTAGGTGTGGTAGCTAACAGGATTTTCACTCTTGGGATGCCCAGCAGCAAAATTAAGGATCTGAAGGATCATTGCAGAGTATGGGCTAAGATTGTTCTGGGATGCTTCAACCACAGGAAACCAACAAGTTCTCCTGATTATATAAATGTGGATCAGCAGTTTCTGATCTACTTTATTGATCAGAAGATAAAGATAAATCTGGCGCACTTCTTGTTCAACCATCTCAAAACCAGTGTGAAAGAAACAAGAGAAGAAGAAAGAACCAAGAGGGACTGGATACCGTTTGGAAGGCTTATATCAGATATTCTGACAGAGAATAGGCTGATTGAACATCTGATAGAAGCTCAGGAGCTGAGCACTATTGAACCAACCATTGGGAAGCCTCTGAACGCAAAGAATCTGAAAAAGATGAAGCTGATAGAAAATATTCAGAAGGAACCCAGAGCTACTTCAACTGCTGATATCTCCAGCAGAAGAGTGCCTCTGAGTGATTTTCCGGTATTTTCTGAAATGGAATCCAAACCAGAGATGTTTCTCAGGTACCCAGATGCGTACAAGGCAGAAGATACAGGTTCAAAGCTGAAGATCAAAGATCTGAGTCAACCCCAAGCAGAAGTGACTTTGAAGAAGACAAAGAAGAGGAAAGCGCCATCAGAAGGATCATCTCATCAGTCTCCAAAGAAAAGAGGTATTTCATCTGCTGCCCCTATTTCAAAATCTTTTACTATTCCAGCATCTGCTGCTCCTCAAACCTCCCATAGAATATCAATCCCAATCCCTACCATTGATGAAACCATACCAGAAGACCCTTCTGAGGCCTTACTACTCAGAAGACCCAGAACCAAAATCCCCAAACAACCAACAATTTCAACAACAACAGCACTTGACCAAGTACTGGCTGATATTGAGCGTGAACATGCCTCTGCTAAACCAAACTCTGAATCACAAAATATTCCTCCTCCACAACCAGAACAACAACAACAACCAGAACCAGAACCACAACAACAACAACCACTCACAGAAGAACCTCTGATCCCTGAGCAATCAGAGATTCCACCTCCCTCTCCCCAACAAGAAATAAATCCACCTTCACCACAAACAGAGTTTCACCATTCTGAAACCCCTTCTCCTCATAAATCTGACCCTCACTCACCTCAACCTTCACCGCTGGCAATCCAGTTGCCATGTGGAACCACTATTGTCATGCCCCAGTTACCATCTTCAGAAGAATCGACACCACCAAAGACTCCCAAAACACCACCCACTCCAATCGAAATATTTGACTCTGATACCCCTCCTCCAAAACAAACAGCCTCTCAGAAATCCGCTGAAAACCCCAGCAGGACTTTCATTGACTTAACCAGTCTTGAACGTCTTGCTGTTTTAAGACACAAAATTGCCATCCCAAAACCAAAGCAACCAGATGTTGGCTCTGGTATTTTGAATTTTGAAACAGGTGTGCTGCAATGGATTGCTTCTTTGAAGCAAGTCTGTCCTGGGATGATTGACCCAGCTGCTTCTGATCAGCTCTGGTCACAGTTCAGACTATGGGTACGTGCTGAAGCCCTCAAGTTGCAGGATATCAACTATGAGCAGGCTCAACAGAACTTCAGCAAGCTGCTGAAGGAAGTTGAACGTCAGCTGCCTCAGGAAGTTGTGCTCCCTCTGGACAGTGAATCTTGGTCTGAGAAACAGCAAGCTGCAAAGGTGCAACCATCAGAAGAAGACAAGACCATTCAGGCTGAAGAAAATCAAGCAGAAGATGTCGCTGAAAGTTCTGAGAAGCCTCCTGCTTCTGATGCTTCTCAAGCTGCCTTGGACATGCAGACTCTGGAAGAACTAAGGCTGAATGACTTGCGTCTACAGCAGCGGATGGAAGAAAATGATCAGAAGATGAAAGCAAGAATGGATGTGCAGGACAGCAAGATCGACTCTGTTGTCAGCATGGTGCAGAAGCAAAATGAAACTTCTGAAAAGATTCAAGCGATGCTGGAGAGCCTGTTCACACGCTTGCCTCCTCAACCTTAAATCTTTTTTCATGCATGACCTTTTCCATACTTTCTTGATTTGCTGATGTACTGTTTTGATTAAGTTTTTGTACTATTTTCTTGCTCTGATTCTGAACTATCTTAATATAATTTGTTTTTCTGATCTTAATTGTTTTAGCACATCACCAACACGTTTTGATTGCTGACAAAAAGGGGGAGAACAAGAATGATATTTAAATCAATAACGGCTAACTAGACAGAAATTCTCAAACATTCTAACTTTATTACTTGAAATGTTTTTTTTTCTGTTTTGTTTAAAGTCTACAGGCACAAGGAAGCTCCTGGACACTCTGAAGACTAGAAACTCTTATCAATGTTGCTCTGATCAATATGAAGTTCTGATCGTCCTAATACTCTGATCCAAAGCAAAGCTCTGACAAGAAAAGCTCTGAAGCTCTGCTCTCTGATGTTCAAAGAAAGAAAAAGATCTGATCCTGAAGAACACGTATAATCAAAGGGAAGTAATCAACTCAGGGGGAGTATCTCTTAAACTCTGACTTCTCCGTACTTCTTACTCTGATACATTTTCCAGATACCTTTTCACGTTATTTTTCATTTAAAATATCTAGTTTTTGTCATCATCAAAAAGGGGGAGATTGTTAGAACAATGTTTGAATCTACTACCCTATATTTAAGTTTTGATGATAACAAAGTGAAAAGATATAGTATTTATAAGTTTCATGAATGAACTATCTGCTGCCTAAAATTATTATGTTCTGACTTGCAGATACTCTGATTGATATAAGCAAGATCACGTTAATTCAGCATCAGAATTTGATTTCATACACCAGCATCAGAAGTTGCTACATCAGAACGTCAAAATCAGATGATCAACTCACGTACATGCTGAAGCTTGATGAACAAGACTGCGCTCAAACACTCTGATACAGAAACAATAGTTCATCCGCAGCGAAGCAGAATCAGAATGAGCCAAGCCAGAACTTGCGTTAAAGAAGCAACGGTACTGTGCATTGAAAGCTAATTAATTCCAACGGCCTCATTCTAGACAAGATCTGCTCAAAAAGGAAAGCTTGTTATTAGCATTGAATCAAGAATATTGCATTCAACGTTCATCTTCTCAAGTGCTATATAAACAAGGCTTTGAAGATTATAATGGCTAATGCTCTCCAAATCTCTACACGCACAAAGCTGAACCATAATCTTCGTTCTACCAATTTTGCTAAACCACATACTCTGATATTCCATTACAGTTTAGCAATCTAGTTTCTAAGCTTCATTTTGTGTATACATCACAGTTGTGATAAAGTTTTGTAGAAAACATCCACACACATTGTTTTATCTCTTTGTAAGAAAGTGTTGCCTTGACAAACCGGGTTGTGGTTTGAATCAAGAAGGCTTTAGCAGTTGTTAAAGTAGTCTATAATATTCAGTTGAATATAGTGAATTAAGACCTCGTTGGAGAGAGGCGAAATCACCTTGACGGGTGGACTGGAGTAGTTTGAGATCAAACGAACCAGGATAAAAATATCTTGTCAATTGCTTTAGATTTCAGTTTTACAATTCAACCCCCCCTTCTTGTGTTTTTCACCCCTTCAAACCCTTTACCTACGGACAAACTCGTCACTATAGGCTATAGTGACGGTTTTTATGCATGGCTATAAACCTGCAAAATCTTAAAACGAAATTCAAGCAATATAAATTCCATTCAAGGGCATGAATCGAATGTATTTCATCCCCTGAACATGAAGAGGCCCTTAATTTGGCCTAATTTTTCCTCTAGCTAGGGTTCCCCAATTTGGAGCTCACGAACCCTAATTATGGCAAGTAACCATTCCTGCATCAAAACTTAAATCCAAGCTATCAAAAAGATTCCCAGAATGATCATGGACATGTATATGCAAGCAGATTGGATTAAATATACATAAAACTAAAAGAACAAGTTTGAGTTCAGACGATGCAAACCGTGAGGTGTAGCTGACGATTCTAGTGGTTTGATAACTTGGAAGTGATTGGAATAGCTTCAATGCACGCCCAAGAATAGATTGTTGGCTTTAAATTGCCTTGAATCATTCTCTAGATTGAAAACCGAATCACACTTTTTACAAGAAAACCACGTTTTGTTTGATGCTTTTAACCACTGCAATCCTTGTCTTATGCCTTGTACATGTTCATTATATATCCTAGAACGGATTAGGGTTATAAAACTGATTGGTATCTTTTCAATTATGGAAGATTTGATTTGATTTCCATGCCATATGCAAACTTGCGATATTGAGCCAAATTATCCCTTTCTTGTACCAATCATTATTGATTCTATTTGGCCTTGATATTTCAGCATATTTTGATTGCAAACCTATCAAAAAATCATATCAAAACAAATCTTTGATATTATTTACCAATTATTTGATTTAATTCAATTTTAATTAATAAAAAATCACAATAAAATGGAAAATAAAGAAAATAACATGTGGATGGATATTTAGGTCGTGGATCATGTTATAAGTGAGGTTCAATCATGAAATGCTAGGCCCATTTAGTAAAAAAATGCATTTTTGAGTATATTTGACTTTTGGCAATTTTGCAAAAAAGGTCAACTTTGACATGTCATATCTCTTCCAATTTTAACCCTAGAGAGGTGTTCCTAGACTTTTTAGAAATCTTAGGATGTACCCTAAGCAACCCTTTTGGTCTCATCTCAATTGAGTCTTCCATGTTCATGTAAGAAGCTTTGACCCAAAAGGTGTTTTTGTTGACTTTTCAAAAGGACCCATAATGTGGAAATTCATATCTTTTTATGAGTTCATATTTTGAACTTGTTGGATGAAGATTAGTTGTAGGGAGTTTCATCCTCTTCAAAATAATCCTTGGATGGAAAATTTCTGATAAAGCATGTGGAAGTTATGCTTGGTCAAAATTTGGTTGACTTTTCCTGAGAAACCCTAATTTAGCAAATTTTTGGGTTTTGATGAATTTAGGGCATTCCTTGAAGAATCATGATCAACCCTTGATCAAATGATGGATATCACTTCAAAATGTTGATGTTGACCAAAAATATTGAAGTTTGACTATATGTGGGCCATAGTTGACTTTTGACTTAATATAGTCGATTCTTAAGCATCTGAGCAGTTGACTGAGCAAACTTCTTGTGCAAGGCATGAAACTTGACATGGGGGGTCTTGATAACATATTAGGACCATGGAGAGCATATGAGGTCTTTATAGTCCACCTATCTTGATGAAAATGGAAACCCTAATTTGAGACACACTGCCTTAGGAGAGAATTTGTCTGGTCAACTCTTAGAAAAACTTGAGCAAATTGAGGATCTCTATGAGTATGTATTGAGTAAAATGAGAGAGGAAATTT
Organism: Vicia faba; assembly: GCA_948472305.1. Lineage (NCBI taxonomy): Eukaryota > Viridiplantae > Streptophyta > Magnoliopsida > Fabales > Fabaceae > Vicia > Vicia faba. Next base: position 1,396,174,901 of record OX451741.1, read on the forward strand.
TGGGGTACAACAGCTGCCCCTGTTCAATCTTCTTAAACCTGAGGATGTAGATTGGCTCGTCTGCCTTTCGTGATCTGAAGGTGGAAGATGATTGAACACTAGAGTGCCCAGAAATTTGCACTCGTATGAAGTGATACTTGATTTGTGATATCGGGAATGGGCTTATAGATGCCATTTGGAAGTTTCTAGAGAATTTTCAGAGATGGGCTTAAATGCCATCTAGAGGATGTTGATTTCTTGAGACATTCCTTCGATGAGAGTTCCTGTTCCTATTGTTGATGAGGAATCTGCTGAGGAATGTTGGTATCTGTCTTGAGAGAATAGAATTTTAAGAGCTTCAGTTGTCTGTTACTCTACTGGGGGAATTGAGGAAGCAGAAGTGAACTGCATATCTGGTCAAGGTACAAGCTGCACCGCGACTTACTGGGGAAATGCGAAACCAATCGTGTTTGATCGGGTCCCGGTCTTATAGTGTTGTGGACTGCTGTCTGGAAACCTGGATGGTAAGGTTATGAGAAGGAACCTGGATAGTAGGGTTACTTCGAAATGAAAGCCTGGATAGTGGGTCTGTGAGAAGGAACCTGAGTCATAGGGTTACTTCGATATAAAAGCCTGGATAGTAGGGCTGTGAGAAGGAACCTGGATAGTAGGGTTACTTCGATATGAAAGCCTGGATAGTAGGGTTGTGATAAGGAACCTGGGTCGTAGGGTTTCTTTGAAATGAAAGCCTGGATAGTAGGGCTGTGAGAAGGAACCTGGATAGTAGGGTTACTTCGAAATGAAAACCTGGATAGTAGGGCTGCAAGAAGGAACATAGATAGTAGGGTTACTTCGATATGAAAGCCTGGATAGTAGGGTTGTGAGAAGGAACTTGGATAGTAGGGTTACTTCGATATGAAAGCCTGGATAGTAGGGTTGTGAGAAGGAACATGGGTTGTAGGGTTACTTCGATTTGAAAGCCTAGATAGTAGGGCTATGAGAAAGAACTTGGGTCGTAGGGTTACTTTAAAGTGAAAGCCTGGATAATAGGGCTTATAGGAAGGAACCTAGATAGTAGGGTTACTTCAAAGCGATAGTGTAGGTTAGTTGACCCATTTGATTTCGGGAACTGAGTTTCTATTAGTCGTCTGCAGATGTGACTTGCATAACTGCTGGATTTGTTGAAGCTAAACGTCTTTTCCTGAAAAGATATCAGGGTTAGTTGTATTCGATGCATGAAATGCAGGGTGAGATGATGTTCTCAAATAAATGAGATTATGTTGTATATGATATGTATATGTATGTCATGATGTATGTTCATGAAATGCTATCGGGGTATGCTTTCTTCTGGGAAAATAAATCCCTGACGGTTGCTGGAGATTTGTAAATATTCTGTCGAGAAGAGATGCTGCTTGAGAATAAACTCTGTAGGGAACGAACTTAGAACATGTATTTTTGTAGCTGAAGTGATGAACTCTGTCAGGGATTGAGCCTCTGTATCTGGAGAAATAAACTCCGCTTGGGGGATGATTTTACTTACTCGTCCGCGATTATGAACCTCAGTTGGGATGGTTACGTCCTGTTTCGGGAAAGCTGGCATCAAATGCCTTTGGATGCTTTGACTCTGTGGGCAGTGTATATATCAATAATTATGTTCCAAAGCTGGCTATATCCTGGTACCTGTTGGGCAGAGTAAATGTAGGGTTTGGCACTTCTTGTTTTTGCCCCTGTTTCTGGAATTACAAGTAATTGTCTTTTGTTTCTTGTGTAAATATTTATGAGCAGCAATCATTTTCAAATGCATATATCAAAAATAAGTCATTGGACGTACTTGCAAAATAAAACAGAGAAAGAAAAACAGAATGAAGTCTCTTGTGAAAATGATTTGTATTGATTTTTGAAGTTGTTCTGTAATAGGCATTTTTGTACAAAGAGGATGACGCTCTAGTAAGAGAACGCTGCCAAAAAATAGAAACTATACAATTTTTTGTAAAATAAAGAAAAAATAGCTATGTGAAACAACCCCATTGGGTTCCAACTCTGCTATTGCATTTATATCTTCAAACGTCTCATCACTTTGCTTCTTGGCTGAAAGTTGATCAGATTGATCGGTGTCGTCCGAGCTTGATAGTCGATGCCAAAGTCTAGTCACAAGATGATCCAATGAGACATAGTGGTACGCTTTATATCCCTATTTTTTTCCTGGACTGCCCTTTCGGGTTTTCAGTCCACCGGGATAACCTTTTTTTCCCAAGCCTCCCTTTCGGGTTTTCAACTTGCCGGGTGTACAGATTTTTCATTTTCATCCCTTATTTTTGCCCGAACCCTTTTGGTTCGCCGAGAAGCCCTTATTTTTGCCTAGGACGGTCAACCTAGCGGGTCTTTAATTAGGCGTAGTATCTTTTCACTATGTCTACATTGACAGGGTGAGGAAGGTCGTCACCATCCATGGTGGTTAAAATCATAGCTCCTCCCGAGAAAATGTTCTTAACCAAAAATGGCCCTTCGTATGTGGGGGTCTATTTTCCCCTGGGATCACCTTGTGGAAGTATGATGCGTTTGATCACTAGATCCCTGACTTGATATTCTTGACACCTGACTTTCTTGTTAAAAGCCTTGATCATTCGCTTTTGATACGCCTGACCATGGCAGATAGCAGTAAGTCTCTTTTCATCGATTAGATTTAACTGATCAAGTCGGGTTCGGATCCAGTCGTCTTCATTCAAACCCGCATCCTTCATAATCCTGAGAGAAGGTATCTGGACTTCGATGGGTAGGACTGCCTCCATGCCATATACCAGAGAATAGGGTGTTTCCCCTGTCGACGTCCGTGCTGAGGTACGATACCCATGAAGAGTGAATGGTAACATCTCATGCCAGTCCTTGTATGTCACCGTCATCTTCTGTATTATTTTCTTGATGTTCTTATTAGCCGCTTCAACAACCCCATTCATCTTCGGTCGGTAAGGAGAAGAGTTATGATGCTGAATCTTGAACTTTACAGAGCTCGGTGATCATTGTGTTGTTGAGATTCGTACCATTGTTAGTAATAATTCTCTCTGGCACGCCATATCGACAGATTAGATTATGTTGGATAAATCGCGCCACGACGTTTTTGGTTACTGTAGCAAAGGAAGCTGCCTCAACCCACTTCGTGAAGTAATCAATGGCTACTAAGATGAAGCGGTGGGCCTGATTTCTCCGATCATGTCGATGCCCCACATTGCAAAGGGTCACAGAGCTGTCAAGACGTTTAAGGGGACCGGAGGCACATGCACCTTATCAGTGTAGCTTTGGCACTTATGACAAGTTCAAGAGTGCTAATAACAATCGGCTTCCATAGTGGACCAGTAATATCCTGCCCGTAGGATCTTCTTAGCCATGGTGTGTCCACTGGAATGGGTTCCGAAGGTGCCTTCATGTAGGTCTGTCATGATCCTCTTTGCTTCGTTCTTTATCTATACAGCGTAGTAGTGTGGAGTCATGGTTGCATTTATAGAAGATTCCATTACTGAGGAAGAACTTTGCAGTGAACCTTCTCAGAAACTTATTATCATTGAAAGATGCGCCTCCGGGATACTCTTGAGCCTCAAGATACCTTTTGACTTCATGAAACCAGAGTTTGTCTGCCACTTCTTTGGTGTCGATTTCACAGCAGTGTGCTGGCTCATCCAACCTCTCAATGGTAATTTGGGGAGCTTCATTGTCCCACCTAACCTTGAACATAGAAGACATGGTAGCTAGCGCATCCGCTAACTGATTCTCCTCTTGTGGGAAATGTTCAAAAGTTACCTCCTCGAAGTGTGGGAGCAGTGTCAATATGTACTCTTTGTACGGGATGAGATTCGGGTGCTTCGTATCCCACTCGCCTTTGATCTGACTTATCACCAAAGTAGAATCCCCGAATACACTCAAGAACTTTATCCTTAGGTCAATAGCAGCTCGAAGGCCCTTGATGCACGCTTCATACTCCGCCATGTTGTTGGTGTAGTTGAAACATAATCGGGCAGTGAATGGAGTATGACAGCCCTCGGGAGATATGATTACAGTGCCAATGTTGTTACCTAGTGTGTTTCAGGCTCCATCAAAATACATAGACCATCGGGATCTTTCCTCAAGTCCTTCATCTGGTCCAGGTTCTTCGTAGTCAGTCACCAACATAATATTCTCATCCGGGAACTCAAAATTCATGGACTGGTAGTTATCCACGGCCTGATGAGCCAAATGATCAACCAATACACTTCCCTTGATTTCTTTTTGGGTTGTATATTGTATGTCATACTCAGTTAAGATCATTTTCCACCTTGCTATCCTTCCGGAGAGTGCGGGCTTCTCGAAAATGTACTTGATCAGATCCATCTTCGATATCAACAAGGTAGTGTGAGTCAGCATATACTGTCTCAGTCGGCGAGCAGCCCATGCCAAACCACAGCAAGTTTTCTCGAGCAATGAGTATCGTGTCTCACAGTCGGTAAACTTTTTGATAAGGTAGTATATTGCGTGCTCTTTTCGACCAGACTCGTCATGCTTCCCCAACACACACCCTATTGAATTGTCTAGCACTGTTAAGTATAATATCAAAGGTCTTCCTTTAACTGGAGGCATCAAAATTGGTGGTTCTTGAAGGTATTCCTTGATTCTTTCAAAAGCGGTTCGGCATTCATCATTCCACTTTACCACTTGATCTTTCTTCAGAAGCTTGAAGATTGACTCACAAGTAGCAGTCATATGTGAAATGAACCTGGCGATATAATTCAGGCGTCCCAGGAAACCTCTAACCTCATTCTCTGTACGGGGAGCTAGCATTTCTTGTATATCTTTTACCTTTGCAGGATCTACTTGGATGCCTTTGTCACTGACGATGAATCCTAGAAGCTTACCAGACCTTACCCCGAAAGTGCACTTGTTCAGATTCAACCTCAGCTTATACATCTTTAACCTGTCGAACAACTTTTGGAGATGATCAAGGTGATCTTACTCAGTCTAAGGCCTGGCTATCATGTCATCAACATAGATTTCGATCTCGTGGTGAATCATATCATGGAACAAAGCGAACATGGCGCGCTGATAAGTTTCCCCAACGTTCTTCAACCCAAAAGGCATCACCTTGTAGCAGAAGGTTCCCCACTGTGTAATGAAGGTTGTCTTCTCCATGTCTTCAGGAGCCATCTTGATCTGGTTGTAGCCAGATAAACTGTCCATGAAGGAGAAGATTTTGTGTTGCATGGTGTTTTCGACCAGAACATCAATGTGAGGAAGTGGGAAGTCATCCTTGGGGCTTGCCCTGTTCAAATCTATGTAATCTACACACATTTGTACCTTACCGTCCTTCTTAGGTGTCAGGACGAAGTTAGAAACCCACTGTGGATACGAAGTGAAAGCTAAGAATCCTGCGTTCAACTATTTCATGACCTCTTCCTTGAACTTCTCTAACATATCGGGATACATGCGGCGGACCTTCTGTTTAACCGGAGGACAGTCTTCTTTAGTCGGCAGGTGATGTACCACAATATCAGTGTCTAAACTAGGCATATCTTCATAGGACCATGTGAAGATCTCAACGTAGTCGTGCAGCATCTGTACCAACCTCTTTTTGACACTAAGCTCCAGATTTGCACCTATTTTAACCTCTTTTCTGTCTTCCTCAGTACCCAAATTCACTGTCTCAACCGGCTCTTCATGAGGCTGTATGGCCCTTTCTTCCAGCTGTAGTAGTCTAGCAAGTTCTCCAGGCACCTCACAATCATCCTCACCTCTGTCCTCGGCTTGGTTGATCGGATTTTTGAAGTCATAACTGGAAATAGCAGAGCTGTTATCAATGGGATCCAGAGTGGATATGGATCTGCATTATGATACGTGAGTGTGTGTAAGAGAATAGATGTTTTGATAAAGTGAAAACAGAAAAGAAAAACAGAGAGCGCAAAATTTGTATGCAAGAAACGTCCAATGCTTTATTAATGATATATGAAATGACAAATAACAGCCCTCACAAACAAAACCGATGTGCCTCAGGAAAGGAACAAGGTTGTAGAGTTTTAAATTGTTTATTACAAATCTCAAAACAAGTAAGTCAATTATTTCGGAATAAAAGAAACTGGTATAAAGTTCCAAGCCGTCTAGTTACTCGGTCCACCGTTGGTAGTTGGGTAGATCCAGCTGTCAATGTCTGAGTCTTCCTCGTTGTCTTCAAGGGCATTAATTCCCCGATTACTAATGTGTAGGGGAGGTCCTCCAGCCTGAGCGTGTCGAACAGCCCTTTGAGCCCCTATAGTAAAGCCCAAACCAAATTTGTCAGTTTTGTGAGTGAAATCAGGGAGCTGACCCCAATTGGCACACCCACCTTCTTCAACCACGGCCCTGGCGTCCTTGAGGGAAGCCATCTTCAGAGGAGTATTGTTGTTGGTAGTAGTTTCAGTTGATGCCAAGATCTAAGGGACCTCTTCGAAATTCTGACAAGGAGTTTCTATAAATTCTCCGTCCATCTCTATGTAGAGGAAGGAATTAAGGTGGCTCGCCATATACTCCTCTTCACCCTGCACAGTGACAATCTTCCCTTTTACCGGATACTTCAGCATTTGGTGGAGTGTAGAAGTAACTGCCCCAACCTCGTGGATCCAAGGACGACCCAGCAAACAAGAATACGACGGCTTGATATCCATCACATAGAAGGTGGACCCAAAAGTCTGAGAACCCACTTTGACAGGGATGTCCACCTACCCGTGCACCATTCTCTTTGATCCTTCAAAAGCCCTTACCACAATGTTACTAGGCTATAGAGTCAAACCCTCACAATCTAGTCGATCCAGTGCCTTCTTAGGCAAAACATTCAGCGAAGACCCAGTATCTACCAGCACATGAGCCATAGTGGTGCCCATGCATTCAATCGAGACATGCAGAGCATCATTATGCTTCCTCCCCATCAGTGTCAAGTCCACATCTGAAAAACCCAGTCCATTATCAGCAGTCAGGCTGGCCACACAATCTTTGAACTGATCAGCTGATGTTTCCTGCGGCACATGCGCAGTCTTGAGGAACGCAATCAAAGCCTTCGCATGGGCCTCAGAGCACAACAACAGAGACAACATGGATATCTTCGATAGGGTCTTCCCCAGCTGCTCGACCATATTGAAGTCGCTCTTCTTAATTATTTTCAGTATTTCCTCTCTCTATTGCTTAGAGGCTTCCACAACAATTTTTCTAGGTGCCTCCGTCTGGGAAGGCTCGCCTATAATTTCTTTGTCACGAGTATCAGATGATTCGCCGACAGGGGTAATAAATGGAGTAAGAACAGGAGCAGTAGTTGATGTACCAGCAGGAACAACAGATGAAATGACAATAGGCTTGTTGATAGTCTTAGGGGAAATCTCGGGAGAGAAGACCCTTCCACTTCGGGTAAGTTTGCCGGTTCCAACAATGTTACCAATATCAAGATCAGCCTCTTCATCTTTCAGATCTTGTTTGATGCCATGATAGTACACATCGACACCATAATGCCAGGGGACAACTTTGTCCGAGACATACGGGACAGGACTAGGAACAGTGATTATCAGCGAAGATGGTTATAATGGCAATGTCTTCATATGGAACAACGGGAACCAAAATTTTCTCGAACAAAATTTCTTTGTTGTCCATCAGGCGTTGAACACCTAACTTCAGCAAACGGCAACCAGAAGGTAGAAACGAACACATGTGGAAACCTTCACCACAACCTGGAAATAATCCGGCCAACAGAAAATTTTTCTTCACAATCATGAGAGGAGTAGAAACTTCATCCACCAAGGTCACAAACAAGTCGGTATCAACGACATTAATTCCACGGCCGTGCTTAGGCATGGGAGTAGTTATGACATTGGGCTTCTCCGGAGCATCAAACTCAATTTCCTTAGCTTCAATCAGATCTTGTACCTTATTTCTTAGAGCCCAGCAGTCATTGGTATCATGGCCAGGACTCTCAGAATGATAGGCACACTGAGCATTTGGATTATATCGGGGAGATGTAGTATTTGGATTCTTGGGAGCCTCTTTCAAGGTTGTCAAGTTAGATCTCAGCAGATGAGGTAGAACTTCATCCAATGTCATGTTGATTTAGGTAAACTGCCAATGTGGTCTTTCCACCCTTTGTTGATTGTTGCATTGTGGAGAAACTGCAGGCCTATGTATCATTACAGTGCTTACTGCCTGACGATGTTTGGCCCTGTTTTGGCCCCTCGGGCTATAGATGGCACTGGCTTCCTTCTTACTAGAAAAAGGCTTCTTTAATGAGCTTGAAGAGGCATCCTTCTGTATCTTGCCGCTCTGAATCCCAGCTTCTACTCTTTCTCCAGTTAGAATTAGATCGGTGAAACCAGCTGATGAGTTACCGATCAAATGATTGAAAAATGGACCAGATAGCGTCCCCAGGAACATATCAACCAACTCCCTATCCGACAATAGGGGTTGAACTCTTCCAGCCAAGTCTCTCCATTTCTGTGCATAGTCTTTAAAACCCTCACTTGCACCCATGGACATACTCTGGAGTTGAGTACGAGTAGGAGCAAGGTCTTCGTTGTATTGATACTACTTGTAGAAAGCAGCAGCTAGATCTTCCCAATTTCGAACATTGGCTCTCTCCAGTTGGTAGAACCATTCAAGCTGAGTCCCTGATAGACTATCTTGAAAGAAATGAACCCACAGATTTCTATCAGCGGTGTGGGGCTGGATCTTTCTGACATAAGAACGGAGATGGAGTTTTGGGTAGGACACCCCATCATACTTAGCAAAAACTGGAGCTTTGAACTTCTGCGGGATGACCACTCCCGACACCAATCCTAATTCTTCGAAATCTAGCCCAGGTATCCTCTGGACTTTCATGGCACTCAAACGATCTTCTAACTACTTGTATCTATCCTCGACAGGAGGATATTTCTCATCATTATAGTCGGTATCATTGTCACAAACTGTAGGACTGGGGTCCTTCTCTTCTTCTTGATTCTCCCCTTCCTTAGATGAAGAGGTCAGATTGACTTGTCGCTTCAACCGCTCTCTAAACCTTCTTCCCATATTAAGAATACCGGCAGCCTTCTTCTTTTTCTTTTTCTCTTTCAGGATGAGGGATTTCAGATCCTCCTGCCCTTTTTCCAGACTTATGAACATTTGTTGGAATTGGGCGTTTTGTGCCTGAAGGTCCTTGATGCTTTATTCTGAAGAAATTTCTACTGAAGTAAACAACGAAGAAGATGAGAAACCTGTAATGGTACATGTACATGCAATGTTATGAATGGGATGCACATGCAATGATTTCAAAGACTTTGGGAAATTTAAGTTTGCAAACCAAAATAAACAAAGATTTTATTAGCTGAATTCAAATTTCGAATGCCTTTTAGGCATTACAATTAAAAACAAATCTAAAATTATAAAAGACATCAAAATTCCCATGGATGCTTCCTCTTTGTGCCGAGATAATCATTGAGTCCTTTTTCCTCATGGAGCTTCTTTGTGAGCTCTAAAACCTTCTTCTCCTGAGCATGGAACTGATCCCTGTAAGTATCCCGCTCCTTCATCAACTGAATCCAAGACCTCTGTAATTCCCCCAGATCAGTGGGCATATAAGGATAGAGAACCGTATAAGGAACACCCCTTTCAGTAGTGTGTTCCACAATCACTGGTAAAACGGCCACATAGGGCATCATAAGCTTCTGGGCGCGAGATCGTACCCGTTGGAGGTAAGTTTCCATAAGAATGGAAGCCTTTGGCCCCAAAGCCCTGGCGCCAGATCGGTTTACCATGCCCCAAACTCGTATGAACCTCCGGCGATACTCGTGAGCGTCATCCTCATAGTTGAATATAATGACGTCGATAAGTAACTCATGGGGACCATCTCTTCGAGCGTAACCAAATTGTCGCAAAGCTAAACAAGTATTATAGGTTATACCCCCTCTGGTGCTAAGTAACAGGACATTAGGGTACTCCCCGCAGCGGTCAATAATAGCAGTGTTTTCCATAGCTCGGGAACACTAGAGAATATCCATATGAGCGAGTGACATTATCCTTTGTGACCAACCCAAACCTTCTTCGCTCTTCAGTATGGACTTAAGGAGGTGAGAAATAAACCACCTCGACAGCAATGGCATGCAACACATAAGAACCCCTCTTCTCTTCAAGGTACGAGTATGGAGAGTGTGAAAAATATATCCGAGCAAGGTTGGCACGGGGTTGCGAGAGAGGAAAATTTTAGGGAATAGTACTAACTCATAGATTAGAAGAGCCAAGACCTCCTCAAAAGCCTGAAAATCCATATCATCCCAAAACAGTTGGGCCACGTCGGCCCGTTTCAGGTGCAAAGCTGAGGCAATGACTTCTGGCTTAGGAACTTCTTCTAGACCCATGAAGGGAAACTGTTCAAGAATGGGTCCAACAGCTGAGAGAATTCTTCCAAGGTAGGCACCAACTGATAGTGTAGAAAGGTGAAGCAGTGGTGCTTGGGATCAAAGAACTGAAAGAGTACACTCATCATCTTTTCATCAAGGTTTGAAGTAACCAGGTTGAGAAGTTGACCATGTCTCTTAGTGAACGCAGAAGTTTCAGGAACCCTTGATACTAGTTCTTTGAGTTGGGAAGGTACTTTCACAAAGCTGATTCAAATAGTGTTTCTACGAATGGAAGCCATGATCTGCAAAATAGAACAAAGATAAACTCCCTTGGTCTTTGAAATGGTTAGTGCAATAAGAATGAATGTTATGTTATGATGCATGATGTCATGATAAACCACAGGTATAGCAAACACAGACAAATCACACCATTTCCTTAGGTTTAAGGCCTGCATGAGGTTAAAGGTCATACCCTCTTGAAGTTTAGTTGGTTTCAAACCTGTCTTAAAAAGTAACCGGGTTCTAAGGGATCTCAATCTCACTGACCATCCTTTATCGGGAATTGTCTCAGCTTAAGCAATCTTTTCATGCGGCTGAAATATCCCGAAAGTCTAATCTCAATGAGTGTAGCATCGAGTATCAACCAATCCTCAGCTCTACACCGAGGCCGGCTATCTCACTACTTTCTAATGGCCAAGTTTGTTCAACTAAGGTTCTAAGGTCCGCTAGTGCTTCACGATGCCACGTAGTGGCCCTGTATTCTCCTCGTTTCCACACGAAGGATACCTGTACCAACCAAAGTGTCACACCGACACAGTCATCGCTTAAACCATATCGGTCTACGCCATACAGTCTCCACGATCTATTGATGTTTACCTAATCAGTGCCCCCAAATCCGGGTGTAGGATCTATAGTAACCCAAGTAATAACCCTTTAAGAATAAAGCAAACAAACAAGAAAGCAATTTGAAATGACCTAGATCCTAAGGTAAACCCCACTTTATTTTCCCCAGCAGAGTCGCCAGTTCCGTGATACGGTGGAAGAATCGACTGTCATACTGGTTTGTGCTTTGCGTTTTTTGTTTGAAAATGTCGGAGTAAGCAAGAGTCGCCACCGACTTTTATTTCATCCTATCATCGAAAAGGGAAAAGAACAGGAAAAAACCTTTTTTCGAGATATTCTGAGTATGGGGGGTATATTTTAGAAAGGGAAGGTGTTATCACCCTTTCTATCTATGGTTTTGCATAGGCTCTTAGGTACTTCGCTCATTTTGAAATTGCGTGTGTGTGTGCTTGTTTATAAAATGTTTTACTTCGTGATAACCCTTGTATCAGTCCTCAAGGATGTGACGAAGTAGTTTTGAAAATTGTTTTGAAAGGTGTTTGTGTAAAAAACATTGTTTGAGCAAGTACTTAGAAGTTAATCTACCTACTCAAAAAAAGATTGTTCGTTCTCGTTTCCTTTAGACAGCGTTATCCTACTATTAAGTAGTAGGTAGCCCCGTCGTTGGAGTTTATAAGGGACGTTCGAAAGGGACAAGTATAGTCACCAAAGCAATGTTAGGAAATGTTAGTAATCATCCTAAATCCTTAAAGATCTTTTTTCGAGGAAACATCCGAATGGGTCATTTAGATCTTTCGGGGCCAGAGGACAACCACTAATAAACCTTATACTTCATGACAGTTTACCGAAGGCAACCGGAGTGGAGTAAACCCTAGGAGTGAGCATGTGCGAGTGTATTTTTCAGTTAATTATCTTTGCACATTTAGGGTTTTCTACCGTTTCAATTTTCAGTTATTCTTTCCATACAATCCTATTAACATACATCTAATAGTTTATAGTTTGCGGAAACTAAAAGTGCGGAAAGTTTAAATTTCTAGCTATTACAAGGCTTTTGCAGATACATAATTATTTTGACTGTAAATAAAATGCAGAAATTAAAATCCTAATTACTATTACAAACTCGGAGCAGTTACAATAATAATAAAAAGGAAATTAAAAATGTGCGTGGCGAATTAAATGCGAGAATAATTGGAGAAAACCCTAAAAATCTAACTAAGAAAATATTTAGGTTATTTTTTAGGAAAAAATTAATTAGGTTATGTACAAGATAAACCCTAATTCTAATTATTTTAATTATTAAAAAGAATTAAATTTGCCCTAATTTAATTAAACTAGTTAATTCAAGAAATAAAATATTTTTATCAAAAATAATTTTTGGTGTTTTTGTGATTTTTTGATTAAATAAAAAATATGATTTTTGATGTTAATTAAAAAGAAAATAGTTAGAAAATAATTAAAAGGAAATTAAGATAAAAAGGGATAGAAGAATGGGTCTGTATAGCAATCCAAAAAAGGGGGGGGTGTTGCTGAATTGGCTGGGCCCATTAGCTCTTCAACCCATTCAATACGTGGAATCCAGCGCTGGCTCCTTCTGATGGTGCACCATGGTCCCTCCTTGTTTGGGGCGTTGGATCTGAACTATCAACGATCAAGTGGTTGAATCCAGGAGGTGTATGGAAGATGCGTGGGGTTGTAGTGTACTGAATCTGCAATTAGAAGTTATGAAAAATGAATAATACGCTGGGACCTGGGATCGAACCCAGGTCCTTTCCACTCTTCAATACACACTTCACCACTAGGCCAACCTGGTCATTCGTTATAATGTTGAAACAAAAAACAAAATAATGTAAATTAAACGCAAGTTCCAAAGACGCGCGCTATTTCAAATAGGCGAATACATGGTTGCCACGTGATTGTCTCCTTCCCCAGGATTGTCGCTTTTGATACCAACCCTTTACCTACAGACAAACTCGTCACTATAGGCTATAGTGACGGTTTTTATGCGTAGCTATAAACCTGTAAAATCTTAAAACGAAATTCAAGCAATATAAATTCCATTCAAGGGCATGAATCAAATGTATTTCATCCCCTGAACATGAAGAGGCCCTAAATTTGGCCCAATTTTTCCTCTAGCTAGGGTTCCCCAATTTGGAGCTCACGAACCCTAACTATGGCAAGTAACCATTCTTGTATCAAAACTTAAATCCAAGCTATCAAAAAGATTCCCAGCATGATCACGAACATGTATATGCAAGCAAATTGGATTAAAAATACATAAAACTAAAAGAACAAGTTTGAGTTCAGAGGATACAAACCGTGAGTTGTAGCTGACGATTTTGGTGGTTTGATGACTTGGAAGTGATTGGAATAGCTTCAATGCACGCCCAGGAATAGATTGCTGGCTTTAAATTTCCTTGAATCATTCTCTAGATTGAAAACCGAATCACACTTTTTACAAGAAAACCATATTTTGTTTGATTCTTTTCACCACTTCAATCCTTGTCTTATGCCTTGTACATGTTCATTATATATCCTAGAACAAATTAGGGTTATACACCTGATTTGTATCTTTGCAATTATGGAAGATTTGATTTGATTTCCATGCCATATGCAAACTTGCTATATTTAGCCATATTATCCCTTTCTTGTACCAATCATGCTTGATTCGATTTTGCCTTGATATTTCAGCATATTTTGATTACAAACCTGTCAAAAAATCATATCAAAACAGATCTTTGATATTATTTACCAATTATTTGATTTAATTCAATTTTTAATTAATAAAAAATCACAATAAAATGGAAAATGAAGAAAATAACATGTGGATAGATATTTGGGTCGTGGAATATGTTATAAGTGAGGTGCAATCATGAAATGCTAGGCCCATTTAGTAAAAAATGCATTTTTGAGCATATTTGACTTTTGGCAATTTTGCAAAAAAGGTCAACTTTGATAAGGCATATCTCTTCCAATTTTAACCCTAGAGAGGTGTTCTTTGACTTTTTAGAAATCTTGGTATGTCCCCTAAGCAAACCTTTTTGTCTCATCTCAATTGAGTCTTCCATGTTCATGTAATAAGCTTTGGCCCAAAAGGTGTTTTTATTGACTTTTCAAAAGGATCCATAATATGGAAATTCATATCTTTTTATGAGTGCATATTTTGAACTTGTGGGATGAAGATGAGTTGTAGGGAATTGCATCCTCTTCAAAATGATCCTTGGATAGAAAATTTATGATAAAGCATGTGGAAGTTATGCTTAGTCAAAGTTTGGTTGACTTTTCCTGAGAAACCCTAATTTAGCAATTTTTTGGGTTTTGATGAATTTAGGGAATTCCTTGAAGAATCATGATCAACCCTTGATAAAATGATGGATATTACTTCAAAATGTTGATGTTGACCAAAAATATTGAAGTTTGACTGTATGTGGGCCACAGTTGACTTTTGACTTAATACAATTGATTCTCAAGCATCTGAGCAGTTGACTGAGCAAACTTCTTATGCAAGGCATGAAACTTGACATGGAGGGTCTTGAGAATATATTAGGACCATGGAGAGCATATGATGTCTTTGTAGTCCACCTATCTTGATGAAAACGTAAACCCTAATTTGAGACACACTGCCTTAGGAGAGAGTTTGTCTGGTCAACTCTTGGGCAAACTTGAGTAAATTGAGGATCTCTAGGAGTATGTATTGAGTAAAATGAGAGAGAAAATTTTGGAGTACAACAGCTGGGAATTGACACTAAAATTCAAATTTATTTTCTAAAAAAATTAAATTAGACTTAGGTTGTATTTTAATTAATTTAAATTTTAGGTTTTGATTAGATAGTTCATTGACTTTTTTTTGTAATTGAAATCAGTTAGTTAATTAGGTTAACTACCAAAATCTTTTTATATCAAAAAACCCTAAAAACAAATTTCTGTTTTCTCTTTACATTTTGTACTTTTTATTCATGTTCAATGTGTTTTAATAGTAATTAGGACTTTATTGCTTTCCTCCCATCATTTATAAACGTGTACCCTCCATTCCCAAAGTGTTGTAATAGCGTAGGATATTTAAATTCCGCAATTTATCGCTTTCCTTATTATTGCTAGTATTAGGGTTTGTATGACAAGATTTAAAATAAAACATTAGACAACCCTAATTCAAAGACAATATACTTGAAAACAAAATACTTTGCACACTTACACCTCTAGGATAATCCACACTTGTTCCCTCAAATTTAAATAGTCATGTCCCTCGAACATGGGATGTTTTAGCAAAGACCCTCGATTATAAGATCCTAGTCCCTCTATGACCCTTCGATGTTGCCTTTGGTAAATGATCTTAGTCCCTTATGAAAATTGCTAAAATGTCTTACAAGTTACCTTCTATGACTGTACGACGATCCACGCCTGTCCCTCATATCCAATGATATGGCTCTCTACCAATTAATGGTAGACATGCAATATCTAAAGGAAGAGGAAAAAAACAAAGACTTTTTGAGTATGTAGATTGCTTGTAATTGCTTTCTCACAAACCAAACCCTTTACACCTCACATTTTCAAAACACTTTTCAAAACAAACATTTTGTATACTTTCTCAATGATACGAGAATCATTACAAAATTGCCTTACATTGGTATTTTCAAACATCTTTCCAAACATCTTCTTTCAACAAATATTTTCAAAACCAACACTTTGTATACATTCTCAACAATACATGAATCATTGCAAAGTTTTCCAAACTTAGGCGTTTTCAAAATATTTTCAAACTTACACAAACACAGCATTTCCAAAGTGATCAAGCAATTAAAAGCCCGGAGATAACTACAGATGAAAATGGTGCTAACACCTTCCATTTTCATAACCTACCCCCCCCCCCCCCCCGAACTCAAGAAATGTTCTCAAAAGGTCTTTCATGTTCTTTTCACACTTTCCTTTATTGGATAAAAGAAAAGTCGATGGTGACTCTTGCTATCTGCGACGTTTGCGATAAAACACAAAACACCTAAGTCATTCTCCCACCGTATCACAGAACTGGCGATGCTGATGGCGCTCGTCGCCAAGAAAAAGAACACCAGAAAGCTAGTTGCTATCCTCAACATATGGAGAAGGTTCAAAAACCTTCTCAAACCGATTCAAGCTGCTGATATCTCCTCTGATTAAGATGATAACCAAGAGGAATATGGTATAAGTGTCAGGGATGAAGGTGGAAGCAACCAAGATTATGGGAAAATCCTTGATGAGGAAAACTATTCTGAGGAGCAGTATCCTCCTGTGGATGACAGGTACAAACAGTTGGAAGATCGCCTCAAGGCCATAGAAATCCAAAAAGTGCCTGGATTGGATTTTGAAGAGTTGGGTCGTATTCCGGGGGTGTTCATCCCTCACAATTTCAAGGTCCCCGTATTTGCTAAATATGATGGTGTCTTTTGTCCCAAGCTTGATCTGAGATCTTATGTTCGAAAGATCCAACCCCATACTGCTGACAAAAAGTTATGGGTTCACTTCTTTCAGGAAAGTTTGTCTGGTACTCAACTCGAATGGTTCTATCTTCTAGAAGGAACCAACATTCGTACTTGGGAGGACTTGGCTTTTGCCTTCTACAAACAATACAAATATAATGCTGACCTTGCACCAACTCGCATGCAATTTCAGAGTATGACTATGGGCTCGGACGAAGGCTTTAAAGAGTATGCCCAGAAGTGGAGAGATTTGGCTGGAAGAGTGCAACCTCTTTTGTCTAATAGGGAGTTGGTTGATATGTTCATGGGGACTCTGACAGGGCCTTTATTTAATAATATGATCGGAAGCTCTTCATCCAAATTCACCGAGTTGATATTAACTAGAGAACGAGTTGAAAGTGGAATTAAAAGTGGGAAAATTCAGGTGGCTGCGTCTTCAAATGCTGTGAAAAAAGCCTTTCAACAGGAAGAAGGAGGCTAATGCTATGTATGGCCAGAAGGGTCATGGTAAAGGAGATCGTCATCGAGTTGTGGGGGAAGTTATGATTTATAATCCTATGCCAGTGCAACAACAATAACAACAACAACAACAGGGTAATCAGCGAAGGCAAGACGAGCCCAAGAGACAGTTTACCAAAATCAACATGCCGCTTTCTCAAGAATTACAACACGTGTTGAGGATGAATCTAATTATGTTGATAGAACCTCATCCAACCCGCAAAACTTCTTCTCCTAACTACAATCTTGATGCAAGGTGTGCCTATCATTCTGGTAGTCCTAGGCATGATACTAACGACTGTTGGACGCTGAAATACAAGATTCAAAATATGATTGATGCCAAATAGATTTAATTTGATCCTCCTGAGACACCCAATGTGATCACCGCTCCCATCCCGAATCATAATTAGGATTAGGTTAATGTTGTGGAAGATGTCGATAGCAGCAACAATCTGAATAACTTGATTTACCCTACTGCCAATGATGGATGCTTCTTCATTCGAATTTTTATTTGTAATTTCTTTGTTTGTTCATACAATTAGTGTCATGTCAAACTTTGGTTTTCCCATTAATGCATTCCATATGTTTGTCTTGAATTATTTCGTTTTCATTATATTTAAACTGCTTTCTTACTTTGTTTTGTGAAATTCAACACTCGATTAAAAGCTATAAGCCTTTAGAGGGAGGATGACGAAAAAGATACCATAATATCTACAATATGCTTTTGAATAGACCTTGCTGACGATGTACATGTGTTGTTTCAAATCCTAAACAGTGGAGTTATAAGGAAGATAGTCCCTAGTCAATCTCTTTGAGCCTAAGAAGTAGGAGTTTTCTTTTTCACGCAAATTGAAACCTTTAATCATAACCTGGGGCAGGGTAGTTTCTCAGTTAATTCAAATGCGCATTCAGTCGCAAGCTCTACCTTCATACATGATGAATAGTGTCAAATATGCTCTTCTAAATCAAAAGACAGTGATGGTTCCCCATAATCACTAAAACAGGCAGTCATCATCTCTCAAAAGAAAAACCTGTTAGGTCAAAACCTATGAAGCAAACTTAGGACAAATTGGGGCATCCCGCTGACTGTGATCTCAAAACAGTTCAGGAAAAAGGTAGGGATAATAAAAAAAAGGTCGTTAAAAAATACTCAACAAAAGGAAAAATATTATAAAAAATGAGTGCCTTCTCAAATAAACTTCCAGTATCCGAACCATCACGAAAATATATTTCCATACTCAATTGGAATCTGAATGCATAATTAACTGAGCATAGGGCCGAAGAACATCACGAAGAACGGGTTGGGTACCAATAAAGTTTGAGCCTTTATCCTTTGTTTCTTAAACCGTGAACCATGCCACATTACAACCCTTAAAAGTCCTAACTAAAGCATAGGTTAGTTCGAAAGCATAATGTTACAAAAGGTATCCTGACTCCTGTAAGGCTTACTATAAATCCTGAGTTAAATTCACATTCTTAAAAAATTATATTGTTTATTAAAAATTCATTTTCAAAAAGTTCAAGACAGACATAAGCTTTGCATTTTTAAATACCATTGTGTGCATAAGACTAATTGTTCGACAACATAGAAATTCGCACGACGTACGTTCAATGAACGTAAATCCCCTCAATGAACAGAACCACCTCAGATGGAAAGATGTTTCTAGTAACAGGCCTTTCAAAATCAAGGAGCGTGACATGGTGTCTAACTGATCTCGGACAATCAAGTCAAGATTCAAAGAATCTCTCAAAGGTGATGAATAGCCAGGGACATATCTCCATGTGAATCACTTGGGGCATTAAACATGAATTCCAGCAAAGAGTCATGTACGGTCAAACAAACATGTTCTAGCAGTACTATAACACTTACTATGGACAGTGACAATTCTCTACACCTTGTGAATGCGGACATAGTCGAAAGATACTACGCATAAAAGAGATCTGCTAGGTTGACTGGCCTGGGAAAAAAATAGGGATATATAAATGAAATTGTACACCCGGTAAGTCAAAAACCTGAAAAGGCAGCTTGGGCAAAAAAGGGGTATCCCGGTGGAGTGAAAATCTGAAAAGACGGTCCAGGCAAAAGTTAGGGATTAAAGCGTACGACTATGTTTCGTTATCTCATCACTTGTCTATCAGTAGAAGACTCATCACCCTGATTAGCATTTACTGAGGACTCTAGGAGATAGGACAATGTTCAAGTCATCCACGAATCCCCACAGAAAAATCCTCATAGGATTATCCATACAGAGTCATCTTCATAAGCTCGTCTTCAACAAAGATACATTCCCTGCAAGGCTGAATTAACCTAGTCATACTCACCAGTAGATCCCCCTAGAGGATAAATGAGTATGATCTTTTCCCCAACAATGTCGCTAACTTATGGAGTCCCAATCCTCATCAGAGATTATGACATTAGTACAGTTTATGGAAATTCTCTTCTCCAGTTGAGTTTATTCCTCCAAAACTGTATAAAAAAACCTGCAGATTTCTTTTCTCCAGCAGAGCTTATTTCCTCAGCAAGAGTATTTCCTTAGAAGAATATTTCTTCGTCCGGTTTAGGGTTTATTTCCATAACAAGGTTTATTTCCCCAATAAGGTTTATTTCCCTAGAAAGTTTAGTCTCCCCAGTCTGAGTCTATTTCTTTAAATACCAGCAAGATTCCCATCTTCAACAAAGGACTGTCTGAATTACCATCCCTAGAGAGTTTCCTTGGAATCTGAAACCAGACCAGATATCATTTAACCTTATCCTCCCCAGATGAGTCAACATCTGTATCAGAAACTCGGTCAGACAACACCTTGAAAGGTTATCCATCTCTTTTATACCCCAATCGGGGTATATAAGAATTAAGTTCCCCAGTAGAGCAACGAACGGTCAATGTTCCTAAGCTTTTCTCCCAAGAAGAAATCAACATTCCCCAGCGGAGTTTCCTCAAACAGGAAACGAGAATCCCCAGCAGAAAAATTCGAAACAAAGGTTAAAGATTACACATATTCTTCATCCCCAGCAACGGTCAGGGATTCATTATCCCCAACAAGATGTTATATGAAGCTACCAATATGCTTCAACAACATTTCACACTCATATATCATTTACAAGCATCATAGCATATGCATATGAAACACATATAGCACACTCTAATTTATTTTGAGAGCAGCATTACGCAATGTATACATCATGACATTGCATAAAGGCTAACTTTTATCTTTTCAGGTAAAGTTCACAAACAGATGAATATCATCAACAATTCTCAAATGGGTCCAAGATTAATACTCGGAATAAGACGGGGCAACTATCTATGTGACCAGGTCAGAGATTAATTCTTGAAACAAGACGGGGAAACCATCTCCACGGCCAACAAAAAGCAGGTTCGAGATTAATTCCCGAAACAAGATGGGGCAACTACCTGTATGACTAGATAGCGTGAATTCCAGAAACAGTACGGGGAAACAACCTATATAACCAGACAACGTGAATTCCCGAAATAGGACGAATCAATCTTACACGGGTTCCTTCTAATATATTTCCAGATGAAGCTTAACACGGGCTCATCCTGAAGCAATCTTACACGGGTTCCTTCTAATATATTTCTAGATGCAGCTTCACACGGGCTTATCCTGAAGCAATCTTACATGGGTTCCTTCTAATATATTTCTAGATGAAGCTTCACACGGGCTCATCCTGAAGCAATCTTACACAAGTTCCTTCTAATATATTTCCAGATGAAACTTAACACGGGCTCATCTTGAAGCAATCTTACACGGGTTCCTTCAAATATATTTCCAGATGCAGCTTCACACGGGCTCATCCTGAAGCAAACTTACACGGGTTCCTTCTAATATATTTCCAGAGGCAGCTTCACACGGGCTCGTCTTGAAGCAGCCCTACCCAGGCTCCTTCTAATGTATTTCCAGATGCATTTTAACACGGGCTCATCCTGAAGCAATCTTACACAAGTTCCTACTAAGACATTTCCAGGTGTAGTCTAACATAGGCTCATCTTGAAGCAAACTTACACGATTTCCTTCTAATACATTTTCAGATGTGGCTTGTCATGGGCTTATTCTAGCATATCACTCAGATTAAATTGAGTGTAGATTTATTCTGGTGCTTCTTCTAGTTGAAGTCGGGCATAGACATCTCCTGGCTCAGATTAAATCGAGCATAGATTTATTCTGACACTCCTTCGAAAAAGTCGGGCATAGACTCTTTGTAACATATTTTCCAGTTGAAGTCGGGCATAGACATCTTCTGGCTCAGATTAAATTGAACGTAGATTTATTCTGATGCTTCTTCCAATTGAAGATGGTCGTAAACATCCTTTAGCTCAGATTAAATTCAGCGTAGATTTATTCTTATACTTCTTCCAGTAAACATCCTCTGGCTCAGATTAAATCAAGCGTAAATTTATTCTAATACTTCTTCCAGTTGTAGACAAGCACAGACATCTTCTGGCTGAGATTAAATTGAACGTGGATTTATTCTGATACTTCTTCCAGTTGAAGACGGTCGTAGATAACTTCTGGCTTAGATTAAATCAAGCGTAGATTTATTTTGATACTTCTTCCAGTTGTAGACAAGCATGGACATCTTCTGGCTCAAATTAAATTAAGCATAGATTTATTCCAATACTTCTTCCAGTATAAATCTTCTGGATCAGATTAAATCAAGCGTAGATTTATTCTGATACTTCTTCCAGTTAAAAACGAGCATAGACATCTTCATGCTCAGATTAAATCAAGCATATATTTATTCTGATTCTTCTTCTAGTAGACATCTTCTAGGTCAGATTAAATCAAGGGTAGATTTTATTCTGATATTCTTGTGGAAAAAGTCGGGCGTAGACTCCTTCCCACATCTCTTCTAGTTGAACTCGGGCATAGACATCTTCTGGTACAGATGAAATCAAGCATAGATTTTTTATGAAACTTTTATGGATGATGTCGGGCGTAGACTCATTCTAGATAAATCTTCTAAAGACAAAGTTGGACGTATACTTTGTTTGATTCTCTTATCAACAGTTATCCTATATGGAATCTATAAGCCCATATTCGACGACTCTCCATCACCTCTAGATGGCATCAATAATCCCATCTCTGACGATATTCCTTCACTCTCCAAATGGAATCTTTAAGCCCATTCCCGGTATAATCAACCAACAGCATTACTTCTTGCACGGGCGAGTGCAAATATCTGGGCACTTAAGTGTTCAATCATCTTCTACCTTTAAGTCACGAATGGAGGACATGCCAATCTAACTCTTCGGGTTTAAGAAGATTGAACAGGGGCAGCTGTTGTACCCCAAAATTTGCTCTCCCTTTCCTTCAAAAACATTCTCTTAAGGTTTTCAACTACTCAAGGCTACCAAGGCTTCTCAGGCTACAAGGATCTTCTTTTCTTCTCGACAGAAAACTATAAAGTCTCTTCTTCAAGGATTATGAATTAGGGTTTTTAATCCCTTGTGTCTAGGCATGACACTAGTTCGACTAAGAATCCCATGGATTAGGTTTTCGTTTAATGGTAATTTTGGTGATACTTCCTCCATATTTCCATTATTCATTATCAATGAATTCTTCGAGGACATTAGATTCGTGTAAAGTCACAAGTTTTTAGGTTAAGATGTGTGGTGGATTGAATTGGTAAATTTTAGACTCGGGCATGAGATGTGAATGTGTGAGTTCATTCTTGATCAAGGTTTTTTTTGTTCTCACTATTGTTATTTGTTGTTTGCAATACAAGGTGAATTGAATTGAGCAGTCGTTCATGGAAGATGCAAATTGATTGGAATTTTGGTCCGTTCGAGTTTTGAAGTGGATTTGAGTTCATAGATAACCTAGGAGAATTAAAGATTCTAAGCATCGGTTTTATTCAAGAATTTGACTCAAGTAAAATTAGAAGATTCTGTTAGAACATAGTTTGATTCTACAACCCTTAATTAGAGTTTTGATGATAACAAACATAAAGAACAAATATGCACTCTAAATTTGTGTTATTTTTTATACAGAAGTTCTGACTGAAACAACATCAGAAGTTAAGCTACAGAAGCTTTCAAGCTGAGCTAATTATAATGTTCTGAAAAATGATGATCAGAATCTGTGTTGAAGTAAAAGATACTCTGACTTTGAACCAAAGTCTAATATGCCAACAAATCCTCACATTTCTAAGTCATCAAAGTTCTGAAGTAAAAGCAGCATGCAATATTCTATTGTTCTGAAGCGTTACTCTTCAATTAAGACAGTATCATATGCAACGGCTTCATTCAGACAAGAATCTTCTCAGTATGGAAAGTGCATTGAGTGTCCATTATCACGCTTTATTTTGGACAAGATTTCCATGCTATATAAACAAACTTAAAGGATAAATCATTTACGATTTTCACCTACGACTGCTCATACATCTTAAATGCTTCAAACATTCATATTCTCTTATACGCTCAAATTGTGTAATATATCACAGTAGTGATACAGTTTTTGTAAGGAAAAATAACACTACACAGTAAATCATTTTCTTTTGATTAAGCTGGTTTTCCTTGAGATAAATTGGGTTGTGGTTGTACTCAAGAAGACTTTGGTAGTTGTCAAAGTAGTATTGTAATCAATTTTGATTAGTGAATTAAGTCCTCATTGGAGAGAGGAGAAATCACCTTGGAGGGTGGACTGTAGTAGTTTGAGATCAAACGAACTAGGATAAAAATATCGTGTCTACTGCTTTTAGTTTTAGTTTCAATTCAACCCCCCCCCCCCCCTTCTTGTGTTTTTCACTTCTTCAATTGGCATCAGAGCGCATGGTTCTAAGTTCATACACCTAACCATGTCAGTACAAGATCCAAGCTTTAGAAAAACACTATGGTGGTACCGAGCCAAAACATCAACAATGACTATCATGAGGACAAGGACAGAATCAGTGGCAAACCTCCAGTCTTTGATGGAGAAAATTTTGACTATTGGAAGACAGAATTGAGAGCTTCTTTCTGGCTCATGATGCTGATCTATGGGACATGGTAATTGATGGATACACACATCCTGTAGATGAAGGTGGTCAGAAGATAGATAGAAAAAGGATGTATGACCAGCAAACGCGTGACTTCAGAAACCATCATAAAGCCAGAATAATACTTCTCAGCGCCATCTCATACTCAGAATATGAGAAGATCTCAAATAGAGAGACAGCCAAAAACATGTTTGACTCTCTGAGAATGACGCATGAAAACAACATACAAGTTAAATAAGACACATAGGAGGTATTCCCTGATTTCACTGTTAATTTTGCTAAAGCCGAACTTGCAGAAAGTCTAAATGAAATTATGGAAAGGTATCAGCAGATCAGAGTCAAATTCAAGAACCTGAAAAAAGATATAGTCTCTGACTCTTAAAGAACTAAGAGTCTTAGATTAGAAAATTCTGAGTTAAAAGAAAAGATTTTAAAATTAGAAAATTATTTACAAAACTCTCAGAAGGAAATAATCTCAGAGACTCCCTATAATGTTGATAAGATCATCAAAGAATATGATCACAGCTTTCATAAGTTTCTGGCTAAAAACATAGATAGAAGCAAGATAGCTTCAATGATCTATGGAGTTAGCAGGA
This sequence comes from Vicia faba, assembly GCA_948472305.1. Taxonomy (NCBI): domain Eukaryota; kingdom Viridiplantae; phylum Streptophyta; class Magnoliopsida; order Fabales; family Fabaceae; genus Vicia; species Vicia faba. The sequence continues at coordinate 1,396,199,604 of OX451741.1, forward strand.
ATGACAGAAAAGGAATAGGATACCAAGGTAAGGTATCTCCATCTAAGAAATTCATGGACCTAGTTATAAAACGCACACCACTAAAATCACACTTCACATACGGGAACACACATGACCTAAAATACACTAGTAATGACTATTCTGCCAAACTAAAATTCAAACAGAATTTTGGTAAAACTAACTAACCAGGACCCAAAAAGATATGGGTACCTAAGGACAAAATTATATGTAGCAGATATCTTTAGCAGCAAGGCTAAAACACCATTCATGGTACCTGGACTCTGGATTCTCTCGACACATGACGGGAAGAAAGCATATGTTCCAAAGCCTGGAACTTAAACCTGGAGGCTATGTGGGCTTTGGAGGCAACCAAAGAGGGAAGATCATTGGCTCTAGAACAGTAGGTAATGGTAATCTTCCTTCTATTAATAATGTGCTTTTAGTTGATGGATTGATGCATAACCTGTTATCCATAAGTCCATTAAGTAATAACGGTTATGATATAATCTTTAATCAAAATTCATGCAAAGTTGTTAGTCAGAAAGATGGAACTATCATGTTTAATGGAAAGAGGAAAAAAAATTTATAAGATAAAACTTTCTGAACTAAAAAGTCAGAATGTAAAATGTCTTCTTTCTGTTAACAATGAGCAATGGGTCTGGCACAGAAGATTGGGGCATGTTAGTATGAGAAGAATATCTCAGATTAAAAAACTCAATTTGGTCAGAGGACTTCCTAATCTGAAGTTCATCTCAGATGCTCTGTGTGAAGCATGTCAGGAAGGCAATTTGCAAAACCTGCTTTTAAAGCTGAAAATGTTGTTTCCACCTCTAGGCCATTAGAATTTCTGCACATAGACTTATTTGGACCAGTGAAAAATGCGTCTATTAGTGGCAAGAAGAATGTGTTAGTGATCATAGATGACTATAGAAGATGGACATGGGTAAAGTTCTTAAGACACAAGGATGAGTCACATTCTATGTTCGTTGGCTTCTATAACCAAGTTCAGAATGAAAAGGATCTTAGAATTGTCAAAGTCAGAAGCGATCATGGTGGAGAATTTGAAAATAAAAAATTTGAAACATTTTTAATGAAAAAGGCATTTCGCATGACTTCTCTTATCCTAGAAATCCCCAAAAGATGGAGTTGTAGAACGAAAGAACAGAACATTGCAAGAAATGGCCAGAACCATGATCAATGAGACTAACATTGCTAAGATCTTCTGGGCAGAAGCAATTAACACAGCATGTTATATTCAGAATAGAATCTCTATAAGACCTATTCTGGAAAAGACTCCATATGTATTGTGGAAGAACAGAAAGCCCAACATTTCTTATTTCTATCCTTTTGGATGCACATGTTTTATTCTAAATACTAAAGATCATCTGAACAAGTTTGACTCAAAAGCACAGAAGTGTATTATGTTAGGATACTCTGAATGCTCAAGAGGGTACAGAGTATACAATACAGAAACACATATTGTTGAAGAGTCAATCAGTGTTAGATTTAATGATAAGCTTGACCCTCAAAAGTCAAAGCAGGATAAATCTTTTGCAAATGTAGAAGTTGAATTCACAGGTGCTGAAGACAACTCATCAGAAGTTTTCAATAGAGACGCTCCAAAAACTTCAGAAGAAAATGTCACAAGTGTTCCAGTACCTTCTGTTGATCAACTCCATAAAAGGTTATCCAGAAGCAGCATAGCTCACCCAGAAGATAAGATCCTGGGAAAGAAGGATGATCCAATCAGAACAAGATCAACATTCAGAAACTCTGAAGAATCCCTCATGGGACTAGTCTCACTGATTGAACCAACAACAATTGATGAAGCTCTTCTGGAAAATGACTGGATTCTGGAAATGCAGGAGGAATTAAACCAGTTCACCAGAAATGACGTATGGGATCTGGTTCCCAAACCAAAAGGATTCAACATCATTGGAACAAAGTGGGTGTTCAGAAACAAACTGAATGAGCAAGGAGAATTCATCAGAAACAAGGCACGACTGGTGGCACAAGGTTATAGTTAGCAAGAGGGGATAGACTATACAGAAACGTTTTCTCCAGTCGCCAGGTTAGAATCTATCATACTCTTAATCTCTTTTGCTGTAAATAATGGCATCACTCTATATCAGATGGATGTCAAAAGTGCATTCTTAACTGGTTACATTAACGAAGAAGTATATGTGCACTAATCCCCTGGGTTTGAAAATTCTAAACACCCAGAATATGTTTTCAAACTAAAGAAGTCACTCTATGGTCTGAAACAAGCTCCCAGAGCTTGGTATGAAAGGCTAAGTAACTTCCTGTTAGAAAAGGAATTCACCAGAGGGAAATTGGACACAACCTTGTTCTGTAAGACATTTAAGAATGACATTTTAGTTTGTCAGATTTACGTAGATGATATTATTTTTGGATCCACTAAACCTTCTCTGGGAAGATAATTTGCTAAGTGCATGCAGGCAGAGCTTGAGATGAGCTTAATGGGGGAACTTAAATTCTTTCTGGGCATTCAAATAAACCAGACTCCAGAAGGAACTTACATTCATCAGAGCAAATATGTCAGAGAACTTCTGAAGAAATTTGACATCTCAGAATGTAAGCCCTAAAAGACTCCAATGCACCCCACGTGCATTCTGGGAAAGAAAGAGGTAAGTAAAAAGGTATATTAGAATATCTACAGAGGTATGATTGGATCTCTCCTTTATCTGACGGCTTGAAGGCCTGATATTTTATTCAGTGTTTGCTTATGTGCTAGATTCCAATCAAATCCAGGAGAATCTCACTTAACAACATTTAAGAGAATTTTCAAGTATCTGAAAGGTACTACCAATCTGGGTTTGTTTTATAGAAAATCCAATGAATACAGCTTAGTAGGATACTGTGATGCTGACTTTGCTGGAGACGGAGTATAGCGTAAAAGCACTTCTGAAAGCTGCCAGTTTCTGGGAGACAACCTGATCTCATGGACCAGCAAGAGACAATCCACAATAGTACTGTCAATAGCAGAAGCTGAATACATAGCAGCTACTGTGTGATACGGTGGCCAGAACCAGACTGTTTTAGGAAAATGCTGGTTGGTGTTTTGCGTTTGTGTTTGCAAAATGTCGCAGTAAGAAAGAGTTGCCACCGACTTTTATTTTATCCAACTGGAAAGGAAAAAAGCACATAAAAATTCCTTTTTTCGAGATTTTGAGTACGGGGGGTAGATTATAGAAAGGGAAGGTATTAGCACCCTTTCTATCCGTGGTTTTCCACGGGCTCTTAGGTACTTGCTCATCATTTTCAAAATTGCTTCCATGTTTGTGATTTGAAAAAAAGTTTTTGACTTCGACTTAACCCTTGCTTCTGTCTTCAAGACTGTTACGAAGTGTTTTTTGAAAGCTTTGTTTGAAAGGAGTGTAAGTGTGGAAAAGTTTGTTTGGATTGAGCAAGTACTTAAGATTCTACCTACTCGAAAAAGAAGAATTGTTCTATGTTTGTTTCCTTTAGACAGTGCTATCCTACTATTAGTGAGTAGGTAGCACCGTCGTCGGAGTTTTGAGGGTCAATTCAAAAAGGGACGTACGGTTACTAAGGCAATATTAAGACATCTTAGTAGTAACCCTAATGTCTTAGATCAATTATTCGAGGCAACAATTCCGAGGAAACCATCCTGAGGCAACTTTTCCGAACGAGACTTTGATCTTTATTTAGACAAAAGAGCGACCACTAAAATACCCTATACTTAATGATCGTTTATCGAAGGCAACCGAAGTGAGAGTATACCCTAAGAGTGTGCATGTGCGAGTGATTCAATTTCAGTTTATTATCTTTACACATTTAGGGTTTGCTAACCGTTTTAAAATTTACATACAGTCTTGTCATGCAACCCTAGCATCATTCATCTAACAGTTAATATTTGCGAGAATTTAAAAGGCGGAAAATAAAGCTACGCTATTACAAGGCTTCAGGTATTTACATAGCCAAAAACAAACCCTTAAAAAACGATAAATGAAAGTAAAAGGTCCTAATTAAGCTATTACAACTTGTGAGCAATTACATCAATATGGTAAAAATAATAATAAAGCGCGCACAATGAAATTTAGAACGAGAGAGAACTAGGGTTTTGACCCCTTCTAACCTAATCGGAAGAAACAATTGTTTTTGTTGTTTTTAATTATTAAGAAAAAGAATAAGGTTTTTAAATTAAATACTAAATTAATTAGTTAATTAAATTTATTAAAGAAAATAATTAAATTTAACCTATTTTTGTGTTTTGGTTATTTTAAGAAAAAGAAAATATAATTAAGTTAGAAACAAAAACCATAATTGTTCTAATTGTTTTTAATTTATTTACAAAAGAATTTAAGTTGCCTAAAATTAAATAGCCTAATTAAATTAATTAATTTTTTTGATAAAAAAAAACCTAAATCTAATTGCATGAAAATATTCATTTTTATGATTTTTTGATAAAAAGAATTATTTATTTGTGTTAGTGAAATAATTAAATAAATTAATTAAGAAAAATATATATAAAAAAAGAAAGAAGAATTGGGCCTGTGAAAGTAAATTAGGAGTGTGCTAATAGCAAGTCTTGGGCTCAAAAGGAATTGATCCATGTTGACTTGCTGGATCCCATGCGTTGCATTGACTAAGGCCTTTGGTGCTCCTTCATCTGATGGCCTTTATATCTGGCCATCTGGGCAATTGGCTGGCTGGATAATTATGGACCATGGGGGTCTCCACGCCTTGTAGGACACTGAATCTGTAGAGAAAATTCAAGAAAAATGCAAATGTTGGAGGCAGGGGTCGAACCCCTGACCTCATGCCCTCTGATACCTTTAGCGCTTCCCTGGCCACTACTGGCCATTTGGTTCAATTGATTATTAAATGAAACAAAAATAATAAAATGCATAAAGTGACCCTAGCTGTAAAACACGCGCCAGGATTCAAATGAACGAATGAGACAGAGCCACGTATGTCATCTTCCTCTTTCTGTTGGTAAAAGTCACAGACTTTTACCTACGAACATATGTCCATAGCTACAGATCCTGCAATTCTCAAAATCAAACACAAGCATGATGAATAAAATCTAAGGCCATGAATCAACTCGTCTGGACCTTCTGAGCATGATGGTGCCCCTTTCATGGCCCAATTTTACCTGTGTGAAGAAATCCCAAATCGAGACCAAGAGCCCTAATAATGGCACATCTTGATACAGTCCACAAAAACGCAATTAAATGTTATGGATAGTTTGCAAATGCTTCAAGGAGCAAGAATATACAAATATTTCATGCTATAGATGCCAAAATTATGAAATTCGAATTCAAGAAAAAGCCATTGTCGTGGCTGACTTACAGTGAGTTATAGTGCTGGAAACTCCTTGTTCTTGATTGGTACAACCTCCTTGCAATCCCAGGAATCGAATGAGATGGCTAGAGGGTCTTGAAAATGCCTGGAAGTGCAAAATTGAATCACCACTTTTCTTTGATTTATTTAAGTTTGTTCCTGCCTTCTCACGCCTCCAAAGCTTGTCTTTTAGGTCTGCAATTGTTCAATATATATCAATGATTGAATTAGGGTTGCAAACATGATCTCAATCTTCCTCGATTATAGCTTTTGATTTGGATTTGATTCACTTGAAGATACTTCCAAAAATAGGCCAAACTCAATCTTTTTGTGCACACCAAGGCTTTGTATGAATTCAATATTTTGCCAACTGGATATAAGACCTGGAATATGCACAATATCTTGAGGTTTCAATGTTTTAGATTTTTTTCATGATTTGTTTTGATTAAAATTGATTTAATTCAAATCAAAATCAAAATAAATAGTAAAAATAAGATAAAGACAAGTGTAAAGAGCTAGGGCTCGTGGAACATGCTACCAACTCAAAACAAGTTCAAAAGATTAGGCCCATTTGGCAAAAATTGCAATTTAAGGCATAGTTGACTTTTGACAATTTTGCAAAAAAGGCCAACTTCACCAATGCATAACTTCCTCAATTTTGACTCTTTGAAGGTTTTATTGGACTTTTTAGAAAGCTTGAGATGTCCTCTAAGCAACCCTTTTGGTCTCATCTCAATTTGGTATTCCATTTTCATGTATGAAGCTTTGACAAAAAGGTGTTTTTGTTGACTTTTCAAAATGACCTATAATGTCCAAATTCATAACTTCTTGTGAGTGCATATTTTGAACTTGGGAGCTGAAGATGGATTGTAGAGCATTGCATCCTTTTCAAAATGAGATTTGGATGGGTCCTTTCACATGAAGTATGAGAAATCTATGCTTGGTCAAAGTTAAGTTGACTTTTCTTGCAAAACCCTAATTTACAACTTTTGGTTCTTGATGAATTATGAGTAATCCTTGATGAATCATGATCAACCCTTGATCAAATGATGAAATATACTTCAAAATGAGGATGTTGACCAAAGATCTTGAAGTTTTACTGTATGTAGGTCATAGTTGACTCTTGCCTTAGCACAGTCGATTTGCAGGCCTTTGAGCAATTGATTGAGAAAACTTTCTCTGTAGGGCTTGAAACTTGACATGGATGATCTTGAGAACATATTAGGAAAATAGTGAGCATTTGGGATCCCTTGTAATCAAGTATCTTGGTGCAATATGAAACCCTAATTTGAGGTAGACTTCCTTAGGAGAGAGCTTGTCTGGTCAACCCTTGGACTTCCTTGAGCAACTTGAGGACCTTTCTTGAAATGTTTGGAGAAATATGGGAGGGAAAATTTTGGGGTACAACAGCTGCCCCTGTTCAATCTTCTTAAACTTGAGGATGTAGATTGACTTGTTTTCCTTTCGCGATCCGAATGTGGAAGATGATTGAACACTAGAGTGCCTAGAAATTTGCACTCGCATGAAGTGGTATTTGTCTTGTGATGTTGGGAATGGGCTTAAAGATGCCATTTGGAAATTAGATGGCGGCGGATGGGCTTAAAGATGCCATCTGAAAGAGTGTCAATCGCATAAGAGATTCCTTAGAGAGAGTTTGTATACCTGTTGTTGAGGAAGACTACGTTGGGGAGTGCTGGTCTCTTTCTTGGGAGAAGTAGAATTTTAGGAGCTTCAATCGTCTGTTATTCTATTGGGGAAATCGTCTCTTAGTTGAGGAGATGAAAATGAACTACTATCTGGTCGTGATCCATGCTTCATAGTGATAAGACTAACTATTATCCGGTCGTAATTCAGGCTTTACAATGACTTATTGGGGGAGATGAGATTAAACTTGCTATCTAGTCGTAATCCAGGCTTCACAATTTCTCGATTCTTAACTGGTCGTAATCCAGGCTTCAGAAGGGAATGAGTTGTTTTCCGGTTGCATCCGGGCTTCAACTTGAACTTAGGTCATACTAATATTCGGTTGACTCTGGGCTTCTTAGTATTTATCCAGATAAACTGCTATTTTGGTCGAAATCCGAGCTTCGCAGTGTCTTGTATTGTTATCTGGTCGTAATCCAGGCTTCAGTCCTTTTATCGTTATCTGGTCGTAATCCAGGATTCACGATGTTTTATACCATTATCCGGTCGAATCCAAGCTTCATGGTGTTTTGTACTTCTATCTGGTCGTAATCCAGGCTTCACAATACCTTGCTTCCTATCTGGTCGTAATCCAGGATTTAGAAGAAATCAAGTGGTTATCTGGTCACATCCGGGCTTCCACGTGATTTTTGGGCCTACTAATATCCGGTCGAATCCGGGATTCATAGTAATTGGCCGGGTGAACTGCTATTTGGTCGTAATCCAAGCTTCATAGTGTCCCTCACTGTTATTTGGTCGTAATCCAGGCTTCATAGTGTTTTTTATCGCTATTTGGTCGTAATCCAGGCTTCACGATGCTTTATACCATTATCTGGTCGAGTCCAGGCTTCATGGTGTTTGGAGAAATCAAGATACTATCTGGTCGTAATCCGGGCTTCATAACTTGTATTAAAGATATACCACTATCTAGTCGTAATCCAGGCTTCGCGGTGTCTTTAGCTGCTATCTGGTCGTAATCCAGGCTTCGCAACATCTTCTACCATTATCTGGTCGTAATCCAGGCTTCATGGTCTTGTATTGCTATCTGGTTGTAATCCAGGCTTCACAATAACTTGTTGAGATGTTATCTGGTCGTAATCCGGGCTTCACAGCTTGCTGGGGATTAAACTATTATTTGGTCGAATCCGGGATTCATAGCTTAAAGATAAACCACCATCTGGTCGAATCCAGGCTTCGCGGTGTTTGATACTGCTATCTTGTTGAATCCGGGCTTCACAATATTCTGCAGAAATCAAGATACTATTCGGTCAGATCCGGGCTTCATAGCATGAACTTGGTGAGAATTTGATTGTATCTTTCCTGAAAGGTAAAGGTTAATCGTATGTAATGCATGACATGTATCAAGCAATGATGTTCTCAAAATAAATGAGACTGTGTTGTATGATGCGCATATGTCATGATGTATGGATATGTGATGCTTTTGTGATATTCTCTAGCTGGGGAAAATAAATCCTGGATTTCTGCTGGAGAAAAGAGTTGGATTCTTCGTTCTTGCTGGGAATAACGACCAAAGATGATTGTGAAAATAATCCTGCTGGAGAATAAACTAATGAGAAAATGACTCTGTGGGGAAGAGATGCTCTACTAGAGAATCTGTTGATTCGGAGGAATAACCTCGGCTGGGGATGAATTACCGTTGTTGGCGATAATGAAACCTGTTGCAGATTGAGTTTTTGTCTGTGGAAGAAATGAACTCCGTTGGGGATAATCTTCTAGAACTGGTGATAGAGAAACCCTGCTTGGGGAGAACCACTGTTTTCAGATACCTTTTGCTCTGCGGGGAGTGAATGTACCTTTAGTCGTACTCTCTAGCTAGATCTATCCCTATACCTGGTGGACAGAGCAACTGTAAGGTTTGGACATTTCTTGTTTGCCCCTATTTCTGATATTACGAGTAATCGTCTTTTGTTTCGCATGTAAATATTTATGAGCAACAATCATTATCAAATGCATATATAAAAAATGAACATTAGACGTTCTTGCAAAACAAAACAGAAAAAGAAAAACAATTTTGAAATTTCTTTGTGAAAATGAATTGTATTGATTTTGAAATTGGCCTGTAAATAGGCGTTTTTGTACAAGAGGTTGACGTCCTAGTAAGAGAACGCCGCCGAAAGATAGAAATTTATAAAATTTGTGTAAAGTAAAGAAAAACAGCTATGTGAATAATCCTACTGGGTTCCAGCTCTGCTATTGCCTTTATGTCCTCAAGCATCTCATCAGTTTGCTACTTGGTTAAAGGTAGATCAGATTGATTAGTATCGTCTGAGCTTGATAGTCGATACCGAAGTCTTGTTGCAAGATGATCCAATGAGACATAGTGTTACGCTTTAATCCCTAATTTTTTCCTGGACCTCCCTTTCGGGTTTTCAGTCCACCGGGATACCCCTTTTTTGCCCAAGCCACCTTTTCAGGTTTTCGACTTGCCGGGTGTACAAGTTTTTTCATTTATATCCCTTACTTTTGCCCGAACCCTTTTGGTTCGTCGGGAAGCCCTTATTTTTGCCTAGGCCAGTCAACCTAGCGGGTCTTTGATTATGCATAGTATTTTTTCACTATGTCTGCATTGATGGGGTGAGGAAGGTCGTCACCATCCATGGCGGTTAGAATCATAGCTCCTCCTGAGAAAATGTTCTAAACCACAAATGGCCCTTCGTAAGTAGGGGTCCATTTGCCTCTGGGATCACCTTGTGGCAGTATGATGTGTTTGATTACCAGATCCCCGACTTGATATTCTTGTCGTCTGACTTTCTTGTTAAATGCCTTGATCATTCGCTTATGATACGTCTGACCATGGCAAATAGCAGTAAGTCTATTTTTGTCAATTAAGTTTAGCTGATCAAGCTGGGTCTGGATCCAATCGTCCTTGCTCAAACCTGCATCCTTCATAATCCAAAGAGAGGGTATTTGGACTTCAATGGGTAAGACTGCCTCCATGCCATATACCAAAGAGTAGGGTGTTGCCCCTGTTGAAGTTCGCGCTGAAGTACGGTACCCATGAAGAGCGAATGGTAACATCTTGTGCCAGTCTTTGTATGTCACTGTCATCTTCTGCACAATCTTCTTAATGTTATTAATAGCTGCTTCAACAACCCCATTCATCTTTGATCAGTAGGGAGAAGAGTTGTGGTGTTGTATCTTGAACTGCTTGTAGAGCTCGGTGATCATCATATTATTGAGATTTGTACCATTGTCTGTAATGATCCTCTTGGTTACACCATAACGACAGATCAAATTGTGCCGAATAAACCGTGCCACAACATTCTTGGTTACTGTAGCGAAGGAAGCTGCCTCAACCCACTTTGTAAAGTAATCAATTGCTACTAGGATGAAACGATGCCCGTTGGATGCAGTAGGTCTGATCTCACCAATCATATTGATGCCCCACATTGCGAAAGGCCAAGGAGCCGTCAAGACATTCAGAGGAACTGGAGGTATATGCACCTTATCATCATAGACTTGGCATTTGTGACAGGTTCGAGAATGCTGATAACAATCGGCTTCTATGGTAGACCAATAGTATCCCTCCCGTAGGATTTTCTTTTCCATGGTATGTCCACTGGAACGAGTTCCGAAGGTACCTTCATGTAACTCTGCCGTGATCCTTTCTGCCTCGTTCTTGTCCTCACATCGCAGTAAGGTCGAATCATGGTGACGCTTGTAAAGGACACCGTTACTGATGAAGAACTTCGCCGCGAACCTCCTCAGAAACTTATTATCATTAATAGATGCACCCTCGGGGTATTCTTGAGCCTCAAGATACCTCTTAACCTCGTGAAATCTGGGTTTATCTGCTACCTCTTCAGTCTCAATATCATAGCAATGTGCGGGTTCGTACAACCTCTCAATGGTAATCTAGGGAGCTTCATTGTCCCACCTGACCTTGAACATAGAAGACATGGTAGCTAACGCGTCCGCCAGCTGATTCTCCTCCCTGGGGAAATGTTCAAAGGTAATCTCCTCAAAGTGTGGAAGCAACGTCAATACATACTCTTTGTAAGGAATAAGATTTGGGTGTTTCTTATCCCAATCGCCTTTGATTTGACTGATCACGAGAGAGGAATCTCCGAAAACACTTAAGAACTTAATTCTTAGGTCAATAGCTGCTCGGAAGCCCATGATGCACGCTTCATACTCCGCCATGTTGTTGGTGCAGTTAAAATATAATCGGGCAGTGAACAGAGTATGACAGCCTTCAGGAGATATGATCACGGTGCCAATGCCATTACCCAACGCGTTTGAAGCTCCATCAAAATACATAGACCATTGGGATCCCTCCTCAGGTCCTTCATCCGATCCAGGTTTTTCACAGTCAGTTGCCAACATGATGCTCTCATCCGGAAACTCGAAATTCATAGACTGGTAATCCTCCACGGCTTGATGTGCCAAATGATCTGCCAACACACTTCCCTTGATTGCTTTCTGGGTTGTGTATTGGATGTCATACTCAGTTAAGATCATTTGCCATCTTGCTATTCTTCTGGACAAGGCAGGCTTTTCGAAGATATACTTGATTGGATCCATCTTTGATATCAATAGGGTAGTGTGAGTCAGCATATACTGTCTCAGTCTGCGAGCAGCCCACACCAAAGCGCAGCAAGTTTTCTCAAGCAGTAAGTATCGGGTATCACAGTCGGTAAACTTTTTGCTAAGGTAGTAAATAGCATGCTCTTTTCGGCCAGACTCGTCATGCTGCCCCAACACACACCCCATCGAATTGTCGAGTACTGTCAAGTATAAGATCAAAGGTCTTCCTTCAACTGGAGGCATCAGGATAGGTGGCTCTTGGAGGTATTCCTTGATCCTTTCGAAAGCGGCTTGAAATTCATCATTCCATCTTACCACTTGATCTTTCTTCAGAAGCTTGAAGATTGGCTCACAAGTAGCAGTCAGGTGTGAAATGAATCGGGAAATGTAGTTCAGGCGTCCCAGAAAGCCTCTGACTTCTTTTTCAGTTTGGGGAGATGGCATCTCCTGTATAGCCTTCACCTTTGTGGGATCCACTTGAATACCTTTATCACTAACGACGAAACCCAGCAGCTGACCAGACCTTACTCCGAAGGTGCACTTGTTCAGGTTTAACCTCATCTTGTACATCTTTAACCTGTCAAATAGCTTCTGGAGATGGTCAAGATGTTATTCTTCAGTTTGGGACCTTGCAATCATGTCGTCGACGTAAACCTCAATCTCATGATGAATCATGTCATGGAACAAAGCGACCATGGCACGCTGATATGTTGCCCCAGCATTCTTCAATCCGAACGACATGACCTTGTAGCAAAAGGTACCCCACTGTGTAATGAACTTCGTCTTCTCCATGTCTTCAGGGGCCATCTTAATCTGATTGTAACCAGAAAAACCATCCATAAAGGAAAAGATCTTATGCTGCACGGTGTTGTCGACCAGAACATCGATGTGAGGGAGTGGGAAATCATCCTTGGGGCTTGCCCTATTCAGATCCCTATAGTCTACACACATTCGTACCTTACCATCTTTCTTCGGCACCGGAACCACGTTGGCAACCCACTGCGGGTAAGAAGTGACAGCTAGAAAACTAGCATCAAACTGTTTCATGACCTCAGCTTTGATTTTCTCATACATCTCTGGGCGCATACGATGAACTTTCTGTTTCACTGGAGGACAGTCTTCTTTAGTTGGCAAGAGGTGTACCACAATATCAGTATCCAGCCCGGGCATATCTTCATAAGACCAAACGAAGATCTCAACATAGTCGCGCAACATTTGTATCAACCGTTGCTTGACGCTAGGCTCCAGATTCACATCGATCTTGACCTCTTTCTTGTCTTCTTCCGTACCCAGATTCACTGATTCTACTGGCTCTTCATGGGGTTGTATAGCCCTCTCTTCCTGTAGTAACAGTCTAGCAAGTTCCCCAGGCACTTCGCAATTATCTTCACCTTCGTCATCGGCTTTGTTGATCGAACTTTCAAAGTCATGATTGGCAGTAGCAGAGTCGTTATCAGTGGGATCCAGAGTGGATGTGGATCTGCATTATGATATGTGAGTGTGAGTAAGACAATAGCTGTTTTGATAAAGTGCAAGATAGAAAAGAAAAACAAGGAGCGCAAAATTTGTAATGCAAGAAGACGTCCAATGCTTTATTGATGATATATGGAAATGACACATAATAAGCCCTCACACACAAAGCCACGGTGTCTCGGGCAAGGCACCGGGCCGTAAAGTTTTAAATTGTCTGTTATAAATTTCAAAACAAAAGTCTATTACTGTGTAATAAAAGAAACGGGCATGAAGTCCTTCTCCGTCCAATTGTTCAGTCCACCGTCGGTAGTCAGGTAAATCCAGCTTTAGAACTCTGACTCTTCTTCATCGTCTTCAATCGCATTCACTCCCGGATTAATGATACACAGGGGAGGTCTTCCAATCCGCGCGCGCTGAACAGCCCTTTGAGCTTCTGCAGTAAAACCCAAACCAAACTTGTCAGTTTTGTGTGCGAAGTCAGGGAGTTGGCCCCAATTTGCACACCCACCTTTTTCAATAACAGCCCTGGCATCCTTGAGGGAATCCATCTTCATCGGAGATTCTTCAAAAGCAATTTCAGTCAACGCCAGCGTCGGGGGGACCTCTTCAAAGTTATGACATGGGGTCTCGATAAACTCTCCATCCATCTCCATATACCGGAAGGAGTTAATATGACTCACCATGCACTCCTCTTCTCCTCGTACTGTAACAATCTTCCCCTTCACTGGATATTTCAACATCTGGTGGAGCGTAGAAGTCACTGCCCCAGCCTTATAAATCCACGGGCGACCCAGCAAACAAGAATAAGATGGTCGGGTGTCCATCACATAGAACGTAGATGCGAAAGTCTGGGATCCAACTTTAACAGGGACATCCACCTCCCCGTGCACCATCCTTTTGGACCCGTCAAAGGCCCTAACCATAATATTACTTGGCTTCAGAACCAACCCTTCACAGTCCAACCAGTCTAACGCTTTCTTGGGTAAAAAATTCAATGAGGACCCAGTATCCACCAGTACGTGGGCCAGAGTAGTGCCCCTGCACTCGATCGAAACATGTAGAGCGTCATTATGATTCCTTCCTTTGACAGTCAGATCTGCGTCGGAGAAACCCAACCCATTGTCAGCGGTCAAACTAGCCACAATCTTTGAATTGATCAGCAGATGTTTCCTGCGGCACATGCGCAGTTTTAAGGAAAGCAATTAAAGCCTTTGCATGGGCTTCTGAGCACAACAGCAAGGATAGCATAGAGATCTTGGATGGGGTCTTCCCCAGCTGTTCGACTACGTTGTAGTCGCTTTTCTTGATAATCTTCAGAATTTCCTCTATTTCCTGTCTAGAGGTTTCTACAACAATCTTCTTAGGTGCCTCCATTCGGGCAGGCTCACCTGTGACTTCTTTGCCCCGAGTGTCAGACGGCTCAGCGACAGGGGTGATAATTGGAATATGAACTGGGACAGTAGCTGATGTACTGGCAGATGGAATAGCAACAGGCTTTTGAACAGTTGGAGGGGAAATCTCAAGAGAGAAGAGTCTTCCGCTTCGGGTGACCTTGCTAGCCCCGACAATATTGCTGACATCAGTATCAGCCTCTTCAACCTTCAAGTCTTCTTTGATCCCCTGATAATACACATCAGCCCCATAGTGCCACGGAACAGCCTTATCCAAAGTGTATGGGATAGGACCAGGAATAGTAATGATTAATGGAGAAACTCTTGGAACGGATGTAATCCTAACATGCTTTCTCGAGGAAGCCTTGGAAGGATTGGGGGAAATGGTTATGATGGACACATCTTCAACAGGAATCAACGGAATCAAAGTTTTCTCGAACAAGATCTCTTTGTTATCCATCAGGCGTTGGACACCTGACTTCAATAAATGGCAACCAGTAGGCAGGATTGAACATAGGTGGCAACCTTTGCCACAACCCAAAAATAAACCGGCCAACAATAGGTTCTTCTTTACTGTCATCAACGGAGTAGAAATGTCTTCCACAAAGGTCACAAATGAATCATCGTCCACAGCATTTACTCCATGCTTGGGCATAGGAGCAGTCATAACATTAGGCTTTTCCGGTGCGTCAAACTCAATTTCTTTAGCTTCAATCAAATCTTTCACCTTAATCCTCAAGGCCCAGCAGTTGTTTGTATCATGCCCTAGGCTATCAGAGTGATAGGCGCAGTGGGTGTTCGGATTATACAGCGGAGATATGGTGCTGGGATTCTTCGGGGCTTCCCTCAGAGTTATCAGGTTGGTTTTCAACAATTGTGGTAAAATTTGAGATAAGACCATACTGAGCCGAGTATAATGTCTTTGCGATCTCTCTACTCTTTTATGATTGTTGCGCTGTGGGCAACAGTGGGTCTTGATATTACTACCGCATTAACCGCTTGGCGACGTTCAGGTCGGTTTTGGCTCCTCGAGCTGTAAACTGCACTAGCTTCTTTTCTGAAAGGCTTCTTTTTTGTACTTGATGAAGCACCTTTCTGTATCTTGCCACTCTTGATACCAACTTCTACCCTCTCCCCAGTCAAAATTAATTCAGTGAACCCAGATGACGAACTGCTGATCAAATGATTGAAAAATGGACCAAACAAGGTCCCAAGAAACATATCCACCAACTCCCTATCAGATAGGGGGGTTAGACTCTTTCAGCCAGATCTCTCCATTTCTGAGCATAGTCCTTAAAGCCTTCGCCTGCACCCATTGACATACCCTGAAGCTGAGTACGCGTAGGATCAAGGTCGGCATTATACTGGTATTGCTTGTAAAAATCAGCAGCAAGGTTCTCCCAGTTGCGTACATTAGCTCCTTCTAGTTGATAAAACCATTCAAGTTGAGTCCCTGACAGACTATCTTCAAAGAAATGAACCCACAGGTTTCTATCAGCAGTATAGGGTTGGATCTTTCTGACGTATGAGCGAAGATGGAGCTTTGGACAAGATACTCCATCGTATTTAGCAAAAACAGGAGCTTTGAATTTGTGAGGGATCACCACCCCGAATGCTAATCCCAGATCTCCGAAGTCCAACCCAGGGATCTTCTGAATCTCCATCGCACTCAACCGGTCTTCAAGTTGCTTATACCTATCCTCAGCAGGAGGATACTGTTCTTCATCAAAATTAGTGTCATTATCAGAGATCACAGGACTAGGACCTTTTCTTTCCTCTTGATTCTCTCCTCCTCCAGATGAATGAGACAAATCAGCTTCCTGTCGCAACCTATTCCCAAATTTGTGACCCATATTCAGGAGGACCACCTTCTTCTTCTTCTTCTTCTCTTTCAGGATGAGAGTCTTCAAATCATGTTGCCCTTTATCCAAGTTCAGGAACATCTCTTGGAACTGAGCATTCTGTGCTTGAAGAGCCTTGATGGCTTGATCGATAGGTATTTCAGAAGACATTCTGTGCTGAAATAAATAGTGAAGAAGATTAGAAACATGTAATGATACCTGTAATGAGGTGCATGATAATGGAATGCATATGAAATGATTTCAAAGACTTTGGGAGATTTAAATTTGTGAACCAAGAAATAAACAAACCTTATTAGATTCAAACTGGTAAAAATGTTTAACAATGCCTTTAAGGCGTTACAAAAGAAATAGACTGAAAATAAATCTAAACTAGAAACAAGCAGAAATCAGAAATCCCATGGTCGCTTTCCATTCGTGCTGACATAGTCGTTGATTGTCCTTTCATTCTCAAGTTGCCTCGTGAGCTTCAAGATCTTCCTCTCTTGCTCATGATACTTCTCCCGATAGGTATCCCTTTCTTCCTTTAGCTGAATCTAAGATATCTTTAATGCCCCAAGATCAGTAGGCATATATGGATGGAGGACCGTATAAGGAACACCTTCTTCATTAGTATGCTCTACAATCACCGGCAAAACAGCTTCATAAGGCATCCCCAGCTTTTGAGCATGGGCTCGAACCCACTGGAGATACGGTTGCATAGGGAGAGAAGTCTTTAGTCCTAGCTCTTGAGGGTCATACCTGTTTACCCTGCCTAATGCTCGTATAAATCTGTGGCGATGCTCTTTAACGTCCTCCTTATAGTCAAAGACAATATCTGTAAGAAGCAATTCATGGGGACCGTCTCTCCGAGCGCGTCCAAACTGTCGTAAAGCCAAACAAGGACTGTAAGTTATACCCCCTCTAATTCCAAGCAATGGGACATTAGGGTATTCCCCACATCGATCAATGATAGCTACTTTTTCCATATCCTTAGAACTCCAAAGAATGTCCGCATGAGCAAGAGACATGATTCTGTAAGCCCAACCTACACCTTCCTTATTCTTCAATACAGACTTGGGAAGGTGTGAAATAAACCACCTCGCCAGCAGCGGCATACAGCACATGAGGGTCCCTCTTCTATGCGTCGTACGGGTATAAAGAGCATGCAGAATGTCACCCAAGAGAGTAGGTACTGGATTACGAGACAAGAAGATCTTGACCGCATTTACATCTATAAAGGAATCTGGATTCAGAAAAAGAACCAAACCGTAGATGAGGAGAGCTAAGATGTCTTCAAAAGCTTGAAAGTCCAAGTCATCCCAGAATTGTTGAGCTTGATCGATCAGGAACTTAGCCAAGAAACCTTTAACTCTGCTTCGTGTCTCCCAGTTGGATACTACATCAGCCCTTTTTAGATGTAAGGCCGAAGCAATGTCTTCAGGTCTAGGAACCTCCTCTAAACCTGTGAAGGGTGTTTGCTCGAGGATAGATATGCCTAATAAATCAGAAAACTCCTCCAAAGTGGGGACTAGCTGATAATCCTGGAAGGTGAAACAATGATGCAACGGATCAAAGAATTGGAAAAGGACGCTCATCATCTGCTCATCCAACTTTGAAGTGACCAAACTAAGGAGATGACCGTGTCTTCTAATAAATGAAGAAGTATCAGGAACTTTTGAGACTAACTCTTTGAGCTGAGCAGGGATTTGCACGAAGTTGACTCGAATGGTATTTCTGCGTATCGAAGCCATGATCTGCAAAATAGAACAAAGATAAATCCCCTCGGTCTCTAAAATGGTTAGTCTAATGAAATATGCATGCTATGTTATGATGCATGATGTCATGATAAAACACACAACAGGTATCACAGATATAGGACATGGTAAAGGCAAACAAGTCACACAATAGCCCTTAAGTTTCAGGCTTGCATGGAGTCTAGGTACTACCCTCTTGAAGTTCAGTTGGTTTCAACATGTCCTGATAATAGTAACCGGGTTCTAGAGGTTCTCAATATCACTGACCCATCCTCCATCGGTCATGGTTTCAACTCACACAATCTTTTCTTGCAGCCGGAACTATCTCGAGAGTATGGTCTTAATGAGTGTATTATCGAGTATCAACCAGTTCCCAGCTTTATGCCGAGGCCGGCTATCTCACTACTTCCTATGGCGAAGTTGGTCAATTATAGGTTCTAAGGTCAGTTGGTGTTTAACGACCCATATAGCAATCCTGTATTCTCCTTGTTGCTCCACAAGGGATACCGGTACCAACCAATGTTCCACATCAACGTAGCTACTACTTCAACCGTATCAGTCTACAATGTACAGTTCCCTCACAGTTTATTGCTACTTACCTAAAAGTTGTCCCCTAGATCCGGGTTAGGATCTATAGTAACTCCAATACAAATCCCACAAAGATAAAGCAATTAAATCAAACAATAGAAGCAATATGATGAACTAATCCTAAGGTATACCCCACTTATTTTTCCCCAGCAAAGTCGTCAGTTTTGTGATACGGTGGCCAGAACCAGACTGTTTTAGGAAAATGCTGGTTTACGTTTTGTGTTTGTGTTTGCAAATGTCGCGGTAAGTAAGAGTCACCACCGACTTTTATTTTATCCAATTGGAAAGGAAAAAAGCACAGAAAAATTCCTTTTTTCGAGATTTTGAGTACGTGGGTAGATTATAGAAAGGGAAGGTATTAACACCCTTTCTATCCGTGGATTTCCACGGGCTCTTAGGTACTTGCTCACCATTTTCAAAATTGCTTCCATGTTTGTGATTTGAAAAAAAGTTTTTAACTTCGATTTAACCCTTGCTTCTGTCTTCAAGAGTGTTACGAAGTGTTTTTTGAAAGCTTTGTTTGAAAGGAGTGTAAGTGTGGAAAAGTTTGTTTGGATTGAGCAAGTACTTAAGATTCTACCTACTCGAAAAAAGAGAATTGTTCTATGTTTGTTTCCTTTAGACAGTGTTATCCTACTATTAGTGAGTAGGTAGCACCGTCGTCGGAGTTTTCAGGGTTAATTCGAAAAGGGACGTACGGTCACTAAAGCAATATTAGGACGTCTTAGTAGTAACCCTAATGTCTTAGATCAAATATTCGAGGCAACAATTCTGAGGCAACCATTCTGAGGAAACTTTTCCGAACGGGACTTTGATCTTTATTTAGACAAAAGAGCGACCACTAAAATACCCTATACTTAATGATCGTTTACCGAAGGCAACCGAAGTGATAGTATACCCTAAGAGTGCACATGTGCGAGTGATTCAATTTCAGTTTATTATCTATGCACATTTAGGGTTTGCTAACCATTTTAAAATTTACATACAGCTTGTCATGCAACCCTAGCATCATTCATCTAACAGTTAATATTTGCGAGAATTTAAAAGGCGGAAAATAAAGCTACGCTATTACAAGGCTTCGGGTATTTACATAGCCAAAAACAAACCCTTAAAAAATGATAAATGAAAGTAAAAGGTCATAATTAAGCTATTACAACTTGTGAGCAATTACATCAATATGGTAAAAATAATAATAAAGCGCGCGCGATGAAATTTAGAACGAGAGATAACAAGGGTTTTGACCCCTTCTAACCTAATCGAAAGAAACAATTGTTTTTGTTGTTTTTAATTATTAAGAAAAAGAATAAGGTTTTTAAATTAAATACTAAATTAATTAGTTAATTAAATTAATTAAAGAAAATAATTAAATTTAACCTATTTTTGTGTTTTAGTTATTTTAAGAAAAAGAAAATATAATTAAGTTAGAAATAAAAACCCTAATTGTTCTAATTGTTTTTAATTTATTTATAAAAGAATTTAAGTTACCTAAAATTAAATAGCCTAATTAAATTAATTAATTTTTTTGATAAAAAAAAACCTAAATCTAATTGGATGAAAATATTCATTTTTATGATTTTTTGATAAAAAGAATTATTTATTTGTGTTAGTGAAATAATTAAATAAATTAATTAAGAAAAATATATATAAAAAAAGAAAGAAGAATTAGGCCTGTGAAAGTAAATTGGGATTGTGTTGATAGCAAGTCTTGGGCCCAAAAGGAAATGATCCATGTTGACTTGTTGGATCCCATGCGTTGCATTGACTAAGACCTTTGGTGTTCCTTCATCTGATGGCCTTTAGGTCTGGCCATCTGGGCACTTGGCTGGCTGGATAACTATGGACCATGGTGGTCTCCACGCCTTGTAGGACACTGAATCTGTAGAGAAAATTTAAGAAAAATGCAAATGTTGGAGGCAGGGGTCGAACCCCTGACCTCATGCCCTCCAATACCTTTAGCGCTTCCCTGGCCACCACTGGGCCATTTGGTTCAATTGATTATTAAATGAAACAAAAATAATAAAATGCATAAAGTGACCCTATCTGTAAAACACGCGCCAGGATTCAAATGAACGAATGAGACGGAGCCACGTATGTCATCTTCTTCCTCTCTCCGTTGGTAAAAGTCACAGACTTTTACCTTCGGACATATGTCCATAGCTACAAATCCTGCAATTCTTAAAATCAAACACAAGCATGATGAATAAAATCTAAGGCCATGAATCAACTCGTCTGGACCTTCTGAGCATGATGGTGCCCCTTTCATGGCCCAATTTTACCTGTGTGAAGAAATCCCAAATCGAGACCAAGAACCCTAATAATGGCACATCTTGATACAGTCCACAAAAACGCAATTAAATGTTATGGATAGTTTGCAAATGCTTCAAGGAGCAAGAATATACAAATATTTCATGCTATAGATGCCAAAATTATGCAATTCGAATTCAAGAAAAAGCCATTGTCGTGGCTGACTTACAGTGAGTTATAGTGCTAGAAACTCCTTGTTCTTGATTGGTACAGCCTCCTTGCAATCCCAAGAATCGAATGAGATGGCTAGAGGGTCTTGAAAATGCCTGGAAGTTCAAAATCTAATCACCACTTTTCTTTGATTTTTTTAAGTTTGTTCCTGCCTTCTCACGCCTCCAAAGCTTGTCTTTTAGGTCTGCAATTGTTCAATATATATTAATGATTGAATTAGGGTTGAAAACATGATCTCAATCTTCCTCCATTATAGCTTTTCATTTGGATTTGATTCACTTGAAGATACTTCCAAAAATAGGCCAAACTCAATCTTTTTGTGCACACCAAGGCTTTGTACGAATTTAATCTTTTGCCAACTGGATATAAGACCTGAAACATGCACAATATCTTGAGGTTTCAATGTTTTAGATTTTTTCATGATTTGTTTTGATTAAAATTGATTTAATTCAAATAAAAATCAAAATAAATAGTAAAAATAATATAAAGTCAAGTGGAAAGAGCTAGGGCTCGTGGAACATGCTACCAACTTAAAACAAGTGCAAAAGATTGGGCCCATTTGGCAAAAATTGCAATTTGAGGCATAGTTGACTTTTGACAATTTTGCAAAAAAGGTCAACTTCACCAATGCATAACTTCCTCAATTTTGCATCTTTGAAGGTGTTCTTGGACCTTTTAGAAATCTTGAGATTTCCTCTAATCAACCCTTTTGGTCTCATCTCAATTTGGTATTCCATGTTCATGTATGAAGCTTTGACAAAAAAGGTGTTTTTGTTGACTTTTCAAAATGACCTATAATGTCCAAATTCATAAATTCTTATGAGTACATATTTTTAACTTTGGAGATGAAGATGTATTGTAGAGAATTGCATACTCTTCAAAATGAGCTTTGGATGGGTCATTTCTCATGAAGTATGAGAAAGTTATGCTTGGTCAAAGTTGAGTTGACTTTTTCTACAAAACCCTAATTTAGCAACTTTTGGTTCTTGATGAATTATGAGCAATCCTTGATGAATCATGATCAACCCTTGATCAAATGATGAAATATACTTCAAAATTAGGATGTTAACCAAAGATCTTGAAGTTTGACTGTATGTAGGTCATAGTTGACTCTTGCCCTAACACAGTCGATTTTCAGGCCTTTGAGCAATTGACTTAGCAAACTTTCTCTGTAGGGCTTGAAACTTAAAATGGATGATCTTGAGAACATATTAGGAAAATAGTGAGAATTTGGGATCCCTTGGACTCAAGCATCTTGGTGTAACATGAAACCCTAATTTGAGGTAGACTGCCTTAGGAGAGAGCTTGTTTGGTCAACCCTTGGACTTCCTTGAGCAACTTGAGGACCTTTCTTGAAATGTTTGGAGAAATATGGGAGGGCAAATTTTGGGGTACAACATACTGGATGTAGCACTCAAATGCTCTGGATGAAAAGTCAACTTGAAGACTTCAACATATTTGAGAGTAACATCCTTATCTTCTGTGATAACACTTCTGCCATCTATCTATCCAAAAATCCCATTTTGCATTCTAGGGCTAAGCATATAGACCATCAATGGGTTGATGTGTTTACAAAACCCCTTTCTGAATATAGATTCAATTTCATTCTGTAACATCTCAGCATGAAATTGTGTCCAGAATTAAAAAATTTATTTGCATATTCTAACCCTCAGAATTTTACTGTTTTCTATGAACATCTAACCAACTTATCTTCAGAAGTTAGGAGTACAGTTACATCAGAATTTATCTATGAAGAACTGAACTTTTCATTTCAATGATAGAGGCGTGCAGTTCACACCATCAAACATCTGTCATCCTCTCACAAGCTACCTTCTGAGGCTGAACATGCGTTCAAATTTTGAAGGGTCCAAGGCTCTGATTGGATGCATTGAGACACTTGTCATTGGTAAGTGTTCAATATCTCACTAAATCCCCTAATTTCAGGTTTCATTAACTCAGTATAATCATTACTTATTTTTCTCTTTCTTACTGATTACGTTTTCTAAAGTACTTATATAAACTCAATTTACTATTTCATTCATTCACGTTTTACCACCTTCAATATTCTCTCTTGCTCTAGCTTTTCAAAAACCCTTTCTATCAGTTTTCTTCAAAGAGTCTGTGTGAACAATGGCATCCTCATTAAGTCTCAAGAGTCTCAACAGTGCTCCTGGTTCTTCTTCAACTGAACAATATGAGGATCCCATTAGAACTCTCATGACTCTGTTCGACAACCTTGAAGTTCTCTGTGAATTTATCGTTGATTTTGAAAGTTTATAAGAAAACGGGTTTGATCTATATGAAGATGTAACTGCACAGGGATGGAACAGATACTTTGATCGTCTGTTAGGTCCAACTTTTCCCATTCTGGTTAAAGAGTTTTAGATTCATGCTACTTCATCCAACCACCAAGTCACGTCATATGTTATGGGGAAGAAGATAGTGATTACAGAAGATTTGATTGGGAAACTCATTGGATACAATGGCGGCGGAGTTAGATGCATTGATATGGCTGATAAGTGTTCTGACCTAAAATCTATTGTGTTGTACCCTAAAATTTTCCCTCTCATTTCTCAAGAAATTTCTCAAAAAAGACCACCCTGGACCCTCAGGTTTGCTTCCATCCAATTTCAAGCCTTGAATTACAAATTTTCCAAGAAAGTCATTCACAAGGGTAAAATGGCCATTTGCGTATTGAAAAGTCAAACTTTGACTTTTGACAAAATCAAGTTTCAAGGACCATATTTCATCAAGACATGTTGAAATATGAAGTTTGTTTCATCAAGAAATTCAAAAGTCAAAATTATTTGGGAAAAATCAAAATTCTAAATACTTAGAATTTTTCTAAGTGTTTAAGAAATATGACAAGCTCAGAACTTCTGATCAGATTATCACCATGATGCAAGTTGATTCTGGAATAATTTCTAACTCAAGAGTTTTAGATCTCAATAAGACCTAAAATATTACAGAACAGAACTTCTCCTGGAAATTCTGGAATTTCAAGTTATAAATGTTCAAAGACACGTCCATGAAACTGAAGCACTCAGCAGATTCTGGACACTTTCAAGACAGAGTTTGGTCAGAACTTCTGGGCCAGTTTTCACAAAGGTTTAGTCAGAGTTTGCAAGGGTAATTCAAAGAAGGTTACAAAGCATGTTGCAAGCTTCTTGTAAAGTCTGAGAGCTCCTTCAGAACATGCTGGAGCAAGGAGATACAAAGATCAGAAGTTGGATGTCTATTCTAAGTCACGTTGAAGCTGAACTTCTGATCCAGAATTAAGCAATGATGTGGAATCTCACGTTGCAGGATTTCTGGTTTGATCAATCTCATCATCATTTAATGCTCACAACCACTTTTGGGTCTTTGTTCAAAGGATTTCCCCACGTGTGGCATAGAAGTACCATTATTGTATTGGAAAAGCAAACTCTTGTACAAGAGTGTGTTGGGCCCATGCGTTGCTTTTGCTTTTGAGGTTACCTTTCCTTAATTCCTACTTACAATTCCAGCTTAGGCGCTGCTAAAGCTGCTAACCACCATACTTGCCAAGAACAAGGCAGCACCCTAGCATGTGATGTTTGTACTCTCCAAGCTACAAGATCTTTGCTTATAAATTGAAAGCCATTGGCAACTGTAAATGGGTCGAAAAATTGAGAAAGAAAAAGCCTTAAACCCCTGCTAAAATTCCAAGAATCCAAATCTGCAAACACAAAATACAAAACCTGTTAGCTTTTGATTTCTTGCATTCAAACTCCATTTTCCTCAAGTGTTTCTTGACCAAAAACATCCATACAGTTTCTGATTTACATATTAGAAGCTATCCTAACTTTTGAGTTCAGACTATAACACACTCTCCATCCACATCCACTTCAAAGAAGTCAGAACTTTTCCCCTTGGCTGTTCCAGAATTCTTTAACCATTCGTAGCCCAAGTTGAAAGTTTCCAGCCTGCTGAACACGTGAGAAAGCTGTTCAGAACATCACCAGAGTTCAAAATCAGACTCCAGCTCAAAGTATTTTCCATTTGTAAGGTAAGCTTCTGCTGACTCTCATCATATTACTTAAACATTGTTAGATTTTCACAATCAAAAACACAATGTAGACATCCTGACTCTGATTCAGTATATATTCATATATTCCATGTATGTTTGTCTAAGTAGGGAGAATTTCAGTCCAGAACTTCTTGAAGGAATTAGGACTCAGAATTAAGATTAGCAAATTCATGCTTGCTTATGAATTATAGTTATGATATCTCTTGTTTCTCAAACATTATGAAACCTACCATAACTATTATATGCGCATCTTTTGTTCTGTTGAGAAATGACTAAGTTGTAGATGTTCTGACTAGCATGGAGGGGGAGACTAAGTTCTGCCAATGGCATCAGAACTTCTGAAATCTTCTTTGTTCCCAGCGGACCCATAACTTTTGAATTTACATGTTTCTACTAATATGATTTCTGTTTTCTGCAAGCACGCCAGAGTCAGAACTTCTGATCCCTTTTAGTTCAGCAATACGTTGATTCTATTTTCTTTTTCCTTACTATTTTGTTTTGCTATCACTTCTATTTTCACTAATCAAAAACACCAAAAACATTTTACATTTTACATGCTTTATTTTATTTCTTAAAATAAAAAGATCAAAAATATTTTCTTAAACAAAACTTATTTCTTTTCTTAAATAAAACAAGTTCGTCTCACATTTTCTTGTACATTCTTATCCATTCAATATGGTTGTAAAAGTAACTTAGAATTTAATTTTATTTGCAATCCCCATTTGTAAATCTGTACACCCCATCCCCCTAATGATTGTAATAGCGTAGGATATTTACTTTCTGAACTTTTTATTGCTTTCATATATTTCTAGTAATTAGGGTGTGTATGGAAAGACATGAAATCAACAAATAGAGAACCCTAATCAAGACAAAAATGCATGCAATCGAACACACTTTGCACATATTTACACCTTAGGGTAATCTCACTTGTTTCCTATTGGAAAAAATAGTCATGTCCCTCAAACATGGGCGTTTTAGCAAAGACCTTCGATAAAAGATCGTAGTCCCTCGATGACCCTCGATGTTGCCTTCAGTAAACGATCTAGTCCCTAAACGACATTGCTAAAACATTCATAGGTTGCCTTCTATGATTACACGATGACCCACGTCCATCCCTTCACATCCAACGATCGGGCTTCTCACTAAATCAATGGTAAGATAGCAACACCTAAAGGAGGAGGAAAAGAACATCTAAAACCTTTTGAGTAGGTAGATTCGCTCCTAGTTGCTTGTTTGGTCACAACAAAAACATTCTATACACCAACACTTTCACTTTGAAACATTTTCAAAAGACAACATTTTGTATGCGTTCTTATAGAGACGAGAATCATTACAAAGACACCTTTTCAAAATCACTTTCAAAAACATATCTCACAAACACTTTTTTGAATCATTTTCGAAACATACACTTTTCTATGTGTTCTTATAGAAACAAGAATCATTACGAAGTTACATTTTCAAAATACTTTCAAAACCCACACCACAAGCACATTAAAACAAAAGCAAGTGATCTAGCAAGTAACTAAGAGCCCATGGAAAACCATGGATGAAAAGGGTGATAATACCTTCCCTTTTCATAATCTACCCCCCGAACTCGAGAAATAATCTCAAAGGTATTTCCTGTTCTTTTTCACCTTTCCTTTTGGATAAAAGAAAATTCGGTGGCGACTCTTGCTAACCGTATAGTTGTTTAGGTATTGGCTTGCATTTTTGGTAAAACCCAAGTGTATGTGTGAATGTCATGACTGATGTCATAACATTCTAGTTTAGTTTGTACTGATTCATTAGGTACCTTTGCAGAAAAATATTATCATTCAGGTACTGATGTTTATAAGTGTGTATCTGAGCATTTTGCAAAATGATCACATTTTCCTAAATCAGTAGACAGGTTTTTCAGATGTCATAACAGATGTTAAGACATCCTGTTCTGAACTAACAGGTATGCAGGTTGGTTAATTCTAAGTTTTTTCAGGAAAATAACTCAGTCTTTCCAGAACAGAATCCTGCGTTTTCTTTGGGTTAACCTAGCTCAACCCTAACCTGGTTAATAAAGTCCTGTGACCTAGTCTTAAGGTCAAACGGAATTAACCCTAGGTTTTTGTGGAAACCCTAACTGAAGTTGCAGCTGCTATATATTCAAGAGAGCTGCTGTTTTGCAAGTAATCCCTTTTTGGTCAGAAGATCATTTGTAAACTATATAGGTTTAATTATTGTACTTCAAGCAATTATCATTGTGATAAGTGACTTGGAATAGGTTTTTAATTGTAAGGGTTGTGTAGCACTCAAAGCTTTGAAGTAAGAGTGTTTGAATGTTTCTTGATTAAAGCTGTGAAGCAGAGTCAAGTTAGTTGTGAGTATCACTCAAAGTTGTGAAGCAAGAGTGGTTGTGTTGCTTGATTAAAAAGCTGTGAAGCTTAATCAAGTGTATGTTTTTGAAGAGTGTCTTCATCAATTCATTAGTCAAATTGTTTTATGTATCACTGCTGTGATTGAGGGGGAGTGAGTAGGAACTCAAGTTTAAGTTGTACTTAGATTGAAATTGCATTGGGTAGGTCTTAAGTGAAGGAGATAAACTGGTTGGTTTATTCCTGAATTAACATCTCTTATAGTGGATTTCCTCCCTGGCTTGGTAGCCCCCAGAGTAGGTGTTGTTGCACACTGAACTGGGTAA
The DNA here is from genome assembly GCA_948472305.1 of Vicia faba. Classification (NCBI taxonomy): domain Eukaryota; kingdom Viridiplantae; phylum Streptophyta; class Magnoliopsida; order Fabales; family Fabaceae; genus Vicia; species Vicia faba. The sequence continues at coordinate 1,396,227,404 of OX451741.1, forward strand.
ACAATTGACTGTGTTCTTTATTGTTTTTGTATTTACTGTCATATAGTAAGTCAGATACAGTGTCATAACATTGAACGTGACATTGAGTATCTGCAGCCAGAATTTCAATTGGCATCAGAGCAGGCACCCTGCCTGTATTACTGGGTGAGATCTAGGGATATCACTTTCTGGCACTATGGACAAAGAAGGAGTTTTTGGAAATAGACCACCCATTCTGGATGGAACCAATTATGACTACTGGAAACCTCGTATGATTGCCTTCTTAAAATCTCTGGACAAAAAGGCTTGGAGAGCTGCTGACAAAGGATGGATCCATCCCACCATAACTGAGAAAGATGGGACAATCAGTCTGAAACTTGAGGAAGATTGGAGTAAAGAAGAAGATGAGTTAGCCCTGGGAAATTCCAAAGCTTTAAATACCTTGTTCAATGGAATTGATAGAAACATTTTCAGACTAGTCCATCAATATGAACTGGCCAAGGAAGTTTGGGACACTCTCAAAACTACTCATGAGGGCACTTCCAAAGTAAAAATGTCAAGGCTTCAGATGTTGACTACCAAGTTTGAGAATCTAAAAATGATGGAAGATGAAACCATTCATGAGTTTCACATGAACATCTTGGAGATTGCCAACACCTCAGGAGCATTGGGAGAAAAGATGTCAGAAGAAAAACTGGTGAGAAAGATTCTCAGATCCTTGCCTAAAAGATTTGCAATGAAGGTAACTGCCATAGAAGAAGCCCAGGACATCAGCAAGTTGAAAGTGGATGAACTTATTGGGTCTCTTCAGACTTTTGAGATGGGGATCACTGATAATGGTGACAAGAAGAACAAGAGCATAGCACTTGTATCCAACACTGATGTTGAAAACAAGGAGGATGAAGAAGAAAATATTTCAGAAGCTATAGCCATGCTTGGAAAACAGTTCAACAAGCTCATCAAAAGAATGGATCCAAAGTCAAGGTCTAATGTTCATAACATTCCCTCTGACATTGACAGTTCCAGCAGAAGACCAAGGTCAGAAGAAAAGGGAAACCAAGGCAGAGGCATTCAATGCCATGGTTGTGAAGGTTATGGACATATTCGAGCTGAATGTCCTACCTTTCTTAAGAAACAAAAGAAAGGAATGACTGTTACTTGGTCTGACTGTGATTCAAAAAGTAATTCTGAAGAAGAATCTGCCAAACTAGTTACTGCTCTAACTAGTGTTTGTACCTCTGACAGTGACACTAGTGATGAAGAAGTGACATTTGAAGAACTGGCTAATACCTACAAGAAATTGTGTATCAGAAGTGCTGAAGTCTGTGTGCAGAATGAGAAACAATCAAAACTCATTATAAAGCTGGAGGCTGAAAAAAGGGCAGATCTTGAAACTATAAGTCACCTAGAAGGGGAAGTTCAATTACTGAACTCACAACTGAACCAAATGACAAAATCTGTCAAGATGTTGACCAATGGATCAGATAAATTGGAAGAGATTCTTCAAGTTGGACAAAATGTGGGAAACAAATCTGGTCTAGGATTTGTGGAAGCTAAGAAATCTGGTGCAGACAAGAAGATCAGGCATGTTAAACAATTGTCAAAGCAGATGTCTCAACACAACTCTCAACATCAGAAATACATGAAGAAAAAATACCAAAGATGGAGATGTCATCATTGTGGGAGGTATGGACACATAAAGCCCTTCTGCTTCAAATTGCATGGATACCCTAATCAAAACTCAGGTGCTAAACCTAAGCCAAAAAGGGTACCACATACTCCTCATTGGAAGAAAAAGGCTACTGCCCTGATAGCCCATACTTCCCTGAGAGTGTCTGCAAAGGAAGGTTGGTACTTTGACAGTGGATGTTCCAGACACATGACTGGAATCAAGAACCTCCTCAATAATGTTAAGCCTCACACCACCAGTTTTGTGACCTTTGGAGATGGTGCTAAAGGTGAAATCAAAGGAGTTGGTGATTTGGACTGCCCTGGAGTTCCAAGTCTGAATGAAGTACTGCTGGTAAAAGGGCTGACTGCTAATCTCATTAGTATCAGTCAATTATGTGATCTAGGATTCAAGGTCAACTTCTCAAAATCTGAATGTCTAGTAATTAATGAAAAACTAGAAGTTGTAATGAAAGGAATCAGATCCAAAGATAACTGCTACTTATGGCAGCCTGAGAACACTGATAACTCCACGATGTGTCCAATTACCAAAGAAGAAAAAGAGATGAAACTGTGGCATCATAAGCTTGGTCATCTTCATCTAAGAAGAATGAAAAGAGCTATCTCTATGGAAGCAGTCAGAAGGACTCCAAAACTACAGGTTGATAATGTCTATGATGTGGTGAATAAACTTGAAGAAGGATGTGTTGTCAGAACCAGAAGTAATCATGACAAGGATGTTGGAAACAACAAGTCTAGTAAATTCTATTTCCCTGAAGAAATGAGGCGTGAAGTCTCCTCTCCTATAACTCTCCATCAAAATGGAGTGGACAAAAAGAAAATCATTCAAGAATCAACCAGAACTATGATTCATGGCAAAAGAATGCCTTCCCAACTCTGTGCGGAAATAGTTGCTGCTGGGAATAACTGTTCTCAAAATATCTGGTCAAAACAAATGCTCACTAAGGATAATGTCTCACAAGATGTTGTGACATTGTGTTGTGACAATCTGAATACAATCAATATTTCCATGAAACCTATTCAGCATAACAGGACCAAGCACATTGACTTTGAAGAGAAGAAGTCATTTAAACTGGAACATGGTATCTTTAAGCTTCAGCTGACTAATTCTTCTACCAAGGCTCTTGTTGGAAATAAACTTGAAAACTTGAGGGGCAGGTTGGGTATTTTCCAACATGAGAAATTATAGCAATTAATTTTGCTTAAAACAAGGGTTGAAGGAGTTAATTTTGTTAAGTCTATTTTTAGTGGGTTAATCATATGTTTTCCCAATTCTTTCAAAATCCTTAAGAAGTTGAAAAGACTCTCTTTTGCCTCCTACCTCTCTCGTCTTTGCAACCTGTTCCCTCCTCTCAATCAAAGTTTTCTCTCAAATTGCTACTGGTGCTCTAAGTCATTCAAAATGTCTCAGACATCATCTTCAACCAAGGCGACTTCATCATCCTCATCATCTTCATCATCTGAACAAGACTCTAGAGCAATCACCACATGCATAGAATTTGAAGTTCTTGAGGTCACTCCTCTCAGAGAGATGGCAACTGACCCCGCCAAAGTCAAAAAGCTAAGAACTAGACATGCAGGAAGAGCTCAAGCTGCAGCCTCTGGTAATCCTTCTCATCCTTCTTCTTCTGTACCAAATAGAGAAGGATCAGTTCAAGTTCATCAAGCTATTGCTAGGCTTGTTACTAGTATACTAAGCGGAAACCAACATGTACCGGGGATTTATGTCCCTTTAAATCAATCAGAAAGCCCAAATGTGGACGTCTCTGAGAATATAGATGTCTCTGAGAATGTTGTGACACAAAAAGACAACATTCAGAACCCTTCAGAAAAGACTGCTGATCCACCTATCATTGATGTGGATGAGGATTACTCAGATAATGATCTGATTGCCAATGTAAACCCTAGCATAGCTAGGAGATTGATGAAAAGAAAGGGTAATCAGAATGATGCAAAATGTGTGTCCAAAGATAAACCTGCTGTTAAGAAATCCAAGGCTGAAGGCATGGCTGAGGTAGAATCTGTGAAAACTATTCAGACCAAAGGGAAGAAGGCCCAGGTGCATACTGCTAGACAACCAATTTCAAAGAAGAGAAAAGAACCTGAATCTTCTGATTCTGATGAGGAATCAGAATTTGAGATTGATGCTGAAGAAATTCCTATCAGAAGGAAGCTCCCCTCCAGCAAAATTGCTAGAGTGCCTAAAGTCCCAACAGACAACATCTCTTTTCATCATCCTGACAATGCAAACAGATGAAAGTATGTTTGCTTAAAGAGAATAGCTTTAGAAAGAGAACTCAACAATGATGCCTTGGAGTGCAAAGACATCATGGACCTGATCAAGAATGCTGGACTGATGAAGACAGTGATAAAATTTAACAAGTGTTATGAAAATCTGGTCAAGGAGTTTGTAGTGAACTTGTCTAATGATTATGCTGATGGAAGGTCAGCTGACTTTGAAAGTGTTTTTGTTAGAGGAAGAAGGGTCAAGTTCTCTCCATCAGAAATTAACAAATTTCTTGGAAGAACAAATGAGGATTGTCCTGATCTGGAGGTCACTGACAATGAAGTTTGTCAAACCATCACAGCAAGGCAAGTGAAGTGCTGGCCCTTGAAAGGCAAGCTGAATGCCAGCAAACTCAGCATGAAATTTGCCATCCTGCACAAGATTGGTGCAGCCAACTGGGTGCCTACAAATCATAAATCAACTATCTCCACAAGATTAGGGAGATTTATTTATGCTGTGGGAACCAAGACTGCTTTTGACTATGGCAGGTATATCTTTGAACAAACTTTAAAACATGCTGGTAGTTATGCTGTCAAAGGACCAATTGCCTTTCCCTCCCTCCTTTGTGGAATTATCCTTGCACAATACCCTGATATCCTGGTGGCAAGAGATACAGCCTGCAAAAGAGCTCCTGCCTTTGGGTTGCACTACAAACTGTTTCAGGGATCTCATGCTCCAGATATTGTCATAACATCAGCTGAGACATCGTCTGTGAAGACCTAGTCCAAGACATCTGATGTCATAGCTGTTTTAAAAGAGACCTGCAAAGAGCTGGAAGCTAGGAAAAAGACCCTAGAAATCCTAATTGCCAGGTTAGAAAAGGAGGAAGCTGAAGGAAACAGAAGGGAAGAAGGTGTAGAAGCTGAAGGTCATCTCAATATTGAAGAAACTAGCTCCTCTGAGTCTGATGACAGTGCTTAAAGGTTGGTTGTTGTTTGGTGGTGTTGCTGGTTGGTGCTGGTACCTGGTGGAGTTTGGAAGTGTGTTCAGTTTTTTTTCTGCTGCTGCTCTTATTACTTTTTTCTGGATAACTGTATAATTTTTATGAACATGTATCTTTGGCCCATTTGTGGCTAAAGAGGGGGAGAATATTTTGGTACTTGCTTAATTAGAAATTCTATTTTTCTGCAGTCATTTCTCTCTGCTGCTATCTATCTCTGATTACTTAGGGTTTTTAGCCAAAAATCTGCCAAAGGGGGAGTTTGTAGTTGTTTAGGTATTGACTTGCATTTTTGGTAAAACCCAAGTGTATGTGTGAATGTCATGACTGATGTCATAACATTCTAGTTTAGTTTGTACTTATTCATTAGGTACCTTTGCAGAAAAATATTGTCATTCAGGTACTGATGTTTATAAGTGTGTATCTGAGCATTTTGCAAAATGATCACATTTTCCTAAATCAGTAGACAGGTTTTTCAGATTTCATAACAGATGTTAAGACATCCTGTTCTGAACTAACAGGTATGCAGGTTGGTTAATTCTGAGTTTTTTCAGGAAAATAACTCAGTCTTTCCAGAACAGAATCCTGCGTTTTCTTTGGGTTAACCTAGCTCAACCCTAACCTGGTTAATAAAGTCCTGTGACCTAGTCTTAAGGTCAAACGGAATTAACCCTAGGTTTTTGTGGAAACCCTAACTGAAGTTGCAGCTGCTATATATTCAATAGAGCTGCTGTTTTGCAAGTAATCCCTTTTTGGTCAGAAGATCATTTGTAAACTGTATAGGTTTAATTATTGTACTTCAAGCAATTATCATTGTGATAAGTGACTTGGAATAGGTTTTTAATTGTAAGGGTTGTGTAGCACTCAAAGCTTTGAAGCAAGAGTGTTTGAATGTTTCTTGACTAAAGCTGTGAAGCAGAGTCAAGTTAGTTGTGTGTATCACTCAAAGCTGTGAAGCAAGAGTGGTTGTGTTGCTTGATTAAAAAGCTGTGAAGCTTAATCAAGTGTATGTTTTTGAAGAGTGTCTTCATCAATTCATTAGTCAAATTGTTTTATGTATCACTGCTGTGATTGAGGGGGAGTGAGTAGGAACTCAGGTTTAAGTTGTACTTAGATTGAAATTGCATTGGGTAGGTCTTAAGTGAAGGAGATAAACTGGTCGGTTTATTCCTGAATTAACATCTCTTATAGTGGATTTCCTCCCTGGCTTGGTAGCCCCCAGAGTAGGTGTTGTTGCACACTGAACTGGGTAAACAATTGACTGTGTTCTTTATTGTTTTTGTATTTACTGTCATATAGTAAGTCAGATACGGTGTCATAACATTGAACGTGACATTGAGTATCTGCAGCCAGAATTTCAAACTGCAACATTTGTGATCAAACGCAAAACCTATAAGTCAGTTCTCCCACCGTATCACATATTGCTAGGGTCATTTTCACTTCTGGACAGCCATCCAGCAAGATCAGAGACTTGAAAGATCACTACAAAATCTTGGCTAGAATTATTCTGGGATGTATCAATCACAGGAAGCCTACAAGCTCTCATGATTACATCAACATTGATCAACAGTTTCTGTTATACTTCATTGCAAAGAAGACCAAAATAAATCTCCAACATTTGCTCTTCAGCCATCTCAGAACAAGTGTGAGAGAGACAAGAGAAGAAGAAAGAACTAAGAGGGATTGGATTCCTATGGGAAGATTGATTTTAAACATTCTGAGGGAAAACAGGTTGATAGAACATCTGACAGAGGCTCGAGAAATCAGCACTCTGGAAGCAATGGCTGGGAAACCACTGAATGCCAAGAATCTGAAGAAAATGAAGATTATTGAAAGCATTAAGAAGGAACCAACAATTTCTTCTCATGAGGTCATCACTTCTAGGAGAATTCCTCTGAAGGATTTCCCACTATTCTTTGAGATATATGCTTCTCCAGAGATTATAGTCAGATACCTTGAAGCATGCAAGGAAGATGGGACTATTCCAGAAATAAACATCAGTGACCTGCACAAGCCAGCTCCAGAGGTTGTGCTAAAGAAATCCAGAAAGAGGAAGGCAGTAGGAGAATGATCCTCTCAGAGGACACCCAAAGCTGCAAAAAAGAAATGTAACATATCTTTTGCTTCTGTTGTAGAATCAATAGTTGTTCCAACATCTGAAACCATTCCCCCTCAACCAACAGAAAACCATTCACCTCAAACATTTGAGGATTTTGACATATAGTTTGACCCATCTGTAACTCTTTGAAATTTCTTAAATGAACCTCACTCCCCCAATCCACATCCAGAACAACATCAACCAGAACTTGCAAGAGTTCTCTCTGATATTGAACTGTTTGATCAAGAATTTTCCTCATCAATCCCAGAAAATACAAACACTCAAACTCAACAACCAGAAAATCCACAACCACACTCTCCTCAACCAGAACATCAAAACCCCCTCACTCCTCAATCTGAAAATCCATCTTCTGAAACACCAGAACCAGAAACTCAACATGCTACCACAAACCAATCAGAAGACTCCCTTTCATACTCTGATACCGCTACCCCAATTCCTGGGATAACAGAACCTCTTACGGTTCATTTACCTCTCTCCATTCATGACATTCCAGAAATACTTTCATCATATGAATGCACACTACCAAACACTCCTCACTCACCAATCCTGATTTCTGATTCCTCTACTCTCTCACCAATTAACCGTACAGCTAATCATCTCAGAATTGTCATTAATCTAGAAGCGCTGGACCATCTAGCTTCCACCTCAAATAAAATAGCCATTCCCAAACCCAAACCAACCTTAACCAAATCAGATGTTGGTAAGAACCTGTTGATTTTTGGGAAAAAATACAGGAATGGGTTACTTCTTTAAAGCAAGCAAGTCAAGAAAATTCTAATCATGCTGCTTCTGATTCTCTGTGGGATAGATTCAGAAAATGGTTCAACTCTGAATCCCATAAGCTGAAAGAATTGAGCTATGAGATGGCTCAGCAGAACTTCAGTGATCAACTGAAAGCCTTTAAAGATCAATTTCTATGTCACTGGGACAAGAAAGAAATTCTTCTGCTGGAAAATTCTCCCTGGAAAGAGTACCAACCTTCAGAAGTCACTGAACCAGATTCTGAGAGTCACCCTCTGACTACTACTCCAGAAAAAGAAATTGCAACAGAAGAAGTTGTTCAATCAGAAGAGGCTGCAGAGTGTTCTGAATGACATGCAACCCCTGAAGATACACTAGCTTCGTCTCTAGTCATACAAACTCTGGAAGAGTTGAAAAAGGAGAATGCTTTAATCCATGACAGACTGGATAAGCAAGAAGACACAAACAAAGAGATCAAGGATATATTAGACAAACAAGAAGATACAACAAAAGAAATCAAAGAAATTTTGGGAAAGCAGGAAGAATCAAGCACTCAAATTAAGAGCTTGCTGGAAGCGTTGTTCACACGACTTCCCCCTCCTTCTTAGATTTTATTTAACTTATTATCTGTATTCTTCATCTTATCCTCCTTATTTCTGAAAAATGTCATTGCATTCTGTTTTCAATATAAATCGTCTTTTTTGACTCTGATTATATTGCTTTTTGATACCTGACAAAAAGTGGGAGAATGTAAGATATTTTCAATAATAGTATACCGGGACAAAGTCTCAAACATTCTGAATAACTTAACTTCTATGTTTTTTCTAAAATCTTGAACAGGAACATATTCTGATAAGGACAGAAGGAGATGCATCAAAATCTCTAATGAGAAGGAACTTCAGGGAAGTATCTCATCTCTATCTGAGTAATCAACTCAGGGGAATACTCTCTTAAGATTTTTTGTTATATATTTTTTATTGAAAATCCTAGTTTTTGTCATCATCAAAAAGGGGGATATTGTTAGAACATAGTTTGATTCTACTACCCTTAATTAGAGTTTTGATGATAACAAACATAAAGAACAAATATGCACTCTAAATTTGTGTTATTTTTTATACAGAAGTTAAGCTATAGAAGCTTTCAAGCTGAGCTAATTAGAATGTTCTGAAGAATGATGATCAGAATCTGCATTGAAGTAAAAGATACTCTGACTCTGAACCAAAGTCTAATATGCCAACAGATCCTCACATTTCTGAGTCATCAAAGTTCTGAAGTAAAAGCAGCATGCAAGATTCTATTGTTCTGAAGCGTTACTCTTCAATTAAGACAGTATCATATGCAACGGCTTCATTCAGACAAGAATCTTCTCAGTATGGAAAGTGCATTGAGTGTCCATTATCACCCTTTATTTTAGACAAGATTTCCACGCTATATAAATAAGCTTAAAGGACAAATCCTTTACGATTTTCACCTACGACTGCTCATACATCTTAAACGTTGCAAACATTCATATTCTCTTATACGCTCAAATTGTGTAATATATCACAGTAGTGATGCAATTTTTGTAAGGAAAAACAACAGTACACAGTAAATCATTTTCTTTTGATTAAGCTAGTTTTCCTTGAGATAAACCGGGTTATGGTTGTACTCAAGAAGACTTTGGAAGTTGTCAAATTAGTATCATAATCAGTTTTGATTAGTGAATTAAGTCATCGTTGGAGAGAGGCGAAATCACCTTGGCGGGTGGACTGGAGTAGTTTGAAATCAAACGAACCAGGATAAAAATATTGTGTCTATTGCTTTTGTTTTTAGTTTCAATTCAACCCCCCCCCCCCTCCTTCTTGTGTTTTTCACTTCTTCAGATTCATGTGAGATCTCAAGGATTAAAAGCAAGTTGACTTTTGTTGACCAAATATTTCCATATTCCATCATTTTAAGGTATTTGGAAATGTTTGGAGATACTTGGAACTCGAAGATTTTTTAAACATTAAGAGGCATATGTAGAATCAAAGGTTCAAATGAAAGGCAAGTTTCATTATTATCATGGAATTCTTGTTCAAAGTTACCACACTCCATCAAGAAACAAGTTATGGAATTATCATTCAATTTATATTCAATATCATGACAAAATATAATCAAATTACATCCAAAATTTTCATTCAATTTGTTCATCAAAGTTCAAAGTTCCAATTCATTTCAAGTCATGACATTCATCCGGAAAAAATCATTCAACATAGTTCAAAATTCAATTTTCATCCAATTCTAGTACAAAGTGTCATTACAACTTCAAGTCAAATTTACAATACACCATGGCCATTACAAGTTCCTTCAAGCATGTTGCTATTACAAAACTACATCATTCAATTTCAAATTCAAAGCATCACAAGAGTATTCAAGACTTCTCCATTCTCCCCAAGTGGTATCCATGTTTCAAGTGCTTTTGTCCTGGCCATATCCCAAAAGTTACTTGTATCATTTTGTTTCTTCAAGATTTTCCAACCAATGTTCAAACAACTTCCCTATTCCAAAGATGTGTTAAATCTGCCATGCATCCAGAAAAATCAACATAACACATTATTGTATCTTGCATCAGTTCAACATGAGAGGAAATATTGGCATTCAAAGATAATAAAAAAACATGAACATAAACATGAAATTTTTAAAGAGTATTTTCACAATTTCATCATTAGGGTTTTGTTCAAGGAATCAAAAAAAGGGTTGTTCCTCAATCACATTCAAGCATACATTAAAGCCTCATAAAATCAGAATTTCAAGGTGTAATGGGCACCAATTCATATATTGCAAATCACAAATCAATACTGGTTCACAAGAGACAAACTGAGAAGAGACAAAGGTTAAACTCAGAATTCCATCACAGTTCTATCCCAATGGCAAAGTATAGAACATCAATTTTGAGCCCAACAAGCATATCAGAAAAGATAACAAAATTATCTCAGCAAGTACAGATTAACAGTCCAGCCCAATTATCCTACTGTAAACCTCAAACAAACACACAAAAGGGGGGTCCATTTGGTTCACAGTAAAACAAAGCAGTAAAATATCATAGCTCAGCAAAATCAAGTATAAACAAGGTTGCAGTAACACTGAATTCACACAAAACCAGCAAAGCATATCAGAAAAATAACAATACAGAAAGTCAGAAAGCCCAATACGGGAATGAATTTCTGAAAGGCCTGCCATTCCAATTATTGAATCCATCAATAGAAAAACCCTAGAGTAACTTCACAGTATATAAACATTCATTTGCACAGAGATCAGAGAAGATATTAGTCATATCATAAACGTAAAAGTTGCGCAAAAATCCTAAAGTGAGTTCGTCATCTCCCTCAAACAACCCTTTCAAATCTCATAAAATATATACACATAAATCACATACTCACAAAAGATCAAACCCCATCATCATCTTCCCTAATTCATAAAAACCCTTTAGAAATTGAAAGCAAAGAGCAGAAGAGGAAAAGATTTCGAATCAGATAGAAAACAAAGAGAAAGACCAGAACAATCTCACCAAGTGGTAAAAACGCGTCACAGAAGCGTTTCTCTCCTATCCTTTCCCTTCTCCTTCATTTTTACTTCATATTTCCTTTGTTCATCGCATGATTTCTCATATAGGGTTTCATATTCCCCTTTTAGATCTAGGTTTCATCGCTTAATTTTTGCAAAATTAAGTCACGGTTTAGTAAATAGGAGGAAGAGATGAATCAGAAAATATAAAAAAATTAGGATCAGAGCTTCGTTGATGTTTTTGCTGTCGTGGAGGCGATTTCTGGCACGGCCAGCTCAGCGTCTATGGCGGAGACCCATCAGAGAAGTTAAGAGAGAGACAAGAGCATTCCAGCAAGAGAGAGAGAGAGAGAGAGAGAGAGAGAGAGAAAGATTTTTTGTTAGAAATGATTAACAATATGTTAATCTATTTTGTTTTTTATTTAATTTCCCTTTTTAGCCTAATCTGGTGGCGACATTTGTCACCACCCCTAATTTAACAAATGTTATGATCTGGTACATCATCCCCATCGGCCGTACCCTGCGCTCTCGATCTCTCAACCTTTAGATACCCATCAAGATTTCATCATCACTATCCAACGCTCAGAAGCGCACTTCCACGATGCACCCTTTTAGACCTGCCACGCTGGATCTCTAGACACCCTTTATTTGGGCCTGGAACTCTCCCTACTGTTCAGCACCCCTAGATTGCTTCAAACAGACCCATTTTCTAATCTTTTCTCTTATTTTTTATTTATATTTATTTAGTTTCATTTTATATAGTTTAAAAAATGAAAAAAAAAAGAGATTAATATTGTCTTAAATAATTATTAATTTTAAGATAATTTTTGTTTGACATTATTAATTAAATTATTAATTAATTTTATCAAATGAAAAGAGTTTTAATTTAAATAATTATTTAATAGTTTGGACTTGTATTGTGTGATTTAATTATAGCTTAGGTGTTTATTCCGATACATCCCCATTCATAAATTTGTACCCCCCGTTCCCGAAGCATTGTAATAGCATAGAACTTTATTTTCCGCACTTTACCGCACTTACTTATCATTGTATAGTAATTAGGCGTGTATGGCAAGATTCAAAATCAATCGCTAGATAACCCTAATCAACACAAATTAACTGAAATCAAAACACATTTACACACACACACACCTCTAGGGTAACCTCGCTTGTTGCCTTCGAATAAAACAGTCATGTCCCTCGAATGTGGGACACTTTAGCAAAGACCCTCGATTAAAAAAGATTGTAGTCCCTCGATGACCCTTCGATGTTGCCTTCGGTAAACGATCTAAGTCCCTTACAAAAATTGCTAAAGCATTCTACAAGTTGCCTTCTTTGACTATACGATGACCCGCGCTTGTCCCTCACATCTAATGATATGGCTACCTACTAACTAATGGTAGGGTAGCACTATCTAAAGGAGGGAGGAAAATAGCAAAGACCTTTTGAGTATGTAGATCATTCATAATCGCTTGCTCACAAACTAAAACAATTTTCACACCTTACACTTTCCAAAACAAACACTTTCTTCCAATAAATGTTTTCAAAACAAACATTTTGTACATATTCTAAACGATACGAGAATCACTACAAAATTGTTGCACTTAGGTATTTTCAAAATACTTTCAAACATACACAAACACGAAGCATTTCAAAAGTGAGCTAGCGATTAAGAGCCCGTAGATAACTACGGATGAAAATGGTGTTAACACCTTCCCTTTTCATAACCTACCCCCTTACTCAGAAAATTCTTAAAAGGTCTTTCCTGTTCTTTTCACCATTTCCTTTCTTGGATAAAAGAAAAGTCGGTGGCGACTCTTGCTATCCGCAACACTTGCGATAAAACGTAAAACCTAAAAGTCAGTTCTCCCACCGTACGACACATAGTTTGTATCATTATTTGTAATAATTTAATTTAATAATATAATTCTTATTTTCCTTTATTCCCTCTTTCTCTCCTCACTAAAAGTGTCTCACGCACTAACATATTGTACTCTAGTTACTTGGGTCTACTTACTTAAACAAAAATATGAAGTTAGTCATGTGTTTCCTAAATTTATCTCCATGACTATAAATCAATTTAGTATGAGTCTTAAGACGATATGGTCTGATAATTCCAAAGATTATTTTAATCATAATCTTAATTCTTTGTGTCATAATAAGGTATCATCCATGAATCTTTGTGTGTTAAAATACCCTCAATAAAATGACATTGTTGAGACAAAAAATAAGTATTCTTAGACCAATCATGTGCTATTATATTTCAAAATAAATTTCCAAAGAAATAATAGGTTGAGGCCCTTTCAAATGCATCATATCTCATAAATCGTTTTCCTTTTATTATCCTTGCCTTCAAAACTGTTTTGGAAGTCGTATCCTCGTTCTATCCTAATGTGTCCACCTCTAGTAACCTCGCTCCTAGAATATTTGGGTGCACATCATCATCCATATTTATAGTGATGGTAAAGTGAAACTTGATCCTAGAGCCTTAAAGTATGTCTTAATAGGATATTCTTCCACCCAAAAAGGTTATAAATATTATCTTCCACCATCTCATAAATTATGTCTCTAGAGATATCACTTTTTATGAACAAGAAAGTTATTTTGTTGAATCTCATCTTCAGCGGGAGAACGTAAATAAGGAAGTCTCTCCTACTTCGTGACCTTACTCTCAAACCAAAAGTTGAGGTTGAAACTAGTAGTGATAATGTTAGAACTGAACTTGATTTTGAAAAGATGAAAATGTTGAAACCAATGTAAGATATGGGAAGAATTTAGTATACACAAGAAGAAAGATCATTACTGAATTTACTCATATCCAAGACTCTGATCTGACATTACATGAGGTCAATTCTATTAGCCCTTCAAACTCTAATGATTCAATTTAAGAATATTCTCATTAACATAATCTAGAATCCGACTCAAGTCCACTACCACTACCATCATACTATAAAGATTTAAATCTTCCAATTTCCCTTAGAAAAGATACCAGAAATTGTACTGAAAGCCACTTTACCTTTTATCCAACTACCTAAGTTGTGTACACGTTTCACTTACCCATAAGTTCTTTCTCACCAATCTGAACACTATAACAATACATACCCCTCTATTTGAGGCATTTTCTGACAGGAAATTGAGGCACTCGATAAACACAATACTTAGAAATGGGTTTATCTACCAAATGAAAAAAGAATTATAAAGTGCAATTGGGTATACACTGTTAAATACAAGGCGTATGTGTCTATTGAGAGATAGTAGGCAAGATTGATATCCAAAAGATTAACTCAAACTTATGGACTAGATTATTCACAGATATTTTTTCCAGTTGCAAAAATGAATACTATTAGGGTGATATTATCTCTAATAGATAATTACAATTGAAACTTAAACCAATTTGGTGTGAAAAATACATTCTTTCACGGTGAACTTGAAATTTTATTTTATATGGATGTACCTCCTAAATTCCACGAACATACTATCACCAACACTATGTGCAAGTTAAATAAAAATTATATGAGTTAAAACAATCACCTCGAAACTAGTTTAGAAGATTTACTAAAGTAATGATAGGTGTAGACTTCAATAGAAATTTATTATTCAACTATGTCATATCACAAACTTAAAAAATCAATTTAATTTAGTCAAATATACGATTATCATTAATTGACAGTATAAAATTATTTTAATCTAAACGTGCTCCTCTAATTTTTTTCTTATTCTATTACCATTCAAATTTTCTTTTATCAAATTCATATTTTATCATGTGCATGCATTCGTTTAATAATTAATTATAAACATTATAATTTCCAATATATTAGTTGAATTAAAGTTTCTATAAATTAATTCTAAATTTTGCAACATTTTGTTTAATAATTTCAGTTTAAAAATTTTAAAATACATTTATTAATTGATTACATTGATAAATATTTATTACTTTCTCTAACTTTCGCATTTATACTTTTTCTATATTTCTAAATAAATGGTTTTTTAAAATATCAATATAATATTTATTTTTTATTATTATTATACTTCTATTTATTAGTTTTCACATTTTTCAAATACTCTATTAACTATAATAAATAAAGATATTTTAATAAATAATATTAATTTTATTATTAAAATTAACACATCTAATCATTTTCTTAAAAATCGCGCCTAATTCAAATGAGACGAAAGTCAAATGTGCTTCTCCTTATTTCAATAAAACAAAGAAAGAAAAGAATGTGCTATATTCCTTTGTCCCCCCGCCATCTTCCAAAAGAGTCCACCAACCATTTATCAAACATTCAAGACTCACTCTGACAGCAATCTTTCATCTCATTTCTCAATCTTTTCATCTCACTCTACCTTCACAATCCATCATTCATCCATAACCACAACCTCGTAATAACAAAAACCTTAAACAAACACAATACACTAAAATCTATCAACCATTCCTTCCATAACATAGGTTCTGATACTTTCTTTGCAACAAAACCATCACCAATTCCAATACAAGATCAAGAAGAACATGACTCACAATCATCACCATCACTAACTCTTCTCTCTTTCAACACCGAACAAAACCCGTCACCTTCTTCTTCTTCCTCCCACAATAAAACCCTCTTCATCTCCCTCATCATCATCACTACCATCTCCCTCTCAGCAGCATCAGCCTTCACATTTCTCTTCTTCTCTTCGTCATCATGTTTACCTTGGTTATTGGTAAACAACCGCTGATCCTCCAAATGGTTACTTATTTGGTTACTCGCAGGATCGATCAGATTGATCCTAGGACATAGGTTGATTTTGAGGTTTTGATTAAATTGGATATTGATTAAGTGGCAATAAAATAAAGAGGCTTTAAGTAAATTGCATGAAGAAGTAGGCTTGGTAAAATAAATGAAGGCTTAAAGTAAAGGATTTCGACAGGAAAGTAAAGAAGAAAGCAAGTAAATTTCTGGAAAGTAAATGACTTTGATTAATAAAGTTGGTGTTTCACACATACATTTCTCAACAATTCTTTCTCACACGCTGGGTACTCGAATCTATATGAGTGACTTTGTATATAATTGTGAACACACGCGAGAAACTGTGTGAACTACTACTATTTATACTAAAACATCCCAAGTAACCGTCGGGCAGTTACACTGCTTCGAGATGATCCCACTTGGCACGTTCTCAACGTTCGATGCTCCAGATCTTTGCACGTTGCACTTGGTAACCGCTGGAAACCGTTTTCCCTCCAAATGCTTGAATTTTTAAACCGTTCCACTCTGTACCATCGAACATCTTCGTCGAGAAGCATCTTCGACGAGAAACACCTTCGACGTCGAAGGCAACAAACTTCTCCCTTGGAAGAAATCTTCTAAGTACATTGCCATCTTTCGATGGGCATTTCGACGGACCTAGCTGGTCGAAAACATCCTTCAGCTTTAATGGCTGACATTAATGAAACAAGGGTGTCGAATTTAGGAGCCAACAAATTGCCCCCCAAGAATGCCTTATTTCGACTCTGAAAGAAAAAGGCATTCTTTGAAACGTCATTCGACACCTGTCTTTTCATTCTTAGTCACAAATCAAATTGTGCACTTTTTGTTGTCTTCTACCAACCACTGACAATCCCAAGAAAAACCATCATTTATCCGTACCTAAGACGTCACCTCAGTACGGCGTGCAGTGTGCCAAACGTCATTTCAGAAATTGTCATTATGACAATTCCTAAAAACGAGGGCGCACGCTGCACCCTTCCATTTCTGCAGAACGGCTAAAACAACAGGGAGACGCCACGTGTCCCACTACCTTCTGCAACATTAAATGGCATTTAATGTCCTCGAATTTGGGGATTTCCCCCACTACTATAAATAGCAGTAAGTACCCATTTGTGGGACTTTTTACGCAACCTTGCTTTCAGAATTCCCCATTTGCATTCAAACTTGTCAACTTTGCAAACCTCTTTTCTTCACTTCGTCTTCAACCTCACCACTAACAATGGCATCTGGTTCTTCCAATGCTCTTAGCGCCAACGCACCATCTGGAAATGTCAAACCTAGGGTTTTCGCCACCGCTCCAGTAGTGACTCCCACGGGCCAACGAAGGGTCCCTGAACCTTTGGACATTGCTGTACGTGATGCTTACTCACGCCACCTTATGATTCCGGTTGGATATTCCAACCAGATCTTTGCTATGTCTGGCCCATTGTACCCAAGCATTGCTGAGGCCATGAAGATCAAAAGTTATTTTCCGGTAGTTGAGAGACTCAAACCGGTTGCATGCTCTAAGAAGGATGCAGAGGATAATGAAGACCCTGCTAAAGAGAAAATCGACCTCCGTTTCTTCAACAAAGGTGTTAGGGCTTTCAGGTCTGGCCCTAGCCTTACTCCTGATTACAGTGCTTGGCTGGAAAAGATGGAGAAACGCCAAGCTTCGATCTGGAAAGACATGGGGATATTCGACCTGGTTATGCTGTCGAAGACAGGTCTTAAATATTCCCCAGAGATGTTGATAGCTTCTTTACTCTTCTGGGACTACACCCATTTCACCTTCCATCTTCCCTGTGGAATGCTGACTCCCACACTCTTCGATGTGGCCGCCATCACTGGCCTTCGACCTACTGGGGACTACTTCGACCCGGAGGAAATGTCGGAGGATCAGATTGGATTCTCTGCCATAAAACCAACCTACACCACCTTCATCAATCACTACCACGACAGGTCGACAGATGCTGTGTCGGATGTCGAACATATTGCGTTTCTAGCCTTATGGCTGACACGCTTTGTGTTTTGCTCCAAGTCCTTACAGGTGACCAAGAAGATGGTCACTCTCGCCACTCAACTACATCATGGCCAAAATATCTGTTTGGCAGAATTGATTTTGGCTAGCCTGTATGAGTCGATTAGTAATGGAGCGAATCTTCTGAAGATTATCGAGAACAGGGCCAGCCTGCTGCTTGCTGGACCTTTTTGGCTGCTCCAACTGTGGCTCAATGCCACCTTCGAATCTTTCTTGCCTAAGAAGATTCAAATAAATGAGCAGGCTCCAGAGATAGCGAACAGACGTGTCGAAGGAACCAGACTGGCTCTGTTGACTCCAATGGAAGATGGACTGGAGCTTCAGCAAACTTTCACAAACTTCGTTCTGATGTTTGCTAGAAGGAAAGAGTTTGCTTCGACTATGGCTCCGTTTGCTCGACGGCAGGTTGGCCCAGAGTGGTTCACAAGGCCACATCCTAGGACGTCGAGTGGTCCTCAGGTTGACGAATATACAACAATGTGGGAGGCGTTCCTCACACCAAGAATCATGCCTCTTCGATTCAAGAGCTCTAAGACTCACTTGAGTCTGATTGCATATCAACCAAACCTGGTGTCTCGCCAGTTTGGTATTATTCAAACACTACCTTCTCCAATTTTTCCAAGAGAGAAGTCTATGTTATACTTCTGCAACGACTACACCGAAGAAGCTGCCACTAAGCATATCGGCAGATATGCTGGTCGAACAGTTCTTTCGTTGTTTGACTACCAGCTTAACTTTCTTTGCTCACCATCCTTCGAGGAGTGGTGGAAAAGTTATTACGCTGAGGAGTTTTTCGACGAGAAGGACTTCGTGGATGAGCTTCAGAAATCTTTTGTCCTTGTCTTGGACAAAATAAAGAAATGTAAGTTCATCCTTTCAAATTACTTTGTCTTTCTCTTTCGACTGCTAGCCTGTTAATTATTTTATCTGCTTTCAGTTGTTCGAAAGCCTGCAGCCAAGAAGGCTGCAGAAGGCCAACAGGGAGGAGGCCCCTTAACAAAACCTCCACCGCCGGCGAAGACTATAGCACCGGCGAAGACCACAACAAACCAACATGGGGAAGGCCCTTCGAAAAAGCCTTCTGTATCGGTAACCAGACTTTCATTATTTTCTTCTGGCTTTGACTTTGACATTCGATGCAACTGCTAAATCGAACTCCCATTGGTTTTTTTAGGCACCTTCGCCCAAGAAACGGCCAGCACTGATGGCCGAATCCGGGAGCGACGAAGAAGACGATTCTCCCCCTGCTCCTCTAAAAAGGCGAAAGCTGAAGAAAGACGTTCCTCCTCCTGAGGGTCGAACAATTAGAATAAAGGTTGCTGGGAGAAAGCCCAGGCCACCTCCAGTAATCATTGAGGAGCCAACGGAGGAGGAATTAAACGTTCTTCTCAATAAGCCTGTCGAAAGCGACAATTCCAGCCCTGGGGCTGAAGCTAATTTACAGGTAATCTCTTAGATCTCTTTGTAATTCAGGTGTCGATACCTACATTCGACTATGTCTCTTTCGAATTTTGAAGATTCTTCTTCTTCTCTTTTCAGGACACCACTGAAAGCTCACCGCCAAGGACTTCTGAAACATTGGAGTCTGCCGAACTCAGCAAGCCACAAGAAAAAGACTTGGCGAACGATGAAGCCCATACTGAAATAAATGAGGCCAATGCTGAGACGGCAGAAAAACCAGCAGAAGATCCTCAAACAGAAGAGCAACAGCCAAAAGAGATTCAGGTGGTGGATCTGTCAGAAGAGAATCGTGACGAAGGGGACCACGGCAACGCTGGCGAAGAGGATCAAGGTGACGCTGGCGAAGGGCACCATGATGACGCTAGCGAAGGGCACCATGATGACGCTGGTACTGTCGCAGTCCGAGTCGAAGGGAATCAAGTCGAGGCAAATGTCACTCAACAGCCTCAAACCCAAGACAATGCTGTTGCAAGGGCTGTTACCTCAACAAAGCACAGGTCGAAAGAGGACTTAGAACTCTTGAAGCAAACTGATCCTGTTAGCTATCTGAACGCCATCATCGAGAGCAAGAGTTCGTCTGACGCTAGCCAGGAGGTTCCTACCCTGTCGGGGAAGTCCACTGAAACTTCTCCTCTCGATGAGGCTTTGACGAAGGTTAAGGCTCAGTTTTTCAAGAAGGACTTGATGAAAGCTTTGGAGGGGGACCCTACTGCTCCATCATATTTGGGGGCTGTTTTGAATGTCATAGACTTGTTAGCTGTGCCTCCAGAAGTCTCAGGCTTTATCATGGAGTTACACTCCATTATTGATCAAGTCTCAGCAGATTATCGGCGACAAAGGGGCTTTAATAGCCAGCTTGAAGTGTTATATGGCAAAAGCTCTTCTGCATGGACTGCTGTTTCGGAGACAACTTCTCGAATTGCGGAGTTGTCGAAGCAAAAAGCATCTAAACAAGAAGAAGTTGATGCCATCGATCGAGAGAATGCTTCCCTCAGGGCGCAAATCGAAGAAATAGAGGCTAAGATAAATGCCAATACTAAGCGCAAGGAAGAACTTCTCTCGACCATCCCAGACACCGAAAGTCAAACTGAAATCACACAAGGCCTAGAATTTGCTGAGAAAGCCCAAGGCTTCGACGATCAGATTGCCAAGCTTGTGCAGGCGAATGCCTGGTGCAACAAAAGATTGGAGTTGCAGCAAATCAAATACCTTCGACTCAAGGACTCCATTCCCTTCTGATTGATTCAGCTTTTTTAACCATATTTTGTAATATGTATTCGACAACATTGCCATCTTGGCTAAATTATAAAAATTTTCCATTTTGGCTTTTTTATGGTTAATTTAGTCATTACTTTGTTATTTTATTTTTATCTCTTGGAGTGTAGGTTTGTATTTTTTCAAATATTTACCATTTACTCTCAAGAGCCTTTTATCTTCACCTAGCTCTTCGACTTCATAGGCTCCACCAGAAAAAGTCTGGATAACTCTGAATGGTCCTTCCCATTTGGGTGACCATTTTCCCATGCTTCGATCCCTTCGATCCATGGGAAGAATCACCTTCCAAACTAGTTCTTCAGGCGAAAATACCTTAGGTTTCACCTTTTTATTATAAGAGTCTTCTACTCTTTTCTTCTGAAGCCTGAGTAGGTCAAGAGCGCGCAACCTTTCTTCGTCTAAATCCACTAGTTCGTCTAACATCATATTCCAATAAATTTCAGAGGGAATATCATAATGTCTCTGAACCCTTGCAGATTGAAGACAAATTTCTGCTGGCAACACTGCGTCATGACCAAAAGTTAGCCTGTATGGTGTTGTACCTATGGCTTCTTTTGGGGACGTTCGACAAGCCCACAAAATCTGGTCTAACGTCTTATGCCAATTTTTTGGTTTCTTCCCAACATGCTTTTTTATCAAGCCAATCACTACTTTGTTTGCTGCTTCGACTTGACCATTTTCCTGTGCATAATAAGGCGTTGATGTTAGGAGTTTGAAACCTGTTTCCTGAGCGAATTCCTGCATCTTTCGACCAGTGAAAACTGATCCTTGATCAGTAGTTATAGTCTCAGGGATTCCATACCTAAAGATAATGTTCTTTTGAATAAATTCAATGACATTTTCTTGGTCTACATTGACTAAAGGGATAGCTTCGATCCACTTAGTAAAATAATCAATGCCTACCAGTATATACTTCTGGCTCTTTGATGATGCTGGTCGAATCTCACCAATGAGGTCCAACGCCCATCCTCTAAAGGGCCAAGGCTTCACTATCGAGTGAAGTTCGCTTGCTGGTACATGTTGGATGCCTGTATGGACTTGACATTCTTGGCAACCTTTGGCGAACTCAACACAATCTTTCAGCATAGTGGGCCAGTATAGTCCTTGTCGAAACAACAACCATTTCATCTTATGGTCTACTTGGTGAGCCCCGCATGCCCCAGCGTGCGTAGTCGAAAGGGCTATGTATGCTTCAGTTTCACTTAAGCATTTTAGCAATACCCCTTCAGGCGTCTTCTTGAATAACTCATTACCCATGAGTACATAACTCAACGCCCTGTACTTTGTTTTTCGTTCTGTCGAAGCTCCTGGATTTTGAAGATAATCCACAATGGGTTTCCTCCAATCTTGCTCTGACAAATTATCTATGAACGAAATTTCGAAGTTACTTTGATCAGCATATCCTAGTCTTGTCGATTCCAAGTTTGTTGGTGATAGACAAGTTGCTTTTATCTTTTCTCGAACTTCGATTGCTCTTTGTAATCTCGTTTTTGAAATCTTGTACCCAGATGCAATTTGTGCCAAGTCGTTGGCTATTTGATTTTCCACTCTGGGTATGTGTCGAATATTGACCATTTCAAATTTTTTCAATAAACGATTGGCTATCACAAAGTACATAATGAGATTTTCTCTTATGCACTTATATTCCTTTGTGACTTGCTTAATGACTAACTCTGAGTCTCCCATTATTTCGACTCGAGTTGCCCCAAATTCCAACAATATCTCAAGGCCAGTAATTAGAGCTTCATACTCAGCCTCATTGTTCGAACAGGAACCTGATATCTTGTACTTGAATGTTGTTGGAATTTTTTCTGGAGAAATGATCAAGACTCCTACCCCTGTTCCATCTTTATGGCTGGAACCATCGAAGTAGAATTTCCAAGGCTCTATCTCCACATAATTAATATCCTCAACTTGAATTGAGTGGTCGACTATAAAGTCTGCAACCACTTGTCCTTTCACTGCCTTAAGAGGCATAAAGGTCAAGGAGTATTCAGTTAATGCTAACGCCCACTTGCCAATTCGACTATGCAAGATAGGTTTCGACAACATATACTTGAAAACATCAAAATGAGACGAAACATACACATCAACTGGTTTTATATATTGCTTGAGTTTTGTACAAGAGAAATACAGACATAGACACAATTTTTCAACTTCACTATATCTAGTTTCTGCATTGTTCAAAACTCTACTAAGATAGTAAATGGATCTTTCGACTCCATTGTCATCTTCTTGGGCTAACATGCTTCCCAAAGTTTTATCGGATGCAGCTATGTACAATCTCATACTCCTATTGCTACAAGGAGGCACCAAAATAGGTGGCTTAGTGAGGTACCCTTTGATTTTGTCGAAGGCTTCTTGTTGCTCTTGCCCCCATTCGAACCCCTCTTTATTCAATCGAAGTAAGGGTGAAAAGGCTTGAGCTTTCCCACTTAGGTTAGATATGAATCTCCTTAAGAAATTTATCTTGCCTAACAGAGATTGCAGTTCCTTCTTATTCAATGGCGCTTTCGCTTCTAGAATTGCCTTCGTCTTGTTCTGGTTGATTTCAATTCCTTTCTTGTGGACAACGAAGCCCAAGAAATCTCCAGCTTTCACACAGAATGCACACTTCAAAGGGTTCATCTTCAGACCATGTTCTCTCATTCTTTCGAATGATTGTCGAAGGTGGTCAATATGATTCTTCCTGGAAACAGATTTTATAACAATGTCATCAATATATACTTGCATAAAAGTGTTAATAAAATCATGGAAGATAGTATTCATTGCTCGCTGGTATGTTGCCCCAGCGTTCTTTAGGCCAAAAGGCATCACTACCCATTCGTAAGTGCCTAGGGCCCCAGGGCATCGAAAAGCTGTTTTCGACACATCCTCTTCAGCAATGAATATTTGATTATATCCTGAATAACCATCGAGCATACTCAGGTATTCATAGCCAGCAGCAGAATCGACTAGCATTTCCGCCACAGGCATAGGATATTCATCTTTGGGCGTAGCAGCATTCAAATCTCTGAAATCTATGCACACCCTTAATGTACCATTTTTCTTAATCACTGGCACAATGTTTGCAATCCATTCGACATACCTTGTAACGCGTATGAATTTGCATTTCAGCAGTCTTTCGACTTCCGTTTTGATCTTCGACAGTATTTCTGGAGCGAAGCGTCTTGGACTTTGCTTGATTGGCTTCTTCCCAGGTTTGATTGGCAACTGAAGTTCTACCAATCCTCTGTCGAGACCAGGCATCTCGTCATAATCCCATGCAAAACAGCCCTTGAACTCTTTCAACAATTGGATTACTTCCAACCTAAGTTCTGGGTCAATTTTGGCGCTGATGTAAGTTGGCCTTTTCTCGGACCCTTCGCCTAAGTTGATTTCTTCTAAATGGTCTTGCGCTAACATTTTAATGTTGTTCGCCAAGGGGTCCTTTTCGAAGCCCAAAGGCTCATCGTCATAGATGGCGTCGAGCCTCTGTTCCTGCATTTATTCTTGCATGATATCAGGGGGTTCTGGATCGAAATCCTTTCCTGGACCTGCAGCAGATAACTGTTGATCATTGGCCTGTGTGGCCATGTACTTCACTTCGGCTTCGAGAGCCGTTATCATCTTAGTTTCGGCTACATAAGCTGAAATTCGCTTCAAAGATTGTGAATCAGTCATTATCACTGAATTCACTTCCCCAACCAGTTGGTTGGATATCAGTTAACCCACTGAAGTCTATGTGGGACAAGTCTTCTCTGTCCCATTGGAAATCATGCTCAGGATGCAGGTATAGGGAACAAAAAGTATTTGGCGCTGGCGCCATGTCGAAGTCAGGTGTTGGACATGGCCCTATGTGAGCCAAGTTTTTGTCGAAATCTGCCAACCCCAGGTGATTCACTTCGCCCAGGTAATAGCTTTGATCTGCCTCTATGTTTTCGACCATCCCATCTGGACGCCATAGGAGCAGCCTCTGGTGCATTGATGATGGCACAACTCCAACACCATGAATCCATTCACGGCCCAACAAAAGATTGTAGTTAGGTTTGGCCGATATGACCATAAACATTGTTGGTCGAAGGATAGACCCTACTTTGATATCTAGTTGGATCACTCCCATAGTGGTCCCTATGCCGCCCTCATAGTTCGACAAGACCATGTTGTGAGGCTTAATGTCCTCATCCCTTTTGCCAATTTTCCTTAGCATAGAGTGAGGAATAATGTTGATGGTTGCCCCACAATCCACCAATATTTTATTCACTGTAGTCTCTTCGAGTTTAGCCCTTATAAATAAAGGCTTGAGGTGATTTTTCATCGCCTCTGTAGGTGGCTCGAAGAACCCATTTTGTTCCTCAGTAGTGCCATTGTCCATGATGAAATAGCACACTGGCCTGTGTTTGGCCATTTCTTGCTACACTTCCCAGTCACTTGCTTCGACCTCCACCTGTCGGTTGAATTCTCTGGGCAGCACTGAGACTATATTCACCATTATGTCCAAAGTATCATCAGACTCAGAATCGTCTTCGTCCTCGACTTCACCTTGGTTAGGCCAAAATAGCCTGTTGGTTACTGGCTCTCTTTCTAGAGGTTTCCTTTGCTTCCTTAGAGGAACATTTGAACTGGTTTCCGCCTTTGGTTCATTGGCAGCCTCCCTCTCAACTTTTCGTCTCCTTTGGTATCTCCTCCATTGAGATCGAGACATGGGATTTTTCCCTTTGTAGTTGCTTGACACTTGTGCAACTTTAGGTGCAGCAACTTGAGGCTCTTTCTTCTGTGTTAAAGATGAACCCCTTGGCACGTCGAAAGAGTGCCATCTCTCCTCACTTGGCCTTTTTCGACCAGAGGTTTTGTACCAGGTATCTACCGGCACATTTGTTGGAGGCCTGAAAGTCAATGGCCTCTTTTCTTGGTTTGAACCTCTTTGGGAGGCTCTTCTGGGGTCATGTCGAAGATCAACATTTTCCCTTCTCTTATTCGCTGCTCTTACGCCTTGAATGTGCTCAGCAGCCTTTTTGTCAAAGATTGAACTGCATCTTGGACACAGCATCACCTCTGACTTCTTTTTCTGGCATCTTTGCAGGAAATCTGCCAGATTTTCATTTTCCCGAGGGAAAGCAGTCTTATTAGCTTGTTCTTGCCTCATGGCCTCTTCTGATGCTTTTGGGTCAGAGAGTTCGACCATGTTGATATTCATTGTATCTTTGTTGGCAAGAGTTAACTGCTTCATTTGTATCTCCAAATTCTCTGTCTGGCCTTGAACTGTGGCCAACTGAGAACTGGGTTTTGGTCCAGCTTTTTGTGCTTCAACGGTTTCCAGCTTTGGGCTTTCGATCGCTTTCTGAACTGCTTCAATTGTCTTTCTGGATAAATTCCCAGAAAAACTGCCAAAGATTGGCATGTTGATATGGTCCTTTGAGACTTCGACCATTGTGATTCCTGGCCTCTTCGACTGGCTCCTGGTTGCCTCGATCATGTTCACCTCAAAAGGCTCAGCATAGTGGGCTTCAGCTTGCAACGGATTTGAGTCGACAGCCATGGGGGTCTTGTCAGCAAACTTCAACCTCCCTTCTTCGATAGCGTCTTGCACAAGATTCCTGAAAAGAAAACATTGAGAAGTTTTATGGCCCAAAAAATCATGATATTTGCAAAAACCTCTCTTCTTTCTTTGATCAAGAGGAGGCACTTTTACCCCTGGGGGTACTATCATTTGGCCATCTTTTACAAGCAAGTCAAAGATCTCATCACATTTTGTGATGTCAAAACTATAAGTCTTTTTGGGGAACCTATCGTTGGTCCTTTCTGGACCAATGGGATTTTTCCCACTTGAGGGGACTAACAGTTTACAAGAGTATGGTGGCCCTTGTTTTAGTTCCGTTAATCGACTTCTCCTTCTTCGACAGTTATAGTATCGTCGAAGGATTCTGGATCTTCGTCATCCATATCAACATACGCTATCCTCTCTCTCTTGTGAGTTTTCGTTGCCTTTGCTTTTTCAGCTTTGAGGCATTCTACCTGTCGAACTCTATCGGCCAGTTGGGCCATGTCTCTCAGGTATTGGGTGTCTAGCTTCTTCCTAATGGAATAATCTAAACCGCCTGCGGCTATTTCGACTAACTCATGTTCCGGCACTTGTGTAAAACATCTCGCCTTGAGCAACCTAAACCTATTTAGATATTCGTCTATATGTTCAGTGAAACGTCTCTTTACACTGGCCAATTCTTTCAGGCTTATCTTGGTTTGCCCCATGTAGAATTGTTCATGGAACAATCTTTCCAACTGGGTCCAATGATGGATCGAATTGGGAGGTAGAGTTGTAAACCAAGTAAAAGCGTTCTTTGTTAAAGAACTTGGGAAGTACTTGATCCTCAGATTTTCGTTATTCGAAATATCTCCTGCTTCGATCAAGTATCTCGCCACATGCTCGACAGTAGATTACGTCGTGTCCCCAGAGAACTTAGTGAATTTGGGGACTTTGCATCTAGGAGGTAAGTCTGTTTGTAACACGTATTCTGACAATGGGGACGTAAAGTTGGGCCTTCGAAAGCCCATGTTCATCCCATTTTGAGTCATGATCCTTTCTATCATGGTTGCCAGATTATTTTCCAAACCCATGTTTTGGTATTGGATATGCTGAACTACTTCGTCAGCATTTTGGTTTCTGTTAACTAACCTTACCTCTAGGGTTATTACCCTAGGTTCCTCGACGGGTTGCTCCAATCGTGCCCTAAGGTTTTCTTCGACAGGCTGTTGAACCTGGTTGATGGTGGTTTCTTCCTCTAAGAATATACCCTGGTTTCCCCTTATTTGCGCCCTTTGGGGCTGTCGAATAGGTTGGGGTACTCCAAAGAAATCAGCCAAACGCGTCATTTGCGCTGTCACCTGCTGATTCGATTGAGTAGTGTTTTGTATTAGAGGGTTTAGCACTGTACTCAAAGTTTGTGCCAACATTTGCACCATATCATGGTTGCTTTCGTCCATTTGTTGCCTCAAGACTGCTGTCGAGGCATTTGTAAGGCCATGGGCTACTTGGGACGTTCCTCCTAAGAGTTGGGTCCTATTTCTATTCGCCATACCTACTCCAGAACCTTGGAGTGGCGAAGAGGCACTCACTAAAGGGTCTGAAAAAGTGGACGCAGCATTCGTCAGGCTAGCCAAGTCAGAAGTTGGCATGCCATAGAGTGGCTCTCGATTATGACCGCCTGTCATAAATCCTGGGGGAACAAAAGGCCTTGTGCCTAAATTTCCCCTTGGTGGGGGAGTTCCCAAAGGCACTCTGGGGCCTGTGAACGGAGGTAATGGCCCCGTTGATGTGACCGTTACTGCTGGTGTCGAACCAGCGGTTATCGCTTCACTTACGGTCGGGATAACCGTTGCTCCCACATTCGTTTGTGGGATTTCGTTATTGTTTGGCGGATTCGCCATCTCTTCCCTTCTTCTGGCAGTATTGTTATCGTTAGTGTATATTCTACCACTTCTCAATAACATACAACGCTCCTCGAAAAGATGAGATTATTTTCAACAATCAACACACTGTCCCATTAGGTGTGCCAATTTGTTTACCTTGGTTATTGGTAAACAACCGCTGATCCTCCAAATGGTTACTTATTTGGTTACTCGCATGATCGATCAGATTGATCCTAGGACATAGGTTGATTTTGAGGTTTTGATTAAATTGGATATTGATTAAGTGGCAATAAAATAAAGAGGCTTTAAGTAAATTGCATGAAGAAGTAGGCTTGGTAAAATAAATGAAGGCTTAAAGTAAAGGATTTCGACAGGAAAGTAAAGAAGAAAGCAAGTAAATTTCTGGAAAAGTAAATGACTTTGATTAATAAAGTTGGTGTTTCACACATACATTTCTCAACAATTCTTTCTCACACGCTGGGTACTCGAATCTATATGAGTGACTTTGTATATAATTGTGAACACACGCGAGAAACTGTGTGAACTACTACTATTTATACTAAAACATCCCAAGTAACTGTCGGGCAGTTACACTGCTTCGAGATGATCCCACTTGGCACGTTCTCAACGTTCGACGCTCCAGATCTTTGCACGTTGCACTTGGTAACCGCTGGAAACCGTTTTCCCTCCAAATGCTTGAATTTTTAAACCGTTCCACTCTGTACCATCGAACATCTTCGTCGAGAAGCATCTTCGACGAGAAACACCTTCGACGTCGAAGGCAACAAACTTCTCCCTTGGAAGAAATCTTCTAAGTACATTGCCATCTTTCGATGGGCATTTCGACGGACCTAGCTGGTCGAAAACATCCTTCAGCTTTAATGGCTGACATTAATGAAACAAGGGTGTCGAATTTAGGAGCCAACACATCATCATCATCATCTTCTTCTTCTTCTCCACCACCAGCAACTGACAACAACACCTCTCCCTTCAACAACCTATCTCGTCCTGTTACCAAACTCAAACACCATGTTGTCCTTCTAATCTCTTCTGACGGTTTTTGATTCAGTTACCAATTCAAAACCTTCACTCCTTCTATCACTCGTTTGATTTCAAATGGAACAGAAGCTGAAATAGGCTTAATCCCTGTCTCATCCTTAACTTTCCCTAATCATTAATTGTGTACTATTTTTTTTCAAAAAATCTCAAAAGTATGTATGAACAATCGCTTCTTCCCAAACTGCTCAATGCTCTCAAAGTGTTCTTGGCTCTTCTTCTTCAACATCAGACAGGTATGAAGAACCCTCAAGAACACTCCTAACTCCCATTGATTCGCTGGAAGTTCTGTGTGAACTCATTGTGGACTTCCTCAGTATGAAGGAAAACGATTATGATTTAACACCTGACGTTGAATTTCAAGGATGGACAAAGTATTTTGATCGTCTACTGGGTCCAGTTTTTTCCAAGATTGGTTAAAGAATTATGGATTCACGCTACTACCTCAAATCATCAGGTCACTTATTTTGTGATGGGAAAGAAAATAGTAATCTCTGAAGATCTCATTGGGAAATTGATAGGTTATGACGGCAGAGGTATTCGTTGCAGCGATATGGGAGATAAAAGCTCTGACCTAACAAAGATTTCAAAAGAGATTTTTTACTTCTGACCAACCTTCAAACAAAATCAAAGATCTGAAAGACTACCTCAGAATTTGATTAAAAATTATTTTGGGCTTCATCAACCACAGAAAACCCACAAGTTCTCCAGACTATATCAACATTGATCAGCAGTATCTTCTGTACTTTATAGCAACCAAGGCAAAGGTCAATCTTCATATCTTATGTTTAATCATCTGAAGACCAGCGTCAAAGAGACAAGAGAAGAAGAAAGAACCAAGAGAGACTGGATACCTCTGGGCAGGCTCATCTCAGATATTCTGGCAGAAAACAAATGGGTAGAGCATATGACTGAGGCGCAACAAGTCAACACTTTAGAAGCTTGTGCTGGTAAACCTCTAAATGCTAAGAATCTGAAGAAGATTAAGATCATTGAAACCATCAAGAAGGATCCAACAATAAAAGCCAAGGAAGTCATTACAACTAGAAGAGTTTTGCACCTCAAAATTTACCCTCTTGGTTTAGGCTTATGTTTCATCATGAACATCATAAGTGCATTGCATTCATACATTGTGATAGGATCAAAGTACTTTGGTTATCTAGTCTTCCTCAAGCCTTGAAGGTTGGTTGCATTGACAAGTTTCTCAAGAAAAATCTTATTATCTAAACCTTTGGATCTTTCAAGGTCAAAAGTTATTGCATATCTCAAGATGTTTCATCCATCTCTTTGGATCATCAGAGGATTGAAGTTTGTGTTTCACTACAAGGATAATCACTCTTTGGATTCACCAGTCAAATTAGGGTTTTGTTGAGCAAGGCTATTGGCCAATATACAAGTCTTGATTTGGGGAGTTACAATATCTCATTGGTATTTGAAAATTCCTTGCACAAGGAATTGGTCATGATACCTAGAGGATTTGAAGTTTTGAAGATGATTCATCTATCTTTTGAGATGTTGATCAAAACTAGGGTTTGGGTTTTTATCTATATTTCTTGAGAATTTTGAAGTGAAACTTGGTATATGGCCTCTATATGTTTGAAATATCATGTGTTTGAAGTTTTGATCATCAATTTTGGAGGGAAGTGGATCAATTGATTCAAAGGGGCAAAATGGTCATTTTGGTCAAAATCAGTCAAAGTCAAGGTTGACCAAGTGAATTTTTGGCCAACCATCAATTCAAGGATGTACTTTTCATTTTTCAATTCCACTTTGGTCATTGGATCAAGGAGATTGAATTTTGGGTTCAAGCTTGTTCTTGAAGAAACCCTAAAAGTTTCTAATTTTGGAAAATGAAGACTTAATTTCAAAAATTCATATTTTATTCACCTTTGATCACAAAAATGCAAATGAAGTATGCTTGGAAAGCAAAGAGAATGATATTTCACCTCCTTTTGGTCTCATGTCAAAATTGGAAAGGAATCAAGAGTTATGGTCTTTTGAAGTCACAAAATTATAGGTCATTTTTCAAAATTAGTGAATTTCAAGCCCAATTTTGAGAACCTTAATGGATTAATTTGCAAAAACTCAAAACTAAGGGATTGTAGATCTTTCCAATACCTTTCAAAATTATGCTCATTTGTGCCAAAACTCAAAAGTATGAGCAAGTTAGGAGTCTTGGAATTTTGGAGCGTTTTATTGAAATTTGGCAAATATGCAAAATGGTCATTTCTTGCAAACTCAAGTTTTAGCCATTCCTTTTGCTTCTAATAAAGCCCGTGAGCAATTTGTGACATGCTGAGGCCCATCACACTCACCATTTCCTGCCCCATATGGTATTTCACATGTTGGATTGAAAAATGACAAGCTTGCTCAATTTTGCAAATTCACCAACACTTCTTCATTTCAAACAATCATGAGCTGGCATTTTGGGAATGTAATTCTGATCTCATTTGGCTTACAAAACGCCTAAAAGGCAAGCAAATGCACGAGTGAAATGCAGATTCCATGTGCATCTTCATTTTTGGCCAAAACTTCCAAACTTGCCCTCCAACAATTTTGAGTGACAAATACCACTTCTATCCTCTTACCCTCGTGCTATATAACAAGAATCAAGGCTCATTTGCAGAGGAGGAGGCTCATAACCGCTACATTTCAAATCTGAACATCTTGAAAGCAGCTCTGCAATTTGCTTCGAATCTCTCTTCTCCTTGGATCATTCTTCAAAATTCTTGGTGATTCAGCTTCAGTAAAGCAAGGAGATCAAGCCTGCACCATTGGATTGCTTCTGGAGTGAAGGAATCGTGTTTCCAGATTTCATATCCATGTAAGTTTCTTGAACTTTGATTTATGTGTTTCAGCTTGAATTAAGGATGTGAATCATGTTTATTGAATTGCTAGCTGGGCAATCATTAGGATTGATGTATATTTGAGCTTTGATTCAAGCAAAATTGTTGAAATCGTGTTCATGGCTTTGATGTTTACAATGAGTTTTTCCATTTTTTGGGACTTTATTTCTTGATTTATGCTTGATCTTTGAGTTTGATTCAAATTGCATCATGTAGTATGATATGCTAGCTTCAATTTGCACTTTATTTCATGGATTTTGGTTAAGAAACGAGCATGTTTGATGGATCTGAACATAGGCTCATGGACTGTGGAATTGCACGCGTTTTGCCTTATGCTGGAGGTTGAAGATGAAGTGAGGTGGCGCGCTGTGATTGGCCTGTTTCTAATTATCATGCATTTTTCATATTTTTTTGTTTAATTGATTTTCTGATTTTTGTTTCTTGATCAAAACAATTTAAAAAATTCTGGAAAAATTCTCACAAGTTTAAAATAATTCCTACTACTTTGTGAAATTTTATTGGAATTTTTAAAAATGTTTTGATTGACTTAAAAAAATTATTGAATTTAAATAATTGTTTGTTTAAGGATTATTTTTGTTTTAATACTTCTTTGACCTAAAAAATTCCACAAAAAATATTCTAGACTCATAAAATAATATAAAAATTGATTCTGACTTTGGTTTATTATTTTCTTTATTTTTGATTTTAATTTTAATTTCAAAGGTTATTTATGATATTTGTTTATTTGTATTTTTATTTTAATATTTCCCTTAATAAAAAAAACTCAAAAAAATCATGTAACTTGTTTTTAATCATAGAATCTGAATATATTTCTATTTTGACCTTTTCATGATTTTTGGCTAGGGTTTTCATTTTTTCCCTTAAATAATAGTTTAATTGATGATTGTTTGTTTAATTTTTATTTTAATATTTCCATAAATTCAAATATTCTACAAAAATTCAGGGATGTGTGTTTTTAGTCCTAATATTTGAATATAATTTTTGTTGGCCATTTTTCTGAATTTTGGGTTTAAATATTATTTTGATATGTGGATATTTGTTAATTGAATAATTGTTTGAGTTTAATTTCTTTTTTTAATTTTTCCTAATTCAAAAAAATATGAAAAAATATATTTCCTGACATTTAGGGTTTCTTGGTGATTGGCATGATCTTGTTTTAATTTGTTTGAGTTTTGATCCTATTTAATTAATATTTAGGATTAAAAGTCAAAATCTAGGGTTTTGTTGCTTATGGTGCAAGTTTCATGTTCAAAACCCTTGTGCCTTGGTTTTTTATTGGAATTCAGGTCTTGATTTTGGTTCATGAATGTGTTGGGGATTTGAAAACCATTCATCTTGATTTTTTTAACTTGGTTTGACATTTTTCCACAAATTATTTTGAAAACTTGTCTAGCTTGGTAGTTTTGCCAACTAGTCTTTGAACTTTGAGTTTCATTTGGTCTCCTCCTAAATCATTCATGAACTTAGGGCTAGCACTCTGAATTATATGCCTTTCAAAGATGCTAATATTTTTTTGGTTTGAGTTATGGACCTTTATTTCCATTTTTGATGTAATTTTGAAGTGAAGGTACCCAATTATGTTTGCATGTCTTGTTGCCATTTGTTTGATGGCCAATGAACTTGAGTGAAGCCTATATTTGAGAACCTAATGTTCATGTTGATTCTGATTGTCCATGTTAGCTTAAGCCATTTCACTTAGAAGCTTCATATTTGAATGTTTTGAACCATCTAATGCATTATGTAGGTTTTATCTCCTATTGTGTTCATGAAGTTGTGATTGAATTAATTGTGCATGATTGAAATATGTTTGCTACTGACCTTTATGGTCTTTGTTCATATTATTCTCAAGCTCTTATGATCCTTGATTGATATTCAATTTTCAATTCAACATGGTGATAGAAGGGAGCAATATTCCTTTGATTCTTTTGACCTAATTTGTGCATATGCTTGTTTCCTCTTGCCTATTATGTTTAAAGTTTGATAATTGCCACCATGTTGTTCTCACTTTTTCACCTTATGGAATACTAACTTGGTTGTTGAATATGCGAGGTACTCTGAGAAAGTTGCCACTTTTGGCTTGGGGCTTTTGTGTTTCACTTTATTTGTGGAACACAATCCACTATATTGGCATTATTCTTGTGTGTGGCATGTTTGATGATTTATGCAGGATATACATACATATGATTGTGAATGTTATACATTGCCCACGGGATTTGTTCATCTCTGATAAATTACTTACATCCTGATGGTGTAATTTCTGACTCGATTTGTCTACTGATGCCAGCTTGCTTGAAGTTTCTCTGGGTTTCTTTTATTCTTGCTTGATTGCTACAGATAGTTATCTGTTTGGTATTGTACTACCTCTTTTATCCCATTTTCATTTTGCATAATTCTCTGACTGCATGATGGGACCTCCATTGCTGATATATGTAAGGAGGCCCTCTAGTTTTTGTCTAATTGCCTGTGTTGTATTTGTTGATCGATGAGTCACTTAATTTAGGAATTGAGATTACGACTTAGCTCTCATTGCATGTTCCCTATAGTATGTTTATTGCTTTACTTATTTATTTGTTGATCGATGGGTCACTCAATTTAGAAATTGAGATCACGACTTCGCTCTCATTGTGTGTTCCCTATAGGATGTTTATTGCTTTTCTTCTTTATGTGTTGATCGATGAGTCACTCAATTTAGAAATTGAGATCACGACTTCACTCTTATTGCATGTTCCCTATAGGATAGTTTTGTTAAGCTCCCTTTAACATGTTAACATAGGATAGGATTCTCCTTTATCCTCAACCTTAGGGTCAACCATTGTATGATACACTAGGGATAGTGCTAGGCTAGCTTCCCTTAGTTGTTTTTACCTTTCTTTGCATTTTGCATCTTAAAACAAAAATCTATTTTCTTGGCAAATCATAAGACATTTCTAATGAACTCAAGCCCTTCTTCAAAGTTAAAGATACAAACCAATCTTGCCTTGTCTGTGTTATCTTGAAGTCGATGTCTCGCCATCGCACATGTTCGTTATCCTACTTTGATTCTCAATATCATTGTTAAGTGTGATGTTTTGTCATCCGATTTATTGATGTTTTGTCATCTTTGCCATGCCATCTTGTTATCTTTTATCGATGTTTTTCCATCGCACATTTGTTTGAAGCCGATGTCTTGCCATCGCAAATGTTCGTTATCCTACTTTGATTCTCAATATCATTGTTAGGTGTGATGTTTTGTCATCCGATTTATTGATGTTTCGTCATCTTTGCCATGCCATCTTGTTATCTTTTATCGATGTTTTGCCATCGCACATTTGTTTGAAGTCGATGTCTCGCCATCACACATGTTCGTTATCCTACTTTGATTCTCAATATCATTGTTAGGTGTGATGTTTTGTCATCCGATTTATTGATGTTTCGTCATCTTTTCCATGATATCTTGTTATCTTTTAGCCGATGTTTCGCCATTGCACATTTGTTTGAAGCCGATGTTTCACCATCGCACCTTTTTGTTATCCTACTTTGATCCTCAATATCATTGTTAGGTGTGATGTTTTGTCATTCGTTTTATCGATGTTTCGCCATCTTTGACATGTTACTTTACTATTATTTAACTGATGTTTTACCATCTCATCTGTTTATTTTATTTGATGTTTTTCCATCTTGACTATCTTTGTTTTTCTTAACTAAAAAACACAAACCAACCAAAATATGTAAGCCTAACTACGGTTGCTCTGATTCCTTAAAAGGGATACGTAGGCATTGGGGTAGGGCCCAACCGAGCACAACTTTTATTTTCCCTACATTATTTTCTTTTTCCTTTTGCATGCATTCTGTTGTACCCCAAAATTTGCCCTCCCATTTTTCATAGAAGACACAACCCTAGGGTTTCTCAGATATTCAAGTTGGCTCAGGAATCGATCAGACAGATTCTCTTCTGTGGAGGTAAACCAGCAATTAGGGTTTCTTGCAATTCTCAAAAGAAAATGAGTTCTCAAAAATTCAATTGGCTTTCACAGGTCTTCATGCTTCCTCAGTTTTACTGAAAAAGATTGTTCTCAAGGCTTGATTTGTTTGGGACAAGAGATGGAGGTTAAGACTGTCATTTGGGACGACCATGATTTTGATCCAGATTGACCAGATGATTTACGTCCTTAAAACTTTTGTTTGGTTAGGAAATGGAATATACAGTGCGTGTTTGTTTGAAATGCAGTTACAGAATTATTGGAATTACTTGGAATTTATGTTACCAGACTGGAACATTTTATTTCAAATATCTTGATTGGGAATTTCAAAAGTCAATTAGGATGTGAAGAGAAATTACAAGTTGTTGTTGATAAAGGATTTCAAGTGACACCAGAATATTTCATAAGAATTTTTCCATTTTTTGAAACGTTGTTACAAAACAATTTATTCTTTTAAATACTCTATGTTTTACAACTTATTGTATTTAAAGATGAATTAGTACAACTATTGGATACAGTACAAGAATGATTTCTCTAAATTACAAAGGAAATCCAAATGTTTGATTGGCCTAGGAGAATTAATCTATGCCTAAGTTTGACTGAAGTTCCTTTGCTTATCTCCAAGACTTCCATGCTTGCCACAAATTTCTTGCCTTCCTTGCTTTGTCATCTCCATTTTGCTCACATGAAAACAAAAGAAATAAAATGTGATTAGTACAAAATCATATGGGCATGAGCAAGAATTTTTCAAAAAAAAGTATTCATCATTAAGGTTTGCAAATTGGAATCAGAAGGCCATTTTATTTCATCATAATCTATTTCCTATTTGCAAATCACAAGAAGGTTACCCTTCTTGGTTCACAAAAAGAAAGAGGAAAAGAAATGCTACAAAGTTGTCCAAACAAGCAGAAATGCCCAAATTGTCCAAACAAAATACAAGTAAACTGTCCAAACAAAATACAAGCAAGATGTCCAAACAAGCATAAATGCTACAAAGTTGTCCAAACAAGAAGAAATGCAAGCAAACAGTGCAAACTAGACAACAAGCAGCATTACAATAAACCAAACAGCATCACAAACAGCAGCCTCAAAAAACCAAACAAACAGCTTTGTCAAAACAACAAACAGCATCAACAAAAACGAGGCAGAAGTATGGCAACATAAATAGCTAAGTTAAATAGCAAAAACTTGTTCAAGAAGCATAAAGTCATCATTTTCCATGCAAACCTTTCAGAATTAGAAAAAGAGTAAAAAAGAAATTTGCTTTTTTTATTGTCATTGAGAGAGAAGAGAGGAAAGAAGTCACCTAGGTTATTGGGATGCACAGCTTTGCTGCCCTGCCTATCACAAGTTGCATAGAATGTGCTAAAAAACAAAACTGCAACAAAAAGGCCATAAGGACAATATACTAAAATATTCAAATTCTTTGGTTTCCCACCATTGGAATAGGGATATAACATAAGTAGGAGAAATATAACAAGAGGAGAGAAATAGAAAGAGGGAACACAAGTCTAAAATTGAAAATATAGTCAACAAATTGCACAAGTTCAAAAAAACCCGCTAAACCATCAGTAAACCATCAAAACTCCCAAAAGCCAAAGATCCCAAACCTAAAACACATAAGTCTCAAACTGCCAAACCATCAGTAAACCATCAAAACTCCCAAAAGCCAAAGATCCCAAACCTAAAACACACAAGTCTTAAACTGTCAAAACCTCAAAAACTCCAAGCATCCACAAATCTCAAACACAGTAATCAACCTCAAAAACCTGAACCAAGCTTCAAACACATGAAAACCAAAAACCTGCAACAGGTCTGAAGCTGAAAACACACAGGTCTCAAGCAAAAGCCTAAAACCATCATCAAACTCAAAAAGACTTGAAACAAGTCTCAAACCAAACCAGTAACATCATCAAAAACCTGTCAAAAATCCAAAACCAAAGTTCCAACAACCTAAAACCAAAACAGCAAACCAGTAAGGATCTCAAACTGCCAATAAACTCAAAACTTGTAAAACTCCCAAAATCCAAAACCCCAAACCTGTGAACCAACAACAAAAATTTCAAACCTGTAACAAGTCACAAACCCGTAGCAAGCTTGAAAACCAAAATAGCAAACCAAAAACATAGCCTCAAAAACACCAAACTTGTGCCCAGTTTCACAAACTCAAAACACCATTAAACCACCATCAAACCAAACCTGTAACAAACCTGATAAACATCAACAAATCCAAAACCAAAACTCCAAAAAACCATTAACCATCATCAAAAACAGAAATACAGTACCAAAAGCCACAAACTCAAAACCTGATAAACATCCACAAAACCAAAACTCCAAAAACCATTAACCATCATCAAGAATAGAAATACAGTACCGAAAGCCACAAACTCAAGACCTGATAACATCCACAAAACCTAAAACTTGCAACAAAGCCAAAAGAACCCATAACCAGCATCATCATCATTCAAACACAGAGATAAGAAAAGATTACCGACGAGTCAGAAAACCCACGCCTTCATCCTCATCTCTTCCCCTCGTGCAAATCCGGCCACCACGGAACACAATCCTCCTTTTTTATTTCACAGAAAGAATTTCAACAGGTAGGGTTTCCCCCTTTTTCCAAAATCTTCCATAAGCATATGTTTCCCTGCATCTTAAGGAGTAGTTTATTGATTAAACAGAAGAAATGACAAGATAAAAAAAATAAATTAACGAAATTTGTAAGGAACAGAACCTCACCTTTTCAAGAAAATATTTAGAAACTCGATTAGGAAGGCGAGAGATTCGGTGTTCCGGCAACAGAGAGTGAGAGGAAGGTCAAGGATGAATCAATTTCGTTTCTGTTAGGTTTAGATCCGGAACTAGGGTTTTCAAAGAGGTACGAATCATGGTGAGACAAAGATGGAGAGAGTGATTTTGTTCGCAAAAGGAAATAGGGACGGGTAGTGAGATTATTCAGAGGTTTCAACAAAAAGATGAACAGA
Source organism: Vicia faba (assembly GCA_948472305.1). Taxonomy (NCBI): domain Eukaryota; kingdom Viridiplantae; phylum Streptophyta; class Magnoliopsida; order Fabales; family Fabaceae; genus Vicia; species Vicia faba. Next base: position 1,396,266,443 of record OX451741.1, read on the forward strand.
GGTGAGCGAAGAAGATGAAGAGTGGCGCTATGAGTGACAAAGGGTTCCAAGAACCCTAATTTCGTTTTCTCACCTTAATTAGTAACTAAGCGTGGTTAGAAACTTGGGTTTGTTGTTTTTGTAATTTCCCTAAGCCCATTTGTGCCTTTGCTGGTCTCACCCCCCCCCCCCCCCCCACCCCTTTGGCCTATTTTTGTGTTACAGCAAGAACAACACTTTTCCTTTTGGGCCTCACATCTCAATCACTCAAGCCCACTGCGTTTTTTTGTTTAATTTGTTTTCTTTTACATTCTTTTTTTTTATTATGCAAATACTAATAAAACTTGAATTATTTTTATTAGTTTGATTTAGGTTTTCTTGTAAATATTTTTTATCATTTTCTTTTTCTAATAAATTTTGCTTTTAAATTTATTTGACTTAATAAAACACCAAAAAATAATAATAGAACTTAGTTTAGTCCCTCTTTAATTTATCTTGTTACTTACATAATTAATAAAATACAAAAAAATAAAGAATATAATTTAATCAATTATTTTATTTTCTAGAATAGGTTTTACTTTTCTCTTTTCAAGTAAATACTTAACATTTCATTTCCATATTTTGTTGATTTGTTTTCATGGATTATCATAGCTTTAATTAAATCGCACAAAATTCGATTTGGTTGTATTGCTTGGACCTTCCTATCTCATTTGATTCATCCCCATTTGTAACAATTGTACCCCCATTCCCGAACACTTTGTAATAGCGTAGAATTTCAATTCTCGCAATTTATTGTTTTCCATATACTGTATAGTAACTAGGCGTGTATGGCAAGATTCAAAAATCAATCTCTAGATGACCTAATCAAAGAATAAAATAACTTGAAACCAACACACTTTTTCACACGCGCACCTCTAGGTTAACCTCGCTCGTTGCCTCATAAATACAATCATGTCCCTCGAATATGGGACGCTCTAGCAATGACCCTTCGATAAAAAAGATCGTAGTCCCTCGATGACCCTCGATGTTGCCTTCGATTAAAACGATCTCGTCCCTTACAAAAATTGCTAAAGCGTCTCCTAAGTTGCTTTCGATGATTGTAAAATTGACCCGCGCCTGTCCCTTCACGTCCAATGGTGGGGCTTCTTACCAAATCAATGGTAAGATAACACCATTAAAAGGAGGAAGAAAAGAACAATTTAAGACCTTTCGAGTAGATAGATTCGCTCTTAGTTACTCGTTTGCTCACAATAAAAACTCTTTACACCTACACTCTCATTTCAAAACATTTTCAAAAGACAAAACATTTTGTATACGTTCTTATAGAGACGAGAACCATTGCAAAACATCTTTTCAAAACACTTTTCGAAACACGATTCACAAACACATCTTTGAACCACTTTTCGAAACAAAACTTTGTATACGTTCTTATAGAGACGAGAACCATTACAAAGAGATTTTTCAAAATACTTTTAAAGCCCACACCACAAGCACACTGTCAAATGAAAGCAAGTGATCTAAACGAGTAACTAAGAGCCCATGGAAAACCATGGATGAAAAGGGTGCTAATACCTTCCATTTTCATAATCTATCCCCTGAACCCGAGAAATAATCTCGAAAGGTCTTTCCTGTGCTTTTTTACCTTTCCTTTTGGATAAAAGAAAAGTCGGTGGCGACTCTTGCTATCCGCACAAGTGCGATCGAAACGCAAAACATCAAGTCAGTTCTCCCACCGTATCACAGAACTGGCGACTCTGCTTAGGATTTTGAAAAAAAAGTGGGGTTACCTTAGGGATAGATCACTTTTACTCGCTTTCATTATTTGATTTGTGTGCTTTATATTCAGTTATTTGTATTGGGCTTGCTTTGATCCTCCACCCGGATTTGAGGCACCTTTTTAGGTAAATAGCAATAGATTGTGGAGACTGTACGGTGTAGACCGATATGGTTGAGACAATGGCTATGTTAGTGTGACGCATTTGTGGGTACTGGTATCCCTCGTGGTGAATCGAGGAGAATACGGGGCCGCTGAGTGGCGTCGCGAAGCACTAATTAACCTTAGAACCCTAATTGAACAAACGTGGCCATTAGGACGTAGTGAGATAGCCGGTTTCGGTGTAAAGCTGAAAATTGGTTGATACTCAATACTACACTCATTGAGGCTAGACTTTTGGGATATCTCGGCTGCAAGAAAAGATTGTTGTGCTGAGACAATGCCTAAGAGAAAGGTCGGTGATATTGAGATCCTTTAGAACCCGATCATTATTTCTAGGATAGGTTGAGACAACTAAAACTTCAAGAGGGTACTTACCTACAAACTCATGCAAGCCTGAAACATAGGGATTTGTTTGTTGTGTGTGTATATGTTTGCTTGTACATAAACATCATCAACATCATATGCATGCTCACTAACCATTTCAAGGATTTAGAAATTTATCTTTGTTTTTGTTTTGTAGGAAATGAATTCTCTCCGAAGAAACACCATCTGAATCAGCTTTGTAAAAGCACATCCTCAACTTCAAGAGCTAGCCTCAAGAGTGCCCGGGGATTCTCCTTTTACCAAGAAGTATGGTCGACTCCTCAGTTTGGCTACATCCAACTTCCAAGAAGAGATGATGTGTGTACTATTCCAATTCTTTGATCCCGTACATCATTGTTTCACTTTTCTGGACTATCAGTTGGTACCTACATTGGAAGAGTTATCTCTACTCTTAGGGGTGCCTGTGCTTAATCAGATACCATTTACCGGTCTAGAAGGGATTCTGAAACCTGAAGTCATCACCGAAGCTTTACATGTGAAGAGGGCCGACGTCACAGCCAATTGTGAGACAAGAAGTGGGGTTAAAGGTTTTTTAGCTAAGTTTCTATTGGAAAAAGCTCGTTCATTCTGGGATGACATGGATTTCCAAGCTTTCGAAGACGTGCTAGCTCTCCTCATTTATGGTTTGGTTCTGTTTCCTAATTCGGACCAATTCATAGACGTTAATGCCATCAAAGTCTTTCTCTCTCGCAATCCTATACCCACCTTGCTAGGATACATCTTGCATTGCCTTCATACCCGTACCATGAAGAAAAGAGGTACCCTTTTGTGTTGTATACCCTACTCGCTAAGTGGTTAACTTCACACCTGCCTCAGTCAACATTGAAGAACGAGCAAAGATTGACCTGGTCTCAAAGGATGATGTCTCTCACTCACTCTGATATCCGTTGGTTCTCAAGATCTTGGGAAGATATCTCTATCATTGACCGTTGTGGCGAGTTCCCTAATATACCTCTACTAGGTATTAGGGGAGGTATCACCTACAACCCGTGTTTAGCTCTTCGGCAATTTGGGTATGCCCGAAGAGACGGCCCTCATGAGATGCTCGTCCAGGGTCTGGTTTTTGACTACGACAAAGAAGACCAAGGTTACCACCAGAGGTTTACACGTGCTCAGGGAATGGTGAATAAGGTGGAGAGTAGGACTTTGGGACATAAAAACTCTATCCCTCTCGAGCCTTACCTTAAGTGGGTACGAGCTCGTGCCCAGAGTCTCTTGATGCCTTACCATTCCATCCTTCCTGTCATCATTGAGCTTGTTATTGAAGGAGACATCCCATACATTGTTCTTCATCCTGACATGCCTACCTCTCTCGAAGACCTGCAGAAAGCCTGGATTCAGTTGAAAGAAGAAGAGCGAGACACCTTTGAAACCCAGTACTACGCCAGCGAGAAGAAGGTTCTGGAGCTCACCAAACTGCTTCATGAAGAGAAAAATCTGAATACCTACATTGCTCCAAAAAGGATGCGTTCGGTCTTTTTGTCTTAAGAGTTTTTGTTGTATTTTGTTTCTTTCTTTGTAAGCCCAAGGAGGCCTGATGTATTCAAACTTGGTTTTTTATTTAATATGACGTGTGTTCTTTTTTGGTTTGGACAAATTTAAATCTTCTAAATTTCCTTGAAATCATTTGCATATTGCATCTTCATTCATCATAACATCATACAGGTTTCTCATAACAGGTTGCCTTATCCTCCTACTGTTTATTTCAGTGAGATGGATGTTGAACAAACTGTGAAAGATCTTCAGGCGCAGAATGCCCAGTTTTAACAAATGCTCATGGCTCTGACAAAAGGGAAAGAAGAGTTGAAGACTCTACTAGCCAAAGAGAAGAAAAATAAAACAAAGAAACCAACCGGGGTTGTGATTATGGGAAGAAGGTTTAAAGGACAGACCAGGCGAACCTTGGATTTTGCAACATCATCGGGTGAAGGAGATAACCGAGGGGCCGAGACCCAGGAAGTGAACGACGACCTAGTATCCGAAGGAGAGGTGTTGTACCCCAAAATTTGCCCTCCCATTTCCTCAATATTTTCTCACCACAAGACCCTTGGAGCTCAAGATCCAGTTAGGGTTTGCTCTGCTCAAGACTCCTCCTTGCACTGTTGACCCAAATTAGGGTTTGTGTTTGCACAAAGATGTTTTGACCTAAAATGCCAAATATGACTTTCATGCTTCATTTTGGACTCACAAGTTTATCCATACCAAGTTTCAAGCCTTGATTCCAATCTTTGCCTAGTCAATTGGACAGTTGACCTAGAAATCAGCTGTATTGGGGAAAAAGTCAATTGTGGTCAATTGACAGTCAAACCTCATGATTTTTGACCCACGTCAACATTATGAACTCATATGAACCGTTTGGTCAAGTTTGGATCACAATTCCACAAGAAATTTGATCAGATCACCAAAAGGGCAAAATGGTCATTTTTAGGGTTTTGACTGCACAAAGGCAATTTTTGACTGTTTGACCTAGCCAATGGCAAACCAAGCTCACATATGGACTCAAGGACCCAATGGCATTGTCTTGACATGTTCAACAAGTTCAAAAGATCCCAATTGCACAAGATTGACAGATGAATTTTCCAATCAACTGAGCCAAAATTGACTGTATACTGAAAAGTCAAACTTTGACTTTTTGGTCAAAATCAAGGGCCAAGATTCATTTTTAATCAAGACATGCCAAATTATGAAACTTGTTCATCAAGAAATCATAAATCATAAAGTAGGGTTTGAAATGAAGAAATTTCATAACTTAGAATTTTTCTTAAGTTATGAAAATTCCTAATTTTTTCCTAACTTTGTCCCATCTTTTCATCAAGATACATTTGGATTCAAATGAAACTCAAAACATGAAAGTTATAGTCCATTGAAAAATCTACAACTTTGATTCACAAAGTTTCCTCAAAAGAAGCTTGTAGCTCAAGTTATGATTTTTGGAACAAGGGTGCAAAACATTCTTAACTTAGAAAATTTTTGACCTATTCTAGGCAGGATTTTTGCCTAACTTCATGGCCACTTTTCACATGCTTCCACTTGGAATTTCAACTTGCATTACAAAGATGGATTGTAGTAAACATTCCAAGCTTTCCAAATTATCCAAGAACTCATCAAACACCCTTGTGGTTAGAGAGATTCGAATTTGTCAAGATGGGCAAAAGTCACTTTGTTCATAGGCCAATTTCATGTTCATAACACTATGCATTTTCAAACTCAGCTTGCACAAGCTAGGTTACAGGCCTCTAATCCCATTAACACTAAATAATTCAATGCTAAACCATTATGCCAACATGTTATTTTGTGCATTTGGTCATTACATGAAGGTTTAGTCTTAAAATAGAAAAAGCATTTTATCCATTCTTGTCACTACAAGAAAATTAGTGTTTAACGACACAAAAATTGCGACAGTTATGTGATAACTGTCGTAATTGACATATAGAGACAGTGTTTACGACAGTTGACACCAACCGTCCCTAATATTTATTTCGCGATGGTATAATTAACCATCATAATATTATTATTACGACGGTAAAACAACCGTCGGCCCTCATTTAACACTTTTAACATTGATTTTTCACCAACAACTAGTCACGACGGTAAAATTAACCGTCCTAAAAGGCATATCACGACGGTAAAGCACCCGTCGCACCCTTAAACCTTTCACGACGGTAAAATTATCCGTCCTAAAATTCATTTCACGACGGTAAAACAACCGTCGCACCCAAAACCTTTAAAAATTCTCATGGGCATGACCGTAAAACACCCGTCGCCGTAAACACATTCAAACCTTTTTCCTCTCCTTCCGCTAAACACATTCACCAAACCCTAATCTTCCTCGTCGGGATCCTCGATTTCAATATAAACAAAATAGAAGATCTTCCGCCACTTCTCAAATTCATGAATTACCCTCACAAACTCAATAAATATGTTCTCAAATCCCCCGCTGCACCTCATCAATGGCCTTCCATTCTCGCCCTCATTCATTGGCTTGTTCAGTCTTGTCAAATTCATCTCTCTTTTTCTTCTCCCTCCCACACCACCACCCTCCAAACCAACAACATCGTCTTCCAGTATTCTCTCAACGCTTATCTAAATTTCATTAGAAGTGACGATGAAGCCATCTCCGAACTCGACCACGAAATCCGCACCAGGATTCTCCGTGAGAAGTCTAACGCTGACAACACCCTTGCTGCCGCTGAACAAAAGGTCTCTGAATTGGAGGCTCAATTGGAGGGATTGAGGTCTGCTCCTTCTCAGAAGGATTTACTCGACAAAGAGAAGGAAATGCTTCAAGGCGATGTCATTAAGTTTCACAAGATTATTGACGAGTTTGGGTTGCGGATTGAGTCGAAAGAGAGGGATTTGGTGGAGAAGGAGAAACAGCCTGCAACTCTCTTTTCATCCTCTCAACGTCCCTGGTATTGAAAGGCTGTGACTCCACCTTCTTCTTTAGCATTTTATTCTCTTGACATATGTTGTCGCTCTCCACGACCTTAGCCTGCAACTGTTTCTCCTTCTCCACCAAATCCCTCTCTTGACATATGTTGTCGCTCTGATAGAATGAAAAAGAGAGGTTTTTTACCTGATGTTGTTACTTATAATATTCTCATTGGGAGTCTTTGTGGGAGGGGTAAACTTTATTTGGCTTTAAGGGTTATGGATCACTTGTTGAAAGATAATTGTAGGCCAAATGTTATAACTTATACTATTTTGATTAAAGCAACTATTATTGAAGGTGGTATTGATAAGGCTATGAAGCTTTTGGATGAGATGTTGTCGAGAGGGCTTCGACCTGATGTGTCTACTTATAATGTTGTTGTTAAAGGTATGTGTAAAGAAGGGTTGTTGGATAGAGCTTTTGAGTATCTTAGTAGTATAAGTTGTAAGGGCTGTGTTGCTGATGTGAGTCCTTATAATATTCTGTTGAAGAATCTTTTGAAAGAAGGGAAATGGGAAGCTGGAGAGAGTTTGATGTCTGATATGTTGGATAAAGGTTGTGATCCGAGTTGTGTGACATACAGCATATTGATTTGTTCACTTTGTCGTGATGGTAAAATTGTCGAGGCTGAGAATGTGTTGAAGGGTATGAAGAAGAGAGGGTTGGCTCCTAATGCTTATTGTTACAATCCATTGATTTCTGCTATTTGTAAAGAAGGAAAAGTAAATTTGGCTATAGAGTATTTAAATAACATGATATCAGATGGTGGTTTGCCTAGTATTGTTTCCTATAACTCGATCTTGGCAATTTTGAATTTGACTTTACTTATCTTCTAGTCGAACTTCAGTTAATGCTAATGTTAAGTATTGAATTTTGCAGAGGCAAGCAGATGTGAACTCACTGATGCTGATACTGGCATTGCTATGTCTTTTGCTTCCAATGCTATTTAACATACAGTGCTGCATCACCGGAACTCACCGTAGAATCTTCACTCTACTTGTCAAGAGCTGCTAGCATTGTCATGTTGGCTGCATATTTTGTTTACTTGATCTTTCAACTATGGACACATAGGCAACTATTTGAAGCTGAAGATGTATGTTTTCTTAACTGAACCATATATGAAAATGTTGAATTGTTGATTGTTGCAATTATAGTTTATTAAAAAGAATTGAGCAGGAAGGCGGAGATGAGAACATTGAGGCAGAAGAGGCTGTGATTGGATTTTGGAGTGGATTTGCTTGGTTGGCTGGAATGACCGTGTTCACTGCGTTGTTGTCTGAATATGTGGTCGATACAATTGAGGTATTTCAATTTAATTGCTTAGATCTAATTTGGAATTCTTTTGAATAAACAGCTCAATTAAGCACTTATTTAATGAGCGTATCACATAATCAGTTATGCATAAGTCAGGAGCAGGTTTGGATTGACTTATTGTAAGGCTGTTTGGAATCTCTTATTTCATGCCGTTCTTCTTCAAACCGAAAGAAACCCCTTGACACCGAAAGAAATCTCTTCAAACCGCTCATCTTCACACCAAAAAACGCACAGCAAGCAGTTTAACATCCTCTCCGTTCATCTCTTCAAACACAGTAAGTTTTATGTATCACTTTTTGCATTGTTCTCATCTCTCTCATTCTCTGCCATTGATTTCAGCATTGGAGATTCACTTGAATCTTATGGTTGAGCTCTTTGTGATGATTGATTTTGAGTTTGAATATATTGAATTGATGTTAGGTTTTCTAATTTGTTGTTTTAGGGTATTATTTCTTTTTATGATTTTTTAGGTTTTCTAATTTGTTGTTTTAGGCATAAAACTGATATAAGAGGACCATATACTGATCCAAATGGGATAGTAGTTGTTCCTTTCCCAGCCCAACCTAAGCGAATCTCCAATGCATTTCTAGTCACACCAGCAGTAAAAGTTTTAATCACTGCCTTGCCGACACCACCTGCCTCTTTTGCAATATCGAAATCCTTCAACACCAAATTTCTCTGCCATATATAAATTCTTCAAATGCACAGTATCGAATGAATTGAATTTTATTTTTTCTAATTTAGTTTTAAGAAAAATTGGTTCATATCATGTGATTAGTACATGTGGTAAAAATAAAATGAAAAAACATGCACCTGGATGTAGATGTCAAATACACGTCTTCCAATGCTGCTAAATGTTTTATCATCACTGAACATTATTTCAGCAAAATGGAGATTCACAGTGTAGTTTCCATTTCCAATGCATAATGCATAATAAGTAAGAGAATTTGGAGAAACACGTGCATCCATGTACAGTTCAGTACCATTGTCGACGGCAAGCTTTGTTGCATTAGACCATATGTAGTAGTCAGAGCGTCCACTATCAAAAAAGTGACCAGCAGTTATAAGTGCCCAGTTTGTTCCAATTTGACGATATCTTGCTGATTCCATCTCAGCTGAATCATCATCATATGTCTTATTTCCATCATATGTTATGCTCTTCCCACCACAGTTTATGTAGAGAGAGTACCAAGCTTGGAAAAGAAGAAATAAGTTATCAACTGCTAGACGAATCAATCAGTACTATAGAAGGATATAAGAAATCCATTAAAAGTAAACTCACTTTTAGGACATTGATAGTTTCTGTGGCATAAGGAAATAGGCTGAGAATCAGGTCGATTCATGAAAATACAAAACAAGAAAACCATGAAGTTAAAAGAAAAATGAAAAAAACACAGTGCTAGGACTCTTACACACTTCCTTGTTGACAAGTTTGCTGCTCAAAGTTTGCTATAGTGAATTTGTTATACGACAGATCTCTGCATAAAGATATACAATATCTGTCAGAATCTTACAAGATTTTGGCGGCACTAGTTTTTATTTTAGTCTACTAACGAAAGCAATGAACAAAAACATTTCAGTTTCCAGTTTCTAGAATAAAATGTATCTTTCATCTACATTTTTAAGTTATGATAGATGAAGCAGCGGCAAAATTCTTACAGCAAGTACAAGATGTTCTGTAGACCCCCGAAGCCCGTGGGGATTTGTCCACTTAATTTGTTGTTGCTGAGGTCTCTGAAAAAGGATATTCAGAATAAGTTCTCTTCAGAGAAAGAGTAAATATAGAATTTAACATAAAGAATAGTTTCCTATTCTGTGGTGAACAAAAGAATCATGTGTCATAGGCCTTTATTAAATCAACAGTATAAAAAGCAAAGATACAGAATATAAGTTCTTATATGAGCGGTTTTTTTTTCATCTTAAACGTGTTTAAAAAGCCTGAAAGAAAATTTGAAAGTTATCATTCGATCAAAACTAATATAAATTTGAAAGTTATCATTCGATCAAAACTACTAGCTAAATGTAGTAAACATATTGATATGAAGTATTTATCCATATATGTCTGTTACATGAAACTGTATTATACTAATTGATATCACAAGGCTTCACCTATAAACTTGTTATGTAGTGTGTAAAAACAAATTAAACAACCAATAATAAAACTCATCTCTTTTATTTTTCTATTTTTCAATATACATATGCATGCATGGTTTTGAATATATATTATATATACTTGATTTGATTGCTTAAGTTTTCAAATTGTTGTTTTGATTATCAGGGTTGTGATGGATCAATATTACTAGATGGTGGTGCTGATACTGAAAAGTTTGCTTTTCCTAATGTGAACTCTGTAAGAGGATTTGATGTTATTGATACAATCAAAACTTCAGTGGAGAGTGCTTGTAGCGGTGTTGTCTCATGTGCTGATATAGTTGCCATAGCTGCCAGAGATTCTGTCCTCCTTGTAATTATTCTCATAATTTTTCATTTATTAATTTTACTTACTTTTCCTATAAATAAAAACTATGCATAACCCTTACATAATGTTTGGCAGAGTGGTGGTCCTTCATGGAATGTTCTATTAGGACGAAGAGATGGATCAGTCTCAAATGCATCTCTAGCAAATGTGGTTCTTCCTTCTCCATTTGATCCACTAGCTACTATTGTTTCAAAGTTTAATAATGTAGGACTCAATCTCACAGATGTTGTTTCTTTATCCGGTAATTAAATACTCAACTTCATCCTTCATCACCATCTTAAATTTTTGAAAACCATGTATAGATTAGTCACGATTCAACCGTGACAGTTTAACTGTTTAACTGTGACAAATACTTTCTGAGTATATTTACCCACACGTGACAAATTTTAGACTTATGTTATACCTCATCTTACACGTTAAAGACTACCTTGTCCAACGAGTATGACTGATTTTAGTTATGTATTTTTGAAGGTGCTCATACAATTGGGAGAGCAAGGTGTGCACTATTTAGCAACAGATTATTCAATTTTTCTGGAACGGGTTCACCGGACAGTACACTAGACACTTCCATGCTTTCTGACCTACAAAATTAAACCGGTGATGGAAACACGACTGCTGTTCTTGATAGAAACTCATCTGATGCATTTGACAATCATTACTATAAGAACTTGCTCAACGGAAAGGGTCTTCTAAGTTCTTATCAGATTCTGTTTTCTAGTGATGAGGCCAATTCAACTGCTAAACCTTTAGTACAAAGCTATAATGATGATAGTACACTTTTCTTTGGAGATTTTGTGAAATCTATGATCAAGATGGGGAATATAAATCCAAAGACAGGGTCTGATGGAGAGATTAGGAAGAGTTGTAGAGTGATAGAAAATAAAACAAAAAATAATACTATAAATAAATATATTAAAGAAGAAATAATTTAAAGAAAAAAATAACACAAAAAAAAACTATATTTAAAATTTTTTACATAGATAATAATTTAAATAAAAAATATATATAATAGAAAAATAAAAAAAAATCAAGACATAAACAAAAGTCATGGCGACAGTACCGAACCGTCGTAATCAACAATTAAAAATAATCAACAAAAGTCATGACGGTATCGAACCGTCGCCATAAACAATTTAATCAATTTCAAAAGATATTCACGACAGTATCGAACCGTCGCCATCAATAATTAAAAGAAACTCAAAAGATAGTCACGACGGTATCAACCCGTCGTAAACTTGAACGACAGTTTTTGTAACCGTCGCGAAATAGGTTGGGGACACACACTTCTGCGACGGTAAAGCAACCGTCGTGGAAAGCAAATTGCGACGGTTTTAACCGTCGTAATCTACAAAAATACCTGTCGCAATCTGCCAACTTCATGGCCACTTTTCACATGCTTCCACTTGGAATTTCAACTTGCATTACAAAGATGGATTGTAGTAAACATTCCAAGCTTTCCAAATTGTCCAAGAACTCATCAAACACCCTTGTGGTTAGAGAGATTCGAATTTGTCAAGATGGGCAAAAGTCACTTTGTTCATAGGCCAATTTCATGTTCATAACACTATGCATTTTCAAACTCAGTTTGCACAAGCTAGGTTACAGGCCTCTAATCCCATTAACACTAAATAATTCAATGCTAAACCATTATGCCAAGATGTTATTTTGTGCATTTGGTCATTACATGAAGGTTTAGTCTTAAAATAGAAAAAGCATTTTATCCATTCTTGTAAAGATCAATTTATGTCAAGTTTACAATCTATGAGGTACAATGCAAATCTTTTGGGCACAAGTTCAGGAACTAATCACACTGATCAAGAGGGATTGAGGCAGCATGTTTAGGGGGCCTGTGGTAGCTTATATTGAAACTTGACAACTTTTGCTTAAGGGGGAAGAAAGCTTGCATTTTGTATCACAACTCACATTCCTGCAAGAACCAACTCAAGCAAACTTTGTGAACCCATTTGATATTCCCCTACTGACCTAGAACACGAGCCCTTAACCCTCCATACCTCCTCATCCATCAAAACACATTTTTTCTGCAAAACAGAGTCATGGTTGCAGATTGACTTGGCCAGCAACATTCCATTGTGCGTTTTCATCCAAACCACCTCAAACACCTTCCATAACATCCATACAAGCTATTCCAAGCATTGAACTGGAACTGTAACAGCCATAGCCAAGTGTTCCATTTTCATTTTTCATCTGTGCAGGTTGACTTCCATGGATTGATTCATAAGCATTCAAAGCAAGCCAAGCATAGAGGAAGCATCCCTGGACCTCAAGCAAGTTGTACAAGTCCTCACATTCCATTGAAAGTGCCTCCATTGTTGCACACGATTTAAGCTGAACAGGTAAAAGTTTGAACTTCTATCTCTTTATCCATGCATATCTAGGCTTAGGTTTGTGAAGAAGTTATGTTCTACTCATGGCCCTGAAGCTACCCATGTCATTACTTTTCATTTATGTTGTGTGTACTGAGAGAATTTTGAAACTGAATATCTGAAAAAAGCTAGGTCAGGAATTGGGGGAGGAGAAATTCTCTCTCATTTCTGAGAGTTAGATTAAGTTCTTGATATGTATGGAATCGTGACAAGATGCTCTACACTTTTGATGTTGTAAGTTTTTGTTAAAAACCAAGGGATCAGAAGTTAGCAGATGGAGATGGAAACGCGCGTTTTCTGTTGTTTGAATATTGCTGGAGGTTGAAGATAACTTCCTTTGGGCTGGGCTTGAGATATTTTTCTTTTTGCACCACATTTTTCCACATACACCCCCTTGGTCCATTGTGTTATTTTTTAATCATTTTTGACTTTTTCTTTTTTATTCTGACTTGTTATTTTTTTGACAAAACATAAAAAATATTAAAAATATTTTTTCATACATTTTTGCATTTTATTTTGAATTTATTTGCTTTGTTTACATTTGTACATATAAATAAACATATATACTTTTATTTGAAATATCAAAAATAATACAAATACATTTTATTTTCTGATTTTATTTTATTTTACCTTTTGAAAACATTTTATAAAAAATATACTTTTTTTTGTAAATATTAAATATTTTATTTTTATACATATTTAATATATTTAGTAAATAATATAAATACTTATATATTTATTAGAATATTTAGGATAAAATTCCAAAAATAATACATTTTTATTTTATTAATATTTGACCTCAAAAATACTTTTTTTACAATATACTTCCTTTTTATTTATTTTTTGTATATAATTAATACATATTGTATATAATACATAATAAATACCTTTTATTTACAAAATTAGGGTTTTGCCCTAAACATGAAAATATCCAAAATTAACTTTTTTTCATTTATTATTTCAATTGTAAATAGATTACACACACTTACACAAATACACTTACATAAATACATTTACACATTTGCTTATTCCTATACATTGATACATATTACATTTGCGATCGATTCAATTTGGTTGTAAATATTTGGACACTATCCTCCTTAAGTCTCATCCCCATTTGTAAATTTGTACCCCCACTTCCGGATACTTATTTGTAATAGCGTAGACTTTAAATTCCCGCAATTTATCGCTTTCAAATATACCATGGTTAGACCTAGGGTTTGTATGTACATAAAATCAAACGCTAGATAACCTAATACAAAAACAAATACATGAAATCAATACACAATCACACTTGCACCCCTAGGGTAATCCCGCTTGGGCCATGCTTGCACGTCGAGTTTCTTTGGCAAAACAAAACAATTCAAATGATCATAGTCCCTCGATGACGCTTTCAAAAGTTGCCTAATCAAAATGATCAAGTCCCTTCAAGCAAATTTCCAAAGACACTTGGCACCATTGCATTCATGGTCCATACGATGACCCGCGCTTGTCCCGTTAAACATCCTAATACAAGATTGTCCACCAAATACAATGGTGGAACAAAATTGTTAAAAGGTTTAAAACATGAGAAAAACCTTTGAGTACAATGGGGTAGACAAACTCTTAGTTACTTGATAAAACTTGCAAAAACACTTGCCTACTTTTCAAAACCACACTCCACAAACACTTTCAAAACAAACTCTCAAAAACATTTGAAACATCTTTTCGAAAAGATACACACTTTTGTAAAACACTCAAACACGAGTCATTACATTGGTTGCCTAAGACAAGGCATCTTCTTCAAAAACATTTTCAAAACACACACATACCATAATTTCAAGCAATTGAAAACCAAAGGCAAGTGATCTAAAACAAGTAACTAAGAGCCCATGGATAACCATGGATGAAAAGGGTGTTAATACCTTCCCTTTTCATAATCTACCCCCCGAACCCACGAAACATCTCAAAAGGTTTTTCCTGTGCTTTTTAACCTTTCCTTAGGATAAAATAAAAAGTCGGCGGCGACTCTTGCTAAACCGAACAAGTGCGAATACAAACGCAAAACCTCAAGTCAGTTCTCCCACCGTATCACAAGAGGAAAAGCCTGATTACTCTGAGGAACAATATCCTCCTGATGATGATAAATACAAACAGCTAGAGGATCGTTTGAACGCCATGGAAATTCAGAGAGTACCCGGTTTGGACTTTGAAGAATTAGGACTCATCTCAGGGGTTGTCATCCCACAAAAATTTAAGGTCCCAACCTTCGCCAAGTATGATGGTATCTCTTGCCCAAAGCTACATCTGAGGTCATATGTCAGAAAGATTCAGCCCCACACGGCTGACAAAAATCTGTGGGTGCATTTCTTCTAGGAGAGCTTATCGGGGACTCAGTTAGATTGGTTCTACCAATTAGAAGGGTCCAATGTCCGTAATTGGGAAGAGTTGGCTAACGCTTTCTACAAACAGTATCAGTATAATGTTGATTTGGCTCCGACTAGGACACAGTTACAGAGTATGTATATGGGAACAGATGAGGGTTTCAAAACTTATGCTCAAAAATGGAGGGATCTCGCAGGCAGAGTCCAGCCCCCTCTATCCAACAGAGAATTAGTGGATATGTTCCTTGGCACCTTGTCAGGACCATTTTTCAATCACCTAATTGGGAGTTCTTCATTTGGGTTTACCGAATTAATCATGACTGGTGAGCGGGTCGAAGCCGGTATAAAAAGCGGCAAAATTCAAAGAGATGCATCCTCAAGTTTGGTAAAGCAACCTTTTGTTGGGAAGAAGGAAGTGCCTACTGTCTATTCACAGAGAAATCAGGGAAGAACTGAGCGCCAACCAACGGTGGGGGCCATTATGATTCAAAAGCCTGCATCATACCAGCCAAGAAACGATCAGCCAAGAAACAACCAGCCGAGAAATAATCAGCCAAGGGTGGAAAGGCCAGTACATCAATTCACCAAGATTAACATGACTCCAGCTCAAGTCCTGCCACATCTTCTGAAGTTGAATATGGCCATGCTAAAAGAGGCCCCAAAGAATCCTAATATTACGTCTCCACACTACCATCCCAACGCTAGATGCGCGTACCATTCTGAAAGTCCAGGGCAGGACACCAACAACTGTTGGGCTCTGAAGAATAAAATTCAAGACCTGATAGACGTGAAGGAAGTTGAGTTTGAAGCTCTTGAGAAAACGAATGTTATTTCCGCTCCGATGCCGAGGCATGGTCACAATGCTAACGTTATTGAGAAAGATTTGTTTGTTTCTACTGTGGATGAACTGTTAACTCCGCTCACGGCTATTAAGTTGAATTTGTTGAAAGCTGGCATTTTCCCAGGTTGTGACAAGGACTGCCATGTTTGCCTATCTTCATCATTTGACTTCCCACTGTTGAAAAAAGGTATCCAATGACTGACGGATAACCAAGAAATTCTGTTTGAGAATGTTCCTGTTTCACCCGTTCCAGTTAAAGAAGTTTCAATAATAACCATCAACGCCAATCCTTCCAGGGCCCCTAAAAGACCCGTTAGGATTACACCTACTCCAAAGACTACTCCGCTCAAGATTACAATGCCCGGGCCTGCCCCATATGAATCACATAAATCAGTACCATAGAATTATGGTGGAGAAATCTACTACCATGGTATTAAATAGATTGAACAGACTGTCGAAGAAGAAAGCTCCGAAGAGGACAATTCCGACATTAGTAACATTGCCGGAACAAGAAAGGTTACCCGTAGTGGAAGAATCTTTTCTCCAGAGATTGCTCCTCCAACAGCAGTCTTTGGACCCGTGGCCGTTCCGAAGACTACCTCCGCACCAGCAATTGTACCTGCAAGAGCACCCACTGACAAAGACAATACAATTCCTATCCCTACTTCCGCTGCTGAGAATAAAGGAAAGAACGTTCAAGAGGAGCCTGTCCTGACGAAGGTTCAATCACTATTCCTGAAACATCTAAGAAGGAGATGGAAGAAATCCTGAGGATAATTAAGTGATTATGATGTGGTTGAACAATTGGGGCAGACCCCTTCCAAGATATCTATGCTAGCCTTGCTGCTTTGCTCTGAAGCCCATGCCAAGGCTCTAGTAAAATTTCTGAAGACATCTCATGTGCCGCAAGAGACGTCGGCTGACCAGTTCCAGGACTGTGTGGCCAGTTTGACAGCTGATAATGGCTTGGGCTTCTCCGATGCTGACTTGACACCCAGAGGGAGAAAACACAATGATGCATTACATGTCTCAGTGAAGTGCAGAGGAACAACCCTAGCTCATGTCTTGGTTGATACTGGAACATCTTTAAATGTCTCTCCAAAGAAAGCCCTTGATAGGTTGGATTGTGAGAGGCTGACTTTAAAACCCAGCAACATAATTGTGATAGCATTTGACGGCTCTAAGAGGATGGTCCACGGGGAGGTGGACATCTTGATCAAGATAGGAACTCAGGTGTTCAACTCCACCTTCTACGTGATGAACATCCGTCCTTCTTATTCCTGTCTGTTGGGACGCCCCTGGATCCACAATGCTGGAGCTGTCACCTCCACCTTGCATCAGAGGCTCAAGTACCCTGTCCAAGGGAAGATCATAATTGTCCATGGGGAAGAGGAATACATGATTAGTCATCTGAATTCTTTCTGATATGTAGAGTTGGATGGCTAATTCATATAAACCCCTTTCTAACATTTTGAAGAAGTCTCTCCAGAAATAGCGGCAACCAAGGCGGTATCCTCAACTCCTAAGATCACCAGACCTCCACCTCGGATGTCATCTCTCAAGGATGCAAAGGCAGTAGTGGAAGAAGGCGGATGCACCATCTGGGGACAGCTTCTGTACATCCCGTACAAATCAGACAAGTTTGGCTTGGGGTTTACTTCAACTGCTCAGAAGGCTGTGCACCGCGCCCGTGCCAGAGGGCCACCTATGAAGATTAGTCATCAAGGGGTCAACGCAGTGGAGGATAGTGAAGAGGATGGCAGCTTGGAAGATTGGATATTTCCTACTGTCAACGGAGGACTTTTCAACTGGGAAGCCAAAGACTTCATCCCGATAACTTTCATATCACATTAATTTACCTTTTACATTTCTGTTGGACTGTAATAATTCACAAATAATTCGTACTTTAAAAACCTTGTGTCTTACCCGAGGCACAACGGTCCATTTGTAAGGGTTTTTTATTTCATTTTCATATGTCATTCAACGAATCATGGACGCTTTTTCATATATAAACCTTTTATGCTCATTGTCTTTCTTTTACATTTTATTATTTTAAGATGGCCATACCCTTACACACACCCACACTCACAAATGAAAGTACCCTTCCATTCCGGATCCCATGGGTAACGATACTGCTATAGCCTTCAGTGACTCTGAATATCTAATCTACCAAGCCGAATACGAAGGTGAGGAAGATTGTGAGGTGCCAAGGGAATTGGCCAGACTATTACAACAAGTGGAAAGAGCAATTCAGCCTCATGAGGAGCAGTTGGATACAATCAACTTGGGTACTGAGGAAGATAAAAAAGGAAATCAAGGTAGGTGCCAATCTAGAGCCGAGTGTCAAGGAGCGCCTAATCTAGCTATTGTATGATTATGTTGAGATCTTCGTCTGGTCATACAAAGACATGCCGAGACTCGATACAGGCATCGTGATACACCGTCTACCCATCAGAGAAGACTGTCCACCAGTGAAACAAAAGGTCCGCCGCATGAGACCTGACATGTCAAAGAAGATCAAAGCAGAAGTTATGAAACAGTTCAATGCTGGATTCCTGGCTATTACTTCCTATCCTCAATGGGTCGCCAACATCGTTCCCGTGCCTAAAAAGGACGGCAAAGTGAGAATGTGCATGGATTATAGAGATTTAAACAGGGCCAGTCCTAAAGATGACTTTCCACTTCCACACATCGACATCCTGGTTGACAACACAGCTCAGCACAAAGTATTTTTTTTCATGGACGGATTCTCAGGCTATAACCAGATCAAAATGGCACCTGAGGACATGTAGAAAACTACATTTGTTACACAGTAGGGTACGTTCTGCTACAAAGTGATGCCATTCGGACTGAAGAATGCCGGGGCAACCTATCAACGCGTCATGGTAGCACTGTTTCATGATATGATACATCATGAGATAGAGGTCTACGTAGATGACATGATAGCCCGATCACAAGCTGAAGAAGAACACCTTGACCACTTGCAGAAGTTGTTTGTCAGATTGAAGGAGTACAAGCTCAGGTTGAATCCAAACAAGTGCACATTCGGAGTCCGGTCCGATAAACTCTTAGGTTCCATTGTCAGCAACAAAGGCATCAAGGTTGATCCTGCCAAAGTCAAAGCGATACAAGAAATGCCTGCTCCTCGCACTGAGAAGGAAGTCAGAGGTTTTTTGGGACGCCTAAACTACATTGCTAGGTTCATTTCTCACCTAACATCTACTTGTGAACAAATCTTCAAGCTGTTGAAGAAAGATCAGGTAGTTAGATGGAACGACGAATGTCAGTCTGCTTTTGATAAAATCAAGGAGTATTTGCTAGAGCCTCTTGTCTTGATGCCACCCGTCGAGGGAAGACCGCTAATTATGTATCTGACCGTCTTAGAGAATTCAATGGGGTGCGTACTGGGGCAGCATGACGAGTCTGGCCAAAAAGAGCATGCCATTTATTACCTTAGCAAAAATTTTACCGACTGTGAAACCAGATATTCACTGCTCGAGAAAACTTGATGCGCTTTGGTATGGGCTGCTCGCCGGCTAAGACAGTACATGTTGACTCATACCACTTTGCTGATATCTAAGATCGATCCGATAAAGTACATCTTTGAGAAGCCTGCTTTGTCTGGAAGGATAGCTAGATGGCAGATGATCCTAACAGAATACGACATACAGTACACTACCCAAAAAGCTATAAAGGGCAGTGTGCTAGCTGATCATATGGCCCATCAAGCTGTAGAAGATTATCAATCCATGAAGTTTGACTTCCCTGACGAAGACATCATGACATTGGACAAAGTTGAAGAAATCAGACCATATGACGGACCTGAATAAGGATCCCGATGGACCCTGTACTTTGATGGGGCATCCAATGCACTTGGTAACAGTATCGGTGTTGTACTTATATCTCCGGAAGGATGCCATACTCCTTTCATTGCCAGACTTTGCTTCAATTGTACGAACAACATGGCAGAGTACGAAGCATGCATCTTTGGACTCAAGGCTGCCATAGACTTGGGAATAAAATCTTTAGTTGTGTTTGGGGATTCAGCTTTGGTCATCAGTCAGATCAAAGGAGAATGGGACACTAAGCATCCAAATCTTATCCCTTACAAAGAACATGTTTTGACATTGTTACCACATTTCGAGCAGATTACCTTTGAACACTTCCCCCGAGAAGAAAATCAGCTAGCAGATGCTCTAGCTACAATGTCATCTATGTTTAAACTTAATTGGGATAATGAGGCTCCCCAGATCACCATTGAACGAATGGACGAACCAGCACACTGTCACGAGATTAATACCGAAGAAGTAGTGGACCAGCCTTGGTTTCATGAAATCAAAAGGTATCTGGAGGCTCAAGAATATCCAGAAGGAGCTTTAGTCAATGACAAAAAGTTCTTAAGGAGATTCTCCGTTAAGTTCTTCCTAAGTAATGGCATCCTGTACAAACGCAATCATGATTCTATTCTGCTCCGTTTAGTGGACAAGGCTGGGGCTGAAAGGATTATGGCTGAATTACATGAAGGTACCTTTGGCACTCACTCTAGCGGGCATACGATGTCAAAGAAAATTCTACGGGCAGGCTACTATTGGTCTACCATGGAAGCATACTGCTATCAACACTCCCGGACCTGTCATAAGTGGCAAATCTATGCAGACAAGGTGCACGTGCCTCCGGTTCCTCTAAATGTCTTAACAGCTCCTTGGCCCTTCGCTATGTGGGGAATCGATATGATTGGGGAGATCAAGCCTACAGCATCCAATAGACACCGCTTCATTCTAGTGGCCATTGGTTATTTCACAAAGTGGGTCGAAGCAGCTTCCTTTGCATCCGTTACTAAGAATGTTGTTGCCCGCTTCATCAAGCAGAACCTTATTTGCCAGTACGGTATCCCAGAAAGGATCATCACTGATAACGATACAAACCTTAACAATACTATGATCATCGCCTTGTGCGAGCAGTTCAAGATTCAACATCACAATTCATCTCCCTATCGGCCAAAGATGAATGGTGCAGTCGAAGCTGCTAATAAAAACATTAAAAAGATCATACAAAAAATGATGGTCACCTACAAGGACTGGCATGAGATGCTACTGTTTGCTCTCCATGGGTACCGTACCACAGCTCGCACATCAACTGGGGAAACACCATATTCTTTAGTTTATGGCATGGAGGTTGTTTTACCTATTGAGGTTCAGATCCCCTCTTTAAGAATCACGAAGGATGCGGGTTTGAGTGAAGACGATTGGATCCAGACCCGACTCGACCAATTGAACTTAATTGACGAGAAGAGACTTACTGTTGTTTGCCACGGTCAGACGTATGAAAAACGGATGATCAAGGCTTTCAATAAGAAAGTCAGACGCCAGGCATATCAAGTTGGAGATCTAGTGATCAAGCGCATCATCTTGCCACAAAGTGATCCAAGGGGCAAATGGACTCCTACCTATGAAGGACCATTTGTAATCAAGAACATCTTTTCTGGTGAGGCGATGATCTTAACCACCATGGATGGCGACGACCTGCCACACCCTGCGAACGCAGTCATAGTCAAAAGATACTACGTATAAGAGACCCGCTAGGTTGACACACCTAGGCAAAACAAGGGCATCCCGGCGAACCAAAAGGTTCGGGCAAAAATCAGGGATAAAATAAAAAAAATCTGTACACCCGGCAAGTTGAAAACCTGAAAGAGCGACTTGGGCAAAAAAGGGTTTCCCGGTGGACTGAAAACCCGAAAGGGCGGTCCAGGCAAAAGTTAGAGAATTAAAGCGTATGACTATGTCTCAGCAGATCACTTTAAGGACAATCTCTTCACGGACAAACTCGAAGCTTCTGATCAATTCAATCATCTTCGGACGAAGCAACAAACTGACAAGATATTCAGAGATACGGAGGCTATAGTAGAATGGGAACCCCATGGGATTATTACACATAGTTATCTTTCTTTGTGTAAATTTTTTCTTATTTATGACACCATCCTCTTACTAGGATGTTTGTCTCCTTTGTACAAAATACTTATTCAAAGTAAATACAAAGATATCTCTTTCAAAGTACAGAAAACTATTTGCCTTTTTCTTTACACTTGTGTTTTTATTTGCAAAAACGTCCAATGATTCGTTAATGAACATATGCATTTGAACATAATTACAGTTTACAAATAAACAAAGTGGAACAATTACTGACAGATGGAAAAAATAGGAAAACGTCTCTAGGCTATTCCATGAACAATCCCTACAGTACATCATTAGGATCCCCAGTGGAGCTAAAACTTTCAATCCCCAGCGGAAATCATCCAGTTTCTCTAGGTTCCCCCAGCAAGTTGTCTTGAAGCCTGAAAATCAACCAGATAACAGTTAACTTCTGTTTCTCCCCAACCTAGGGTAACTCCCCAGTAGAGTGGAAGACGACCGAAATTCCTGAACTTTTTCCAAACAGGAATAAGTTTTGCCCCACAGAGTTTTTATTGTTACTCGACAGAACAAAGACTCCCATCAATAATCCCCAATAGAAGTCATTAAAATTCTCTGGATTCCCCAAGCAGACTACTCAAGAAGTATATGGCATTACTCTCACAACGGAATCCTCAGCAGCAGTCAAGGATTTATTTTCCTCAGCAATACAGCAAATCAGCTTACATGCGCATACATTACATCCATATATTATAAACATTAATAAATAACATATATTGCATCATACATTTCATGCAACATAACTTTGTGCTTCAGCTGACATTTTACCCTTTACAGGATAAGATTAACAGCTACCATTAACGATGTTCAAAGAGTCTAGATACAGTATAGATACGCTCCAGACAAGGATGCCATTCTGATACTCATTCAGATCGCAACTTCAGATACAGTTCAGATACGCTCCGAACAAGGATGCCGTCCTGATCCTTATTCAAATTCCAGATACAGGTACAGTACAGATACACTCCATACACGGTTGCCATTATGTCGCTCATTCAGATTTCAATTTTAAGATACTGTCCATATACGCTCCAAACACGGAAGCCATTTTGTCGCTTATTCAGTTTCATCCTTCAGATACAGTTCAGATACGCTCCAGACACGGAAGCCATTCTGTTACTTATTAGATTCAAGTACAGATACAGTTCCGATACGTTCCAAATATGGACACCATTCTGATGCTTATTCTTTTGATTTACAACAAACATTCTTGGATGGCATCTACAAGCCCATCTCCAACAAGATTCTCACACTTCTCCAAATGGCATCTTTAATCCCACTCCCTCAACTACACTTTTGTTGAGTGCAAATTTATGGGCACTCTAGTGTCCAATCATCTTTTACTTCGAGTCACGAACAGCAAAACTCGCCAATCTAACTCTTTAGGTTCAAGAAGATTGAACAGGGGCAGCTGTTGTACCCCAAAATTTGCCCTCCAATTTTTCATAAAAGACACAACCCTAGGGTTTCTCAGATGTTCAAGTTGGCTCAGGAATCGATCAGACAGATTCTCTTCTATGGCGGTAAACCAGCAATTAGGGTTTCTTGCAATTCTCAAAAGAAAATGAGTTCTCAAAAATTCAATTGGCTTTCACAGGTCTTCATGCTTCCTCAGGTTTACTGAAAAAGATTGTTCTCAAGGCATGATTTGTTTGGGACAAGAGATGGAGGTTAAGGCTGTCATTTGGGACCACCATGATTTTGATCCAGATTGACCAGATGATTTACGTCCTTAAAACTTTTGTTTGGTTAGGAAATGGAATATACAGTGCGTGTCTGTTTGAAATGCAGTTACAGAATTATTGGGATTACTTGGAATTTAAGTTACCAGACTGGAACATTTTATTTCAAATATCTTGATTGGGAATTTCAAAAGTCAATTAGGATGCGAAGAGAAATTACAAGTTGTTGTTGATAAAGGATTTCAAGTGACACCAGAATATTTCATAAGATTTTTTCCAATTTTTCAAATGTTGCAACAAAATAATTTATTCTTTTAAATACTCTATGTTTTACAACTTATTGTATTTAAAGATGAATTAGTACAACTATTGGATACAGTACAAGAATGATTTCTCTAAATTAT
The DNA here is from genome assembly GCA_948472305.1 of Vicia faba. Taxonomy (NCBI): domain Eukaryota; kingdom Viridiplantae; phylum Streptophyta; class Magnoliopsida; order Fabales; family Fabaceae; genus Vicia; species Vicia faba. Next base: position 1,396,290,613 of record OX451741.1, read on the forward strand.
AAAGGAAATCCAAATGTTTGATTGGCCTAGGAGATTTAATCTATGCCTAAGTTTGACTGAAGTTCCTTTGCTTATCCCCAAGACTTCCATGCTTGCCACAGATTTCTTGCCTTTCTTGCTTTGTCATCTCCATTTTGCTCACATGAAAACAAAAGAAAGAAAATGTGATTAGTACAAAATCATATGGGCATGAGCATGAATTTTTCAAAAAAAAGTATTCATCATTAAGGTTTGCAAAGTGGAATCAGAAGGACATTTTATTTCAGCATAATTTATTTCCTATTTGCAAATCACAAGAAGGTTACCCTTCTTGGTTCACAAAAAGAAAGAGGAAAAGAAATGCTACAAAGTTGTCCAAACAAGCAGAAATGCGCAAACTGTCCAAACAAAATACAAGCAAACTGTCCAAACAAAATACAAGCAAGCTGTCCAAACAAGCATAAATGCTACAAAGTTGTCCAAACAAGCAGAAATGCAAGCAAACAGTGCAAACTAGACAACAAGCAGCATTACAACAAACCAAATAGCATCACAAACAGCAGCCTCAAAAAACCAAACAAACAGCTTTGTCAATACAACAAACAGCATCAACAAAAACGAGGCAGAAGTATGGCAACATAAATAGCTAAGTCAAATAGCAAAAACTTGTTCAAGAAGCATAAAGTCATCATTTTCCATGCAAACCTTTCAGAATTAGAAAAAGAGCAAAAAAGCAATTTGTTTTTTTTATTGTCATTGAGAGAGAAGAGAGGAAAGAAGTCACGTAGGTTATTGGGATGCACAGCTTTGCTGCCCTGCCTGTCACAAGTTGCATAGAATGTGCTAAAAAAACAAAACTGCAACAAAAAGGCCATAAGGGCAATATACTAAAATATTCAAATTCTTTGGTTTCCCACCATTGGAATAGGGATATAACAGAAGCAGGAGCAATATAACAAGAGGAGAGCAATAGAAAGAGGGAACACAAGTCTAAAACTGAAAATATAGTCAACAAACTGCACAAGTTCAAAAAACCTGCTAAACCATCAGTAAACCATCAAAACTCCCAAAAGCCAAAGATCCCAAACCTAAAACACATAAGTCTCAAACTGCCAAACCATCAGTAAACCATCAAAACTCCCAAAAGCCAAAGATCCCAAACCTAAAACACACAAATCTCAAACTGTCAAAACCTCAAAAACTCCAAGCATCCACAAATCTCAAACACAGTAATCAACCTCAAAAACCTGAACCAAGCTTCAAACACATGAAAACCAAAAACCTGCAATAGGTCTGAAGCTGAAAACACACAGGTCTCAAGCAAAAGCCTAAAACCATCATCAAACTCAAAAAGACTTGAAACAAGTCTCAAACCAAACCAGTAACATCATCAAAAAACCTGTCAAAAATCCAAAACCAAAGTTCCAAAGGCCTAAAACCAAAACAGCAAACCAGTAAGGATCTCAAACTGCCAACAAACTCAAAACCTGTAAAACTCCCAAAAGCCAAAACCTGAAACTTGTGAACCAACAACAAAAATTTCAAACCTGCAACAAGTCACAAACCAGTAGCAAGCTTGAAAACCAAAACAACAAACCAAAAACATAGCCTCAAAAGCTCCAAACTTGTGCCCAATTTCACAAACTCAAAACACATTTAAACCACCATCAAACCAAACATGTAACAAACCTGATAAACATCAACAAATCCAAAACCAAAACTCCAAAAAACCATTAACCATCATCAAAAACAGAAATACAGTACCAAAAGCCACAAACTCAAAACCTGATAAACGTCCACAAAACCAAAACTCCAAAAACCATTAACCATCATCTAGAACAGAAATACAGTACCAAAAGCCACAAACTCAAGACCTGATAAACATCCACAAAACCTAAAACTTGCAACAAAGCCAAAAGAACCCATAACCAACATCATCATCATTCAAGCACAGAGATAAGAAAAGATTACCGACGAGTCAGAAAACCCACGCCTTCATCCTCATCTCTTCCCCTCGTGCAACTCCGGCCACCACGGAACACAATCCTCCTTTTTTATTTCACAGAAAGAATTTCAACAGGTAGGGTTTCCCCCTTTTTCCAAAATCTTCCATAAGCATATGTTTCCCTGCATCTTAAGGAGTAGTTTATTGATTAAACAAAAGAAATGACAAGATGAAAAAAATCAATTGTAAGGAACAGAGCCCACCTTTTCAAGAAAATCTTTAGAAACTCGATTAAGAAGGCGAGAGATTCGGTGTTCCGGCAACAGAGAGTGAGAGGAAGGTCAAGGACGAATCAATTTCGTTTCTGTTAGGTTTAGATCCGAAACTAGGGTTTTCAAAGAGGTACGAATCATGGTGAGACAAAGATGGAGAGAGTGATTTCGTTCGCAAAAGGAAATTGGGACGGGTAGTGAGATTATTCAGAGGTTTCAACAAAAAGATGAACAGAGGTGAGCGAAGAATATGAAGAGTGGCGCTATGAGTGACAAAGGGTTCCAAGAACCCTAATTTCGTTTTCTCACCTTAATCAGTAACTAAGCGTGGTTAGAAACTTGGGTTTGTTGTTTTTGTAATTTCCCTAAGCCCATTTCCGCCTTTGCTGGTCTCACCCCCCCCCCCCCCTGGCTTGTTTTTGTATTACAGCAAGAACAACACTTTTCCTTTTGGGCCTCACATCTCAATCACTCAAGCCCACTGTGTTTTTTTTGTTTAATTTGTTTTCTTTTACATTCTTTTTTTTTATTATGCAAATACTAATAAAACTTGAATTATTTTTATTAGTTTGATTTAGGTTCTCTTGTAAATATTTTTTATCATTTTCTTTTTCTAATAAATTTTGCTTTTAAATTTATTTGACTTAATAAAACACCAAAAAATAATAATAGAACTTAGTTTAGTCCCTCTTTAATTTATCTTGTTACTTACATAATTAATAAAATACAAAAAAATAAAGAATATAATTTAATCAATTATTTTATTTTCTAGAATAGGTTTTACTTTTCTCTTTTCAAGTAAATACTTAACATTTCATTTCCATATTTTCTTGATTTATTTTCATGGATTATCATAGCTTTAATTAAATCACACAAAATTCGATTTGGTTGTATTGCTTGGACCTTCCTATCTCATTTGATTCATCCTCATTTGTAACAATTGTACCCCCATTCCCGAACACTTTGTAATAGCGTATGTTGTACCCCGAAATTTTCCCTCGCATTTTTCCCCAAGAAATATCAGCTTCAAACATTTCCTGACTTTTCAAACTGGCTCAAGAATCGGACAAATGGACTTTTCTTGACAGTCAAGCAAAATTAGGGTTTTTACTGATTTTCAGAGCCTTGGATTGTTTCATACAGTTGGCTTAGGGTTTTGATGGATTTTGGCTCAATTTTGATCAGGCGAGCGTTATTCGACATTTAATCAGGAATTAAGGTTTTATGGGCATATTCTCAGAAGAATTTAAATTCCACAGCACTTTGCAGTTTATTCCGAGATTCGGGTTAAATTCACATTATCTTGATTTAATCAGTGAAAGAGACAGTGGTTTGAATTCATGTTGTTTTCTTTGAGTCAGTCAAATACAGGATGCAGTATTGGATTCACAGTGTTTATGCGTTTGATCAGTCCATTTGGGTTAACTGCTGCTTTGTTTTGGATTTTGAATAAGACAGGTTTAATTGATCAATGTTGTTTTTATTTAAGTTATTTATTATTCTAAAATTGAATGATTGAAATTTATTTTTCAGTTGTTTTAATTCTAAGAATTTTAAATAAATAAATAAACAATAAAGAAAATTAGAACCAATTGGATAATTTGGATTTTATTGATATTTGAATTATTTGTACAAATTGTTGTTTATAATTTAAATTATGAACAATAATATACATTAATTTAAAATATTACATAAAATAAAAAACTATCCTATTTTCTAATATTCTTCATTCTTCACTCCGCTCCGGTGCTCCATTTTTTATCTGCAAAAAGAAAAGAGAAAAGTCAGAAAGCAGTTAATTAAAAGAGACAGATAAAAATTGCTCATCATTAGGGGCCACTGACTGGGATCAGTTGACCCTCTCTGCAAATCACGGGATTTCTCCCGGTTCACAAAGAGGGAAGAATTCTATTTTTTATTCATGAATGTCAAATGCATAATTTCTGAAAATTCAAACTGCAAACTCCCAATTCCAACTAAACTGAAAAGTCCAATTCCCACTTAAATGCCAAGTTTACTCAAAGAAAAAAGCAAGAAGTACAATTGCTGTCAAATCCCAAGCTGCCAATAAGAAAGATTTTGGAAAAGATATCCATAAAAGCATACAAGCTGTCAAAAAAGATTTTGGAAAAGATATCAATGCAAAGTCAGCACACAAAGCTGTCAAAAAGAAGGATAAAGATGCAGGAAACTCCTATATGCAAGCAACTAAGGTCATCATTTCCCATAGGCCCCTTCAGAGAAAGTACAACATAAATCATATAATAATCTTAACTGTACTTTTGGAGAGAAAAAGAGAGAAAAAGCAGCATAGGCTTTAGGTTTAGACAGGGCAGAAGACAACAAAGATATAACAAAAAGGATAGAAAAAGAACTCAGTTCAACATAGCAAGGAAAAAGAAAAGATATAACACAGAGATAGAGAACTCAGTTCAGCAGGCAGGTTAGAATAGAAGAGAAATCCCCAAACTCAGAATCTGCATCAACCTGGCCACCAATACCCTGTCATAACCAAAACCATCAAACCTGAACAACCTAAAAAAACCTTGTTAAGTCCAACAACATACAAAAGCATAACCTAACCAAAACTGTGTTAAACCAAGCCTCAAAACCTGAAAACACAGCTCAAAAGACAAAGAGAAGTGCATACTGTCAAACTAAACCAAGCATAAGCCAAAAGTCACAAAGCCAAGCTTCAAGACTAAAACACAACTCAGTTCAGCATAGCAAAATAGTGAAAAGATACAAACTGATAAAACCAACACCCTGCCTTCACCTCAAAAGCCTAACCATCAAAACATGGCCTAGCTTTCCAAATCCATCAACCATACTGTCAAACCAGAAAACCCCCCTACTGTCAACACCAAAATTTTTTCAATCCTAGCAACTTAATGTCCAAGCCCTAAGCCCTCAGCATGAACATCATTGGGCAACAATAAACTTTCCAAAGGCATCCCACTCAAGACCAGTTCAGAAGCAACTCAGGGACAGAAGCAAAGGCAACACGAGAGAAGAAGAGAAAGATAACCCAGGCAACAATTCAAAAGCATCAAGGGCCTCAGAAGCAAGCTTCGTCATGGGCTAGGCAACGATTCAAAGGCATACAAATGCTCAAAGGCAATCAACATACAGTGGCAATAGAAAAGATGAAGAAGTGAGTTAAAAAGGGCTCCTCAGCACACATCATCATCAAAACCCTAATATATCAAAAGATAAAAGATACCAGGGTCACCAAGAAGCGAAGAATCGCGCAAAACCCCCCTCCACTCGCTCCGGCCTCCTCAACGCCTCCACTCTTCTCTCCTCCTCCTCCAAGGTCAGGTAGTGAGCTTTATTTCTCTTCTTTTTCCTTCACCTCATAATAATGAAAACTCAACTTAAAACAAATCTAAAACGCGTATCGTTCACAGAAGAGAAAAAAAAAGGAGCATTGAAACAAACCTTGAACCACGAATCCACTGAGCTGGAGGGAAGAGAGGTCTGAGGGTAGCGCTGGTGGCCTCGAAGCGAAGGGAGCACTGAGACAGCAATCGAGATGATCGGAGAAGACGAACACGAACGGCGCGCCGCTGCTAACCTATTTCTTTCCTCAACTGAACAAAATGCGTTAACCCTAAATCGCTTGTTTGAAACATGGGCTTAACCCGTTCTGAAGCTCCCTAAAGCCCATTAAAATTCTAAACCCACTTATACAAAGCAAACTCTTTATAAAACAAATTGTTTTCTTTTTATTATTAACTAACTTAACCCTTTTTCTTTTTACAAATATTTTTATTAACACTAATCTTTTTCTTTTCTTACTAAACCATTTTTTTCTAACTTAACATTTTTCATATGGTAAAATTGGAAATACTTTCTTTTTTTTTACTTTATTTGCTCTTTAAGTAAAATACATTTTTCTACCTCATTTATTAAAAAAATTGAAAATATCTTTCTTTTCTTTTAATAAAAATATATTTGTACATAACAATTAAGAATATACTTCTTTTTTATCCGTAATTCAATTTTTTGACATTTAGTGTATTTTCATACATAATACAATTTAATTAAAATTTGAACATACCATTTGATTAAAATATTTTCTTTTGTACATAATTAAACATATAAATCAAAGATCCATTTAAAACATTTCTCTAGGTCAAAAAACCCTAATACGTTTCAATTCCACAACTCGCACTTGTACATAATTACACAATTCATATACATATACACTTGTACACTTACACAAATACATTCACATTTCCCTATACACATTTTTATCTTATATCTGTATATTCGATATTTACATTTGATCGCACATTCGATTTGGTTGTAATTTATTTGGGTACTATAAGTCTCATCCCCTTTGTACATTTATACCCCCACTCCCGGACACTATTTTGTAATAGCGTAGATTTTACATTCCGCAATTTACAGTTTTCAATTATACCATGGTTAGACCTAGGGTTTGTATGTACATAAAATCAAACGCTAGATAACCTAATACAAGACAAATACATGTAATCAATACACAATCACACTTGCACCCCCCTAGGGTAATCCCACATGTTGCCTTCCAAAATGGGCCATGCTTGCACGTCGAGTATCTTTGGCAAAACAAAATCAAATGATCATAAGTCCCTCGATGACGCTTTCGAATGTTGCCTAAAACGGAATGATCATAGTCCCTTCAAAGCAAATTGCCAAAGACACTTGGCACCATTGCGTTCATGGTCCATACGATGACCCGCGCCCGTCCCGAATAAACTTCCTAAATGCAAGATTGTCTACCAATTTCAATGGTAGAACAAAATTGTTAAAAGGGGTTAAAACATGACAAAAACCTTTGAGTACAATAGGGTAGACAAAACTCTTAGTTACTTGAGATCAAACTTGCAAAAACATTTGCCTTCTTTTCAAAAAACCACAATCCACAACACTTTCAAACAAACTCTCAAAAACATTTGAAAACATCTTTTCGAAAAGATTCACACTTTTGTAAAACACTCAAACACGAGTCAAATACATTAGTTGCCTAAGACAAGGCATCTTTTTTCCAAAACATTTTCAAAAAGCACCCACACACACACCATTTTCAAAGCAATCGAAAAACAAGGCAAGTGATCTAAAAAACCAAGTAACTAAGAGCCCATGGATAACCATGGATGAAAAGGGTGCTAATACCTTCCCTTTTCATAATCTACCCCCCGAACCCACGAAATATCTCAAAAGGTTTTTGCTGTGCTTTTTTAACCTTTCCTTTAGGATAAAGTAAAAAGTCGGTGGCGACTCTTGCTCAACCGCACAAGTGCGAATACGAACGTAAAACACTAGTCAGTTCTCCCACCGTATCACAGAACTGGCGACTCTGCTGGGGAATGTTTTTAAAGTGGGGTTACCTTAGGGTCTAGATCACTTTTGTTTTCAATTGATTGCTTTGTTTGCTTTACATTTGTGGGCTTTGTATCGGAGTTTTATAGATCCTAACCCGGATCTGGGGAAACCCTTTTAGGTAGCAACAAGGTTGTGAGGGAACTGTGCGGGGTATACCGACATGGTTGAAACAGTCTGCTACGTTGATGTGGAACTTTGGTGTGTACCGGTAACCCTTGAGTTCAGTCAAGGAGAGTACGGGGCCGCCGCGTGGTGTCGTGAAGCATCAACTGACCTTAGGAACCTTAATCGAACCATCTTGGCCTTTTTAGGGTAGTGAGATAACTGACTTTGGTGCAGTCCGAGGTTGGTTGATACTCGATACTACACTCAATCGAGGGTGATTTCCTGGAATATTTCGGTCGCCAGTTCAGTGGCTAAATCGAAACGATGAACAATGAAAGCAATCCAGTGATATTGGGACCCTTAGAACCCGGTTACTTCTGGTAGGACAGGTTTCAACCAACAAACTGAAAGAGGGCAGTACCTGAACCTCATGCAAGCCTAAACCTAAGGCCTTGTGTGCTTTGTGTGAACATGTTTGCCTGTATATACACTCACTTGCTTATGCATACATGTACATAACATCATGACATCATACCATAGCATTCTAGCATTTTCAATAACCATTTCAAGGATCTCGAGGGTGCTGTTGATGCAGGATTACGTTGAGCCAGACGTCTATCAAGGGGCAAAGAGGTCTCCCCTCTAACCAATCTAGTCAAAGTTCAAGTGCAACAACTTGAATCAGTGGCTATGACCCACTCGACATGGTGAGCTCGATTCTCGTGGAAAGACATCCACCGATACAAAGCTCTCCAATCAAAGATCAAGTGCAACAACTTGAATCAGTGGCTATGACCCACTTGACATGGTGAGCTTGATTCTCATGGAAGGACGTCCACCGGTGCAGAGATCTCCAATCCAAGAACAGAGTTTAACCTCTAACATTTTCTTGCGTTTACCCCAAGAGATCCTTGAAAGCATGCATCCACATATCATGCATTTCATTTTGACAATCTTTCCTTTTTCAGGTTTCCTTACTCTCCTGCTGTTTATTTCAGCAAGAGATGGCTCTAGAGCGGTCTGTCAAAGACATCCAAGACCAAACTGCTCAGCTGCAGGAGATGCTCCTGAACTTGTCTCTGGGGCAAGAAGAGATGAAAGCTCTCCTCACCAAAGGCCTGGGGAATTCCAAGAATGCCAGGAGTGATCAGATTGCGGAGCTGCAGTTTGATCTGACAACACTGAGGACTCAAATGATGGGACAGTTGGTGGGCCAGATGGCTCTCATCCAGGACCTATCTCAAAGACAAGAGGAACTCAGAGTTCTTGTCCGCCAACTGCTTCCAAACAACCAACTGGGGCAAACATCTGAGGTTGAAGAGCAAGTCACCGCTCAACCTCCATCCACTCAAGAAGACAAAGGGAAAGCTCCTTTGCTAGCTTCAGGGTTACAAACCCATCAACAACCTCGCCAGCGTCAACGTGGCAATCGGCGTAAACAAGAAAAGTCGGGAAGACAGTTTATGGAGACTGAAATACCATCATTCTTCATACTGAAGCGCCTGTTGGAGGTCAATTTGCTCACCGTAAAGGACCCTCCTCAGAAGCTCAATATCTTCTCTCCTCACTTTAATCCCGACGCATTCTGTGTTTACCACTCCTACAGCCCGGGACACAGTACCAACGACTGTTGGGCCTTGAAGAACAAGATTCAAGATCTGATTGACATTGGGGTGCTGGAATTCATGCCAGACGGCGAGATGAAGATCTTCCGTTAAAGGGTTCTCCGCTTGAAGTGACGAAGCTCGAAGCTGAAAGACTTTTGCTTCTTTTTGAATTTTCAAAGTTGTAATTTCTTTTGCTGTCAAACAATTATCTGTTGATGTTAAACTCTGTTTTCATTAATGCATTGCATATGTTTGTCTTGAATTCATCCATTCGTTTCACTACTCTTATGCTTTTCTTTATGATATTTGACTCTTGATAAAAAGCTGTAAGCCTTTAGAGGGAGGATGACGAAACAATACCGTGATCTTATACAGTATGCTTTTGAACAGACCTTGCTGATGATGTACAGGCATTTCTTTCAATTCCCAAACACTGGAGTTATAAGGAAGTTAATCCCTAGTCAACCCCTTCGAGCCAAAGAAGTAGGAGTTCTCCGTTCTAAAACAATCAAAACCTTTGATATAAACCTGGGGCAGGGTAGTCTCTCAGTTAATTCAAAAGAAGATGCGCATTGAAGTCGCAAACTCTCAGTTCGTAACACAACGAACGACGTCAAAAAAAAAGAGAGAAAGCGTTCCTTTGGAATCAAAAGACAAGGGTGGTTCCCTATCATATAGACAGTCAATCTCTCAAAAGAGAAAAGCCCACCAAGTCAAAACCTATCAAGGAGGCTTAAGAAAGCTGGGGCATCCCGCTGACAGTAATCTCGAAAACGGTAACGGTCAGGCAAAAGTTAGGGATAACAAATCAAAATCAAAATAGTGAGGTCATTACCAAACCCTCAACAACATGAAAAGTGTTGTAAGAGAAAAAGGAGATGATGACTGTCTCCCCCAAAATTCAACTGGTGAACCATCGCCCAAAAGTCGTTCCAAACTCAAAACAGAGTGCGACGCACAATTAACTGAGCTTAGGTCGAAGAACATCACGAAGAGCGGGTGGGTACAAATATACTTTGAGCCTTTATCCTTTGTTTCTTAAACCGTGAACCAAGCCACGTTACAACCCTCCAAAAGTCCTAATTGAAGCATGGGTTAGTTCGAAAGCATACTGTTACAAAAGGTATCCTGACTCCTGTAGGGCTTTGCTCTAAATCTCGTGTTAACTTGTCTCTTGAAAAGTTTTCTGCTAAAAAACGCATTTTTCAAAACGAAAAAAAACTTCGAGACAAACATAAACTTTGCATTATTCGAATATCACTGTCTGCATTTGACCCCTTTTGTTTGACAGCAAAGAAGTTCATATAGCGAATGTTCGGAGGAACGAAAACTCTCTCAGTAAGTCAAAATCACTTCAAAAGGATAACACTCCCATCAAATCTCCTATCAACAAGGGGCATGGCATGTCACAATTCAATTAACCTGGGGCAGTCCAGTCAAGGTCCAACAGATCTTTCAAAGTTCAATTAACCTGGGGCAGTCCAGTCAAGATTTCAAGAAATCTCTCAATATGCAGAGTAATCTGATTCAAGACTCCTTCTTCACCACTTGGGGCATTCGAATGTCAAAAGTATTCAACAAATCAACTACATCATTTCCAGACTCGATTCCTGTATCTAGCCAGGGCACGTCTGAAGAGTTCGAGGATTCGATTCCTGTATCCAGCCAGGGCATATCTATCAACTATCACCTTTCCAGATTCGATGCCTATATCCAGCCAGGGCACGTCTGAAGAATTCCAGATCAACACCTGCAACAACCCAGGACACATCTGTGAACGACCGATTGTAGACCAACACCTGTAATAAGCCAGGAATTTATCTACATCACCACTTGGGGCATTCAAATGTCAAAAGTGTTCAAAAAAACCGATGCAGTTTTACACAAACTCATCCTCAGGAAACCCCACACCTGTTCCTCTTCAAGACTTCTGAAAACAGTTCATGGATTCTTCCCAAGTAACCGATGTTAATCTATCATCTTGTTCAGATGCAACCTTTGAATTTAGTTTACGGACGCTTCCCAACAACGGATGCGGCTCTATTGCTGATTCAACTTCAAGATTTCTGAAAACAGTTCCCGGGTCCTCCAAGTAAACGGAGGTTAACCTATCGCTTGTTCAGATTCTTCTCAAGACTTCTGAAAACAGTTCATGGATTCTTCCCAAGTAACGGATATTAATCTATCAGCTTGTTCAGATGCAACCTTTGAAATTAGTTTACGGACGCTTCCCAACAACGGATGCGGCTCTATTGCTGATTCAACTTCAAGACTTCTGAAAACAGTTCATGGATTCTTCCCAAGTAACGGATGTTAATCTATCAGCTTGTTCAGATGCAACCTTTGAAATTAGTTTACGGACGCTTCCCAACAACGGATGCGGCTCTATTGCTGATTCAACTTCAAGATTTCTGAAAACAGTTCACGGGTTCTCCAAGTAAATGGTTGTTAACCTATCACTTGTTCAGATTCTTCTCAAGACTTCTGAAAACAGTTCATGGATTCTTCCCAAGTAACGGATGTTAATCTATCAGCTTGTTCAGATGCAACCTTTGAAATTAGTTTACGGACGCTTCCCAACAACGGATGCGGCTCTATTGCTGATTCAACTTCAAGATTTCTGAAAACAGTTCACGGGTTCTCCAAGTAAACGGATGTTAACCTATCACTTGTTCAGATTCTTCTCAAGACTTCTGAAAACAGTTCATGGATTCTTCCCAAGTAACGGATGTTAATCTATCAGCTTGTTCAGATGCAACCTTTGAATTTAGTTTACGGACGCTTCCCAACAACGGATGCGGCTCTATTGCTGATTCAACTTCAAGATTTCTGAAAACAGTTCCTGGGTCCTCCAAGTAAACGGAGGTTAACCTATCGCTTGTTCAGATTCTTCTCAAGCTAACCACCACGGAAGATCGCGCTCGCCAAAATTCTCCCTATACCCAGCGGAGTTCATCAAAATACCCCAACAGTAACTTATCTTTGCAAATCCCCAGCCAGAGAATCCTCTAGAATTCAATTCCCCTCAAAGTTTAACAGTATCCCCAGTGGAGCCAGACCATTGAACCTTCTCCCCACAGAGTTTCGAGAGGACAAATCCTGAGTTCCCCAGTGAAGTCTCCAGAGTTACTTCCCATCAAGCCGAAGATTCTCAACCTGGTCTCCCCAGCATGAGCCTACTAGTTTGGAACTCCCCAGTAGAGGTCATCAGGAATTCTCTTCCCCAGCAACAGCCAAGGATTTATTTTCCCCGGCGGCAGTCAAGATGCTTTTATCTTCAGCCATCTCGGATTCATGTATCCTCGGCAGGATTAGCTCATCAGCTTACATGCACATTCATGTCATAAACATTAATGTCACAGGCATTGCATCATGCATCATAACATTACATACAACTAACCCTTTGCCTTTTCAGGTAAGATCAGTCGACAGACAAAGATCATCTCCCGAGATTCATCCAGAAATAGTTCAGATGTGACCCGGACACGGCGACATTCTGATACTTATTCCAGATTCATTCAGACGCATTAGCAGAAACCTTACGCCGGTTCCTCTTCAACTTCTCAGACTTCTGAAATAGTTTACGGATTCTTCCCTACAACGGATGCCAATCTACCGACTTGTTCAGACTCTTCTCGACTTCTGAAGCAGTTTACAGATTCTCCCCTACAACGGATGTCAATCTACCGACTGATTCAGACTCTCCTCAATTTTTGAAAATAGTTTACGGACATGTCCCAACAACGGATACTGCTCTATTGCTTATTCAATCTCAGATAGTTTACAGATCCTCCAGACATGGACGTCAATCTGTTGCTTGTTCAGACCCCTAATTCAGAGATGTTCCAAAACATGGAGACCCTTCTGATACTTGTCCACTCACCATTGACACACAATTCAACATGTCCAGATGGCATCTATAAGCCCATCCTCCTACCAGCAGTCGCCGAATGGCATCTATAAGCCCATTCTCAGATGGCATCTCTAAGCCCATCCCCCGACAAAATTCTCTCGCACCAGATGGCATCTTTAAGCCCATCACCAAATGGCATCTTTAAGCCCATTCACCTCCACCATCAGATCGCCAAGTGCAAATTTTCTGGGCACATTAGTGTCCAATCTCCTTTTACCTTCAAGTCGTGAAAGGCAAACTTGCCAATCTAACTTTTCAGGTCAAAGAAGATTGAACAGGGGCAACTGTTGTACCCCAAAATTTGCCCTCGCATTTTTCCCCAAGAAATATCAGCTTCAAACATTTCCTGACTTTTCAAATTGGCTCAAGAATCGGACAAATGGACTTTTCTTGACAGTCAAGCAAAATTAGGGTTTTTACTGATTTTCAGAGCCTTGGATTGTTTCATACAGTTGGCTTAGGGTTTTGATGGATTTTGGCTCAATTTTGATCAGGCGAGCGTTATTCGACATTTAATCAGGAATTAAGGTTTTATGGGCATATTCTCAGAAGAATTTAAATTCCACAGCACTTTGCAGTTTATTCTGAGATTCGGGTTAAATTCACATTATCTTGATTTAATCAGTGAAAGAGACAGTGGTTTGAATTCATGTTGTTTTCTTTGAGTCAGTCAAATACAGGATGCAGTATTGGATTCACAGTGTTTATGCGTTTGATCAGTCCATTTGGGTTAACTGCTGCTTTGTTTTGGATTTTGAATAAGACAGGTTTAATTGATCAATGTTGTTTTTATTTAAGTTATTTATTATTCTAAAATTGAATGATTGAAATTTATTTTTCAGTTGTTTTAATTCTAAGAATTTTAAATAAATAAATAAACAATAAAGAAAATTAGAACCAATTGGATAATTTGGATTTTATTGATATTTGAATTATTTGTACAAATTGTTGTTTATAATTTAAATTATGAACAATAATATACATTAATTTAAAATATTACATAAAATAAAAAACTATCCTATTTTCTAATATTCTTCATTCTTCACTCCGCTCCGGTGCTCCATTTTTTATCTGCAAAAAGAAAAGAGAAAAGTCAGAAAGCAGTTAATTAAAAGAGACAGATAAAAATTGCTCATCATTAGGGGCCACTGACTGGGATCAGTTGACCCTCTCTGCAAATCACGGGATTTCTCCCGGTTCACAAAGAGGGAAGAATTCTATTTTTTATTCATGAATGTCAAATGCATAATTTCTGAAAATTCAAACTGCAAACTCCCAATTCCAACTAAACTGAAAAGTCCAATTCCCACTTAAATGCCAAGTTTACTCAAAGAAAAAAGCAAGAAGTACAATTGCTGTCAAATCCCAAGCTGCCAATAAGAAAGATTTTGGAAAAGATATCCATAAAAGCATACAAGCTGTCAAAAAAGATTTTGGAAAAGATATCAATGCAAAGTCAGCACACAAAGCTGTCAAAAAGAAGGATAAAGATGCAGGAAACTCCTATATGCAAGCAACTAAGGTCATCATTTCCCATAGGCCCCTTCAGAGAAAGTACAACATAAATCATATAATAATCTTAACTGTACTTTTGGAGAGAAAAAGAGAGAAAAAGCAGCATAGGCTTTAGGTTTAGACAGGGCAGAAGACAACAAAGATATAACAAAAAGGATAGAAAAAGAACTCAGTTCAACATAGCAAGGAAAAAGAAAAGATATAACACAGAGATAGAGAACTCAGTTCAGCAGGCAGGTTAGAATAGAAGAGAAATCCCCAAACTCAGAATCTGCATCAACCTGGCCACCAATACCCTGTCATAACCAAAACCATCAAACCTGAACAACCTAAAAAAACCTTGTTAAGTCCAACAACATACAAAAGCATAACCTAACCAAAACTGTGTTAAACCAAGCCTCAAAACCTGAAAACACAGCTCAAAAGACAAAGAGAAGTGCATACTGTCAAACTAAACCAAGCATAAGCCAAAAGTCACAAAGCCAAGCTTCAAGACTAAAACACAACTCAGTTCAGCATAGCAAAATAGTGAAAAGATACAAACTGATAAAACCAACACCCTGCCTTCACCTCAAAAGCCTAACCATCAAAACATGGCCTAGCTTTCCAAATCCATCAACCATACTGTCAAACCAGAAAACCCCCCTACTGTCAACACCAAAATTTTTTCAATCCTAGCAACTTAATGTCCAAGCCCTAAGCCCTCAGCATGAACATCACTGGGCAACAATAAACTTTCCAAAGGCATCCCACTCAAGACCAGTTCAGAAGCAACTCAGGGACAGAAGCAAAGGCAACACGAGAGAAGAAGAGAAAGATAACCCAGGCAACAATTCAAAAGCATCAAGGGCCTCAGAAGCAAGCTTCGTCATGGGCTAGGCAACGATTCAAAGGCATACAAATGCTCAAAGGCAATCAACATACAGTGGCAATAGAAAAGATGAAGAAGTGAGTTAAAAAGGGCTCCTCAGCACACATCATCATCAAAACCCTAATATATCAAAAGATAAAAGATACCAGGGTCACCAAGAAGCGAAGAATCGCGCAAAACCCCCCTCCGCTCGCTCCGGCCTCCTCAACGCCTCCACTCTTCTCTCCTCCTCCTCCAAGGTCAGGTAGTGAGCTTTATTTCTCTTCTTTTTCCTTCACCTCATAATAATGAAAACTCAACTTAAAACAAATATAAAACGTGTATCGTTCACAGAAGAGAAAAAAAAAGGAGCATTGAAACAAACCTTGAACCACGAATCCACTGAGCTGGAGGGAAGAGAGGTCTGAGGGTAGCGCTGGTGGCCTCGAAGCGAAGGGAGCACTGAGACAGCAAACGAGATGATCGGAGAAGACGAACACGAACGGCGCGCCGCTGCTAACCTATTTCTTTCCTCAACTGAACAAAATGCGTTAACCCTAAATCGCTTGTTTGAAACATGGGCTTAACCCGTTCTGAAGCTCCCTAAAGCCCATTAAAATTCTAAACCCACTTATACAAAGCAAACTCTTTATAAAACAAATTGTTTTCTTTTTATTATTAACTAACTTAACCCTTTTTCTTTTTACAAATATTTTTATTAACACTAATCTTTTTCTTTTCTTACTAAACCATTTTTTTCTAACTTAACATTTTTCATATGGTAAAATTGGAAATACTTTCTTTTTTTTTACTTTATTTGCTCTTTAAGTAAAATACATTTTTCTACCTCATTTATTAAAAAAATTGAAAATATCTTTCTTTTCTTTTAATAAAAATATATTTGTACATAACAATTAAGAATATACTTCTTTTTTATCCGTAATTCAATTTTTTGACATTTAGTGTATTTTCATACATAATACAATTTAATTAAAATTTGAACATACCATTTGATTAAAACATTTTCTTTTGTACATAATTAAACATATAAATCAAAGATCCATTTAAAACATTTCTCTAGGTCAAAAAACCCTAATACGTTTCAATTCCACAACTCGCACTTGTACATAATTACACAATTCATATACATATACACTTGTACACTTACACAAATACATTCACATTGCCCTATACACATTTTTATCTTATATCTGTATATTCGATATTTACATTTGATCGCACATTCGATTTGGTTGTAATTTATTTGGGTACTATAAGTCTCATCCCCTTTGTACATTTATACCCCCACTCCCGGACACTATTTTGTAATAGCGTAGATTTTACATTCCGCAATTTACAGTTTTCAATTATACCATGGTTAGACCTAGGGTTTGTATGTACATAAAATCAAACGCTAGATAACCTAATACAAGACAAATACATGTAATCAATACACAATCACACTTGCACCCCCCTAGGGTAATCCCACATGTTGCCTTCCAAAATGGGCCATGCTTGCACGTCGAGTATCTTTGGCAAAACAAAATCAAATGATCATAAGTCCCTCGATGACGCTTTCGAATGTTGCCTAAAACGGAATGATCATAGTCCCTTCAAAGCAAATTGCCAAAGACACTTGGCACCATTGCGTTCATGGTCCATACGATGACCCGCGCCCGTCCCGAATAAACTTCCTAAATGCAAGATTGTCTACCAATTTCAATGGTAGAACAAAATTGTTAAAAGGGGTTAAAACATGACAAAAACCTTTGAGTACAATAGGGTAGACAAAACTCTTAGTTACTTGAGATCAAACTTGCAAAAACATTTGCCTTCTTTTCAAAAAACTACAATCCACAACACTTTCAAACAAACTCTCAAAAACATTTGAAAACATCTTTTCGAAAAGATTCACACTTTTGTAAAACACTCAAACACGAGTCAAATACATTAGTTGCCTAAGACAAGGCATCTTTTTTCCAAAACATTTTCAAAAAGCACCCACACACACACCATTTTCAAAGCAATCGAAAAACAAGGCAAGTGATCTAAAAAACCAAGTAACTAAGAGCCCATGGATAACCATGGATGAAAAGGGTTCTAATACCTTCCCTTTTCATAATCTACCCCCCGAACCCACGAAATATCTCAAAAGGTTTTTGCTGTGCTTTTTTAACCTTTCCTTTAGGATAAAGTAAAAAGTCGGTGGCGACTCTTGCTCAACCGCACAAGTGCGAATACGAACGCAAAACACTAGTCAGTTCTCCCACCGTATCACAGCGTAGAATTTCAATTCTCGCAATTTACTGTTTTCCATATACTGTATAGTAACTAGGCGTGTATGGCAAGATTCAAAAATCAATCGCTAGATGACCTAATCAAAGAAAAAATAACTTGAAACCAACACACTTTTTCACACGCGCACCTCTAGGGTAACCTCGCTCGTTGCCTCGGAAATACAATCATGTCCCTCGAATATGGGACGCTCTAGCAATGACCCTTCGATAAAAAAGATCGTAGTCCCTCGATGACCCTCGATGTTGCCTTCGATTAAAACGATCTCGTCCCTTACAAAAATTGCTAAAGCGTCTCCTAAGTTGCTTTCGATGATTGTAAAATTGACCCGCGCCTGTCCCTTCACATCCAACCGTGGGGCTTCTTACCAAATCAATGGTAAGATAGCACCATTAAAAGGAGGAAGAAAAGAACAATTTAAGACCTTTCGAGTAGATAGATTCGCTCTTAGTTACTCGCTTGCTCACAATAAAAACTCTTTACACCTACACTCTCATTTCAAAACATTTTCAAAAGACAAAACATTTTGTATACATTCTTATAGAGACGAGAACCATTGCAAAACATCTTTTCAAAACACTTTTCGAAACACGATTCACAAACACATCTTTGAACCACTTTTCAAAACAAAAATTTGTATACGTTCTTATAGAGACGAGAACCATTACAAAGATATTTTTCAAAATAATTTCAAAGCCCACACCACAAGCACACTTTCAAATGAAAGCAAGTGATCTAAACGAGTAACTAAGAGCCCATGGAAAACCATGGATGAAAAGGGTGCTAATACCTTCCCTTTTCATAATCTATCCCCTGAACCCGAGAAATAATCTCGAAAGGTCTTTCCTGTGCTTTTTTACCTTTCCTTTTGGATAAAAGAAAAGTCGGTGGCGACTCTTGCTATCCGCACAAGTGCGATCGAAACGCAAAACATCAAGTAAGTTCTCCCACCGTATCACACATTCCCTTTTCAGTGTTAAGCCATAGACATAGGATTTGACCACACCCATTAGATTAGACAACAAGAGTGGATATCATAGATTACTACGGGCGTGTGGGGTGCTAACACCTTCCCCTCGCATAACGGACTCCCTTACCCGATCTCTCAGTCGAAAGACCGTGATATCTCCCTTTCCGGGTTTTCTCGATTTTTACCTTTCCCTCTCGGCGGGATAAAAGATGTTCGGTGGCGACTTCATTGATGTTCCATTAATATCCAGATGACAGGTTCCGGCCGCGTGGTTTTTGCTGGAGACTTCACTGGGGACAGATTGACCTTTTGCTGGTCCATCCCGGAGTCGATCCTAGCTCTTGTTTGTTTTCTTTTTGGGTGTTCATTTTTACCGCTTTACATATTTATCTGTTTGCATTGCATCCTATGTGCGCTTTACTTTCTGCATATTGGATTTTGCTGGACTGTCTGGATTCTGGTTTTCTTGATGGGTGGGTTGTTCCATGAGGTAAAAGGCCTCATACCCAGGATATGAGTGAATTTCATAGGAACTAGGAATAGAGTGTCCATGGCAGCTATGAGGCGGATGCTTTGTAGACCTGGCCATGAGACCTATGACTTCGGAGGTAGTTCAGATAGGTGTTATCGTATGATAATACCGATATTCGAGCTCTCATACTTTGATTTGGCTTTTAACCTTACCTTGACCTAGACTACACCCGTGAGAGGGGCGGGAAAACTTTTCTTATAGGTATAGGTATTGTTGGTGACTTTGTGTTGCGAAGGTGACTCAGGTTCCCATGATAATTTTGAAGCTTTAGGGTTTTCTTCCGATCTTGAGTGGTGTTGTTCTGTAATGGTCCAGCCATGATCCAGTGTGAAACTTTGATCCTGTCATGTTGCATCATAGCTTATTTATTTCTAAAAAAAATAATGTAAAAAAAATAACTAGCATACGCATGTCATTTTCCAGGGACATTCAAGAGTCTTCTTTCCATCAGAAATGGCTGGTCTCCCTCTAGTTGAGTTTGATTCAGTTCGTGTTAAAGAGCTCACCAGGCATACGTTCGCTTATCAGATTCCTACCCTTAATGTGTCCGAATTGAAGAGGTTGAGTTCTTATCTGAAGGGTGATGTTCTGAGTAATTTCAACAAAAATTCTGGCAACTTGCTACCAGTCCTTAACACTCTAGTTGACCCAATGGCTTTGATCACTCTCTTCCAATTCTATGACAAGGAATTGCGGTGTTTTACTTTTCAAGATTATCAACTGGTTCCCACACTAGAAGAGTACGCGTACCTACTTAATATCAAGTTGTCTGATGAAGTTACTTTTGTCCAAGTGCCGGAGAAGCCAAAGTTAGAAGTTGTTGCTGAAATTCTTTGTTTGAGTTAGAAAGAGGTGAAAGACAATTGGAAGTCGAATGAAGGTACTACAGGGTTTTATTTGGATTTCCTAGTGAAGAAAGCTGAAGACTGGGCAGAGAAAGGCGATTGGAGTGACTTCAGTTCTCTGTTTGCTCTTATGATATACGGGATCGTCTTCTTCCCTCACAAGAGAAATTTTATGGATTTGGCGGCTATCTGTGTTTTTAGAAACAAGAACCCGATACCGACACTCTTGGCATATACTCTTTATACCATTCATTCCAGGCATGGAAAAGGTGGTAATGTAGGTTTATGTCATCTGATGCTGTATCAATGGCTTAAGTTGCATCTACCAGTAAGTGGCCCTTTTGTGGATACCATACATTCTCTATGATGGTCATCAAGGCTTGTCAACCTCACTTCATTTGATATCCGATGGAACTATGACATGGGGGAAGTACGAAGTATTATCACTAGCTGTGTAAATTTCCCTAATGTTCCCCTCATAGGAACTAAGGGGTGCATCAACTATAATCCTGTGCTTGCTTATCGTCAATTGGGATATGCAATGGATGGACCGCCAAAGTTAGAGGAGGTGTCTGAATCAGTGTATTTCGCTAAAGGAAATGATCTTGTGATGTTGAAAAGAGTGACAAGTGCTTGGAAGAGAATTCACAAGAAGGATAGAACTACTTTGGGAAAGAAGGTTCCTATTGTTAGGGTTCCTTACATGGAGTGGGTTAAAGCCAGGGTCAAGATCTTGCGGTTACCATTTGCAAGGTTGGCTCCTCTATACGAGCAACCTCCTGTTGTTCTGAGTAACACGGTTCCTACCGAGATGTTTACCTAGGTTCATGTTGAGAACATTCAGCTTCGTGCAAAAGACCGTGAGGCGGGGATGAAACTTTATTGGGAAAATCAAGAAAGGGCCGACTTAGCTCGCAAACTCAAGGAAGCTCAAGGGGAAACTTCTGATGCAACCATTTTTAGGAAGAGGTCTCGTGCTGAAATGGAAGAAGAATTGAGTAAGACTCAGCAAGAATGTTGGAAGCTTCAGGTATCTGAAAATAGCTACAGGAAGAAGATTTAGAACTTAGAGAAACAACTCAAAGACAAAGATGCGCAGCTTAAGAAGGAAGTAGCCCAGAAGCGTGTCTCGGAAGATTGGTTCCAAGAAAGTAAAATAGTCGCATCTCGACTTTTGAAGGAGAAATCTAGGCTTGAAGAGTATTGTCAACACCTTGAAGCGTGTCTTGTTCCGGAGATTTAGTTTTTGTTATTTACTTTTGGTATATTTGGTTACCCCCAGAATAGTTGGAAGGGACCAATTGTTTGTTGTTATTATTCAGTTCTTTTATTGCTTTATCGTTAAGACATGTATTTAGTTGTCCGAAGTCAGTTGGACATCGTTTCTTTTATTTGTAAATAATTGAAGTGTTCATCTTATTATCCTTTCTCTTTTGATTGTATGGTCGCACGTTGTAATTGATGAATAAAAGGACTCTTGGATACCTAGAAATGACAAACATATCATGCACATCATGCATTTCATAACATTACAGGTTACCTCAAGACGGTTTTCTTATTCTACTGCTTTTCTTATTCAGAATTCAAGACGACTACTCATCGATATTCCACCAGAAACAACTTGCCAAGAAAGATGGAACAAGTTCAAGCTGAACTCGCTGAAATGAGGGCCCAGATGGCTACTCAGATGACTCGGTTCATGGAGGTCATCACCAATGTGAATCGCCGACAGGAAGAACTAGCTGCTATTATCAACAATCAGCGCCACTATCCAGGGGATGGTGGAAATCAAGGGCTCTATCAGAACATTTTTGTAGGATTGGGGGATGTGCAAGATCAGCATGCTGGAAATTTTCACGGGATACCGGGAAACCCTTTTGTGCGCAATGTAGGACAGTTTCCTCCGTCTCCTGGACCTCGTCTTGTAGGGAACAGAAGAGTTAATCAAGGCGGTGTAAGGAATTATCAGGAGCAGGATTATGACTTTGAACAGGATGAAGATCAGTTTTCTGTGCGACGTTCAGAGTTGGGGGTTCAGATTGAGGATGTGAAGTATCGTTTGTTGGAAGAGCGTCTGAAGGCTGTGGAAGGGTAAGGAGTCCTTGGTATGGATGCTAATGATCTCGGGTTGGTGTCTGGGGTGAAAGTTCCTCCAAAATTTAAGCCTCCTACATTTGAAAAGTACAACAGAACGTCGTGTCCTATTACTCATGCAACTGCTTATTTCCGGAAGATGTTGGTGCATACCGAGGATCAAGGGCTTTTGATTCACTTTTTCCAGGATAACCTATCTGGGGCATCCCTGGAGTGGTACATGAAGCTGGAGAAAACTCATATTCGTTGCTGGAATGATCTTGCTCGGGCTTTTGTCAAACATTATCAGTATTGTTGTACCCCAAAATTTGCACTCTCATATTTCTCAAGACATTGCAAGAAAAATCTCCAAGTTGCTCAAGGTTGCTCAAGAGTTGGACAGTCAAATCATCTCATAAGACAGTCAATCTCAAATTAGGGTTTTGTGTTTCATCAAGGTCATTACATCCAAATGACCTCAAGTTCTTCCCAATGTCCTAATATGTTTTCAAGATCATCCAGGTCAAATTTCAAGCCTTGCAGAGGAAGTTTGCTCAGTCAATTGCTCAAAGGGTCCAAAAATCGACTGTGCTAGGGCAAAAGTCAACTGTGACCCAAATACAGTCAAACTTCAAGATTTTTTGTCAAAATTCTCATTTTGAAGGATATTTCATCATTTGATCAAGGTTTGATCATGATTCATCAAGGATTGCTCAAAATTCATCAAGACTCAAAAGTTGCTAAATTAGGGTTTTGTAGGAAAAGTCAACTCAACTTTGACCAAGCATAACTTTCTCATACTTTATGAAAAATGACCCATCCAAAGCTCTTTTTGAAGAGTATGTAATTTCCTACAATCCATATTCACACCCCAAGATCAAGAAATGCACTCACAAAAAGTTA
Organism: Vicia faba; assembly: GCA_948472305.1. Lineage (NCBI taxonomy): Eukaryota > Viridiplantae > Streptophyta > Magnoliopsida > Fabales > Fabaceae > Vicia > Vicia faba. The sequence goes on from OX451741.1 coordinate 1,396,313,790, forward strand.
CAAATTTGGACATTATAGGTCATTTTTGAAAGTCAACAAAAAGACCTTTTTTCCAAAGCTTATAAATTGAGAATGGAATACCAGAATGAGATGATACAAAAAGGGTTGGTTAGAGGACATCTCAAGCTTTCTAAAAAGTCCAAGAATACTTCCAAAAGTTCAAAATTGAAGAAGTTATGCATTGTTGAAGTTGGGCATTTTTGCAAAATTGCCAAAAGTCAACTATCCCCAAAACTTCAAATTTTGTCAAATGGGCCCATTCTTTTTCACTTGATTTGATCTTGTAACACTACACACGTGTCCTAGCTTCAACCTTGTGTCCATTTATTAATTTTTCTATTTTATTTGATTTTTTATTAAATTAATTCATTTTAAATCAATTAAAATCAAATAAAATCCAAATATTGATTACTTAGGATCTTTTTGGTTGTTATAGGTCTTGATTATCATCAATGACATGATCAAATCTGTATCAAGCTTTTCATGTGCAAAAATATTGGATTTTGGACAAATTTGGAAAGTTATCAATGGAGGATCAAATCAAATCCTAAAGCATCAATGTGCAAAGATTCAAGACCCAAAACTTGACCTAATACAATGCATCATACATATACAATGCAAAGGCACGAGTTTTAGAGGTTGGAGGCTGCAGAATCACAAAAACCAAACTTGAGAAAACTTGAAAAAAGCTTGAAACTGAAATCCTTCTTAGAGGCGCTTTCAAGAGCAAATCTCAACACCACTCCATTGCTGGGCAATCACTAAGTCAGAAGCAGTCAAAAGAAAGCCCTCACACCCTCTCAATCGCGCTGTAAGTCTCTAAAAAACCGCCCTGTACTCGAAATTGTATCATCATGTTCTTGCATTTTTTTGACAAAATCTTTGTATATTCATGATCCTTGGGCAATTTCTAAACTTTCTGCATTGTTTGATTGTATTTATATAGCCTGTAACCCCCTAGCCGAATCTAGGGTTCTTGGTCTTTGTTTTTGGGCGTTTCGTTTGCAGGTAAAATTGGGGCCATTAATGGACATAGACGTGCTCATGAGGCCTAGACGATCATGATTATGGTCTTGGAATTGATTTTCATGGCCTAGGATAGATTTTAGGATGACCATGCACATTTAGCTGCGGATATAAATCTGCAGGTAAATAACCAGGGTTGAGCGAGGAAGATGAAGACGTGGCCCTCCCTGGTTGGATGATTCAAATAATTCGCGCCTTTTCTTTTTATTTCAGGCATATTAGTTTTGTTTCCCATATTATTATTATTATTGAATACTATAACAAATAAAACACGTTGGTTGAGTGGCAACGCACGCATCCAATGACTCACAGGACCTGGGTTCGAATCCCATGTCCCCCATGTATTTGCTATGTTTTTTCTATAGGTTATCCAATGCCTTTCCAAGCGTGCAGTGCATGATACTCCCTCATTCCAATGCTTGCCAGATGGCCCCAGGCCAGATTTGGTGGTCCAAATGGGACGTGCATCATGGTCCCTAGTCAACGTGTCATAGAGAATCAGGAAAGGTCAACAAAGGGCCAATTCGTTTGGGCCATCCAACTGCTAATCTCACCTCCAATTTGGGCCCAAATTCCCCCTGAGTATTTCTATTTCTTTATTTTTATTTATTTTATTTATTTGTTTGATTAATTATTTTTATTATTTTACTAACCAATCAAAACTTTTTTTCCTCATAAAATTAAAAAACCAAAAACATTTTCATTATTAAAATTAATTTTCAGCATTTTTATTTTTAATAAATTAATTTAATTAATTTAGTTTAATTAGAACATAACTTTAATATCTTTTGCAATAATTAAAATTAATTTAGACAATTAGGTTTTAATAACTTTGATTAATTTATTTTTATTTCTTTAAATATCAAAAAAATCCAAAAAAATATTATTTTCATTATTTAATTAATTATCTTATTTAATTTAATAATTAACCTAATTTAATTTCTTTCTTAATTCAAAAATAAACCAAAAATCTTTTTCTTTAATAAACCAAAGGGTCAAAACCCTAGAGTGCGCCCGATTTAATTTTCTCGCACGCGATCCATTTGATTTCAATATTGTACCTGTTTCCCAGAATGTAATAGATAATTAAGACATTATTTTATCGCTTTATTTATTTTCCACATTTTAATTCCAAGGGTTGTTTTTGGCGATGTAAATACCCGACGCCTTGTAATAGTTAGTTTAAATTCCGCAATTTAATTTCCGCAACTTATAAACTGTTAGGTGTTTGATAATAGGGAATGCATGACAAGATCAAATGTTTAAACCTAAAATCAACATAGATAACCATTGACATGTAAAAAGACAAATTAACTGAAAATAAAACACTCGCACATACGCACTCTTAGGGTACACCTCACTTGGTTGCCTTCGAACGTGGTCATTGAGTATAGGAAGTTTTAGAGGTCGCCCTCTTGTCCAAAGATCATAGTTGTCTCGAAACGGTTGCCTCGGAAGAATGATCTAAGACATTACGGTTACCACTAAGGCATCCTAACATTGCTTTAGTGACCACACGTCCCTTAATCGAATTGACCCTTAAAACTCCAACGACGATGCTACCTACTCATCAGTAGTGGGATAGCATTGTCTAAAGGATATTAGCACAGATTGATTCCTTTTTCGAGTAGGTAGATGGTTCTTAAGTACTTGCTCTCTCAAAAACAAAACAAAACTTTTCGCACTTACACCTTTCAAACAAAAACTCTTTTCAAACCCACAAACACAAAGAAAAGCAAATTTTGAAAACACTTTGAGCAAGTACCTAAGAGCCCGTGGATAACCACAGATAGAAAGGGTGCTAACACCTTCCTTTTCTATAATCTACCCCCCGGACCCTTGAAACATCTCGAAAAAGGAATTTTTCTGTGCTTTTTTCCTTTCCTTGTTGGATAAAATAAAAAACGGTGGCGACTCTTTCTTACCGCGACATCTTGCGAAAACAAATGCAAAACGCGAACCAGCATTCCAAAATAGTCAGTTCTTTCCCACCGTATCACAAGTACAATGTGGATATGGCGCCTAATCGCACTCAGTTACAGAATATGTCACAAGGACCGAAGGAATCTTTCAAGGAATACGCTCAGAAATGGCGTGAGTTAGTTGCGAGGGTTCAACCTCCATTCGTGGAGAGAGAACTCATTGATATGTTTATGAGTACCCTGCAAGGGCCATTCTATGAACACATGATAGGAAGTACTTCGGCAGGATTTGCAGACTTGGTTATGGCTGGTGAAAGAATTGAAGTAGGTTTGAAATTGGGGAAGATTCATATTAGAGGTTCTAGTGGCTCATCAGGGGGCAGTAAGAAACCATTCAACACTTACCCTAAGAAAAGGGAAGGCGACGCAAGTGCGGTCTACTCTCATAGAGGAAGAAGAGAGGATCGTCAGAATCAACAAATCAATGTTGTTTCTATTCCTGTTAATGCTCCTCCGCAACAGAGACTGAATACAGTGCCTCAACAACAAAGGCAGCAGGATGCTCCCCGTTAGTATAATAATCAACAACAGAGACAGCCAAGGAAATTTGATCCCTTGCCAATAACTCTTACTGAGGCACTCCACCATCTGCTTGATTTGAAGCTGATCAGTTTGAGAAATATGCCACCGCCACCCGCAAGGCTCCCTGTTAACTATAATGCTAACGCTAGATGTGAATTCCATTCGGGCAGGGTTGGTCATTCTACTGACAATTGCTTTGCGTTAAAGTGAAAAGTACAAGACTTAATGGATTCTAAGGAAATTGAGTTTACTCTAGTAACTGGTTTGAATGTTACTCAGAACCCAATGCCTAGGCATGGAGGGGGTGTTGTTAATATGATGGATGATAATGGTGAAGTGTTGAATTTGATCATGTATGTGGAACAAGTAACTACTCCGTTAGGCTGTGTTAAGAAGTATTTGCTCGACAATTCTCTTTTCCCAGGTTGTACCTCAGAATGTGCCAAGTGTAGAGAGCAACCAAAGGGTTATGTTGATTTAAAAGTCGGTATCCAGTTGTTGATGAAGGAAGGTTCCCTGCAGTTTGATAGGAAACCGAGCCACCGTAAGATCATCGAAGAGGATGTTGCTGTAATATCTATTCCTTACACCCCTGCGCGCATTCCTTCCCCATCAAGGGCACCCCCTCTGATGATTACGGTACCTGGTCCCATGCCATATACCAGTGAGAAGGTGGTCCCGTGTCATTACGGTGCCGATGTTTATTACCATGGGGTAAAGCAGGAGGTTAATGCTTATTTGTCTGAGGAAGAACATGCTAAAGGTGATGAAGAGTAAGTCCATAACTTTTCTGGTGTAGGTCGAATGACTAGAAGTAGGAGAGTATTTGGTCCTTCCAATGTGCAAGATGCGGCAGATGCTTCTGCAAGGGAAAAAGGAAAACAACAGGTAACGATTGGTAATCCCAGGGTTATGCCATCCAATGTGACTCAACCAATTTCGATACCAGTGACTTCTTCGGTTCTCGATGAGGTTGAAGAGCTGATGCGAATTATCAGAAAGAGTGATTATAGCATAATTGATCATCTGAGCCACACTCCTTCCAAGATGTCTATCTTGTCTCTGTTGATTTATTCAGAACCTCACAGAAATGCTTTGATGAAGTTGTTGAAGAATGCGTTTGTGCCACGTGAGATAACAGTCAATCAGTTTGAGAATGTTTGTGCTAACATATCTGCCGAGAACGGTTTGGACTTCACAGATTTTGATCTTCCTCCAGAGGGACCAGACCATAACAAAGCGTTGCATATTTCAATGGAGTGCAGGGGCACTACTTTATCTCGAGTTTTGGTGGACACATGGTCATCTTTAAATGTTTTGCCCAAGTCAGCATTGATGAAGATTGATTATTCCGGACTGGAGTTGCGCCCTAGTGATTTGATGGTGAAGGCGTTTGATGGGTCTCAAAGGTCAGTGTTTGGGGAGGTGGAGTTACCAGTCAAGGTCGGTCCTCATACCTTCACAACTACATTTTTTGTGATGGATATACAACCAGCATACTGTTGCTTGTTGGGGAGGCCGTGGATTCATAGAGCAAGAGCAGTCACTTCTACTCCTCATTAGAAACTCAAGTATCCTGCAGAGGGAAATGTGATAATTGTATGCGGCAAGGAAGAGTACATCGTAAGTCATTTGACATCATTCCGCTATTTTGAAGTTGAAGGCGAGATTCATGAAACTCCATTTCAGGCATTTGAGACGGTTCATGCTGTCAACTTTCCTCCTCCAGAGCAGAAAAGGAAAACGAAAACGGTTATGTCTTCTCTCAAAGATGCAAAAGCTATAGTGGTGAATGGTAACCCTGCAGGTTAGGGTCAGGTGTTGGATGTTACTCCAAAGTTTGATAAGTTTGGTCTTGGTTTTAGCCCAGGTCAGCAGAGTGCAACTCCCAGAGCATCTAGTTTATCTACTCCTGTGAAGTTTTCCCGTCCTTGTGTTACTCAAGAAGGACACGTTAGTGCAGTTGGCGACGATAGGGTTGATAGCTACAATATTGAAGATTGGATTCGTCCGAGTATTCCAGGCCAGACACTCAACAATTGGACTTCTGTGGATGTTATTCAAGTTTCAAGCATTGAGGGGTAATTTTCTTGTTTCTTTTATAATCATATCATAATTCCTACGCTCTTCCCAAGGTGTAGTGGATCATTTGTTTAGGGCCACCATGTTTATTTTCAAGTTTATCATGAAATAAAGGACGTTTTTGCATTCAAAATTTTGCTTCTTTTTCTTTTCTTTTTATTTTTAAATGGCAATGTGTGATGCGGTGGGAGAACTGACTTGAGGTTTTGCATTTTTATCGCAAATGTTGCGGTTAGCAAGAGTCGCCACCGACTTTTCTTTTATCCTAAAGGAAATGTGAAAAGGCACAGGAAAGACCTTTGAGATGTTTTCTTGAGTTCGGGGGGTAGATTATGAAAAGGGAAGGTGTTAGCACCCTTTTCATCCATGGTTTTCCATGGGATCTTAGTTACTTGCTTTAGATCACTTGCTTTGGTTTGTTTGAAATGGTGTTTGGTGTGGTTTTGAAAGTTTTTTTGTAAAAGAGGCCATTCGTTTAGGAAATCTTTGTAATGATTCTCGTTCGTAAGAATGTATACAAAGATGTTTGTCTTTTTGAAAAATGTTTTCAATATTTGTAAGATGTTTTTGAAATGTGTGTGTTTGTTTTGAAAATAGCAAGGATTGTTTTTTTGAAATGGAGCAAGTAACTTAGAAGCTATCTACCTACTCAAATGTCTTTCTCATGCATTTTATATTCCTTTGACATTGTTGAATTACCATTGATTTGGTAAGCAACCTTATCTTTGGATGTAAACGGGACGGGCGTGGGTCATCGTATAACCATGATTAGCAATGTTTGCAAAGTATCTTAGCATTTTTTGAGGGGCTAAGATCATTTTGTAAGGCAACTTTTGAATAGCGTCATCGAGGGACTATGATCTTTATATTTTGTTTTGTTTTGCCAAGATACTTCGCATGCGTAATATGGCTATTTTGTTTTAGGCAACCAAGTGGGAGAAACCCTAAGGGTGCTTGTGTGTAAAGTGTATCATTTTTCATGCTTTTGATTTTGTCTTGTATTTAGGGTTTTCTATTTTTGCTTTGTTTTGTTCTTGTCATACAAACCCTAATTACTAATCATGGCATATGAAAGCGATAAATTGCATAGTTTAAATATACTAAGCTATTACAACAATTTTATGGGATGGGGGAATACAAATTTGAATGGGGATTTTGCAAGAATATAAAGCTAAATAAATTATTACAACCAAATCGAATTTGTGGGAATTAAGATAAATACAATACAATATTTAAAATGTAATGCAATGTACATGTAAAAAGGTTTTTGTGTCTTATTTTCATGTAAAAGAATATTTAATCTAAACCTAAAAATATAAGGAAAAAGATTTAATTTTTGAAAGGGGTTAAACCCTAATTTTTATTTAAAAGAAAATAATGTTTCTATATTATTATTTTGTGCATTTTTCTATAAAAATAATAAATAATATTGTATATAAATATTAAAATTAAATATATGCAAAAAAAAAGGTATTTATAAATATGAAATGTAAAATAAAATACTAGGTATTTTTAAATTATATTTATAAGTTTATTAAGAAAATAAATTATATCCTATCAAAATAAAATAAATTTTTTATGTGAGAAATAATAAAATAAAATAAAATAAAAGTGTAAAAATAATTAAATTATTTTTTAGGATTTTTTATCATTAAATAAAATAATTAAAAGTATTAAATATAAAAATGAAAAAAAATAAAATATGAAGAGTTAGCAGGGGGTGAGATAGCAAATCAGTAGTGATGATGCTAGAAAAAACAAAAAGCCCAGGAAGCAAAAAGCCCAAACAGACTCGTCCCTGTCCTGTCTTCCTCTTCCTCATGCCTTGGCCAGTTCAACCTGTAACTTCCTCATGCTTGCATAAAAATGAAAACTTATAACATGAAAAATGTAGCATTTGAACTCACGATTTCAACCATATAAATTATGTAATCTAACTATCAAAGATCAAAGAGAATTTTAAAATCCCTAAATCCTAACCTAAAATTTTCAGAGATTTCAACTTCCAAATTCTCTTAGCACAAGTAAAATAAATGCAAGATAATGATATGTATAGCTTCTTTAGGATGAGAACTACACTTTTTATTCACAGATCGTGGCCTGAGGTTGCCTGTACAAGGAGATAGAGTTTGAAAAATTACCTCCGTCAGCTGGAATCATGTATGTAAATGTAATGACTTTAATGGAGGCCTGGTGGTTGCTTAAGCTTCCTTGAGCTTCCCTGAATCTATTACAACCCTTACGTTGCTCTGAAAGTGGCTAGAACTCCCTGACCAAGTCCAACTGCAAGCTTCAAAGTTAACAATGGCAGATGGTGGCAAAGAGGTTACAGAACAGGGAAGATGTTTTGGAGGGGTTTGATATCAAGTATGTAAGATGTTGGAAGGATCTAAACACAAAACGCATGAGCCAAATGGAAGTTGGATGTGTTTGTGCAGAAACTGTATGTTTTGGACAATTTTTGGTGCTTTGATTGCTCTAAGTGTTTTAGGCCTTTTCTTGGTGTCCTATGTGTTGTATATTGTTTGCATATTAGTATAGAAATGGTTTTAAGTCAGCTCTCTATCAGTTGTACAAGCCCTAGCCTTTTGCAACTTTTCTTGTACTTGAAGCAAAGTGACAAGACAAAACTCACATGCTTTTACCAGCTTGCTTAGGGTTGGTATTTATTCCCTACAAGTTGCTTTTGGTCTGTGGTACTTGCATGTATCAAGGGGAGAGGTCCAATTCTCAAGATTACAAAGTTTGCAAAAGTTGCCTTTATGAAAATGGCAATGGAACCTTTTGGCCATAAATGGAATTACAAGTTGTGTAAAAGTTCAAAAGCATGGATAGAGGCTTTTTCAACTGATTATGCATTTAATTAAGGAGTGTGTAGCAAGTTTAGGACCTGTACAACATGAAATAGTCAGCATAGGTTCGATTTGCAACTTGGTTCTTCATGAAATTGCTTGAACAAAAAAGTGAGAAAATGCCAATTTCCTCTCTTCGATTCTCCCTACTCAAAAATGATCTTGGAGAGTTCTTGGACATTTTGGAAAGATTGCAATGTTATATATAATCCATATTTGAAATGAATTTTTAGATACCTCTTGGAACTAGATGAAAACTTGCCATGAAGTTGGGTCCAAAACCTGCCTAAATTAGGGCAAAATTTCACTAAGTTAAGAAGTTCATGACCATGTATTCACAAATTTATATCTTGAGATCCAAGCATCTTTAGGGAAAATTTTGTGAAGCAAAGTTGTAGATTTGATAGAGGTCTACAACTTTCATGTTTGGAATTTTCTTTGAATCAAAATGCATCATGGTGAAAAAGTGGTGTAAAGTTGAGAAAAAATAAGAAAATTTTTATACTTAGAAAATTTCTAAGTTATGAAAATTTTCAAATTAAAACCCTAATTTTCAAATTTGGTTTTCTTGGTGAACAAGTTTCACATTTTGGAATGTTTTGATGAATTATGACCCTTGGTACTTGATTTTGACCAAAAAGTCAAAGTTTGACTTTTCAGTGTACCGTTGACTTTTAATCAGTTGACTGCAAATTTCATTTGTCAATCTAATGAAATTGAAATGTTTTGAGCCATGTAATTAAGTCAAGATGATGCCATTGAATCCTTGAAATCATGCTTGAACTTAATTGGTCATTTGCTAGGTTAAAAATCAGAAATTTTCCTTTCTCAGTCAAAACCCTAATTTTGACCATTTTGCCCTTTTGATGATTTGATCAAATTTCTTGAGGAATTGTGATCCAAACTTGACCAAATGATACATGTGAATCTAAAATGTTTATTTGTATTAAAAATGATGAAGTTTGACTGTAAATTGGCCATGGTTGACTTTTTCCCCAATACAGCTGATTTTTAGGTCAACTGTCCAATTGACTGATCAAAAATGTGGTTCAAGGCTTGAAACTTGTCATGAGCAACCTTAGGGGTCCAAAATAATGTATGAAAGTCACATGAAGCATTGATGGTCCAAAAATACTTGTGCAAACTCAAACCCTAATTTTGGGTTATCAGTGTAAGATGAGATGTCCTGAGCTGAGCAAACCCTGATCTTGTCTTGAGTCAAAGAAGTCTTGTGAGAAAAAACTTGATAAATGAGAGGGAAAATTTTTGGGTACAACACAATGTTTCGCTTTTCACACACTGTCACTAAAAAACGCCAAAATGTCATTCATGCAGATGCACTTCCACTATCGATTCTATTGATAACGACTCTACTAGGGCTCATTATGACTTTGATACTCCTATTTATCAAGCTGAAGAAGAAGCGTATGAGGATTGTGATCTTCCTGAGGAATTAGCGAGATTGTTAAAACAAGAAGAGAAAGTTATCCAGCCGAATCAAGATTCGATTGAGGTAGTGAATATTGGCACAGAAGAGGTAAGAAGAGAAGTCAAGATAGGGGCAGATCTCGAAGAAAGTGTAAAGGTCAGACTGATTAAGCTACTCTATGAGTATTCTGATATCTTCGCATGGTCTTATGAGGATATTCCTGGGTTGGATATAGAAATAGTGGTGCATCGACTACCGCTCAAAGAAGGTTGTTCCCCTGTCAAGCAAAAGCTCCGAAGAACTCATCCTGAGATGTCCAAGAAGATCAAGGAGGAGGTCCAGAAGCAGTTGGATGCAAATTTCTTAAAGGTCGTCAATTATTCACCATGGATTGCAAATATTGTGCCTGTGCCCGAGAAGGATGGTAAGGTCAGGATGTGCGTGGATTATAGGGATTTGAACAGGGCCAGCCCTAAAGATGATTTCCCTCTTCCGCATATTGATGTGTTGGTTGATAATACTGCTCATTCCAAGGTGTTCTCGTTCATGGATGGCTTTTCGGGGTACAATCAAATTAAGATGGCCCCGGAAGATATGGAGAAGACAACATTCATCACGCCTTGGGGAACTTTCTGTTATAAAGTGATGTCGTTTGGTTTGAAAAATGCCGGGGCAACATATCCGCGCGCCATGGTCACTCTCTTTCATGATTTGATTCACAAAGATATTGAGGTATATGTAGACGATATGATTACTAAGTCTGACACGGAAGAGGAACATCTTGTTCATCTGAAAAAATTGTTCGAGAGATTGAGGCAGTTCTTGCTAAGGTTGAATCTGAATAAGTGCACCTTCGGGGTGAGGTCCGGCAAGCTGTTGGGTTTTATTGTGAGTGAAAAAGGTATCGAGGTGGACCCGGCCAAGGTAAAAGCGATACAGGAAATTCCTGAGCCAAGGACAGAGAACGAAATATGTGGTTTTTTGGGAAGGTTAAATTACATTTCTAGATTTATTTCTCATCTCACAGCCACTTGTGAACCTATGTTCAAGTTGTTGAAGAAAAGTAAGACAGTGAAATGGAATGAGGATTGCCATAAGGCCTTTGACAAAATAAAATAATATTTGCAGGAACCTTCGATACTCATGCCGCCAGTGGAAGGAAGGCCACTAATCATGTACCTAACTGTGTTGGAGACCTCAATGGGTTGTGTCCTCGATCAACACGACGAGACATGGAAGAAAGAACAGGCTATTTACTACTTGAGTAAGAAGTTTACGGAATGCGAGTCGAGGTACTCATTGCTGGAAAAGACTTGTTGTGCGCTTGCCTAGGCCGCCAAACGTTTGAGGAAATACATGTTAACTCACACCACATACTTGATATCCAAAATGGATCCAATCAAGTACATTTTTGAGAAGCCAGCTCTTACAGGCAGGGTAGCCTATTGGCAGATGATACTCACCGAATATGATATCCAATACACTACTCAAAAAGAAATTAAGGGTAGTGTATTGGCCGACCATCTTGCTCATCAGCCCATGAACGATTATGAACCGATGAAGTTTGATTTTCCAGATGAGGAAATTTTGTATATTCAGGATTGTAATATGCCATACCCAGACGAAGGACCCGAGTTGAGATCACGTTGGACGCTTGTTTTTGATGGTTCCTCCAATGCCATGGGTAACGGTGTCGAAGCTATTATCACATCCCCTGAGGGATATCACATTGCTTTCACGGCTCGCATTTGTTTCGATTGCACTAACAACATGGCCGAATATGAGGCTTGCATTTATGGCATTGAAGCAGCAATCGACCTGCGCATCAAATTTTTGAAGGTTTACGGGGATTCCAATCTTGTTATCAGTCAGATTAATGGAGATTGAGAGACTCGCCATCAGAACCTAATTCCCTACCGTGAGCATGTTATGAAGCTGATTCTGTACTTCGAAGAGATCACGTTTGAGCACACTCCCAGAGAAGAAAACAATCTAGCTGATACACTGGCAACTTTGTCCTCCATGTTCAAGGTTAAGTGGGCTAATGAGGCGCCTTCTATTACTATCAAAAGTTTGAGTGAGCCAGCTTTCTGCTTTGAGGCCAGTTTGGAACCAGATGGTAACCCTTGGTTTTATGATGTTAAAAGATATCTTGAAACATAGGAGTACCCTAAAGAGGCATCTGTCACTGATAAGAAGTTTTTGAGAAGATTTTTAGCCAAGTTCTTTCTCAGTGGTGGTGTGTTGTATAGAAGGCATCATGACGGTTTACTGCTCAGATGTGTTGACAAGAAAGAAGCGGATAGAATCATTGAGGAAATACATGAAGGTGATTTTGGGACCCATTCCAACGGGCATACCATGGCTAAAAAGATTTTGCGAGCAGGTTATTATTGGTCCACCATGGAGACCGACTGTTACAATCATGCACGGGTTTGCCACAAATGTCAAGTCTATGCTGATAAAGTGCATGTGGCGCCAGTAACTTTGAATGTCTTGACCTCCCCTTGGTCGTTTGCAATGTGGGGAATTGATATGATTGGCAAGATTGAATCGACTGCGTCCAACGGGCACCGTTTCATTTTGGTTGCCATCGATTATTTTACAAAATGGGTCGAAGTTGCATCCTATGCCAATGTCACCAGGCAGGTGGTGACTCGGTTCATCAAACATAATATCATCTGTCGCTACGAAGTGCTTGAAAGGATTATTACCGATAATGGGTCTAATTTGAATAACAAAATGATGAAGGAGCTTTGTGAGTCTTTCAAAATCAAGCATCATAACTCTTCCACATACCGACCAAAGATGAACGGTGATGTCGAAGTAGCCCATAAAAATATCAAGAAAATTGTGCAGAAGATGGTGGTAACCTATAAAGATTGGAATGAGATGTTGCCTTTTGCTTTGCATGGTTATCGTACCACGGTGCGTACTTCGACTGGGGCAACCCCATTTTCATTGGTTTACTGCATGGAAGCAGTACTGCCGGTGGAAGTCGAGATTCCTTCTCTTAGGGTCATGAGAGATGTTGAGCTAGATGAAAGTGAATGGGTACAGAATCGGCTGGATTAGTTGGAACTTATTGACGAGAAGAGGTTGGCGGTTGTATGTCATGGTCAGATATATCAGCAAAGGATGAGGAAAGCTTTTGATAAGAGGGTACAGCCTCAGTGTTACAAACCAGATGACCTTGTGCTCAAAAGGATAATTCTCCCCCAGGGAGATCCCAGGGGCAAGTGGATTCCAACTTACGAAGGTCCTTTCGTGGTCAGAAAATTTTTCTCTGGTGGAGCAATGATGCTCACGACTATGGATGGAGAGTACTTCCCTCTCCCTGTGAATGCTGACGTAGTAAAAAAATACTTTGCATAAAAAAATAATAAACCCGCTAAACTGAAAACCCGAAAGGGAGGTTTAGGCAAAAAGAGGGTGTCCTGGTGAATCGAAAACCCGAAAGGGCGATTCATGAAAAAGTTAGGGACTTAAAGCAAATGACTACGTTTAGCCTGAATTCCTTTGTTTCCTTCCTTTGATCCATCGCCTGGCATGAGCTCGAGGCTAATCCAAGAACAATCTGTCTGAAAGAAGGAAGATGAGAGTCATAAGAGTCATAGCAGAGTTGGGACTTGATGGATATTCACATTTTTACACTGCCATTTATAAACACTTGTTTGTTTTGATTTTGTAATTACTTGCTTCTAAATGTAAACTCCTTTTTCACAGGCTGATCTCTCAAAATCAATAAAATATCTTCTTTCAAGGATGCGTATGCATTTCTTTTCTCCCTTTTTACTATTTTGTTTGCAAAAACGTCCAATATTTTTTATAAGCATATGTATATAAACTTCGTGGGCCTTACACCGAAATGGTAATATGAGTTATGGTTGGTTGATCGCTTGAAATACGGATAACAAACGCAATATTTACTATGCAAGGGGCATGTTTGTTTCTCTGTTTGATGGACTTCTCTTTCACTTTACTGGCGGATGCCTTGTCGTTTTGTTTCACAACTCCGTGTTGTTGGTAAAGGTCATGGGTCAGGGTAATATCAAGATTACAGCAGGTCGGCGAACCTAGTTGGAGATATTTCTTCCCCATAATTGCTTTTATTACGTTTCTTTGCCGCATTTTCATGTGTTATCTTGATTGATTGTTTTGGCTTTGTCTGCATATAGGATTTTGTTTATGGCCGAATGTTAGTCCTGACGCGTTGAATATTTTTGCTTTGAAAAATTGTTTCATTTTACTTAATTCATCCAGTATCACTCTTTAATCATATTTTTTTGGCGTTTTGATACCAATTGTGCCAATTGTTTTGCTTAGCCAAGAGTTTGGAGGAAGGAGTCTAGATAAAAATGATGATTGTAGTGGTATGCTTTTGAATAGACCCTGTTGACGATGTACATGCATTGTTTCAAACCCCAAACACCGGAGATATAAGGGAGTTAGACCCTCGTTAACCCCTCTAAGCCTTCGAAGTAGGAGTTTCTTTTCCATTAAAAAAAACAAAACAAAACAAAACTTTTTAACCAGGGGAGGGGTAGATGTTCGGTTGATTTTCCCAAGCATTCAAATTTCAGAAGGAATGACCCCTCTGAGGATCACTACATTTTGTCTTTCACATCATGAAAAAGGGGGAAATGCGTGTCTAAACCACGATGTTCATCTCCTCACAAAGTCCTAAGGTCGAGATCGAATCGATACAACAATGGATATCTCTCACCGACCAAGGAATGAGGCATTTGTTTTCTTCAAAAAAAAGGAAAGAAAGAAAAGTTCAAAGACTTAAAGTCGTATTGACCTGTTCAAAGAGGAAAGTATGAATAAGAAAGAAACAAAAAGCCCTGCTAAGTCGAAACTTGAAAACAAGTCGTTTAGGCAAAAGTTAGGGCATCTTGCTGGACTCCCAAAGTTGAAATTCAAGAGATTTGGTCCAGGCAAAAGTTAGGGAAAAGAGAGCCTGAAAGGCCAAAAAGAAAAAGAGATTATCCAATAAAATTTTCATCAAAAGTAAGAGGAACAATAACATCAAAAAGAGATGAACAAAAGCAGCAAAAGACAAGTGAAGATCATGTTGGAGGATTTTTCGTGATCACTCAATCATTATAAATCCTTTTGAAAAATGAATGCTTGTGATAAGTCAACTGGACTTAAGACAGGAGAATATCACGAAGGGGGTGGGCACCAAATAACTTGAGCCTTGAAAAACTTTTTTTCAAAAGAACCTTGAACCAGGCCACGTTACAACCTCTAAAAGTCCTAACTGAAACTAGGGTTTAACTCGAAAGCATACTACAACAGGATAACATTTCCTAAATTCCCAAATATGCGCTGCATATTCATGTTGGTATCTTATCACCCGCATCTTGACTCGTTTGTCAAAAAGAAAAAAGGGTTTTAAAATTTTTGCACTCTAACCAATGATTCGTTCACAACAGAGATGCGACACTTTGTTAAAGTTTTCAACTTCGAGGCTTAAATAATCATCGCCTCAGGTCTGTTATTCTCAAAAATAAACATCTTTTTGTATGCAAAACAGTTGTCTAAACATCAAAAAAGAGTTCACACATTGAAACACTTGTAAAGAGCTTAATGATTGTCAGGAAGGGAATGTTTGGTTTTCTTCTTTCTAGACAAAGCCCATGTATCTGTAAGACTTTTCTTTTCCCCTGTGAAGTTTCTTTTCCCCAGAGGAGTCTCGTTTCCGCAGCAAAGTTTTTGTCCCAGGGATTTTCTTTCAAAAAAGGCTTCAATCAAAGACTTCAAGTTCGAATATGTCATCCATCCCCAGGGGAGTCATTTAGGTAGGAACTCACAATCTGAAGGAGTTTCGATTTCCCAACAGAATTTCCAACAGAGATCCCTCGCTTTGACCTCTCATTTCCCCAGTCGATCTTGTTGACCGGGGCATCCTTATGTTAAAAATCTTCTCTTATTCCCCAGTAAGGTCGTTACTGGGTGACTATCTGCATGACCCGTTCATTGGTTGCACTCCAGGAATCTTTCTTCAGCAAGAAAATCTTCAACAAAATTTTGTATTCCCGTTGAAGTCTCGTCTCCCCAGCAGATCTTTACTCCCCCGCCAAGGGTTTTCACCCCTTTACGTCGGATTTGTTGTTTTGGTGTCATCACTCAACGCGGCCGCGCACTGTCTTTTCTAGAGATTACAGTCTTGCCCTGATCTTCTCCCTCAACGTCTGATCTTCAGATAAGCGATCTTCTCCAGAAGCTACGGTGTCGATCTGATCTTCTCTTGGAGTTTGCAATTTATTTTTGCATCTCCCCTCAATGTTTGTGGCCCGTTTCTACTGGTTGCTCGGCTATTATTCCTCGCGAAGCTTCATCTCTTCGAGGTTCCCTCTCTAGCGGTTCCCTGTTTTTTCTCCTCTCCTTTGGATTTTGCAATTTATTTTTGCAAGTCATGTCAGATGCTGACTTCTTGGTTATTGGCTTCTCAATTGGCCATTCCCCAGTGAAACTTTTAAACATGCATCATTACATTGCATCTACCAAAACGCATAGCATTTCCATTATATGGAACATTGCGCTACATAAAAGGAATTCAAACATGCATCAGAACATAAGCCTTTATAATTTCCGTCATCCCCGGTGAGTTGCTAATACTTCGGATTTCATCCTTGGCGAGGTCTTCATCCTCATTATCCACCCCATACCAATATCCTTTTGGTGTCGATCTTTTGTTTGTTTGAGTTTCCACTCTTGACTGTAGTTCAGTTTCACCCTGGCACGGTCTTCTTGGGTTTAGTCTTCACTACCCTCTCCGGTTCATTCCAATTTCTATGGATGCACCTGTTCGAATACCAGTTTCGTCCTGATATTCGTTTTCAGCGGGTTTTTAGGTGTACGCCCTAATTTCCTTGCTATGGGTCGAGTTTCGCCTTGCTACCTGTGCGTGAAATCCAGTTTCGTCCTGGTACTCATCTAGTTTAGTTTCTCCTAACTAGTTATTTAGTCGAGTTTCGTCTAGTTTTTTCTTTCCTACCTTGGACTCTTTGACGGTGTTCATTTATCAAGTGCAGTGTTCGTACTGCGTCCCTGGTTTGAAATTGGTCCCCTTTGTTCCTTGGATTCTTCTATCAGTTTTTGTCACTGTTTATCCATTGATCAGAGACCAGCAGGTGCTCTAAGAAACATGCACTCTCATCACTTTGCTATGGGTCGAGTTTCCCTTTGCTACGCGTGCATGAAATCCAGTTTCGTCCTGGTACTCATCTAGTTTTGTTTCGTCTGACTAGTCGTTGAGTCGAGTTTCGTCTCGCTTTTGTTCCTCTTTTCTGGGATTCTTTCAGTTCCTTCATACTATCTATCCTAGTTGAGATTAGCAAGTGTTCCTAGAATCACGCACTCTAGCCATTTTGCTTTGGGTCGAGCTCAGAGTTTCATCTCCTCACCTGCATACATTTTCTTTTCCAGAGCTTAGCTTCGCCTATACTCTGTAGTTTGAGTTTCATCTCACTCTTTTTGAAGCCCAGTTTTGCCCTGGCACATTTGTCCGGAAGTTTAATTACATCTACCCTTCTTTGTCTTCTTCTGTTTCTTTCCTTCTCAAGAGTGTAAATTTTTGGGTTCTTTCATATTCAATCGTCTTCAACCCTAAACGCTCAAAAGTTATCACTTTTCTCACTTATCATGTTGAAGATATTTGAATAGGGGCAGTTTTTGCACCCCAAAATTTACCCTCTTGGTTTAGGCTTATGTTTCATCATGAACATCATAAGTGCATTGCATTCATAAATTGTGATAGGATCAAAGTACTTTGGTTATCTAGTCTTCCTCAAGCCTTGGAGGTTGGTTGCATTGACAAGTTGCTCAAGAAAAATCTTATTATATAAACCTTTGGATCTTTCAAGCTCAAAAGTTATTGCATATCTCAAGATGTTTCATCCATCTCTTTGGATCATCAGAGGATTGAAGTTTGTGTTTGACTACAAGGAGAATCACTCTTTGGATTCACCAGTCAAATTAGGGTTTTGTTGAGCAAGGCTATTAGCCAATATACAAGTCTTGATTTTGGGAGTTACAACATCTCATTGGTATTTGAAAATTCCTTGCACAAGGAATTGGTCATGATACCCAGAGGATTTGAAGTTTTGAAGATGATTCATCTGTCTTTTGAGATGTTGATCAAAACTAGGGTTTGGGTTTTTATCTGGATTTATTGAGAATTTTGAAGTGAAACTTGGTACATGGCCTCTATATGTTTGAAAGATCATGTGTTTGAAGTTTTGATCATCAGTTTTGGAGGGAAGTGGATCAATTGATTTAGAGGGGCAAAATGGTCATTTTGGTCAAAATCAGTCAAAGTCAAGGTTGACCAAGTGAATTTTTGGCCAACCATCAATTCAAGGATGTACTTTTCATTTTTCAAGTCCATTTTGGTCATTGGATCAAGGAGATTGAAGTTTGGGTTGAAGCTTGTTCTTGAAGAAACCCCAAAAGTTTCTAATTTTGGAAAATGAAGACTTAATTTCAAAAATTCATATTTTATTCACCTTTGATCACAAAAATGCAAATGAAGTATGCTTGGAAAGCTAAGAGAATGATCTTTCACCTCCTTTTCTTCTCATGTCCAAATTGGAAAGGAATCAAGAGTTATGGTCTTTTGAAGTCACAAAATTATAAGTCATTTTTCAAAATTAGTGAATTTCAAGCCCAATTTTGAGAACCTTAATGGATTAATTTGCAAAAACTCAAAACTAAGGGATTTTAGATATTTCCAATACCTTTCCAAATTATGCTCATTTGTGCCAAAACTCAAAAGTATGAGCAAGTTAGGAGTCTTAGAATTTTGGAGCATTTTATTGAAATTTGGCAAATATGCAAAATGGCCATTTCTTTCAAACTCAAGTTTTAGCCATTCCTTTTGCTTCTAATAAAGCCCATGAGCAATTTGTGACATGCCGAGGCCCATCACACTCACCATTTCGTGCCCCATATGGTATTGCACATGTTGAATTGAAAAATGACAAACTTGTTCAATTTTGCAAATTCACCAACACTTCTTCATTTCAAACAATCATGAGCTGGCATTTTGGGAATGTAATTTTGATCTCATTTGGCTCACAAAATGCACAAAAGGCAAGCAAATGCACGAGTGAAACGCAGATTCCATGTGCATCTTCATTTTTGGCCAAAACTCCCAAACTTGCCCTCCAACAGTTTTGAGTGACAAATACCACTTCTATCCTCTTACCCTCGTGCTATATAACAAGAATCAAGGCTCATTTGCAGAGGAGGAGGCTCATTTCCGCTACATTTCAAATCTGAACATCTTGAAAGCAGCTCTGCAATTTGCTTTGAATCACTCTTCTCCTTGGATCATTCTTCAAAATTCTTGGTGATTCAACTTCAGTAAAGCAAGGAGATCAAGCCTGCACCATTGGATTGCTTCTGGAGTGAAGGAATCGTGTTTCCAGATTTCATATCCATGTAAGTTTCTTGAACTTTGAATTATGTGTTTCAGCTTGAATTAAGGATGCAAATCATGTTTATTGAATTGCTAGCTGGCCAATCATTAGGATTGATGTATATTTGAGCTTTGATTCAAGCAAAATTGTTGAAATCGTGTTCATGGCTTTGATGTTTAAAGTGAGTTTTTCCAGTTTTTGGGACTTTATTTCTTGATCTATGCTTGATCTTTGAGTTTGATTTAAATTGCATCATGTAGTCTGATATGCTAGCTTCAATTTGCACTTTATTTCATGGATTTTGGTTAAGAAACGAGCATGTTTGATGGATCTGAACATAGGCTCATGGACTGTGGAATTGCACGCGTTTTGCCCTATGCTGGAGGTTGAAGATGAAGTGAGGTGGTGCGCTGTGATTGGCCTGTTTCTAATTATCATGCATTTTTCATATTTTTTTGTTTAATTGATTTTCTGATTTTTGTTTCTTGATCAAAACAATTTAAAAAATTCTGGAAAAATTCTCACAAGTTTAAAATAATTTATACTACTTTGTGAAATTTTATTGGAATTATTAAAAATGTTTTGATTGACTTAAAAAATTATTGAATTTAAATAATTGTTTGTTTAAGGATTATTTTTGTTTTAATACTTCTTTGACCTAAAAAATTCCACAAAAAATATTCTAGACTCATAAAATAATATAAAAATTGATTCAAACATTTATTATTTTCTTTATTTTTGATTTAAATTTTAATTTCAAAGGTTATTTATGATATTTGTTTGTTTGTTTTTTTATTTTAATATTTCCCTTAATCAAAAAAATCTCAAAAAAATCATGTAAGCTTGTTTTTAATCATAGAATCTGAATATATTTCTATTTTGACCTTTTCATGATTTTTGGCTAGGGTTTGCATTTTTGCCCTTAAAAAATAGTTTAATTGATTATTGTTTGTTTAATTTTTATTTTAATATTTCCATCAATTCAAAAATTCTACAAAAATTCAGGGATGTGTGTTTTTAGTCCTAATATTTGAATATAATTTTTGTTGGGAATTTTTCTGACTTTTGGATTTAAATATTATTTTGATATGTGGATATTTGTTAATTGAATCATTGTTTGAGTTTAATTTCTTTTTTTAACTTTTCCTAATTCAAAAAAATATGAAAAAATATATTTTCTGACATTTAGGGTTTCTTGGTGATTGGCATGATCTTGTTTTAATTTTTTTAACTTTTGATCCTATTTAATTAATATTTAGGATTAAAAGTCAAAATCTAGGGTTTTGTTGCTTATGGTGCAAGTTTCATGTTCAAAACCATTGTGCCTTGGTTTTTATTGGAATTCAGGTCTTGATTTTGGTTCATGAATGTGTTGGGGATTTGAAAACCATTCATCTTGATTTTTTTAACTTGGTTTGACATTTTTCCACAAATTATTTTGAAAACTTGTCTAGCTTGGTAGTTTTGCCAACTAGTCTTTGAACTTTGAGTTTCATTTGGTCTTCTCCTCAATCATTCATGAACTTAGGGCTAGCATTCTGACTTCTATGCCTTTCAAAGATGCTAATATTTTTTTGGTTTGAGTTATGGACCTTTATATCTATTTTTGATGTAATTTGAAGTGAAGGTACCCAATTATGTTTGCATGTCTTGTTGCCATTTGTTTGATGGCCAATGAACTTGAGTGAGGCCTATAATTGGGAACCTAATGTTCATGTTGATTCTGATTGTCCATGTTAGCTTAAGCCATTTCACTTAGAAGCTTCATATTTGAATGTTTTGAACCATCTAATGCATTATGTAGGTTTTATCTCCTATTGTGTTCATGAAGTTGTGATTGAATTAATTATGCATGATTGACATATGTTTGCTACTGACCTTTATGGTATTTGTTCATATTATTCTCAAGCTCTTATGATCCTTGATTGATATTCAATTGTCAATTCAACATGGTGATAGAAGGGAGCAATATTTCTTTGATTCTTTTGACCTAATTTGTGCACATGCTTGTTTCCTCTTGCCTATTATGTTTAAAGTTTGATAATTGCCACCATGTTGTTCTCACTTTTTCACCTTATGGAATACTAACTTGGTTGTTGAATATGTGAGGTACTCTGATAAAGTTGCCACTTTTGGCTTGGGGCTTTTGTGTTTCACTTTATTTGTGGAACACAATCCATTATATTGGCATTATTCTTGTGTGTGGCATGTTTGATGATTTATGCAGGATATACATACATATGATTGTGAATGTTATACATTTCCCATGGGATTTGTTCATGTCTGATAAATTACTTACATCCTGATGGTGTAATTTCTGACTCTATTTGTCTATTGATTCCAGCTTGCTTGAAGTTTCTCTGGGTTTCTTTTATTCTTGCTTGATTGCTACAGATAGTTATCTGTTTGGTATTGTACTACCTCTTTTCTCCCATTTTCATTTTGCATAATTCTCTAACTGCATGATGGGACCTTCGTTGCTGATATATGTCAGGAGGCCCTCTGGTTTTTGTCTAATTTCATGTGTTGTATTTGTTGATCGATGAGTCGCTCAATTTAGGAATTGAGATCACGACTTCGCTCTTATTGCATGTTCCGTATAGGATGTTTATTGCTTTACTTATTTATTTGTTGATCGATGAGTCACTCAATTTAGAAATTGAGATCACGACTTTTCTCTCATTGCATGTTCCCTATAGGATGTTTATTGCTTTTCTTCTTTATGTGTTGATCGATGAGTCACTCAATTTAGAAATTGAGATCACGACTTCGCTCTCATTGCATGTTCCCTATAGGATAGTTTTGTTAAGCTCCCTTTAACATGTTAACATAGGATAGGATTCTCCTTTATCCTAAACCTTAGGGTCAACCATTATGTGATAACACTAGGGATAGTGCTAGGCTAGCTTCCCTTAGTTGTTTTTACCTTTCTTTGCATTTTGCATCTTAAAACAAAAATCTGTTTTCTTGGCAAATCATAAGACATTTCTAATGAACTCAAGCCCTTCTTCAAAGTAAAAGATACAAACCAATTTTGCCTTGTCTATGTTATCTTGAAGCCGATGTCTCGCCATCGCACATGTTCGTTATCCTACTTTGATTCTCAATATCATTGTTAGGTGTGATGTTTTGTCATCCGATTTATTGATGTTTCGTCATCTTTGCCATGCCATCTTGTTATCTTTTATCGATGTTTTGCCATCGCACATTTGTTTGAAGTCGATGTCTCGCCACCGCACATGTTCGTTATCCTACTTTGATTCTCAATATCATTGTTAGGTGTGATGTTTTGTCATCCGATTTATTGATGTTTCATCATCTTTGCCATGCCATCTTGTTATCTTTTATCGATGTTTTGCCATCGCACATTTGTTTGAAGCCGATGCCTCGCCATCGCACATGTTCGTTATCCTACTTTGATTCTCAATATCATTGTTAGGTGTGATGTTTTGTCATCCGATTTATTGATGTTTCGTCATCTTTTCCATGATATCTTGTTATCTTTTAGCCGATGTTTCGCCATCGTACATTTGTTTGAAGCCGAAGTTTCACCATCGCACCTGTTTGTTATCCTACTTTGATCCTCAATATCATTGTTAGGTGTGATGTTTTGTCATTTATTTTATCGATGTTTCGCCATCTTTGACATGTTACTTTGTTATTTTTAACCGATGTTTTACCATCTCATCTGTTTGTTTTATTTGATGTTTTTCCATCTTGACTATCTTTGTTTGTCTTAACTAAAAAACACAAACCAACCAAAATATGTAAGCCGAACTACGGCTGCTCTGATTCCTTAAAAGGGATACGTAGGCATTGGGGTAGGGCCCAACCGAGCACAACTTTTATTTTCCCTACATTATTTTCTTTTTCCTTTTGCATGCATTCCCTTTTCAGTGTTAAGCCATAGACATAGGATTTGACCACACCTATTAGATTAGACAACAAGAGTGGATACCGTAGAGTACTACGGGCGTGTGGGGTGCTAACACCTTCCCCTTGCATAACAGACTCCCTTACCCGATCTCTTGGTCGAAAGACCGTGATTTCTCCCTTTCCAGGTTTTCTCGATGTTTACCTTTCCCTCTCGGCGGGATAAAAGACGTTTGGTGGAGACTTCATTGATGTTCCATTAATATCCAGATGACAGGTTCCGACCG
Source organism: Vicia faba (assembly GCA_948472305.1). NCBI lineage: Eukaryota > Viridiplantae > Streptophyta > Magnoliopsida > Fabales > Fabaceae > Vicia > Vicia faba. The sequence goes on from OX451741.1 coordinate 1,396,337,274, forward strand.
CGTGGTTTCAAAGAGCACCTCTGAAGGATTTTCCTCTCTTCTCTCAAACAGATGCTTCTCCAGATATTATCATCAGATATATGGATGCTTGCAAAAGGGACGAGACAGATTCAAAAGTGAACATTTGTGATTTGAGGCAACAACCTCTGGAAGTTGATCTAAGAAAATCAAGGAAAAGGAAAGTTGCTGGAGAAGGATCTTCTCAGAAGATTCCCAAGGCATCTAAGAAGAAAGGTAATCCATCTTTTATTTCTGTTACTGAACCAGTTATGTTATCAACATCTGAAAACCCTTCCTATCCAAAACCCACAGAAGATCCATCACCATAAACCTTTGATGACTTTGACATTGAATTTGACCCTTCATTATCCCTAGATAACCCTCTGTACAATCCACCTACTACCCATCTTGACCAAAATCAGCATGAACTTGCTCAAGTTCTTTCTGATATTGATCAATTTGATCCGCTGTTTCAATCTCCCCACTCAGAAAATCCAAATTTTGAAGCTCCCCACTCAGAAAATCCAAACTTTGACTCTGATACCACAACATCCATTCCTGGAATCACCTACCCTCTCATGGTCTCTCAACCACTCACAATCCACTCCATCCCAGATATTCCATCTCCCTATCATTCCACTCCACCAAACTCACCACATTCACTCATTATTATCTCTGATTCTTCCTCTCCAAATAACCATCCAGAAGATCCCCTCCGTACAGTTATAGACTTAGAAGATTTGGACAATCTTGTCTCATGCTCTCAAAAAATTTCCATTCCAAAACCTAAACCAAAAATCTCCAAAGCAGATGTTGGTAAATCTTTGATAATTTTTTAAACATAAATACAGGAATGGGTTAACTCTCTGAATCTTGCTTGCTTAGAGAATCTTAATCCTGCTACTTCTGATTCACATTGGAACCAGTTCATAAAATGGTTTAATTCTGAATACCGAAAACTTAAGGAGTTAAGTTATAAAATTGCTCAACAGAACTTATGTGATCATCTGAATGCCTTCAAGGATTATGTTTTGTGTCACTGGCAAAAGAAACCACTTCCTCTGCTGGACAATGCTCCTTGGGAAGATCACCAGCCTTCAGAATATGATGAACCATCCTCTGGTCCTCTGCCTCTGGTTAGTGTTCTAGACAAAGGCAAGGAAGTTGAAGAAGATCCTGAGTCAGAATCAGCCATAGCTTGCTCTGAAAAGGTGGAACCTTCTGTTGATATACCCTCTTCATCTCTTGTGTTGCAAACGCTGGAGGAGTTAAAGAAAGAGAATGAAGTGTTTAACGAAATACTTGACAAGCAGGATGATACGTGCAAGGAAATCAAAGGGTTGCTCGAAAAACAAGAAGAGTCAAACACTCAGATTAAGAGTTTGTTGGAAGCCCTGTTCAAACGACTTCCTCCACCTCAATCTTAGTTTTGAAATTTGTTTTCTTTACTGTGTTCATTTATTTGTTTCCTTCTAAGTGTGTTTGTTGCAATATTTTTTAATACAAATCATCTTTTATTTCTTAAAGTCTTTTTTATTGCTTTTTGATTCTTGACAAAAAAGGGGGAGAACATAAGATATTTCTAATATAACAGTATCAAGACGCAGTCTTAAACATTTTGAATATCATAACTTCTATTGTTTTTTTTCTGAAAGCAAAACAGGAACAAACATTGTTGAGGACAGAAGTGGATGCATCAAAACTCTGATCAGAATAATCTTCAGGGAATTATTTCTTCTCTATCTGAGTATTCAATTCAGGGGGAGACCTTCAATGCTTTATGTTCTTTTTGTTTCTATTGAAATATCCAAGTTTTTGTCATCATCAAAAAGGGGGAGATTGTTAGAACATAGTTTGATTCTACAACCCTTGTAAGAGTTTTGATGATAACAAACACTCAAAGAACAATTATGCTCCCTAAATAAGTATTCTGTTTTGCAGAGAAGTTATAATGGAAGAAACACAGAAGATGAGTTAGATAGTTGTTTCAACTCTGATTCTATACATCTCTTAAAGAATTTCTAACGCTGCAAATAGGAACTCCGTGTTTCTGATCCATAATATTCTGGAAAGAAGCAACGGTAACCTTCATCTTCTGAAGCGTTAGAATTCACTTAATGTTATTCAAAAGTAACGGCTGAAACGGGACAAGGATATCTATTTTTGGAAAGCTCTTAAATTATCATTTATCAACATTCCAAAAGCTTTCCCATGTGTTGCCTATTTAAACAAAGCTTGAAGGAGAAATCGTTTACAATTTTGCGCATAACAAACGAGTCATCTTTATCACCTTCAAACGTACTGAATCTCAATTGTGTAAAACATCACTTGTGTGATACTATTTTATTAGAAAACACTTTTTGTACACTCTCTTAAATATTGTTTAGTGTATTTCCTTGAGAAAACCAGATTGTGGTTTAAACTCAAGAAGACTTTGACGGTTGTCATAGTAGCTGTGTAATCAAGTTTGATTAGTGGATTAAGACCTCGTTAAGAGAGGCAAAATCACCTTGGCGGGTGGACTGGAGTAGTTTGAGTTCAAACGAACCAAGATAACCAACGTGTCTTTTCTTTAAGTTTTAAAAACCCCAATTCAACCCCCTCCCCCCTTCTTGTGTTTTTCCATTCTTCATTTCAAACCAATGTTCAAACAGATTCCCTATTCCAAGGACGTGTCAAATCTGCCCTGCATCCAGAAAAATCAACATAACACATTATTGTATCTTGCATCGGTTTAACATGAGAGGAAATATTGGCATTCAAAGATAATATAAAAAACATGAACATAAACATGAAATTTTCAAAGAGTATTTTTGCAATTTCATCATTAGGGTTTTGTTCAAGGAATTAGAAAAAGGGTTGTTCCTCAATCATGTTCAAGTGTACATTAAAGCCTCATAAAATCAGAATTTCAAGGTTTAATCATGGGCAGCAATTCATCTATTGCAAATCACAAATCAATACTGGTTCACAAGAGACAAATTGAGAAGAGACAAAGATTAAACTCAAAATTCCATCACGGCTCTAGCCCAATGGCAAAGTACAGAACATCACACTTTCGAGCCCAACAAGCATATCAGAAAAAATAACAAAATTATCTCAGCAAGTACATAATAACAGTCCAGCCCAATTATCCTACTGTAAACCTCAAACAAACACACAAAAGGGGGTCCATTTGGTTCACAGTAAAACAAAGCAATAAAATATCACAGCTCAGCGAAATCAAGTACAAACAAGGCTGCAGTGACACTGAATTCACACAAAACCAGCAAAGCATATCAGAAAAATAACAAAACAGAAAGCCCAATAGGGGAATGAATTTCTAACAGGCTTGCCATTCGAATCATTGAGTCCATCAATAGAAAAACCCTAGAGTAACTTCATAGTATATAAACATTCATTTGCACAAAGATCAGAGAAGATATTGTTCATATCAGAAACGCAAAAGCTGCACAAAAACCCTAAAGTGAGTTCGTCATTTCCCTCAAACAACCCTTTCAGATCTCAGAAAATATATACACACAAATCACAGACTCACAAAAGATCAAACCCCATCATCATCTTCTCTAATTCACAAAAACCTTTCAAAAATTGAAAACAAAGAGCAGAAGAGGAAAAGATTTCGAATCGGACAGAAAACAAAGAGAAAGACCATAACAATCTCACCAAGTGGTAAAACGCATCACAAAAGCGTTTCTCTCCTCTCCTTTCCCTTCTCCTTCATTTTTCCTTCATATTTCCTCTGTTTATCGTATGATTTTTCATCTAGGATTTCATATTCCCCTTTTAGATCTAGGGTTCATCGCTTAATTTCTGCAAAATCAAGTCACAATTGGATAAATAGGAGTAAGCGATGAATCAGAAAATGTAAAAAAATTTAGGATCGGAGCTTCATCGTTACCGTGGAGGCAATTTCCGGCGCGGCCAGCTCATCGTCTCTGGCGGAGACCCATCAGAGAAGTTAAGATAGAGACGAGAGTATTCCAGTAAGAGAGAGAGAGAGAAAGGAATTTTTTGTTAGAAATGATTAACAATATGTTAATCTTTTTTTTTTTATTTAATTTCCCTTTTTAGCCTAATTCGGTGGCGACATTTGTCACCACCCCTAATTTAACAAATCTTGTGATCTGGTACATCATCCCCACCGGTCATACCATGCGCTCTCGGTCTCTCAACCTTGAGATACCCATCAAGATTTCATCATCACTATCCAGCACTCAGAAGTGCGCTTCAACGGTGCACCCTTTCAAACCTGCCACGCTAGATCTCTGGACACCCTTTATTTGGGCCTGGACCTCTCCCTACTGTTCAGAACCCCCAGATTACTTCAAACAGGCCCATTTTCTAATCTTTTCTCTTTTTTTTATTTATATTTATTTAGTTTTATTTTATATAGTTTAAAAAATTAAAAAAAGAGATTAATATTGTTTTAAATAATTATTAATTTTAAAATAATTTTTGTTTTAGATTATTAATTAATTTTATCAATTGAAAAGAATTTTAATTTAAATAATTATTTAATAGTTTGGACTTGTATTGTGTGATTTAATTATATCTTGGGTGTTTATTCTGATACATCCCGATTCATAAATTTGTACCCCCCTCATTCCCGAAGCGTTGTAATAGCATAGAACTTTATTTTCTGCACTTTACCGCATTTACTTATCATTGTATAGTAATTAGGCGTGTATGAAAATATTCAAAATCAACCGCTAGATAACCCTAACCAAGACAAATTAACAGAAATCAAAACATAATTCACACACACACACACACCTCTAGGGTAACTTCGCTTGTTGCCTTCGGATAAAACAGTCATGTCCCTCGAACGTGGGACACTTTAGCAAAGACCCTCAATTAAAAAAGATCGTAGTCCCTCAATGACCCTTCGATGTTTCCTTCAGTAAACGATCTAAGTCCCTTACGAAAATTGCTAAAGCATTCTACAAGTTTCCTTCTATGACTGTACGATGACCCGCGTTTGTCCCTCACATCCAATGATATGGCTTCCTACTAACTAATGGTAGGGTAGCACTATCTAAAAAGAGGAGGTAAATAACAAAGACCTTTTGAGTAGGTAGGTCGTTTGTAATCGCTTGCTCACAAACTAAAACAATTTTCGCACCTCACACTTTCCAAAACAAACACTTTCTTCTAATAAATATTTTCTAAACAAACATTTTGTACACATTCTCAACGATGCGACAATCATTACAAAATTTCCGCACTTATGAATTTTCAAAATATTTTCAAACATACATAAACACAAAGCATTTCAAAAGTGAGCTAGCGATTAAGAGCCCGTAGATAACTACGGATGAAAAGGATGCTAACACCTTCCCTTTTCATAACCTACCTCCCTTACTCAGAAAATTCTCAAAAGGCTTTTCCTGTTCTTTTCACCCTTTCCTTTATTGGATAAAAGAAAAATCGGTGCCGACTCTTGCTATCCGCAACAATTGCGATAAAACGCAAAACCTAAAAGTCAGTTCTCCCACCGTACGACACATAGTTTGTATCATTATTTGTAATAGTTCAAGTTAATAATTGTTGTACCTCAAAATTTGCCCTCTCATTTTTCAAGGCCTTTCTCACAAGGATTCTCAAGGTTCAAGCTTGCACAAGTACATTGAGATTTTCCAGTACCAAGATTAATAGGAAACTGTCAAAAAGGAAGAAAACAGATAAAAATAATATTGACAAAATTTGGAGAAAAACAAGTGTTCTTCGATTCAGCTCCTTCGATTGGCCTTTTGGCCTCTTTCGATGCAAGCTTGACTTACATCCTTTGATCGGGCGTGGGCCTCTGGCACGTTGGTTTGGATTCACAAGGAACAAATCCCCCTGTAGCCTCCTTCGATTCCAAGGCAAAAGGATCCCTTTTAGCATCCTTGGATTTGCACTTTTTGCCTCTTATATGCCTCTTTCAAATCTGGACATTTTGGCCTCCTACATGCACCTCTCGTTTGGGCATGTGGTTCCTTCAGTACAAGCTACTGGTCACACCCTTCATTTGGGCACATGAATCCTTCAGCACAAGGTTTTGGTCAAACCTTTCGTTTGGGCATTTGACTCCCTTCATGTTTGCTTCATTTGGGCACATGAATCTTTCAGTATAAGATACTGGTCACATCTTTCATTTGGGCATCTTGGTTCCCTTCATGCAAGCTTCGTATGAACATAGATCTTTTGCATGTTTGGCATGAAGTCACAAGACAGGGACCCCCTATGTACACTCTTTCGTTTGGCCACATGTGACCCCTGGCAGAAAATCCTTCGATTGGACAAGAGCCACCTTCACACAAAGCTTCGATTGGAGTTTTGGTTTCCTTTGAATCAGCATCTTTCGAACCCAACTCTGGATCCTTCGAAGCAGTCTTCTTTAGTACATTTCTAGAACTCTTCGACACAAGTGGAAAATAGGATTGTTGAAAGAACACTAATCAAATCTATGGCCATGCTACATGATATTACTTTACAGGCTTTAATGCTTGTATTTCACTCCATAATTAATTTCTTAGATTTTGGATTAAGCTATTGTCCAAGTGATTAAGCCTTTGTCCAGAAGTTTTTTTTATGAAAGTGAACTTGCTAGTACAAATCTTGTCCCAAGCCCATGTTTTGCTTAAATCTTATTTGTACTTCACCATAAGTCAGGGAAGCCAGCCCCTTTTAACCAACAACTTTAGTACTTCACCTTTGGATGTTGGAAAATCTGACATAGCTTAATATTCACATTTCAGCCAAGCCACATCTTTGTTCAAACTCCCAAACCTTTTCTCTATAAATATAGAAACCATTGACAAAGAAAGGGTCCAGATTTTTTCTAGAGAGAAAAATCATAAAAATCCTCAAACACTCAAACTCTCCTATATTCTCAAATTCTCCAACATTCTCAAACCTTCAAAACTCTAAGATTTTTTCATTAAAAAAAACCTCAGTAGTGCACCTTTCGATTCACTTCCCCTAAACTGTAGCAAACTTCGATTCACTCATCACCATCATATACTCTCTTTCGATTCAGAGACTGCCCAAACCAAGCAGTAATTGAACTAGCGTCAGGAAGATTCTAGAAAAGCTCCCTCCATCATCAAAGAAGTAACCTACTGCTCTTTCGATTAATCACTTCAAAAGGTAAGTTCACTCTAGACTTGGAACTCTTTCATTTAAATATCATGTGCACATGCCAATAAAGAAAAATGTAGATATTTCTAGGCCATGTTTTAACTTTCGATTCTGACTGCCGATATGCTGAAAACTCTACCTTAATTAGTTAGGCTTTGGACTTTGAGACCCATTGGTTTTTTGTGCTAACCCCTAGACTGTAGTTATGTTTGGATGTTGCATTTTAAGAACTTAAGACAAGTTTGTTATACCCTTCGATTGGCTAGTTGTACAAGCCTTTCGAATCACAATCTGAGGGCCTAATATGCTTACAAGGAGTCAGCAAGGAGCCTGTGGCAAAGCCAAAACCTTGCTGCTTCCAAGCCTCAAACGAAAGATGGAACCTTGCTATTTCCAGGCCTCAGACAAAAGACAGAACCTTGTTGCCTCCAAGCCTCAGACGAAAGACAGAACCTTGATGCCTCCAAGCCTCAAACAAAAGATAGAACTATGCTGACTTCCAGGCCCAGACGAAAGGCGTGCCCACACTGATTCCAATCCCCAGTTGAAGGAGACAGAAAGGCAAATCGAAGGGCATGACTATAGACCCCAAATCGAAGGAAGCCAAAAAACGCAGAATCGAAGGGCATTTCTGCCTGAATCGAAAGACCCATTTTTCTTGCTTTTATTTTATTTTTTGCCTTTATATTTTCATGCTATTCAATATGGTTGTAATAATGTGGGATTTTATCTTTTTTCATTTTATTACTTTTGTATGCTTGCTAGTAAAATAGGGAATGTATGGCAAGATAAAAATCAACAAGTAGACAAGCCCTAATCAAAGACTAAATGCATGCAAATCAAACACACTATTCACATATGCACCCCTAGGGTTAACTGCACTTGTTGCCTAAAAATGGTCATGTTTTGCATGTGAGATATCTTAGCAACAACAATCAAAATACAAGATCATAGTCCCTCGATGATGCTACAAATATTTCCTCACAAATGATCTTAGTCCCTCAAAAGAAATGCTAAGATATCTCACAACATTGCTATCATGACTATACAATGACCCACGCCCGTCCCTTTACATCCAAAGATAAAGCTTCTTATCAATCAATGGTAAGATAGTAATATCAAAGGAAGAGAGAAATGAACAAAAGATTTTTGAGTAAAGTAGAATATTCCTAGTTGCTTTCTCATTTTCAAAACAAACATCTTTTCCAAACACACATTAAACCCTTTCAAAGCATGAAATATTTTCAAAAGTCCAACACTTTGTATACATTCTTATAAAGACAAGAAACATTACAAAGTTTGCCTAAACGAAGGCACTTTTCACAAATACTTTCAAAAACCACCACAAAGCACACTTTCAAACAAAAGCAATGATCTAGCAAGCAACTAAGAGCCCATAGATAACTATGGATTAAAAGGGTGCTAACACCTTCCCTTTTCATAATCTACCTCCCGAACTCAAGAAAATAATCTCAAAGGTCTTTTCTGTTCTTTTCACCCTTTCCTTTATTTGGATAAAAGAAAAGTCGGTGGCGACTCTTGTTATCCGCAACAATTGCGATCAAATGAAAAACATCCCAAGTCAGTTCTCCCACCGTGTTACAGAACTAGCGACTCTGCTGGGGATATCTTAAAAGTGGGGTTACCTTAGGGCTAGATCACCTTTACTTGCTTTCCTTGTTTGACTTGCTTGTTTTACATTATGGTTCCTTGTTTGGGCTTGTTTTGATCCTCTACCCGGATCTGGGACACCTTTTTAGGTAAGTAGAAATAAGTTGTGGAAACTGTACGGGGTATACCGACATGGTCTAAGCAATAGCTATGTTAGTGTGACACATTTATTGGTACCGGTAGCCCTTTAGTAGTCAAGGAGAATACGGGGCCGTTGTGTGGTGTCGTGAAGCACTAACTAACTTTTGAACCTTTACTTGACCAACTTGGCCATTAGGAAGTAGTGAGGTAGCCGACTTTGGTGCAGTCTGAAGTTGATTGATACTCGATACTACGCTCATTGAGATCGGAGTTTCAGGATATTTTGGTCGCCATTAAAGAGGATTGCGCTGAAATAATGCTCGATGAAGAAAGATCAGTGATATTGAGATCCCCTAGAACCCGATTACTATTACTAGGACAGGTTGAGCCAACTAAACCTCAAGAGGGTACTTACCTATAAGACTCCATGCAAGACTAAAACCTAAGGACTTGTTTGTTTTGCGTGTATATGTTTACTTGTACATAACATCATGACATATTACCATTTCATTTTTGCACTAACCATTTCAAGGATTATTGGGATTTATTTTTGTTCTATTTTGTAGGACATGGCCTCCACCCGCAGGAATACTATCCAAGTCAATCTTGTAAGAATTCCTTCCCAGCTCAAAGAGTTAGCATCAAGGGTCCCTGAGAATTTTTCATTCACCGGAAGACATGGTCGACTCCTAAACTTGGTTACCTCGAGCATTGATGAAGACATGATGAAAGTGCTTTTCCAGTTCTTCGACCCTTTGCATCATTGCTTCACCTTTCCTGATTACCAGCTTGTACCTACTATGGAAGAATTCTCTCAACTCATGAGGATTCCTATTATCAATCAACTACCTTTCAACGGTACGGAAATAGATCCAAGTCCTGAAGAGATTTCCTGAGCGCTACACTTGCAACAATCTGACATCACGACTAATTGGGAAATGAGAAGTGGTGTCAAAGGGTTCCTAGCCAAATTCCTATTGGAGAAAGCTCAAGATTGTTGGAACACTCTAGATTTACAAGCTTTTGAAGAAATCTTGGCCCTTCTCATCTATGGGATGGCTTTATTTCCAAACCCTGACCAACTTATAAATGTAAATGCTGTCAAAATCTTCATGTCTCGTAATATGGTGCCTACTTTGTTGGGAGATATCCTAAATTCTCTCCACTCTCGCACTATGAGGAAAAGAGTGACCCTCATGTGTTTCACTCCTCTATTGGATAGATGGTTTGTTTCTCATCTCCCATGATCTGTGTTGAAGAATGAGCAAGGTTTGAGATGGTCTCATAGGTTGATGTCACTCAGACATTCAGATATTTACTGGTGTTCTCGATCCTTAGAAAACATTTCTATTATCGACCATTGTGGGGAATTCCATAATGTCCATTTTCTTGGCATTAGGGGAGGTATCACTTACAACCCTTGTTTAGCTTTGCGGTAGTTTGGGTATAACCGAAGAGATGGTCTGTATGATATGCTCATCCAAGGAGTGGTATTCGACTACGAGAGCAACGATCAAGGCTACTGTCAAAGGTTTATGCGAGCTTGGAGGATGGTAAACAAAGTGGATAGTAAGACGTTGGGATGAAATAATTATATTCCCCATGAGCCTTACCTTAGGTGGGTATGAGCTCGTGCTCAGAAGCTGGTAATGCCTTACCCCTCTATCCTACTACTTATCATGGAGCCTGTTGCTAAAGGAGATGTCTGTATACTATCCTCTATCCCAACATACCTACTTCTCTTGAATACTTGCAAAAGGGTTGGATTCAACTAAAAGAAGAACGAGATACCTTCGAAGCTCAGTTCTACGCGAGTAAGAAAAGGGTTTTAGAGCTTACAAAGCAACTACATGAAGAACAGAGCTTGAACGCCTACCTTGCACCAAAGAGGATGCGTTCGACCTTTTTATCTTAGAAATTTACTTTGTAAGCCCAAGAGGCACGTTGTAACCATTTTGAATTAATTAATGCAATTTGACATTTGTTCATTCTTTGTCTAGACAAATTTAAATTTCATAAATCCTTGAAATCATTTGCATGTACATCTTCCATGCATCATAACATAACATGTTTTCCGCGACAGGTTTCCTTATCTTTCTGTTGTTTATTTTAGCAAGATGGATATCGAGAAAACAATGAAAGACTTGCAAGCAAAAAACTCCCAGTTTTAAGAGACTCTGCTGACCCTGGCCAAGGGACAACAAGAGTTGATGACGTTCCTGGTATCCAAAAAGAAACAAAAGAGGAAAGCCCTAGTCAACATGGGTAGAAGATTCAGAGAGTCGATCCGCCAGATACCAGTAGTTGAGGATTCGTCTGAGGAAGACGAAAATCAAATTGGAGAGGCAATGAGTACCCAGGCTGGGTGTATCAATGATCAAGTGTCTGATGATAAAGACTATTTTGACGAGCAGTATCCTCCTGTCGATGTTAAGTACAAGCAGCTAGAGGATAGATTGAAGGCCGTGGAGATTCAAGCCATCCCTGGTTTGGATTTTGACGATTTGGGTTTAATATTTGGGGTTGTCATTCCCCACAAATTTAAGATACCAGTCTTCGTTAAATATGATGGGGTTTCTTGCCCAAAGCTTCACCTAAAGTCTTATGTGCGCAAAATACAACTGCACACCGCTGACAAGAAACTCTGGGTTCACTTCTTTCAAGAAAGCTTGGCTGGGACTCAACTAGAGTGGTTTTACCAATTGGAGGGTTCCCGTATCCATACATGGGAAGACTTGGACACCGCTTTCTATCACTAATACCAATACAATGCCGACCTGGCGCCAACTAGGGTTCAACTACAAGACATGACAATGGATAAAAACGAAGGGTTCAAAGAGTACGCCCAAAAGTGGAGGGATCTTTCCAGTAAGGTTCAACCACCATTAACTGATAGAGAACACATTGATATGTTTATGGGCACTTTATCTGGTCCATTTTTCAACTTATTGGTTAGTTATTCTTCATCCGGTTTCACCAAGTTGATCTTAACCGGTGAAAGAGTTGAAAGTGGTATCAAGAGCGGGAAGATTCCCATAGCATCTGCTTCCACCTCCACTCCCGTAAAGAAACCCTTCACTGGGAAGAAAGAAACAAATGTTATGTATGGGGCAAGGGTTTGTACCCAGAAGGATGACCGCCCGTCCGTTAATGTTGTTCGGATTTCCAACCCAACTCCTGTTCAAAGACAATCTTCCAATCATCAACGATTCGAGGCTCCACAAAGACAATACACAAGGATATGCATGTCAATATCCTAAGCCTTATAACACCTGTTAAAGGCTAATTTAGTGACACTGCGTAATCCTCCGGCCAATCCAGATACCTCCTCACCTAAATACAATCTGAATACCAAGTGTGCATATCACTCGAATAGTCACGGGCATGATACTGAACAATGTTGGGCACTGAAGAATAAAATTCAAGACTTAATAGACAACAAGACTACCGAATTTGATCTGCCTCCAATGCCCAATGTGATAACGACACCAATGCCAAACCATGGCAATGGTGTCAATGCAATTGAAGACACCATTTTTGTTTCCTCTGTCGAAGACTTGACCACTCTGTTAACCATTATCAAAAAGAATATAATGAAAGTTGGGGTTTTTCCTGGCTGTTTGAAGGACTGTGATTGCTGCGCCAAATAACTCAATCGATACAAATGGCTGAAGGAAGGCATTCAATGCCTAATGAATAGCCATGAGATCATATTTGAGAAGACTCTGTCCGCCAAAAGTATGACCAATAAGATTGAAGACCTATCCATCATAACAATTTCAAACAAGCCTTTTAGGATCTCCTCAAAAGGTCAGATCAGGATTCAAACGAACCGACTGTCGCTCCTCTGATAATTACCGCCCCTGGGCCAATTCCGTACTCTTCCAGCAAAGCAGTGCCATGGGACTATTATGCTGAGGTGTTTTACCATGGAATAAAGAAAGATGCTTGGATTTAAGAAAGAAAAGTTGATGATATTGGTAACATTACTGGCTCTAGTAAGGTGACAAGAACTGGGAGAATCTTTTCTCCCAACATTTCACCCCTAACTACTACAACGGCACTTGTCTGCATCACTGCTACTAAGCCTAGTGCTGACACAAGGGGAAAAGAGAAAGTATTTGAGCCTACTGAGATAGAAACACTCACAAAAGACATTGTTGTTAAGGAACCTTCCGCTCGAGAAATAGATGAGATCTTGAAAATTATAAAGAGGAGTGATTTCAAGATAGTGGAGCAGCTGGGGAAAACCCCTTCCATGATTTCCATGTTATCTTTGCTACTTTGTTCTGATGCTCATTCCTGGGCGTTAATCAAATTCCTGAAGAAGGCTCATGTCCCTCATGAGACCACAACTGACCAGTTTGAAAATTGTGTGGCAAGCTTGACGGCCGACAATGGTTTGGGGTTCTCGGATGCTGATCTGACACCACTTGGAAAGAACCATAACAAAGCTCTACATGTTTCAGTTGAATGTAAGGGGACTACCCTAGCACATGTTCTGGTTGATATTGTCTCTTCCTTAAACGTACTACCCAAGGGCGCTTTGGACCGGTTAGACTGTGAAAGACTGGTGTTGAAGTCGAGTGATATTATTATGAGGGCTTTCGATGGGTCCAAAAGGACGGTTCATAGAGAGGTGGATCTCCCGATCAAGGTGGGCTCACAGATTTTCAAATATACTTTATACATCATGGATATCCGTCTAGCTTACTCCTGTTTGTTGGGTCACCCTTGGATCCACGGAGCAGGGGCAGTAACGCCAACCCTTCATCAAAAGCTCAAGTACACGGTCAAGGGAAGGATCGTCACTGTTTGCGGTGAGGAGGAGTTCATGGTAAGCCACCTCAATTCTTTCAAATATGTGGAGATGGATGGAGAATTTATAGAAACTCAGTGTCAGGATTTTGAAGTTGTTCTGCCTATGATTGCTACTGCCAAAATCTCCTCCGACCTGCCCAAAGCTGATAGATTGGTGCCAAGGATGGTTTCATTTAAAGATGCTTGTGCCGCAGTCGAAGAAGGAAGTTGTGATACTTGGGTGAAACTCCCTGAGATCCCATTCAAAGCAAACAAATGTGGTTTGGGTTTCACTAAGGCTCAGAAGGAAGTAAGGTGCGCTCGTGCAGGAAAGCCCTTTCTCCATATTGGAAGTCACGAAGTAAACGCTATGGAGGATTCTGATGATGAATGTGCATTTGAAGAATGGTTATACCCTACTACAACAGAGATCAACAATTGGCATGCAAAGGAATTTGTTCCTATCTCCTTCGTTGAGGAGTAATTACTTATTTATTGCTTTCTATTAACTCAAGAACCTTTTGTCTGTAATATTAAACAATGACTTTTAAGCCATATGCCTGGACCAGGGAACTATGGTCCATTTGTTAAGGGTTTATTTATGTTCATTTTATCATATGATCATTCAATATAGACCATTGTACTTTTGCATTCAAATTTTTATGCTCATTGTCTTTCTTTTTCTTCAAATGCGTTTTTCAAAATAGCCATGTGTCTTACATGCACACACACACACACACTCTCTCTTGCAGGTCCTCGTCCACTCCGAATCTCATTGCGAGTGACTCTACTATTGCCAAATATGATTTCGATCATCCAATTAACCAAGCCGAAGACGAAGGCGAGGAAGATTGTGAGATACCGGGAGAATTAGCCAGACTTCTATTGCAAGAGGAAAAAGCTATTCAACCGCATGAAGAGTCAGTTGAAGTCATCAATCTAGGTACCGAGACAGATAAGAAAGAGGTCAAGATTGGCACTAACCTAGGAATCAGTGTCAAAAGCATATTGGTTCAGATGTTACATGATTATGTGGAAGTGTTTGATTGGTCGTATGAAGATATGCTAGGGTTGGATACCGATATTGTAGTTTATCGTCTGCCGACAAAGGAAGATTGTCCTCCTGCCAAACAAAAAGTTCGTCGCATGAGGCCTGACATGTATGAAAAGATAAAAGCTGAAGTGATGAAACAATTTGATGCATGATTCCTAGTTGTGATGTCTTATCCCTGTTAGAACATAGTTTGATTCTACAACCCTCAATTAGAGTTTTGATGATAACAAAATACAAGAATAAATAAATTGTAAGATTTATATATAAGACATATATGCTACTTAAAATTATGTTTTGTATTTACAGAAGTTCTGATGGAATCAGCATCAGAAGCATCCGAAGATAAGTAATGCGTCAGCATCAGAAGATCAATAACATGTGCTACACGCTGAAGCTACCAGATCATACGCTGAAGCTTGACGAACAGAATCTGTGCATAAAACACTCTGACTCTGATCAAGATCCTTACCAAGTCATCAGCACTCAGAAGCGTCAGCATAAGTTAAAGCAAAGAACACTCTGATTATCATAAAGAAGACTTTGAAGCGTTACTAAGTATTCAAGACAGATTAATGTCTAACGGCTCTCTTCAAGACAAGATCTTCTCAAAAAGGAAAGAACGTTATTATCATTGAAAGTGATTTATGGACAAACAATGTATCTTTGCCTTGGCTATATAAACAAGTCTGTGTGAGAAAAGAAGACGCTAATCTACACGCACGCACTCATACATTTTGCTAAGCCTTCAAATCACGCTTACTCAAACGCATTAGCAATCCAGTTTCATTCTAAGCTTAAATTTGTGTATTATCACAGTTGTGGTATACTATTTTATTAGAAAACATCAAACACATTATTGTTCAATTATTTGTAAAGAGATTTCCTTGAGATAAACCGGTTTGTGGTTATACTCAAGAAGTCTTTAACAGTTGTTAAAGTGACTGTGTAATCCTTTGAATATAGTGGATTAAGACCTCGTTGGAGAGAGGCGAAATCACCTTGACGGGTGGACTGGAGTAGTTTGAGATCAAACGAACCAGGATAAAAATGCAGTGTTGTTTAAGCTTTTGATTTAAATTTATACAATTCAACCCCCCCTTCTTGTGTTTTTCACATCTTCAATTGGCATCAGAGCGCCTGGTTCTGAGCTTATAACACTTAACCGTGTCAGTACAAGATCCAGCGTCAGAAAAACACAATGGCAGTACCAAATCAAAACATCAGCAATGACAACAATGAAGAAAGAGACAGATTCAGTGGCAAACCTCCAGTCTTTGATGGAGAGAACTTTGACTACTGGAAAGACAGAATTGAGAGTTTCTTTCTGGCCCGTGATGCTGATTTGTGGGACATGGTGACTGATGGATACACGCACCCAATGGATGGAAGTGGTCAGAAGATTGACAGGAAAACAATGTCTGATCAGCAAAAGCGTGATTTCAGAAATCATCACAAGGCCAGAACAATTCTTCTCAGCGCCATCTCTTATTCAGAATATGAAAAGATATCAAACAGAGACACTGCAAAGAATATGTTTGACTCTCTGAGAATGACGCATGAAGGCAACATTCAAGTCAAAGAAACCAAAGCCCTTGCACTCATTCAGAAGTATGAGGCATTCAAGATGGAAGAGAGTGAATCAATAGAGACTATGTTTTCAAGATTTCAAATTCTTCTTGCTGGTCTAAAAGTTCTTGACAAAGGGTATTCCACTGCTGATCATGTTAAGAAGATCATCAGAAGCTTGCCAAAACAGTGGAGGCTAATGGTCACAGTGCTTAAGCTAGCCAAGGATCTCAACAAAATATCTCTGGAGGAACTTGTCAGCTCCCTCAGAAGTCACGAGATAGAGCTAGAAGCAGATGAACCTCAAAAGCAAGGTAAGCCATTAGCTTTAAAATCTAACAGAAAATCTGACTCCAAAGTTTTGCAGGCTGTAGAAGAAACCTCTGGTGGGTCCTCGTCAGAAGAAGATGAACTGTCCCTCCTCTCCAGAAGGGTGAACCAATTATGGAAGCAGAGGCAAAGGAAGTTCAGGAATCCCAGAAGATCAGAAAACCAGAATGAATCTTTCTCCAGATACAGAAGGTCAGAATCCTCCTCTGGACACAGAAGATCTGAAGGTTCTTCAGGAAACAGAAAGCCAAACAACAAAGACATCATCTGGTATGAATGTAAAGAGCAAGGGCACTACAAAAGTGATTGCCCAAAGCTTCATAAGGAAAAGCCCAAAAAGAAGTTTGGCAAGGAAAAGAAGAAAAGTCGCATGGCTACATGGGATGATTCTGACACATCTGAAGCTGACTCAGAATCAGATGATGAAAGAGAAAACATAGCTCTCATGGCAAACATAACATAAGACAGTGAAGCTTCTGAGTCAGACTCTGAATCAGATACAGAAGAGGTATTCCCTGACTTTGCTATAAACTTTACTAAGGCTGAACTAGCTGAAAGCCTCAATGAAATTCTGGAAAGATATCAGCAGATCAGAGTCAAATTCAGAAACCTGAAAAGGAATCTTGCTTCTGACTCTGATAAGACTGAGAGTCTCAAATTGGAGAATTCTGAGTTAAAAGATAAAATTTCAAAATTAGAAAATCTATTGCAAAACTCTCAGAAGGAAACAATCCCTGAAACTCCCAGCAATGCTGATGAGATCATCAAGGAGTATGATCACAGCTTTCAGAGGTTTCTAGCTAAAAACATAGACAGAAGCAAAATGGCTTCAATGATCTATGGAGTTAGCAGAAATGGCAGAAAAGGGATAGGATATCAAGGAAAGGTACCTACACCAAAGAATGTCATGGATTTAGTTATAAAACGCACTTCACTTGATTCACACTTTGTATATGGGCACACACATGACATAAAATATACTAGTAGTGATTACTCTGTCAAACCAAAATTCAACCAGAGTTTTGGTAAAACTAACAAATCAGGACCCAAGAAAATATGGGTACCTAAAGATAAAATAATACATGTGGCAGATATCGTTAGCAGCAAAGCAAAAACACCAGTCATGGTACCTGGACTTTGGCTGCTCACGACACATGACGGGAAGAAGGCATATGTTCCAAAGCCTGGAACTTAAGCCTGGAGGCCACGTAGGCTTTGGAGGCAATCAGAGAGGAAAGATCATTGACTCTAGAACAGTAGGTAATGGAAATCTTCCCTCTATAAGTAATGTGTTATTAGTAGATGGATTAATGCATAACCTGTTATCCATAAGTCAACTAAGTGATAATGGTTATGATATAATCTTAAATCAAAATTCATGCAAAGCTGTTAGTCAGAAAGATGGGACTATCCTATTTAATGGAAAGAGGAGAAACAACATTTATAAAATAAAACTTTCTGAACTAAAAAGTCAGAATGTAAAGTGTCTTCTGTCTATTAACAACGACCAATGGATCTGGCACAGAAGATTGGGACATGTTAGTATGAGAAGAATATCTTAGATTAACAGACTCAATCTGGTCTGAGGACTTCCTAACCTGAAGTTCAATTCAGATGCTCTGTGTGAAGCATGTCAGAAAGGCAAGTTTGCAAAACCAGCTTTCAAATCCAAAAACGTTGTTTCCACCTCCAAGCCATTAGAACTTCTGCACATTGACTTATTTGGACCAGTTAAAATTGCTTCAGTCAGTGGCAAGAAGTATGGGTTAGTAATCGTAGATGACTATAGCAGATGGACATGGGTAAAGTTCTTAAGGCACAAGGACGAGTCACACTCTGTGTTTGTTACCTTATGCAACCAAGTTCAGAATGAAAAGGATCTTAGAATCGTCAAAGTCAGAAGTGATCATGGTGGAGAATTTGAAAACAAAGATTTTGAGTTATTCTTTAATGACAAAGGCATTCTGCATGATTTCTCTTGTCCTAAAACTCCCCAGCAAAATGGAGTTGTAGAACGAAAGAACAGAACATTGCAAGAAATGGCCAGAACCATGATCAACGAGACTAACGTTGCTAAGATCTTCTGGGAAGAGGCAATAAACACAGCGTGTTACATTCAGAATAGAATCTCCATAAGACTATTCTGGAAAAGACTCCATATGAATTGTGGAAGAACAGAAAGCCCAACATTTCCTACTTTCACCCATTTGGATGTACATGTTTCATTTTGAATACAAAAAATTATTTGAACAAGTTTGACTCTAAAGCACAAAAATGTATTATGTTAGGATACTCTGAACGCTCAAGAGGGTACAGAGTATACAATACAGAAACACAGATTGTGGAAGAGTCAATCAGTGTTCGTTTTGATGATAAGCTTGACTCTCAAAAGTCAAAGCAAAATGAATTCCTTGCAGGTATGGAAGTTGAATTCACAGGTACTAAAGACAAGTCATCAGAAGCTCTTAACAGAGACACTCCCTCAACATCAGAAAGAGGCATTGCAAGCAATCCAGCACCTTCTGTTGATCAACTCCAGAAAAGACCATCCAGAAGCAGCATGGATCACCCAGAAGGAACAATCCTAGGAAGAAAGGAAGATCCAATCAGAACAAGATCTAGCTTCAAAAACTATGAAGAATCCCTCATGGGACTGGTTTCTCTAATTGAACCAACAACAATTGATGAAGCACTTCTAGATAATGACTGGATTCTAGCAATGCAAGAGGAGCTAAATCAATTCACAAGAAATGATGTATGGGATCTAGTTCCTAAACCAAAAGGATTCAACATCATTGGAACAAAATGGGTGTTCAGAAACAAACTGAATGAACAAGGTGAAGTCATCAGAAACAAAGCACGATTGGTAGTACAAGGTTATAGTCAGAAAGAGGGGATAGACTATACAGAAACCTTTGCTCCAGTCGCCAGGTTAGAATCTATCAGACTCTTAATCTCATTTGTTGTTAACAAAGGCATCACTCTGTATCAGATGGATGTTAAGAGTGCATTCTTAAATGGCTACATAGAAGAAGAGGTATATGTGCACCAACCCCCTGGTTTTGAAAGTTCCAAAAATATAGAATATGTTTTCAAACTAAAGAAGTCACTGTATGGTCTGAAACAAGCTCCCAGAGCTTGGTATGAAAGACTGAGTAACTTCCTGTTAGAAAAGGAATTCACCAGAGGGAAAGTGGACACAACCTTATTCTGTAAGACAGTTAAGAATGACATTTTAGTATGTCAGATTTATGTTGATGACATCATATTTGGATCTATTAAACCTTCTCTGGGAAGGAAGTTTGCTAAATGTATGCAGGCAGAATTTGAGATGAGCCTAATGGGGGAACTAAAATTCTTTCTGGGCATTCAGATTAATCAAACCCCGGAAGGAACTTACATTCATCAGAGCAAATATGTCAGAGAACTTCTGAAGAAATTTGATCTCTCAGAATGTAAGCCATCAAAGATTCCAATGCATCCC
Organism: Vicia faba; assembly: GCA_948472305.1. Lineage (NCBI taxonomy): Eukaryota > Viridiplantae > Streptophyta > Magnoliopsida > Fabales > Fabaceae > Vicia > Vicia faba. Next base: position 1,396,357,385 of record OX451741.1, read on the forward strand.
ACGTGCATTCTGGAAAGAGAAGACGTAAGTAAAAAGGTAGAACAGAAGGTCTACAGAGGTATGATTGATTCTCTTCTATATCTGACGGCTTCAAGGCCTGACATTTTATTCAGTGTTTGCATTTGTGCTAGATTCCAATCAGATCCTAGAGAATCTCACTTAACAGCAGTTAAGCGAATTTTCAAGTATCTGAAAGGTACTACTAATCTGGGTTTGGTTTATAGAAAATCAAGTGATTACAGCTTAGTAGGATATTGTGATGCTGATTTTGCTGGAGACGGAGTAGAACGTAAAAGCACTTCTGGAAGCTGCCAGTTTCTGGGAGAAAATCTGATCTCTTGGTCCAGCAAAAGACAATCCACAATTGCTCTATCAACAGCAGAAGCTGAATACATAGCAGCAGCTGGATGCAGCACACAAATGCTCTGGATGAAAAGTCAACTTGAGGACTTCCAGATATTTGAGAGTAACATTCCTATCCTCTGTGACAATACTTCTGCTATTTGTCTCAGCAAAAATCCAATTTTACATTCTAGGGCTAAGCATATAGAAATAAAACATCATTTTATTAGGGACTATATTCAGAAAGGGATTTTAAATTTAAAATTTATTAACACAGACCATCAATGGGCTGATATTTTTACAAAACCTCTTTCTGAAGATAGGTTCAACTTCATTCTGAAACACCTCAGCATGAAGCTCTTCCCAGAATAAAATTGTTTTGATTCCATATTTTAACCTTCAGAACTTTGTTTATTTTTTTATGAACTACTGATCAATCTTTCTTCAGATCTTCAGAAGTGCAGATTGTATCAGAATCTATCCATGAAGATCTGAGCGCTTCATTTCAAGGATAGAAATGTGTTGTTCACTCAAGCAAACAAGTGTCATCCAGTCATCAGCTATTTTCTGAGGCTGAACACGCGTTCACGTTTCTGAAAAGGCAAAAGCGCTGATTGGATGCATTGAGACACATGTCATGGCATTCCTACTTCAGGTTCCCAGAAAACTGTTTCATCTGAACAATATGAAGAACCCCACAGAACGCTTCTAACACCAGTCAAAAACCTAGAGGTTCTGTCAGAATTTATCGTGGATTTCAACATCCTTCAAGAGAATGGGTTTAATCTATCTGAAGAGGTTAAGGCTCAAGGCTGGGAAAATTACTTTGACAGACTGGTGGGTTCAATATTTCCTATTCTGGTAAAGGAATTTTGGATTCACGCATCTTCTTCAAATCATCAAGTTACGTCTTACATCATGGGGAAGAAGATTGTTATTACTGAGGACCTGATTGCAAGACTCATAGGCTACAGTGGTGGTGGTGGTGTTCGTTGCATTGACATGATGGAAAGGTGCGCTGATGCTGCCCTAATTGCAAGGGAAATCTTCACTCTAGGGCTTCCCTCCAGCAAGATAAGGGATTTGAAAGACAAACACATAATTTGGGCCAAGATCATTCTGGGGTGCATCAATCACAGGAAGCCTACCAGCTCTCCTGACTACATTAATATTGATCAGCAATTTCTGATCTATTTCATCTCTCAGAAGGTCAAGATAAATCTGGCTCATCTGCTGTTTAACCATCTCGGAACAAGTGTTAAGGAAACAAGAGAAGAAGAGCGTACAAAAAGGGATTGGATACCTGTGGAAGACTGATATCAGATATTCTAACAGAGAATAAGCTGATAGATCACCTTACAGAGGCTCAAGAAATCAGCTCTTTGGAAGCTACTGTGGGTAAACAGCTGAATGCTAAGAATCTGAAGAAGATGAAGTTGATTGAGAACATCAAGAAGGAACCCAGCGTCACTCCTTTTGCAGTTATCTCCAGCAGAAGATTCCCTCTAGATAACTTCCCTCTGTTCTCAGAAATTGACTCTAAACCAGATATAATTCTCAGATATCTGGATGCTTGCAAGGCTTATGGTACTGCACCAAATCTGAATATTCAAGATCTTCAGCAGAAGGCTCCAGAAGTTGTGCTGAAGAAATCCAAGAAAAGGAAAGCTGTATCAGAAGGATCCTCCCAGCAGACTCCTAAAAAGAGAGGTAATCTTTCTTCTGTAACTGTTTTAGATTCAATTGTTGTATAAACATCCATCCCAATTCCAACTCCATCTGAAAACCCCACACCTCAAACTTTTGATAACTTTGATATTGACTTTGACCCCTCTGAATCATTAACTCTAAGAAGATCTCTCTCCCAACCTCAAAATCCAAACATTGTTGAAACCCAACAAGAACTTGCAAAAGTTCTTTCCGATATAGACCAACACACTTCTGCTCCCATACCAGAAAATCCAAATCTTGAAACTACCACAGAACCACAACCAGAAATTCCCATCTCACCACAACCAGAAATTTCACTCTCTCCAGAACCAGAAATCCCACTACCTCCATCTCCTCAACCAGAAATTAATCCACCTTCTCCACAACTTGAACCATCTCACCCAGAAGTTCAAACTTCTGAGGCTCAACCATCTAAATTCCCTGAACCAGAACCTCTGGCCATTCATTTTCCCTGTGGCACCATTGTAAATTTTCCCCAACTTCCCTCTTCACCAGAATTAACTCCACCGAATTCCCCATCAAGTTCAATAATAATCCCTGACTCTCCCACTCCCTCACCAAAGAACAATCCAGAAGACAACATCAAGACTGTCATTGACTTAACAGTTTTTGAACGTCTTGCTGCCATCAACCACAAAACAACTATCCCAAAACCGAAATATCCAGATGTTGGTACCAGCATATTGAACTTTGAAACAGAAGTACAGAAGTGGATCACTTCTCTGAAACAAGCTAGTCTTGAGCTGGTTGATCCTGCTGCATCAGACTACCTTTGGACAAAGTTCAGAAGATGGGTATGCTCTGAAACCTTTAAGTTGCAAGAACAAAGCTATGGACAACCTCAACAGAACTTTAGCAATCTGCTGAAAGAAATTGAAGGTCCAGTTCTGAGCAAGCTGCTTAAGGAAGAAGTTCTCCCTCTGGACAATGCCCCTTGGTCTGAACACCGTCCAGCATCTAAAGTTCAACCTGATACTCAAGATCTGATGGTTCCTGTTGAAGCACTGGTTCAAGAAGAAAATATTGCAGAAAGCTCTGAGAAGCATCTTGTTTCTGAAGATCCTCAAGCTTCCTCCATTGACAGGCAAACTCTTGAAGACTTGAAAAGATCTTATATGCTGATGAATGAAAGAATGGATAAACAGGACAACAAAATTGATGCAATAGCAAGCATGTTAACCCAGCAACAGGAAACCAACACCCAAATCAAGAGCATGTTGGAGGCTTTGTTCACACGACTTCCTCCTCCTTCTTAGAAATTTCCTTGTTTTTTTTATAACTTGTTTATCTGTAATATTTTTACAATGTTCTGAACTTATCATTGCTTCTGTTTTCAATATAAATGCATTTTTGACTCTGATTATTTGTGCTTTTTGATAACCGACAAAAAGGGGGAGAAAGAATGATATTTTTCAATAACGGATTACTGAGACATAAGTCTCAAACATTCTGACATTCTGATCTATTTGAATTTCTTTCTTCTGAAAAGCTTGAACAGGTACAAAATTCTGACGAAAGATACAGTAAAGTACAGTAAAGTTCTGATGCTCAAAGACTCATGGAATTAAAGGGAAGTAATCAACTCAGGGGGAGTTTTCTCCTCTTAGCTCTGATACCTTTTATTCTTTATTTTTAATTGAAAAAATCTGGTTTTTGTCATCATCAAAAAGGGGGAGATTGTTAGAACATAGTTTGATTCTACAACCCTCAATTAGAGTTTTGATGATAACAAAATACAAGAATAAATAAATTGTAAGATTTATATATAAGACATATATGCTACTTAAAATTATTTGTATTTACAGAAGTTCTGATGGAATCAGCATCAGAAGCATCAGAAGATAAGTAATGCGTCAGCATCAGAAGATCAATAACATGTGCTACACGCTGAAGCTACCAGATCATACGCTGAAGCTTGATGAATAGAATCTGCGCATAAAACACTCTGACTCTGATCAAGATCCTTACCAAGTCATCAGCACTCAGAAGCGTCAGCATAAGTTAAAGCAAAGAACACTCTGATTATCATAAAGAAGACTCTAAAGCGTTACTAAGTATTCAAGACAGATTAATTGCTAACGGCTCTCTTCAAGACAAGATCTTCTCAAAAAGGAAAGAACGTTATTATCATTGAAAGTGATTTATGGACAAACAACGTATCTTTGCCTTGGCTATATAAACAAGTCTGTGTGAGAAAAGAAGACGCTAATCTACACGCACGCACTCATACATTTTGCTAAGCCTTCAAATCACGCTTACTCAAACGCATTAGCAATCCAGTTTCATTCTAAGCTTAAATTTGTGTATTATCACAGTTGTGGTATACTATTTTATTAGAAAACATCAAACACATTATTGTTCAATTATTTGTAAAGAGATTTCCTTGAGATAAACCGGTTTGTGGTTATACTCAAGAAGGCTTTAACAGTTGTTAAAGTGACTATGTAATCCTTTGAATATAGTGGATTAAGACCTCGTTGGAGAGAGGCGAAATCACTTTGACGGGTGGACTGGAGTAGTTTGAGATCAAACGAACCAGGATAAAAATACAGTGTTGTTTAAGCTTTTGATTTAAATTTATACAATTCAACCCCCCTTCTTGTGTTTTTCACATCTTCAATCCCCAATGGGTTGCAAATGTGGTGCCAGTACCGACGAAAGATGGAAAAGTTTGTCTGTGTGTGGATTATAGGGATCTAAATAGGGCAAGTCCCAAGGATGACTTCTCTCTACCACATATTGATGTCTTGGTCGATAACACTGTTCAGCATAAAGTCTTCTCTTTCATGGATGGTTTCTCCGGTTATAATCAAATTAGGATGGCTCCCGAAGACAGGGAGAAGACCACTTTCGTTACGCAATGGAGCACCTTTTGCTACAAGGTCATGCCATTCAGATTGAAGAATGCATGGGCAACATATCAAAGGGATATGGTAGCTTTGTTTCATGATATGATCCATCATGAAATAGAGGTATGTGGATGATATGATTTCAAGGTCACAAACTGAAGAGGAGCATCTCAGTCACCTATACAAGATATTCAAGAGGCTGAAAAAGTACAAGTTGAGGTTGAACCCTAATAAGTGCACATTCGGAGTACGATCTGGAAAGCTTCTAGGTTTTGTTGTCAGTAGTAAAGGCATTGAAGTCGATCCTGCAAAGTTAAAAACCATCCAAGAAATGCCAGCTCCCCATTCTGAAAAGGAGGTTAGAGGATTCTTGGGTCGTCTTAACTACATCGCTCGCTTCATATCTCACTTAACTGCTACTTGTGAGCCAATCTTCAAACTCTTGAAGAAAGATCAAGTAGTCATATGGAATGATGAATGCCAAGCTGCCTTCGACAAAATCAAGGAATATTTGCAAGAACCTCCTATTCTCATGCATTCAGTTAAAGGAAGACCCTTGATCATGTACTTTATTGTGCTATAGAATTTTATGGGATGTGTATTGGGCCAACATGACGAGTCTGGCTGAAAAGAGCATGCTATATACTACCTGAGAAATTTTTTTACCGACTATCAAACCAGATATTCACTGCTCGAGAAAACTTGCTGCACTCTGGTATGGGCTGCTCGTTGGCTAAGACAGTATATGTTAACCCAAAACACTCTACTGATTTCTAAGATGGACTCTATCAAGTACATCTTCGAGAAACCCGCTCTTTCTGGACGGATAGCTAGATGGCAGATGATTTTGACTGAGTACGATATTCAATACACAACACAAAAGGCCATAAAAAGAAGTGTATTGGCAGATCATTTGGCCCATCAAGTTGTTGATGATTATCAGTCTATGAAATTTGACTTCCCGGATGAGAATATCATGTTAGTAACTGATTATGCAAATCCTGGACTGTATGACGGACCTGAACAAGGATCCCGATGGACTATAGTCTTCGATGGGGCTTCCAACGCTTTGGGTAACAGAATTGGTGTTGTGATAATCTCCCCCGAAGGTTGCCACACTCCTTTCACTGCCATACCATGGTTCGATTGTATGAACAACATAGTTGAGTACGTAGCATGCATTTAGGGTCTGAAGGTTGCCATTGATTTGAGGATCAAGCATTTGAATGTGTTCGGGGATTCCGATCTAGTGATTAACCAAGTAAAAGGAGATTGGGACACTAAGCACCCTAACATCATTCCTTACAAGGAGCTTGTGCTATCTCTGATTCCTTACTTCGAAAAGATCACCTTTGAACACTTCCCTAGGGAAGAAAATAAGTTAGCCGATTTTTTGGCCATAATGTCTTCTATGTTTAAGTTCAAATGGGACAACGAAGCTCCTATGATTACAATTGAGAGATTTCATGAACCTGCGCATTGTTATGAGCTTGACACTGACACAGAAAATCCATGGTACCATCAGGTGAAGAGATACCTTGAAGCACAAGAGTATCCCGAAGGAGTTTCCATCAATGACAGAAAGTTCTTACAAAGATTCTCGGCCAAATTCTTCCTAAGTAATGGAATCCTGTAAAAACGCAACCATGATTCTACTCTGCACCGATGTGTGGACAAGAAGGAGTTAGAGGAAAATATGGAAGACACGCATGATGGTCTCTTTGGGACTCACTCTAACGGACATACTATGGCCAAGAAAATCCTGAGAGCTAGTTACTATTGGTCAACGATGGAGGCTGATTGCCATCACCACTCAAGGACTTTCCACAAATGCCAAGTATATGCTGACAAGGTCCATGTGCCTCCTATTCCTCTGAACGTCATGACCGCTCCGTGGCTATTTGCAATGTGGGGCATTGACATGATTGGAGAGATTAAACCTACTGCTTCCAATGGACATCACTTCATTCTTGTCGTTATTGATTATTTCACCAAATGGGTTGAAGCCGCCTCATTTGCCTCAGTCACCAAGAATGTGGTAGCCAGATTAATCAAACATAACCTCATCTTCCGCTATGGTATCCCCGAAAGGATCATCACTGACAATGGGACCAATCTTAATAATGCTATGATTATCGAACTTTGCACTCAGTTCAAAATCAAGCATCACAATTATTCTCCTTATAGACCTAAAATGAATGGCACAGTGGAAGCGGCCAACAAAAACATTAAGAATATTGTGCAGAAGATGGTAGTGACCTACAAAGACTGGCATGAGATGTTACCATTTGCTCTTCATGGCTACCGTACTTCAGCTCGAACATCAACCGGGCAACTCCTTTTTCCTAGGTCTATGGCATGTAAGTTGTCCTGCCAGTGGAAGTGTATATTCCCTCACTAAGGATTATGAATGAAGCAAGCTTAGGCGAAGACAAATGGATTCAGACAAGATTGGATCAGTTGAACTTGATCGATGAAAAGCGACTGGATGTCGTTTGTCATGGTCAGATGTACCAAAAACGTATGATTAAGGCTTTCAACAAAAAGATCAGGCCTCGAGTATATCAAGTTGGTGAGTTGGTAATAAAGCGCATCATTCTTCCACAAGGTGGCCACAGGGGAAAATGGACTCCCACCTACGAAGGGCCATTTGTTGTCAAGAAAGTTTTCTCTGGTGGTGCCATGATGCTTACTACTATGGACGGTGAAGATTTCCCATATCCTATAAACACGGACATAGATAAAAAATACTACGCTTAAGAGACCCACTAGGTTGACACACCTAGGCAAGATAAGGGCATCCCAGCAAACCAAAGGTTTGGGCAAAAATTAGGGATATATGAAAAAGATTGTACAGCTGGCAAGTTGAAAAACCGAAAGGGAGACTTGGGCAAAAATGGGTATCCTGGTGGGCTGAAAAACCGAAAGGGAAGTCCAGGAAAAAATTAAGGATTAAAAGCGTATGAATATGTCCCGTGGAATCACCACAGTCGACTTTACTACCGAGATCTGGGTTCAAACGGTCCAAGATCAAACCAATCAACTTCTGTCAATGGTAAGGGACATTCGAAGACATTGGGGCAATATTAGAGTTGGAACATAATGAGATCATTTCCACATGGTTTTTGTTTTTTTGTTTTCAATTTTGTTATCCTTTCGATGATTTCCTCTTACTAGGATCTCCGTCTCTTTGTACAAAAACGCCTATTCATGGGCAAAATATCAATACAAATATACTTTGAAGTGCAAACTTTATGTTTTTTGTTTTGAATGCAAATATGTCCAATGACTAAAATTGAACGAACATATGCATGTGAACATAATTAAAACTATTTAGCACATGTGTCCTGCCAAGTAGCAACAAGCATCACTTTATGCATTTGGGATGTCCCCAGAGTTATTCCATTAACATTATCCCCACAAAATCCTTTTCATAGGGTAGTCCACAGCCAGAGTCTCAATCTCTTGACAGCCCGCTCCCCAGCTGAGTTGGTCCTAAAAGAAGAAGCCTTGTGGATATCTTCCTAAAAGAACTCACCTTGTCAGCAGTTCATCAAATATTCCTCAATAATGTTTATTTCCCTAGCTGAGTCTGTCTTCCCCGGCTGAGTCTATTCTCTCCAGTTTGAGTTTGCCGCTCAGACTATTACGAATTAGAGGACCATGACCTCTTTTCCCCAGTGAAGTCGCTAAAAAAGTCATTGCTATCTCCAAAAGTTGTTGCAAAGCCTGGAGCCCGGCCAGATAACAGTCAACTTCATTCTTTCAAACAAGTTACTATGAAGCCTGGACCCGACCAGATAATAGTTCAACTTTCAAATACTATGAAGCCTGGACCCGTCCAGATAATAGTTCAAGTTTCAAATACTATGAAGCCTGGACCTGACCAGATAATATTTCAACTTTCAAATACTATGAAGCATGTACCCGACCAGATAACTATTCAACTTTCAGTCACTATGAAGCCTGGACCCGACCAGATAATAGTGTGACTTCTCAAAATACTATGAAGCCTGGACCCGACCAGATAATAGTGTAACTTCTCAAAATACTATGAATCCTGGACCCGACCAGATAATAAGTAACTTCTCAAGACACTATGAAGCTTGGACTCGACCAGATAATAGTTTAAATCTTCGAGATATTGAAAAACCTGGACTCAACCAGATAAGGGTTTAACTTCCTTTCCCCAGTAGAGTTTGCCTCTACCCCAGCAAGTTACTGTGAATCCTGGACCCGGCCAGATATCAATTTAACTTTACCTTTTCAAGCAAGTTATTGTGAAGCCTGGAATCCTACCAGATAGAAATTAACTTTATTCCCTCAGAAATTTATTGTGAAGCCTGGAATCCGACCAGATAACAACTAATTTCAAGAAAATTACTATGAAGCCTGGATCCGACCAGATATCAGTTCAACTTCATCTATTCAAGCAAGTTATTGTAAAGCCTGGAGTCCGACCACATAGCAATTAACTTCATCCACCTTAGAAATCAGCAAAACCTGGAATCCAACCAGATAGCAGTTTAATGTTAGTAAGTTGCTGCGAAGCCTGGAACCCGACCAGATAACAGTTTAACTTCATCCTCCCAAGAAATTTTCTATGAAGCCTGGAATCTGACCAGATAAAAGTAAATTTAATCTTCCCTAGTAAGTCACTATGAAGCCTGGAACCCGACCAGATAACAATTCAACTTCAAGCAATTTTCTATGAAGCCTGGATTCCGACCAGATAACAGTTAATTCAGATCTTCCCCTGAAAGTCACTACGAAGCCTGGAATACAACCAGATAGAAGCCAACTTCATTATCCCCAACAAATTGTTGCTAAGCCTGGATTTTGATCATATAACAGCCAAGCTTTGATGCTCTCCAGTCAGGAATAATTCCCCAGTAAGAGAATTGAACAATCAAAACTCCTAAACTATTTTCCCCAAGCAGAGATCAACACTCTCCATAGAGTCTCCTTAAACAAGCCAGCATTCCCCAACAGAGTTTCTCCTCAAACAATAGTTCAAGTCTCGGCCTCCCAAGGCTCCCCAGCATGTTGTCAAGGATTTATTTTCTTAGACAAAGACACGCTGCAATAAATGCAACACATTCATAAACCATAACGCATACATGACTAATGTATACAGCATAATCTCGTTTATTTTGAGAACATCGTTGCGCCATGCATACATATGCATGCAACTAATCTTTTTCCTTGCAGGAAAATCAACAGGAAAAAGACATCTACCATTTTAGTATAAATCAACCAAAAGATTTATCCTGATACCATCTGTCATCCCTCCAAATGGCATCTTTAAGCCCATTCCTTACACAGTTAGCTAACATATCATCGAGTGCAAATTTCTAGGCACTTTAGTGTTCAATCATCTTCCACCTTCAGGTTTAAGAATATTGAACAGGGGAAGCTGTTGTACCCCAAAATTTCCCCTCTCATTTTTCAAGGCCTTTCTCACAAGGATTCTCAAGGTTCAAGCTTGCACAAATACATTGGGATTTTCCAGTACCAAGATTAAAAGGAAACTGTTAAAAAAGGAGAAAACGGATAAAAAATAATATTTTGACAAAATTTGGAGAAAAACAAGTGTTCTTCGATTCAGCTCCTTCGATTGGCCTTTTGGCCTCTTTCGATGCAAGCTTGACTTGCATCCTTCGACTGGGCGTGGGCCTCTGGCACGTTGGTTTGGATTCACAAGGCACAAATCCCCCTATATCCTCCTTCGATTCCAAGGCAAAAGGCTCCCTTTTAGCATCCTTCGATTTGCACTTTTTGCCTCTTATATGTCTCTTTTGAATCTGGACATTTTCGCCTCCTACATGCACCTTTCGTTTGGGCATTTGGTTCTTTCAGTACAAGCTACTGGTCACACCCTTTGTTTGGGCACATGAATCCTTCAACACAAGGTTTTGGTAAAGCCTTTCATTTGGGCATTTGACTCCCTTCATGTTTGCTTTGTTTGGGCACATGAACCTTTCAGTACAAGCTACTGGTCACACCTTTCATTTGGGCATGTTGGTTCCCTTCATACAAGCTTCGTGTGAACATAGATCTTTTTCATGTTTGGCATGAAGTCATAAGACAGGGACCCCCTATGTACACTCTTTCGTTTGGCCACATGTGACCCATGTAATGCCCGTAACTTAATTATTTAATTAAATTATTTTTGGAATATTTGTGAAGTTGTGTTATGATGATAGTTGATGTGTTATTGTTATTGGATTTATTTATTCTATTAAGTTGTGGAATAATATTAGAATGATAATATTATTTGATGTGGGCTTGTTTTAAAGAATAGAAGTAGTGGGAGGGGTGTAGGAGTTTTAGGCCCATTAAGGCATAATAAGAATTATAGGGTTATTATATTAGTTTTTAGAAATAATAAGGAAAAAGAAGAAGCATTAAGAAGAGAGGGAAATAAGGGTTGGAAGAAGAGAAAGAGAACATGAAAGTTGCAGAAAAGAAGGAAAAGAGACAGAACAGAAATTAACCGTAAAAGTTGTAGAGCAACCTTCAATCCAAGGTAAGGGAGGGTTTCTGACTCTATAATAGGGTTTATGATGAGTAGTATGTGGGATTAGATGTAAAAAGTTGTCTTGTTTATGATTTGAATGTATATGTTGTTGTATGATGAAGATCAATGATTTAGAGATGAGTAATGATGCCCTGATGTTGTATAATTGATGTAGAAATATAGGATAATTATAATTGATGATTACCTATGATTAGAGGATGTTTTTAGGGCCTAAGGCAGGGAAACCATGGTAAAAACGCAGTGAAATCGCATAAAATATTTATGACAGAACAGTATGTGTCGACCCCAAAAGCCATGCGTCGATACATGAAGGCTTTTAGACTCAGGATGAGTCGATACGATGGAGCATGCGTCGATCCATGCAGTGTTGCATACTCAGTATGAGACTATACAAAGGGATTACGCATCGACTCGTGCAGGAATTTTAGCCCAGTACGCATCGACTCAAAACATTATGCGTCGACTCATGTAGTCTGATTTTTGGCAAATTCGTTTCTGAAGGCTATAACTTGAGTTTCCGGACTCCGTTTAAGGTGCCGTTCGAAGCGCTGGATAGCTAACACGATGAACTTCATTCTTAAGGATTAAAATTAAGGATAAGAGAAATAATCCTAGTACCCAATTTAGGACTAGAGTTAGCTTCCCGCGTTAAAGCTTTATGACAATTTTGTGAAGTATGATGAGGACAAGACGATTATAGATTATTGTTTAGTTCATAACAATAAGATTAATGATGATAATGATGTAGTATTACAGAATAGAAATAGGTAGAGGTTTGGTAATTTAGAGATAAGCCTTAGATGATTAATTAATTATAGGCATTATCATGATTGTAGGCCTATGGCTAGTGTTGCGAGATTGTCGATATATCGTTGTATTATTATTGTGGCTGAGTTGATGTATAATTATGTTGATGAATTACGTTGATGAAATTATGTTGATGAATTATGCGATGAATTATGTTGATGACTTATGTTGATGAATGATGTTGATGAATGATGTTGAGATGCCTCTAATAATTGGCAGCTATTAAGATGTAGGCTTCTGGCCAACGATTATGTTGTGTTGAGATGTTGTTAATTATGGTTGTTGTTATTACATTCATGATTGTGTCGCATACATTGCATTTCAAGATGGAGCTGATGCTCGTTAAGATGGCCTGTATTGGCGAATATTAAGATGAAGGCTTATGCCTTGTTGATGCCTCTATTTATTGGCAATTATTTTGAGATGGGAGTTCTGCTCCAATGGTACCACATGCATTTGCATAGTATTGAGTCGCATTATATAATTGGATAAAGAAGTTGTGAATTGATGCGGTAAATGTGTATATTGTTGGTACTCCATTGCGATTATTGTTGTTTATACGATGAGAAGTGGTGATGTTATGTGATCTAATTGAATATATTATTGATAATATGTTTTATTATATTGTTAGATATCTCACCCCTTCTGTTTGAATGTTACCCTTACGTTGGTAACATGCAGGTAATTCAGAGTGAAGGCAGTATATCTTCGGTAGTTTGAGTCAGTGTCATTGCTCTAATACGTAACACTCAGGGGGATGAACGCTTGTAGCTTTTAGTTATTGATTATTTCAGTTTTTGAACTTTAATTTGCTTGTTGCTAAGTATGCATTATTTTGAAGTTATTGTAATTGTTGGACAAAGATGTTATTATGATTCTACTGCATAGTTATTCAAGTTGTTGAATTAAGAGATTAAATTATTATATTGATGGTTCATCCGAAGTTTTAAAGTGTTATGTATCCACGTTGAATGCAATGTGTTTTTAAATTTGAATTTGTGGCATCCTGATTCAATTGCATGAATTTTATAACTCTTACATTTATAATTATCGGGTAGAATTGGGGTGTTACAAAGTTGGTATCAGAACAAAGGTTGGTTCATCCGACCAAGTTGTCGAGTCGTAGTTGTCTAACAATCGAGTATTTTTAATTTGAGTTCTAACCGTTGTTATGTTGTAGTGATAAGTTGAGATGGCTGGAAGGAATGATGTTGCACTTGCTGCTGCTTTAGAAGTAATGGCGCATGCGATGGAGAATCAGCCAAATGCTGACGGGAATGCTGGATCTCGTAGTTTGGCGACTTTCCAGAGAGAGAATCGGCCTACCTTCAAGGGAAAGTATGATCCTGATGGAGCATTGGATTGGTTGAAAGAGATTGAGAGAATCTTATGTGTGATGGACTGCACTCCAGCGCAGAAGGTTCGGTATGGTACACATATGCTAGCAGTTGAGGCTGATGACTGGTGGCTAGAGACTTGTCAGAGATTGTAAGCTGCAGGTGAAAATGTCACTAGGGTTGTGTTCCATAGGGAATTTCTGAGGAAGTACTTTCCTGAAAATGTTCGTGGTAAGAAGGAGATTGAATTCCTTGAGCTGAAGCAAGGGAATATGTCGGTTGTTGAGTATGCTGCAAAGTTTTCTGAGTTGGCTAAGTTTTATCCGCACTACGATGAGGCAGATGCTGAGTTTTCGAAGTGTATCAAGTTTGAGAACGGGTTGCACCCATAGATCAAGAAAGCAGTTGGATACCAGGAGATCTGTGTCTTTGCTGATTTGATTGATAGTTACAGGATTTATAAAGAGGATAATAATGCTCATTACAAGATTATCAGTGAGAAGAGGGGTAAGTACCAACAGAATCGTGGTAAGCCTTATGATACCCCAGCTGGTAAAGGTAAACAGAAAGCTGCTCAGGGTCAGAGGACTAGTGGGGGAGATGCTCCTACTGGTGTGGTTTGTTTTAAATATGGGAAACCTGGGCATAAGAGTAGTGTGTGTACTGCTGAAGTAAAGAGGTGTTTCTGTTGTGGTAAGAATGGACATGTTGTATCTGAGTGCAAACATAAGGATGTGATTTGTTTCAATTGTAGTGAAGAAGGGAACATTGGTAGTCAGTGTCAGAAACCAAAGAGGGCGCATGAAAGTGGCAAAGTGTTCGCTTTGGTTGAGGATCAGATAGCTGTTGAGGACAGACTTATCAGAGGTACATGTTTCATTAATAGTACTCCTTTAATTACTATTATTGATACTGGTGCTACTCATTGCTTTATTGCTGCTGATTATGTTGAAAGATTGAGTCTTATGTTGTCTTCTATGAATGGAGAAATGGTCGTCGATACTCCAGCCAAGGGGCCGGTGACTACTTCTTTTGTGTGTTTAAAGTGTCCCTTGTCGATCTTCGATAGAGACTTTGTTGTTGATTTGGTTTGTTTACCGTTAAGAGGTTTGGATGTGATTTTGGGTATGAACTGGTTAGAGCATAATTGTGTTCATATTAACTGTTATGACAAGTCTGTGAGGTTTTCTACTCCTGAAGAAGAGGAAGATAGTCTGTTGTCTGCTAGACAGTTGAGGAAGTTGATGCAAGAAGAAGCACATATGTTCTCGTTGATGGTGTCACTATCTGTAGAGGCTCAAGCTATAATTGAGGAATTGCAGGTGGTGTGTGAATTTCCTGATGTTTTCCCTGATGAAATTCCTGATGTACCGCCAAAGAGGGAATTTAAATTTGCAATTGATCTTGTACCTGGTACCAGACCTGTGTCTATGGCACCATACAGGATGTCTGCATCTGAATTGTCGGAGTTAAAGAAGAAATTGGAAGAGTTACTTGAAAATAAGTTTGTAAGACCAAGTGTATCATCGTGGGGAGCTCCAGTGTTGTTAGTAAAGAAGAAAGATGGAAGTATGAGGCCTTGTGTTGATTATAGATAGCTGAATAAAGTGACGATTAAGAACAAGTATCCGCTTCCAAGAATAGATGACTTGATGGACCAATTGGTGGATGCTCGTGTGTTTAGTAAGATTGATTTGAGGTCGGGTTACCATCAGATTAGAGTGAAGGATGAAGATATCTAGAAGACGGATTTCAGAATGCGTTATGGATATTATGAGTATTCAGTGATGCCTTTCGGTGTTACTAATGCGCCGTGAGTATTCATGGAATACATGAATTGTATCTTTCATACTTATCTATATCGGTTCGTGGTGGTGTTTATTGATGATATTTTGATTTACTCTAAGTCAGAAGAAGAGCATGCAGAACACTTAAGAGTAGTATTGCAAGTTTTGAAAGAGAAGAAGTTGTATGAAAAGTTGTCCATGTGTGAGTTCTGGTTAAAGGAGGTTAGTTTTCTTGGTCATGTAATCTCAGGTAGTGGCATTGTTGTAGATCCATCGAAGGTTGATGCGGTGTTGCAATGGGAAACTCCGAAGTAAGCTACTGAGATTAGGAGCTTTTTGGGATTAGTTGGTTACTATAGAAGGTTTATCGAAGGTTTTTCTAAGTTGGCACTTTTTTTAACTGAGTTAACTTGTAAAGGTAGAGCTTTTGTGTGGGATGTTCAGTGCGAAGAAAGTTTTACAGAATTGAAGAAGAGGTTGACATTGGCTCCGATTTTGATGTTGCCAAATCCAGGAGAGCCTTTTGTGGTATATTGTGATGCTTCTAAGATGGGTTTAGGAGGTGTGCTTATGCAGAATGATAAGTTAGTTGCTTATGCATCAAGGCAGTTGAGGACTCATGAGAAGAACTATCCTACGCATGATTTAGAGCTTGCTGCAGTTGTCTTTATGTTGAAAATTTGGAGGCATTATCTTTATGGTTCTAGATTTGAAGTGTTTAGTGACCATAAGAGCTTAAAGTATTTATTCAGTCAAAAGGAGTTGAATATGAGGCAACGGAGATGGTTGGAATTGTTAAAGGATTATGATTTCGGTTTGAATTATCATCCAGGAAAAGAGAATATGGTAGTTGATGTGTTGAGTCGAAAGAATTTACATATGTCGGCAATGATGGTTAAAGAGTTGGAAATAATTGAACAGTTCAGAGATATGAGCTTAGTTTGCGAGATTACGCGACAGAGTGTTATGTTAGGTATGTTGAAGATTAATAATTAATTTCTAGACAGTATCAAAGAAGCTCAGAAGTTGGATGTGAAACTGGTATATTTGATGGTTGGGATTGATCAGTCTAAGAATAATGAATTTAAGCTATATGCACAAGGTGTGTTGAGATTTCGTAACCGGATTTGTATTCCTGATGATGCTGAGATGGAGAAAGTGATACTTGAAGAGATTCATAGAAGTAAGTTGAGTATTCATCCAGGAGCTACAAAGATGTATCAAAATTTGAAAGGTTTGTTTTGGTGGCCTGGAATGAAGAGTGATGTGGCTCGGTTTGTATACGCATGTTTGACTTGTCAGAAGTCGAAAGTTGAACATCAGAAGCCTGTAGGGTTGATGCAACCATTAGAAGTTCTATAATGGAAATGGGATAGCATTTCGATGGACTTTGTGACGGGGTTACCTAATACTATAAGAGGACATGATTCAATCTGGGTGATTGTTGATAGGCTTATGAAATCAGCTCATTTTATTCCTATTAACATCAGTTTTCCAGTGTCAAAGTTGGCTGAGCTTTACACTAGTGTGATTGTGAAGCTACATGGTGTTCCTTTGTGCATTGTGTCAGTTAGAGATCCAAGATTTACTTCTGATTATTGGAAGAGTTTGCAAGAAGCATTGGGTTCTAAGTTGAGGTTGAATTCGGCGTATCATCCTCAGACAGATGGTCAGACTAAGCGGACTATCCAATCATTGGAAGACTTGCTGAGGGAATGTGTTCTTGAGCAGGGAGGTTCGTGGGATACTTACCTTCCGTTGATAGAGTTCACTTATAATAACAATTACCGTTCTAGTATTGGGATGGCACCTTTTGAAGCGTTGTATGGTCGAAGATGTAGAACTCCTTTATGTTAGCATGAATCTGGTGAAAGTGTAGTACTTGGACCTGAACTTGTTCGTGAGACTACTGAGAAGGTGAAGTTGATCCGAGAAAAGATGAAAGCTCCCCAAAGTAGATAGAAGAGTTATCATGACAAGCGAAGGAAATATTTATAATTTCAAGCGGGTGACCATGTGTTTTTTAGAGTAACACCTGTGACTGGTGTTGGGAGAGCATTGAAGTCTAAGAAGCTCACTTCTTGTTTTATTGGACCATATCAGATTTCAGAGAGAGTGGGGAATGTGGCTTATAGAGTGGCTTTACCGCCTAATCGTTCGAATTGGTATGATGTGTTTCACGTGTCACAACTCTGGAAGTATATTTCAGATCTATCTCATGTGATTCATATGGATGATGTGCAAGTACGGGATAACCTTACGGTGGAGACGATGCCTGTACGGATCATGGATCGTGAAACAAAGACTTTGAGGGGTAAAGAGATTGCTTTGGTTAAATTGGTTTGGCTAGAAGCTGCCGGAGAAAGCATGACTTGGGAGTTGGAGGGCAAGATGCGAGACTCTTATCCTGAGTTATTTGATTAAGGTAAATTTTTTAGGACGGGAATATTCTAAGTGGGGGAGAGTTGTAACGCTCGTAATTTAATTAATTATTTAATTAAATTATTTTTGGAATATTTTTGAAGTTGTTTTATGATGATAGTTGATGTGTTATTGTTATTGGATTTATTTATTCTATTAAGCTGTGGAATAATATTAGAATGATAACATTATTTGATGTGGGCTTATTTTAAAGAATAGAAGTAGTAGTAGGGGGTGTAGGAGTTTTAAGCCCATTAAGGCATAATAAGAATTATAGGGTTATTATATTAGTTTTTAGAAATAATAAGGAAAAAGAATAAGCAGTAAGAAGAGAAGGAAATAAGGGTTGGAAGAAGAGAAAGAGAACGTGAAAGTTGCAGAAAAGAAGGAAAAGAGGCAGAACGGAAATCAACCGGAAAAGTTGTAGAGCAACCTTAAATCCAAGGTAAGGGTGGGGTTCTGACTCTATAATAGGGTTTATGATAAGTAGTATGTGGGATTAGATGTGAAAAGTTGTCTTGTTTATGATTTGAATGTATATGTTGTTGTATGATGAAGATCAATGATTTAGAGATGAGTAATGATGCCCTAATGATGTATAATTGATGTAGAAATATAGGATAATTATAATTGATGATTACCTATGATTCGAGGATGTTTTTAGGGCCTAAGTAAGGGAAACCATGGTGAAAACATAGTGAGATCGCAGAAAATATTCATGACAGAACAATATGTGTCAACCCCAAAAGCCATGTGTCGATACATGAAGGCTTTTAGACTCAGGATGAGTCAATATGAAGGAGCATGCATCGATCCATGTAGTGTTGCAGACTCAGTATGAGTCGATACAAAGGGATTACGCTTCGACTCATGCAGGAATTTTAGCCCAATACGCGTCAACTCAAAACATTATGCGTTGACTCATGTAGTCTGATTTTTGGCAGATTCGTTTCCTAAGGCTATAACTTGAGTTTCCGGACTCCGTTTGAGGTGTCGTTTGAAGCGTTGGATAGCTAACATGATGGATTCATTCTTAAGGATTAAAATGAAGGATAAGAGGAATAATCCTAGTTCCCAATTTAGGACTAGAGTTAGCTTCCCGCGTTAAAGCGCTATGACAATTTTGTGAAGTATGATGAGGATAAGACGATTATAGATTATTGTTTAATTCATAACAGTAAGATTAATGATGATAATGATGTAGTATTACAGAACAGTAATATGTAGAGGTTTGGTAATTTAGAGATAAGCCTTAGATGATTAATTAATTATAGGCATTATCATGATTGTAGGCCTATGGCCAACGTTGCTGGATTGTCGATCTATCGTTGTATTATTGTTGTGGCTGAGTTATTGTAAAATTATGTTGATGAATTACGTTGATGAAATTATGTTGATGAATTATGCGATGAATTGTGTTGATGACTTATGTTGATGAATGATGTTGAGATGCCTCTAATAATGGGCAGCTATTAAGATGTAGGCTTCTGGACAACGATGATGTTATGTTGAGATGTTGTTAATTATGGTTGTTATTATTACATTCATGATTGTGTCGCATACATTGCATTTCAAGATGGAGCTAATGCTCGTTAAGATGGCATGTATTAGCAAATATTAAGATGAAGGCTTATGCCTTGTTGGTGCCTCTATTTATTGGCAATTATTTTGAGATGAGAGTTCTGCTCCAATGGTACCACATGCATTTGCATAGTATTGAATCGCATTATATGATTACATAAAGAAGTTGTGTATTGATACGGTAAATGTGTATATTGTTGGTACTCTGTTGCGATTATTGTTTTTTATACGATGAGAAGTGGTGATGTTATGTGATTTAATTTAATATATTATTTATCATACATTTTATTATATTGTTAGATATCTCACCCCTTTTGTTTGAATGTTACCCTTACGTTGGTAACGTGCAGGTAATCTAGAGTGAAGGTAATATACCTTCGGTAGTTTGAGCCGGTGTCATTGATATGATACGTAACACTCGGGGGGATGAACGCTTGTTGCTTTTAGTTATTGATTATTTCAGTTGTTGAACTTTAATTCGTTTGTGGCTAAGTATGCATTATTTTGAAGTTGTTGTAATTGTTGGACAAAGATGTTATTATGGTTCCGCTGCGTAGTTGTTCAAGTTGTTGAATTAAGAGATTAAATTATTATGCTGATGGTTCATCCGAAGTTTTAAAGTGTTATGTATCCACGTTGAATGCAATGTGTTTTTAAAGTTGAATTTGTGGCATCTTGATGCAGTTGCATGAATTTTATAACTCTGATTTACATTTATAATTGTCGGGTAGAATTGGAGTGTTACAACCCCTGGCAGGCAAGCCTTCGATTGGACAAGAGCCACCTTCACACAAAGCTTCAATTGGAGTTTTGGTTTCCTTCGAATAAGCATCTTTCGAACCCAACTGTGGATCCTTCAAAGCAGTCTTCTTTAGTACATTTCTAGAACTCTTCGACACAAGTGGAAAATAGGATTTTTGAAAGAACATTGATCAAATCTATGGGCCATGCTACATGATCTTACTTTACAGGCTTTAATGCTTGTATTTCACTCCATAATTAATTGTTTACATTTTAGATTAAGCTATTGTCCAAGTGATTAAGCCTTTGTCCGAAAGTTTTTTCTTATGAAAGTGAACTTGCTAGTACAAATCCTGTCCCAAGCTCATGCTTTGCTTAAATCCTGTTTGCACTCCACCATAAGTCAGGGAATCCAGCCCCTTTTAACCAACAACTTCAGTACTTCACCTTGGGATCTTGGAAAATCTAACATAGCTTAATATTCACGTTTCAGCCAAGCCACATCTTTGTTCAAACTCCCAAACCTTTTCTCTATAAATAGAGAAACCATTGACAAAGAAATGGTCCAAATTTTTGCTAGAGAGAAAAATCATAAAAATCCTCAAACACTCAAACTCTCCCATATTCTCAAATTCTCCAACATTCTCAAACCTTCAAAACTCTAAGATTTTTTCATAAAAAAACCTCAGTAGTGCACCATTCGATTCACTTCCCCTAAACTGTAGCAACCTTCGATTCACTCATCACCATCATATACTCTATTTCGATTCAGTGACTGCCCAAACCAAGCAGTAACTGAACTAGCGTCAGGAAGATTCCAGTGAAGCTCCCTCTATCATCAAAGAAGTCACCTACAACTCTTTTGATTAAGCACTTCAAAAGGTAAGTTCACTCTAAACTTGGAACTCTTTCATTTAAATATCATGTGCACATGCCAATAAAGAAAAATGTAGATATTTCTAGACCATGTTTTAACTTTCGATTCTGACTGCCCATATGCTGAAAACTCAACCTTAATTAGTTAGGCTTTGGACTTTGAGATCCATTGGTTTTTTGTGCTAACCCCTGGACTGTAGTTATGTTTGGATGTTTCACTTTAAGAGCTTAAGACAGGTTTGTTATACCCTTCGATTGGCTAGATGTACAAGCCTTTCGAATCACAATCTGAGGGCTTAATATGCTTACAAGGAGTCAGCAAGGAGCTTGTGGCAAAGCCAGAACCTTGCTGCTTCTAAGCCTCAAACGAAAGACAGAACCTTGTTGTTTCCAGGCCTCAGACGAAAGACAGACCTTGCTGCCTCCAAGCCTCAGACGGAAGACAGAACCTTGCTGCCTTTAAGCCTCAAATGATAGACAAAACTATGCTGACTTCCAGGCCCATACGAAAGGCGTGCCCACACTGATTCTAACCCTCAATTGAAGGAGACAGAAAGGCAAATCAAAGGGCATGACTCCACTGACTCCAGACCCCAAATCGAAGGAAGCCAAAAAATGCAGAATCGAAGGGCGTTTTTGCCTGAATCGAAAGACCCATTTTTCTTGCTTTTATTTTTATTTATTGCATTTATATTTTCATGCTATTCAATATGGTTGTAATAGTGTAGGATTTTATCTTTTTGCATTTTATTACTTTTGTATGCTTGCTAGTAAAATAGGGAATGTATGGCAAGATAAAAATCAATAAGTAGACAACCCCTAATCAAAGATTAAATGCATGCAAATCAAACACACTATTCACATATGCACCCCTAGGGTTAACTCCACTTATTGCCTAAAAATGGTCATGTTATGCATGTGAGACGTCTTAGCAAAAACAATCAAAATACAAGATCATAGTCCCTTTATGACGCTATGAATGTTGCCTTACAAATGATCTTAGTCCCTCAAAAGAAATGCTAAGATATCTCACAATATTTCTATCATGACTATATGATGACCCACGCCTGTCCCTTTACATCCAAAGATAAAACTTCTTATCAATCAATGGTAAGATAGTAATATCAAAGGAAGAGAGAAACGAACAAAAGACTTTTGAGTAAAGTAGAATATTCCTAGTTGCTTGCTCATTTTCAAAACAAACATCTTTTCCAAACACACATTAAACACTTTCAAAGCATGAAATATTTTCAAAAGTCCAACACTTTGTATACATTCTTATAAAGACAAGAATCATTATACAGTTTGCCTAAACGAAGGCACTTTTCACAAATACTTTCAAAAACCACCACAAAGCACACTTTCAAACAAAAGCAATGATCTAGCAAGAAACTAATAGCCCATAGATAACTATGGATGAAAAGGGTGCTAACACCTTCCCTTTTCATAATCTACCCCCCGAACTCAAGAAAATAATCTCAAAGGTCTTTCACTCTTTCTTTTATTTGGATAAAAGAAAAGTCGGTGGCGACTCTTGCTATCTGCAATAATTGTGATCAAACGCAAAACATCTCAAGTCAGTTCTCCCACCGCGTTACAATAATATAATCCTTATTTTCCTTTATTTTCTGTTTCTCTCCTCACTAAAAGTGTCTTACGCACTAACATATTGTACTCTGCTTACTTGGGTCTACTTACTTAAACAAAAATATGAAGTTAGTCATGTGTTTCCTCAATTTACCTCCATGTCTATAAATCAATTTGGTATGAGTCTTAAGAGGATATGGTCTGATAATTCCAAAGATTACTTTAATCGTAATCTTAATTCTTTGTGTCATAATGAAAGTATCATTCATGAACCTTTGTGTGTTAAAATTCCCTTAATAAAATGACATTGTTGAGACAAAAAATAAGTATTTTTAGACCAATCACATGCTATTATATTTCAAAATAAATTTCCCAAGAAATAATAGGTTGAGGCTCTTTTAAATGCATCATATCTCATAAATCATTTTCCTTCTATTGTCCTTGCCTTCAAAACTGTTTTGGAAGTCTTATCCTCGTTCTATCTCAATGTGTCCACCTCTAGTAACCTCACTCCTAGAATATTTGGGTGCACATCATCATCCATATTTATAGTGATGGTAAAGTGAAACTTGATCCTAGAGTCTTAAAGTATGTCTTCATAGGATATTCTTCCACCCAAAAAGGTTATAAATATTATCTTCCACCATCTCATAAATTATGTCTCTAGAGATATCACTTTTTATGAACAAGAAAGTTATTTTGTTGAATCTCATCTTCAGCGGAAGAACGTAAATAAAGAAGTCTCTCTTGCTTCGTGACCTTACTCTCAAACCAAAAGTTGATGTTGAAACTAATAGTGATAATGTTAGAACTGAACTTGATTTTGAAAAGATGAAAATGTTGAAACCAATGTAAGATATGGGAAGAATTTAATATACACAAGAAGAAAGATTATTACTGAATTTACTCATATCTAAGACTCTCATCCGACATTACATGAGGTAAATTCTATTAGCCCTTCAAACTCTAATGATTCAATTTAAGAATATTCTCATTAACATGATCTAGAATGTGACTCAAGTCCACTACCACTACCATCATACTATAAAGATTTAAATCTTCCAATTTCCCTTAGAAAAGATACTAGAAATTATACTGAAAGCCACTTTACCTTTTATCCAACTACCTAAGCTTTGAACACGTTTCACTTATCCATAAATTCTTTCTCACCAATCTGAACACTATAACAATACATACCCCTCTATTTGAGGAATTTTCTGACAGGAAATGGAGGCATTCGATAAGAACAATACTTGGAAATGGGTTTCTCTACCAAATGAAAAAAAATTATAAAGTGCAAATGGGTATACACTGTTAAATACAAGGCGTATGTGTCTACTGAGAGATAGTAGGCAAGATTGATAGCCAGAAGATTAACTCAAACTTATGGACTAGATTATTCACAAAATTTTTTTCCAATTGCAAAAATGAATACTATTAAAGTGATATTATCACTAACAGCTAATTACAATTGAAACTTAAACCAATTTAGTGTGAAAAATACATTCTTTTACGGTGAACACGAAATTTTATTTTATATGAATGTACCTCCTAAATTTTACGAACATATTATCACCAACACTATGTGCAAATTAAATAAAAATTATATGAGTTAAAACAATCACCACGAAACTAATTTAAAAGATTTACTAAAGTAACGATAGGTTTAGACTTTAATAAAAATTTATCATTCAACTATTACATATCAATATAATTTAGTCAAAATTTAGTCAAATATACCATTATTATTATTAATTATAAAATTATTTTAATCTAAAAGTATACCTCTAACTTTTTCTTATTCTATTACCATTCAAATTTTCTTTTATCATATTCGTATTTTATCATGTGCATGCATTCGTTTAATAATTAATTATAAACATTATAAAGTTTCTATAAATTAATTCTAAAATTTGTAACATTTTTTTAATAATTTCAGTTTAAAAATAAAAAAATACATTTATTAATTGATTACATTGATAGATATTTGTTACTTCCTCCCTCCTAATAAACCTCTCATTTGTACTTTTTGTATGTTTTAAAATAAATATCTTTTTAAAAGAAAAGAACGTGCTCTATTTCTTTGTCCCTCCGCCATCTTCCAAAAGAGTCCACCAACCATTAATCAAACATTCAAGTCTCACTCTGACAGCAATCTTTCATCTCACTCTATCTTCACAATCCATCATTCATCCATAACCACAACCTCGTAACAACAACAACAACAACCTTAAACAAACACAATACACCAAAATCTGTCGACCATTCTTTCCTTAACATGGGTTCTGATACTTTCTCTGCAACAAAACCATCACCAATTCCAACACAAGATCAAGAAGAACACGACTCACAATCATCACCTTCACTAGCTCTTCTCTCTTTCAACACCGAACAAAACGCTTCACCTTCTTCTTCTTCTTCCTCCCACAACAAATCCCTCTTCATCTCCCTCATCATCATCACCACCATCTCCCTCTCAGCAGCATCAGCCTTCGCATTTCTCTTCTTCTCATCGTCATCTTCTCCACCACCACCAGCAACCACTGACAACAACACCTCTCCCTTCAACAACCTATCCCGTCCTCTCACCAAACTCAAACACCCCGTTGTCCTTCTAATCTCTTCCGACGGTTTTCGATTCGGTTACCAATTCAAAACCTTCACTCCTTCTATCACTCGTTTGATTTCAAATGGAACAGAAGCTGAAACAGGCTTAATCCCTGTTTTCCCATCCTTAACTTTCCCTAATCATTACTCCATCGCTACTGGTCTCTACCCAGCTTATCATGGAATCATCAACAACCATTTCATAGATCCAATCTCCGGTGATCAATTCTACATGGGCAGCCATGACCCCAAATGGTGGCTTGGTGAACCCATATGGGAAACTGTGGTAAACAATGGGTTGAAAGCTTCTACATATTTCTGGCCTGGTTCTGAGGTAAACAAAGGTACATGGAATTGTCCTGCCAAATATTGTTTACATTATAATGCTTCTGTTTCTTTCGAGAATAGGGTTGATTCTATTTTGAAGTATTTCGATTTTCCGAGTCACGAAATTCCTGATTTTATGACACTTTATTTTGAGGATCCTGATCATCAAGGTCATAAAGTTGGATCTGATGATCCTGAGATTACAAAAGCTGTTTCCAGGATTGATAGCATGATAGGTAGGTTGATTAGTGGTTTAGAACAAAGAGGAGTTTTTGAGGATGTTACTATTATTATGGTAGGTGATCATGGAATGGTTGGTACTTGTGATAAAAAGTTGATTTTTCTTGATGATTTAGTTTCTTGGATTGATATACCTGAAAGCTGGGTCATTTCGCATACGCCGGTACTCGCGATTCGTCCGGCTTCTGGTTTTGATTCATCAGATGTTGTTGCGAAGATGAACGAAGGGTTAAGTTCGGGGAAAGTTGTGAATGGGGAGAATTTAAGGATGTATCTGAAGGAAGATTTGCCTAGTAGGCTTCATTATGCGTCGAGTGATCGGATTCCGCCGATTATTGGTCTGATTGGAGAAGGGTTTAAGGTAGAGAAAAAGAAAAAGAAGAGTCAAGAATGCGGCGGATCGCATGGTTATGACAATTCGTTTTTCTCGATGAGGAGTATTTTTATTGGACATGGTCCTCAATTTGCAAGAGGGAGGAAGGTACCTTCTTTTGAGAATGTTGAAATTTATAATTTGGTTACTTCTATTCTTAAGATAAAGGGTGCTCCTAATAATGGATCTACCTCATTTGCAGAATCTGTTCTTTTGTCTTCTGCATAGATAGATAGATAGATAGGACTATATCAATTTTTGTAGGTACAATTATTTGATTGCTGAGATGAATCATGAATCATACTCATTTTATACCAGAATCAATCATTTGTAGTTCTTGATCTCAGAAGATTATCAGTTCTTGAGAGCCACTTGTATAATTTGAAAACCACAAATTGAGGGTAGATTTGTATTATTTGTGTAATTTGAACTCTTCAAACAATAGAATCTATGTGATCCTTCAAGCAACAGGGTCCGGGGAGACACTACTGACTGTGAAATCAAGGATGTCGCTTTTAGTGTGCCTGTGTTTGGTTTTTGCGGCGAAAAAAATTGATTATGAGTGAATTGATTTCGTCAAATTGATTCTGACAAAAATTGAGTTAACGGAAAGTTGTTTGCACTCAATAGATTAGATTCATGTAAAAGTGAGTTGAAGAGCTATATTTCAATGTAAAATTGTGTTTAAATTTAAAAGCTACAAATCTTATTTTCAAGTAGAATGAATTATGTAAAGCAAAATCAAATCTACTCGCGACCAATCAAACAAATTAAAATAAATCTACACATGTAGAATCAATTCTAAGTGTTCCAACCATTCAACCAAACATATACTTAGGTGGTCTGTTGGTTTTATCTTTAATAAAATAGAGTCTTTTTTGTATTTTCAAAAATAATTTTTATAAATTTGTCTTTTATAATATTTAAAAAAATTAAATTCATTTTTCTTAAAATTAAAAGACTAATTTTAACCTTTCATAACATAAATATATATCATGAAGATTAAAATATATTTGAAATTATATTTTTTTCATTTTAAAATGATTTTTATTAAAAATTATTTAAAATAGTTTTAAATTTAAGTGATATTTTTAAATTTTAATATAAAAAATTATAATAAAATGATAAAATATTTAAGGTTTAAATAGTTTTTTTTGTCCTTGTAAGTTGGTGTATTTTTTATTTTTGTTGTCCCCGTATCTTATTTTTCTTGGAAATAATCGTTGAATGTTAATTTTTTTTTTTTAATTTTAGTCTCTAAAGTTAAAATCTGCAAGAAAATTCGAAACAAAATCGGCAAGAAACATGCATATTTTCCCGTGAATTTTATCTTTAGAGATTAAAATTAAAAAGATTTTAACATTCAAGAATTATTTCTAAGAAAAATAAAATACAGAGACGAAAATAAAAAGTATGTCAACTTAAATGGACCAAAAGATTATTTAAGGCAATATTTAAAATATTATTTTAAGAATAACAATTTAAATTAATTTTTCATTTGAAACTTTAAAAAAAAAATTCTTACAAATTTCTTGTGTTATGAAGTTAATCAATATAATATAGACATGAATGAGAGAAAAATAAGAGAGAAAGTGATATTCTATTATATTCTTCAAAGAAGTTATTTTTACATTGAAATGTAGTTCTTATTTATAGGACATTAGGAAGATGAAAAATTATAACACTCGAGAGGAAATAACAAGATGGAAAGACATGAATACATGGACATCCACTTTAATATTTATTTATAACACTCTTTGTTATTTAATTTAGTTACATAATTGTTATGTAGCAGAGTTAGCAAAAATAAATAACAGCAGAGACTATTTGTTATTTACCAAAGTAAACAAATTGTAGATTAGCATATATAGCAGGTATGATTAATAGATGACAAAGTCAATATGCTTTAGCAGGGACAATTATTAAGTTGTTGTATCAATATTATTGTTAATCGCGAAGTTGCCGGTAGTGATGAATTTTGTTGTGTTGCCTCTAATTATTGACAATATCAAGTTGTAGACTTATGGCCAATGTTGAATTGTGTTGAATCATTGTTGAATTAATTGTTGTTGATTGTTACTACATTCATACTGTTGTCTCATACATAACATATCAAGTTGGCCTAGATTGGAAAATATAAAGTTGAACGCTTATGCCTTATTGCCGCCTCTATTAATTGGTAAAATTATTAAGTTGGGAGTTTTGCTCCGTTGGTACCACATGCATGTGCATAAAAACGAGTCGCATTCCATGTTACATCTTGAGTTGTTGCAATGATGAATTTGTTGTGATATTATGTTGATGACATAGTTGTAATGGATGTCGTTAAAAGCTATGAAATGGTGATTTTGTATGATCTAATTCTAATATATTATTTATCATACATCTGATTATATTGTTTGATATCTCACCCATTCTGTTTGAATGTTATCCTAATGTTGGTAACATGCAGGTAATCTAGAGTGAAAGCGGTTTACCTTCAGTAGTTTAAGTCGGTGTCATTTCTCTGATACGTAATACTCGGGGGGGGGAGGGGGGGATGAACACTTATTACTCTATTGCTGATTTTACTTCTGTTGCTGAATTTTAAGTTGATTTTTTTTAAGTACTAGTTGTTTAGAAGTTGTTTCAGTTGGATAAAGATGTTACATTCTTTTTAAGTCGAATGTTATGATTCGGCTGCGTAGTTATGAAAGTTGTTGGTTTTAAAAGACTAAGTTATGTTGTTGTTAGTTCATCCAAGTTTTAAGTGTTATGTATCTATTTTAAATGCAATTAAACGTCATTGTTATAAGCCGAATGTGTAGCATCTCATTTATTCGTTAGAAATTTTGAAACTATGATTTCATATAATTTGCTGGATAGAAATGGGGTGTTACATTAGTGGTTTCAGAGCAAGTCGATCCATCCGACCAAGTTGTCGATTCGTAGTTTATCTAACAATTAAGTATTATTAACTTGAGTTCTAATCGTTATTTATGTTGTAGTGATAAGTTGAGATGGCTGGAAGGAATAACGATGCACTTGCCGCTGCTTTGGAAGCGATGGTGCATGCTATGGAGAATCATCTGAACGCTGACGGGAATGCTGGATCTCGTAGTTTGGCGACCTTCCAGAGGGAGAATCCGCCTACCTTCAAGGGTAAGTATGATCCTGACGGAGCGTTGGATTGGTTTAAAGAGATTGAGAGAATATTCTGTGTGATGGATTGCACTCCAGTGCAGAAGGTTCGATATGGTACCCATATGCTAACAGTCGAGGTTGATGACTGGTGGCTAGAGACTTGTCAGAAATTGGAAGCTGCAGGTTAAGATATCACTTTGGTTGTGTTTCTTAGGGAATTTCTGAGGAAGTATTTCACTGAAGATGTTCGTGGTTAGAAGGAAATTAAGTTTCTTGAGATGAAGCAAGGGGGTATGTCAGTTGTTGAATATGCTGCAAAGTTTGTTGAGTTGGCAAAGTTTTACCCGCACTATAGCGAGGAAAATTCTGAGTGTTCAAAGCGCGTCAAGTTTGAGAACGGGCTGCGCCCAGAGATCAAGAAGGCAGTTATATACCAGAAGATTCGTGTCTTTTTCGATTTGATTGATAGTTACAGGATTTATAAAGAGGATAATAATGCTCAGTATAAGATTATCGATGAGAAGAGGGGTAAGCACCAATAAAACCGTGGTAATCCTTACGATGCCCCAAATGGTAAAGGTAAACAGAAAGTTGCTCAGGGTCAGAGAACTAGTGGGGTAGATGCTCTTACTGGTGTGGTTTGTTTCAAATGTGGAAAACCTGGTTATAAGAGCAACGTGTGTACGGCTGAGGTGAAGAGGTGTTTCCGTTGTTGTAAGACTGGACATGTTATATCTGAGTGAAAGCATAAAGAGATGATTTGCTTCAACTGTGGTGAAGAAGGACACATTGGTAGTCATTTCCAGAAACCAAAGAAGGCACAAACCAGTGGAAAAGTGTTTGCTTTGACTGAGAATCAAACGACTAATGAGGACAAACTCATCAGAGGTACATGTTTCATTAATAGTACTCTTTTAATTACTATTATTGATACCGGTGCTACTCATTAATTCATTGTTGCTGACTGTGTTGAAAGATTAGGTCTTATGTTATCTTCTTTGAATGGATAAATGGTCGTCGACATTTCAGCTAAGGGATCAGTGACTACTTCTCTTGTGTGTTTAAAGTGTCCTTTGTCGATCTTCGACAGAGACTTTACTGTTGATTTGGTTTGTTTCCCTTTAAGTGGGTTAGAAGTGATTTTAGGTATGAATTGGTTAGAACATAACTTTGTTCATATTAACTGTTATAATAAGTCAGTGAGGTTTTCTACTCCCGAAGAAGAGGAAGCTGGTCTGTTATCTGCTAGACAGTTGAGGCAGTTGATGCAAGAAGAGGTTCAGATGTTCTCGTTGATGGCGTCGCTATCTGTCGAGAATCAAGCTATAATTAAGGAATTGCAAGTGGTGCGTGAATTTCCTAAAGTTTTTCCTGATGAAATTCCTGATGTACCACTAGAGAGAGAAGTTGAATTTGCTATTGATCTTGTACCTGGTACCAGACCTGTTTCTATGGCACCATACAGGATGTCTACATCTGAATTGGCAGAATTAAAGAAGCAATTGGAAGAGTTACTTGAAAATAAATTTGTAAGACCAAGTGTATCGCCATGGGGAGCTCCAATGTTGATAGTAAAGAAGAAAGATGGAAGTATGAGGCTTTGTGTTGATTATAGGCAATTGAATAAAGTGACGATTAAGAACAAGTATCTGTTTCCTAGAATTGATGACTCGATGGATCAACTGGTAGATTCGATGGTTGGAATAGATCAATCTGGGAATAGTGATTTCAAGTTAGACGTGTAAGGTGTGTTTAGATTTCATAATCAAATCTGTATTCCTGATGATGCGGAGATGCAGAAAGTGATTCTCGAGGAAAGTCATAGGAGCAAGTTGAGAATTCATCTGGGAGCTATAAAGATGTATCATGATTTGAAGAATTTGTTTTGGTGGCCTGGAATGAAGAGTGGTGTGGCTCGGTTTGTGTATGCATGTTTAACTTGTCAGAAGTCAAAAGTTGAACAGCAGAAGCATGCAGGGTTGATGCAACCGTTAGAAGTTCCAGAATGGAAATGTGATAGCATTTCCATGGACTTTATAATAGGGTTACCTAATACTTCAATAGGACATGATTCAATTTAGGTCATTGTTGATAGGCTTATGAAGTCAGATCATTTTATTCCTATTAACATCAGTTTTCCAGTATCAAAGTTGGCGGAGATTTACACTAGTGTAATTGTGAAGCTGCATGGTGTTCCTTTGTGTATTGTGTCAGATAGAGATTCAAGGTTTACTTCTGATTTTTGGAAGAGTTTGCAAGAGGAATTGTGTTCTAAGTTGAGGTTGATTTTAGCGTGTCATCCTCAGACGGATGGTCAAACCGAAAGGACTATTCAGTCGTTAGAAGATTTGTTGAGAGCATGTGTTCTTGAGAAGGGAGGTTCGTGGGATACTCATCTTCCATTAATAGAGTTCACTTATAATAACAGTTACCATTCTAGTATTGAAATGACACCTTTTGAAGCATTGTATGGTCGAAGATGTATAACTCCTCTATGTTGGCATGAGTCTGGATAAAGTGTAGTGCTTGGACCTGAAATTGTTTGAGAGACCACTAAGAAGGTGAAGTTGATTCGAGAAAAGATGAAAGCTTCCCAAAGTAAATAGAAGAGTTATCATGATAGAAGGAGGAAAAAATTTAGAATTTCAAGCAGGTGACCATATGTTTTTGAGAGTCGCGCCTGTGACTGGTGTTGGGCGAGCATTGAAGTCTAAGAAGCTCACTCTTCATTTTATTGGTCCGTATCATATTTCAGACTGAGTTGGAAATGTTGCTTATAGAGTGGCTTTACCTCCTAATATTTCAAATTTGCACGATGTGTTTCATATGTCACAACTCCAGAAGTATATTTCAGATCCATCTCATGTGATTCATATGGATGATGTGCAAGTGCGGGATAGTCTCACTGTGGAGACGATGCATGTGCGAATCGCAGATCATGAAATGAAGACTCTAAGAGGCAAGGAGATTGTTCTGGTGAAAGTATTCTGGTTAGGAGTTGTTGGAGAAAGCATGACGTGGGAGTTGGAAAGCAAGATGTAGGACTCCTATCCCGAGTTATTTGAACAAGTTAAATTTTTTAGGACAAAAATATTCTAAGTGGAGGAGAGTTGTAACGCCCATTTATTTAACTAATTATTTAATTAAATTATTTTCGAATCATTTGTTGAAAGTTGTGAGATGTTGAGAATTGTTGGTATAAGTTTTTAGATTATTATTAATTAATTAATTAGTTGATTAATAATAATAATAATGTTGGAATTAATAGAATAGTCACGTTGGGCCTATTTTATTGGTTGAAAGTAGTAAAGTGGGGGTGTGTAAGTTGAGCCCATTAGGAATAATATTATTAAGTTTTGTTATAATAATAAGAAATTAGGTTAATTAGAAAAATCAAGAAGTCTTAGAGCAATACGTGATAAGTTACAGAGAAGAGGAAAAGGAAAAGAGGCAAAGCTAGGTTCGATCAGAAAATTGTAGAGCGACCTTGTTGTACCCCAATTTTTTTCCTCTAAGATCCCTTCATCCTAACATATTGATTCAATCACAACAAGACCACATTAGGATTTTTGGTTCTCCTCCCTATCTTTAGCTTTTCTCTTTGAGGAATCACCAAGCACCTTGATTTGTTTTTCTTTTGTGATCATTCATGTTTTGTTTTGACTTTCCTTTTAATTAATAAAATGCAATGTTGGTTTGTCTCACTTGTTAATAATGTAGGTAAAGGCAATGTGGCTTAGCAAGTTGATCCATGGGTTCATGAGTTTATTTCTATTCCCTAGTCAATAAAGCTTGAGAAATCCAAACCTCACCATTGAAGTTGTTTTGGAAGAAGTGACATGTCAAGGTTTATTTTGGTTCACCACATTTCAAAGTTATCAAAATTGATTCAAAAGTACAAGGGGTTGATTGAAGAAGTTGTCATGGTTGGACAAGGCCTTGTTCCCATTGGTCACAAGTGCACATTTCTCTCAATTCTCAAGATATGGAAGTGGTTTTGGTTGCTATGAGTTATAATTATCATCCTTAACAACTTATATCTACAAAGCAAAAGTGTTGGTGCAAGAAGGTTGTTCAAAATTGTCAAAGTTCCTCAAAGCATTTTCTTGATCTAGGAGCTAGGGTTTCGAACTTCAAAGAAGTATATCTTGCTCATCTTTTGATATTTGTGAGCTATTACAAAGACATCCTTCTCTTCAAAGGGTTATCAAAAAATAACTTCAAAAGTTTCAAGGAGTTTTCATGTGGAAGAAACTTAATGTTGAAGAAAGATTACAAGTCCTCTAGATGAACCCCCAATTTCTCAGGTGTAACTTCAAATGATCATAACTTGGTCAATTTTTATCACCCCGAACCTATTATTTTTCCATAATTATCTTGAGGGTGTGAACTTTATTCCTTCTTTTATGTGCAAAGTGAGAAAATGGATGGGAAATGCCCTAAGGATACAAAAGATTATAGGTCATTTATGATTTTTTTCCTACTTAAACAATTCATAACTCTCTCAATTTTTGGATATTTTGAATGGTTCAATTCTCAAAATGTCATTTAAGAGGTCTATTTCATTCCATATGTTTTGGCCAAGAGCAATTTCCAAGTGGAAGGCCATGTTTGGATGCAAAACATTATAGGTCACTTTTGAAGAAAAAATTGAAATATTTTTAAGTATGGAAAGTCAACCTTTTCCCTCCAACTTTGACTCATTGCAAATTTCAGCTCAAACAACCATTTGATTCCATTATTTTTCCATTGTAGAGCTTGTAATCTCATCTTTCTAAAGCATCAAGAATCATGCCTTAAGACTCCTTGAGCTGAGAATTCCATTGGATTGAACTTGGTAACTTGGAACTGAAGTTTCTTCATAAGTCAGAATTTGAAATTCATGTTTTGGCTTCTAAACATCAAATTAGCATGCGTTTATGATCTAAACATGTTTAACCAAGTTTCCAAAGTGGATTAGAGCCTTAAAACGCAAGGATTGGATGAGTTTTGATGCAAAATAGATCACACCTTGCTCGTGTATCAGGTTCACACGATTTCCCTCCAAACTTCATCATTTCACACGCTTGAACATTCCATTTGATTCCCTATAGATAGAGGGTCACCCCCCATTAATTTCCTCAAGCTTTGAGATCCTAATACACTCTGTCAAAACATCACACGAACTTCAAATTTTTTAAATCAGTTTATGAGATTCAAGCCTTTTCTTCCAAAATTCTTTTCACATTCATCATTCTTCAGCATCATACAAACTCTCCAGCACTTAAACCAAGCAAAACGAGCCATAATTCAAGCTACAGAAGTCCAGTTTCTGAGCTTCTTTCTTGAACTTCGAAAAGATAGAATTCTCCACCATTTGGATCCAAATAAAGCACTAATTTATTCTACTCTGTCTCCTGATTCTTGTGCTTCTTACAATTTTTAAATCCATTGAGAATTGAGAGAGAAATCTCAAATTGAAGGTGCTTGCTATTTTCTGGGTTTTTTATTCATATCTCTTTGCATACCTTATATAAATTTGGTGCGATGGTGGTGTTAGGATCGTCTTGAAGAGACGAATCCAATGATACTAGTCTGGGATCCTAATTTTTCCATTTGAAGGATCTCACAAAATCTCCATTGCATGGTGTCTAGAGGTTGAAGACGATGACATGTCTCGTCTCAGCCAATGATAGCGTGCCAAACGCTTTAATTTCATTGGTTGTCTTTTTTCTGATCCTATGCATATCTCACTGTTGTACCCAAATTTTTGCCCCTAAGATCCCTTCATCATACCATATTATTTCAATCACAACAAGATCACATTAGGGCTTTTGGTTCCTCCCCTATCTTTAGCCTTGATCTTTTGAGAAGTTACCAAGCACCTTGACTTATTTTCTTTTGTGATCATTTTGCTTTGATTTTCTCTCTAATTAACAAAATACAATATTGGTTTGTCTTACTTGTTAAAAATGTAAGTAAAGGCAATGAGGTTTAGCAAGTCGCTTCATGAGTTCATGAGTTTATTTACATTCCCTAGTCAATAGCTTGAGAAATTCAAAGCTCATCATTGAAGTTGTCTTGGAAGAATTGGTATGGAAGTGGTTTTGGTGGCCATGAGTCTGAAACGACCTGGCGGAACCGTCATCTCGTAATGAGATATCAATGAAGTCGCCACCGAACGTATTTTATCCCGCCGAAAGGGAAAGGTAAACATTGAGAAAACCTGAAAAGGGAGAAACCACGGTCTTTCGACCGAGAGATCAGGTAAGGGAGTCTGTTACGTGAGGGGAAGGTATTAACACCCCACACGCCCGTAGTACTCTACGGTATCCACTCTTGTTGTCTAATCTAATGGGTGTGGTCAAATCCTATGTCTATGGCTTAAAGAACTGAAAAGGGAATGCATGCGAAAGAAAAAAAGAAAACAATGTAGGGAAAATAAAAGTTGTGCTCGGTTGGTCCCTACCCCGTTGCCTACGTATCCCTTTTAAGGAATCAGAGCAGCCGTAGTTCGGCTTATATATCTTTGGTTGGTTTGTGTTTTTTAGTTAAGACAACAAAAAAAATCAAGATGGCGAAACATCGAATGAAACAACAAACAAAATGAGATGGTCAAAGCATCGACTAAATAATAACAAAGTAACATGTCAAAGATGGCGAAACATCAAATGATAAAACATCACACCTAACAATGACATTGAGAGTCAAAGTAGGATAACCAACATATGCGATGGCGAAACATCGACTTCAAACAAATATGCGATGGAGAAACATCGACTAAAAGATAACAAGATAATCATGGAAAAGATGGTGAAACATCGATAAATCAGATGACAAAACATCACACCTAACAATGATATTGAGAATCAAAGTAGGATAACAAACATGTGCGATGGCGAAACATCGGCTAAAAGATTACAAGGTGTCATGGAAAAGATGGCGAAACATCAATAAAATGGATAACAAAAGATCACACCTAACAATGATATTGAGAATCAAAGTAGGATAACAAACATGTGCGATGGCGAAACATCGGCTTCAAACAAATGTGCGATGGCGAAACATCGGCTATAAGATAGCAAGGTTTCATGACAAAGATGGCGAAACATCAATAAACCAGGTTTAAAAACAAAGCCAAGAGGCGTACAAACAAATAGGATTGATTTGTATCTTTTACCTTGAAGAAGGGTTTGAGTTTATTAGAGGTGTTTTATGATTTTCCAAGAAAACAATTTTTGTTTTAAGATGCAAAATGCGAAGAAAGGAAAAACAAATAAGGGAAACTAGCCTAGCACTATCCCTAGTGTTATCATACAATGGTTGACCCTAAGGTTGAGGACAAAGGAAAACCCTAACCTATGTTAGCATACATGGATTCCTACCTTAATCAACATGTTAAAGGAAGCTTAACAAAACTATCCTATAGGGAACATGCAATGAGAGCGAAGTCGTGATCTCAATTTCTAAATTGAGTGACTCATCGATCAACAATTAAAGAAGACAAACAATAAACATCCTATAGGGAACATGCAATGAGAGCGAAGTCGTGATCTCAATTTCTAAATTGAGTGACTCATCGATCAAAAATTAAAGAAGACAAACAATAAACATCCTATATGGAACATGCAATGAGAGCGAAGTCGTGATCTCAATTTCTAAATTGAGTGACTCATCGATCAAAGGCAAACACAACACATGTATCAGACAAAAACCAGAGGGCCTCCTGACATATATCAACAATAGAGATCCCATCATGCAATAAGAGAACTATGAAAAATGAAAATGGAAGAAAGGAAATAGTGCAATACCAAACGGATAACTATCCGTAGAAACTGAGCAAGAATAAAAGAAACCCAGAGAACTTCAAGAAAACTGGCATCAGTAGACAAATCAAGTCAGAAATTACGCCATCAAGATATAAGTATTGAGATTTTCAGATATGAACAGATCCCATGGTCAATGTATAACATTCATAATCACATGTGTATATCCTTCATAGACTATCAAATATGCCAAGCATAAGAGTAGTGCAAACATAACAAATTGTGTTGCACAAATAAAGTGAAACATGATAGCCTCAAGTCAAAAGTGGAAAACTTTTCTCAAAGTACCTCGCACATTCAACAACCAAGTTAGTATTCCCATAAATAAAATGATGATTCACATAAAGGATGGATGATGACACCAAAATGAAATGAGAAAAAACATGATAACAACTAACAAACATTAGTCATGATAGACAGAAAGAAACAAGTGTGTGCACAAATTGGTCAAAAGAATCAGAGGAATGTTGCTTCTTTCTATCACCATATTGAATTGACAATTGAATATCAATCAAGGATCATAGGAGCTTGAGAAGAATATAATCAAAGACCATGAAGGTCAGTAGCAAACATAATTCAATCATGTACAATTAATTCAACCACAGCTCATAAGCACAATAGAAGATGAAGCTCACATAATGCATCAAAAGGTTCAAACATTCAAACATGGGGAAATAAGTGAAATTACTTGAGTCTATTTTGAATAAACATAATAAACATGATCATTAGGTTCCAAATTATAGGCCTCACTCAAGTTCACTGGCCATCAAACAAATTGCAACAGGGCATGCAACATTAATTGGGTACCTTCACTTCAAAAATACATCAAAAATAGAAACAAGGATAAATAAATCAAACCAAAAACTTATTAGCATATTTGAAGTGTGTAGAAGTCAGAAAGCAAGGCTTAAGTTCATGAATGATTGAGGAGGGGATCAAATGAGGCCCAAAGTTCAAGACTAATTGGCAAAACTACCAAACTAGACAAGTTTTCAAAATAATTTGTGGAAAAATGTCAAACCAAGTCAAATAATTCAAGAAAAGTGGTTTTCAAATCCTCAATACATTCATGAACCCTAATCTAGACTTGAATTCTATTGAAAATCCAGGGCATAATGGTTTTGAAAAAGAAACTTGCACAATAAGCAACAAAACCCTAATTTTTGACTTTTAATCTTAAATATTGATTGAGTAAGATCAAAATTCAAACAATTCAAACCAAGATCATGCAAGACATAAAGAAACCCTAAATGTCAGAATACATTACATTTTTTGAATTAAAGAAAAGTCAAAAATAAAATTAAATCCAAACAATTAATCAATTAATCCAATAATCACATCTCAAAATAAAATTTTAAACAAAAGTCAGAAAAATGACCAACCAAAATTATATTCAAATATTAGAACTAAAAATACACATCTCTGATTTTTTTGGATTTTTTGAATTAAAGGAAATATTAAAATAAAAATTAAACAAACAATTAACAATTAAACTATTATTTAAGGGCAAAAATCCAAACCCTAGCCAAAAGTCACAAAAAGGTAAAAATAAAAAATATATTCAGATTCTACGATTAAAAACAAGCTTGCATGATTATTTTGGGAATTTTTGAATTAATGGAAGTATAAAAATGAAAATTATAAAGCAAAAATTCAAAATAAGCTTCTCAAATTAAATTCATAATAAAAAATAGACAAAAATCTAAACAAATTCTAGAATCAAATTATACATTATTTTATGAGTCCAAAATATTTTTTGTGGAATTTTTGAATCAAAGGAACTATTAAAATAAAAATAATCTTTGAACAATTAATTAATTAAACCTATGAATTTTTAAACCAATCAAATAATTTAAAAAATATTCAAAACAAAATATGACAAATACTAGAAAATATTATTGGCCTATGGTAATTTTTTTCATGATTTTTAAAAATGTTTTGATCACAGAAATAAAATCAGAAAATCAAATAGCATCAAAAATATGAAAAATGCATTAAAAATCACATGGACCAATCAGATCCAGCCACACCATTGTCTTCTTACTCAAGACAATGCCCTAACGCGCGATTTTCAATTTCATGCACCTATGTTCTGATCAACACTTCTCCCTTATTTCTCCACCAAAATCAATGATTCAAATCATAAATCAAAGTTCAAACTACCAACTACATCATGCTTTTTACAAAATTCAAAATGATCGACCATGGAAGTAGAAATCAGAGCAAGAAAATTGAGAAAATCATTAAGTCATGAAAAACCAGAAGTTCACCAAATCACATATGCTTCAAAATCAAACAAGTTTATACATCAGATGTAAGATCTGGCCAGCTATGAACATGATCACAAGCCTTAAATCATATGAAACAAGCAGAAATATGGAGAATCGAGATCTGAAGTACCTTTAGAGTTGAGAAATAAACTCAACTATGGCCTCTGAAACAAAGTGAAAACTCTTGTCCCTTGCTTCTAATGCTCCAATGAAGTGAAATGGTCATGAATCAAGCTCTGGAATGGAGAATAAAGAAGCTTCGAAGCAGAAAATTTTCTTGAGAGAGAGATAGCAGCTTCTGATTTTTTTTAGAGGATGAATGTGTGCCTCGAAAGGGAGTGAAATGTGGCTTATATAGAGTGACTATTGAGGGTAGAAGGGTCTTTGAAAAACTCAAGGCCGTTAGAAGCAGAATTTTCAAAAACAGAAAAATGAAGAGTGTCAAATGGTGATGCATTTTGTTTCTACTATGCCTAACCTAGAAGTAGTTTTGGTGATGTCATGTTGAGTGGAATTTTGAGCAAAGAATGTGTACTTGGTGAGCTGGATATGTTGACAACAATCAAAACCGGATTTGTGCAAAATCTGCAACATGGGCATGGTTTTCCAATAATCTGGCTAGCTGACTTTATGCTTAGGCCATTTGAAATTCCTTCGTGTGTTTTGGATGCTTGAGGAGCCTTTCAAAAGCTCTCATAATATAGAACATCACAGGGCTTTGAATTTTCCAAAACGATGATGACTTGATGGAGAAATGATGTTGCAAACTTGAGGCAAAAATGCAATTTGGCCTGCCTGGTCCGCGTGCGTGCATGGGAATGCATGGTGTGCATGATGCCAGCTTTGAGATACCAACTTTGAAGCATCATAACTCACTCAATTCTTGGCCAAATTGAATGATTCAAGGCTCAATGGGAAGCTCTCATGGAAAAAAACAAAATGTTATTTTTAACTTTCCAAATTGAGGCTTGTGTCACAAGAAATTGATTCCATAAAATGGCATGCCAAGTGTTTGATGAAATTACGCGCGTGGCTTGCCCAAGAGAAGTCATCTTGGCACTTAGAATTTTTTTCAATTTAAGTTACTTCTTGAACAAGTTACACTCAAATTCAACATTTCTCATGATTCAAAGATGAATTTAGGTATGGGATATGAAAAGAGGATGCTTAAATTGATGGTTGACCAAAAGTCTACTTAGCTAACTCTTGATTTTACTTACTTTGGTCAAAATGACCATTTTGCCCCTTTTGATCAATTGAATCATTTCCAATCCAAATTGAACCTCAATTTTTCAATCCTAAATGCTTAATGACATGTGATGAATCATGGAAACAAGTTTGGGTGAAAAATTCAGAGAAATCCTGATTAAATCCAAAACCCTAGTTTTGTACCATGTGCTAGGAGATAGTTGATCAAGTTTCAAAAACCCTAATTCCACTGGGCATCATGAGAGACTCTTTGATCAAACTTGATTCTAATGATGATAAGATAATGATGCTTCATGAATTTTCTCATCTAGACCCCAATTACTTCAACCTGGACCAAACCCTAATTTTGACTGATTCCTCAAAGGGGAGTGATGAATCATCTTCAAGACATCAAATCTTATGGATATCTTGACCAATTTCTTGTACAAAGACCTTCCAAATACCAATGACATGTTGTAGCTTCCAAATCAAGACTTATACACTGATCAATAGCCTTGATCAAGCAAAACCCTAATTTTGACTGGTGAATCAAAGGAGTGAATCCTTCTTATGATCAAACACAAACTTCAATCCTCTGATGATCCAAAGAGATGGATACAAAAATCTTGAGATATGCAATAACTTTTGAGCTTGAAAGATCCAGAGGTTTAGATGATAAGATTATACTTGAGCAATTTGTCAATGCAATCAACCTTCAAAGCTTGAGAAAAACTTGATAACCAAAGTATTTTGATCCTACCACAATGTATGAATGCAATGCAATATGATATTTATGATGAAATATAAGCCAAAATCAAGAGGGTAAATTTTGGGGTGCAACAACTGCCCCTATTCAAATGTCTTCAACATGATAAGTGAGAAAAGTGACAACTTTCGAGCGTTCAGAG
The DNA here is from genome assembly GCA_948472305.1 of Vicia faba. Taxonomy (NCBI): domain Eukaryota; kingdom Viridiplantae; phylum Streptophyta; class Magnoliopsida; order Fabales; family Fabaceae; genus Vicia; species Vicia faba. The sequence goes on from OX451741.1 coordinate 1,396,398,826, forward strand.
TTGAAGATGATTGAATACAAAAGAACCCGAAAATTTACACTCTTGAAGAAGAAATAAAAAGAAACAGAAAAAAAACCCCTAAGACGTGCGTCAGAAAGAAGCTGTAACGCAGGTTGAAACAAAACAAAAACAAAGAAGAGTAGACGCAACTAAACTTCCGGACAAAAGTGCCAGGGAAAAACTGGGCTTCAAAAAGGGTGAGATAAAACTCAAACCATAGAGTATTGGCGAAACTAAACTCTGGGAAAGAAAACGTACGCGGGTGAGGAGACGAAACTCTGAGCTCGACCCAAAGCAAAGTGGATAGAGTGCGTGATTCTAGGAGCACTTGCTAATCTCAACTAAGATAAACAGTATGAAGGAACTGAAAGAATCCTAGAAAGGAGGAACAAAATCGAGACGAGACTCGACTAACAACCAGTTAAACGAAATCAAACTAGATGAGTACCAGGACGAAACTGGATTTCATGCACGGGTAACGAGGCGAAACTTGACCCATAGCAAAGTGATGAGAGTGCATCTTTATTAGAGCACATGCTGGTCTCAGATCAATGGACAAACAATGATGAAAACTAATAGAAGAATCCAAGGAACAAAAGAGACTAATTTCAAACCAGGGACGCAATATGAACACTACACTCGGTAAATGAACACCGTCAAAGGGTCCAAGGTATGAAAGAAAAAATGAGACGAAACTCGACTCAATAACTAGTTTGGCGAAACTAAACTAGATGAGTACCAGGACGAAATTGGATTTCATGCACAGGCGACGAGGCGGAACTCGACCCAAAGCGAGAGTGATGAGAGCGCATGTTTCTCAGCACCTGCTGGTCTCAGATCAATGGACAAACAGTGACGAAAACTGATAGAAGAATCTAAGGAACCAAAGAAGACAGATTTCAAACCAGGGACGTAGTACGAACACTACACTCGGTAAACGAACACCGGCAAAGGGTCCAAGGTCTGAAAGCAAAAATGAGACGAAACTCGACTCAATAACTAGTTAGGCGAAACTAAACTAGATGAGTACCAGGATGAAACTGGATTTCATGCGCAAGGTGAGGAGACGAAATTCTGAGCTCAACCCAAAGCAAGGAGATTAAGGCGTACACCTAAAAACCCTGCTGAAAGCGAATATCAGGATGAAACTAGTATTCAAAAAAGTGCATCAATAGACATTGGAATGAACCAGAGAGGGTAGTGAAGACTAAACCCGAGAAGACCGTGCCAGGGTGAAACTGAACTATAGTCAAGAGTAGACACTCAAACAAGCAAATGATTGACGTCAAAAGGATATTGGTATGGGGGACACTGAGATAATGAGGACGAAGACCTTGCTAGGGATTTAATCCGAAGTTTTAGAAAATTCACTGGGGATAACAGAAACAGTAGTGGCTTATGTTCCAATGCATGTTTGAATTCTTTTTATATAGCGCAATGCTCCATATAATGGAAATGCTATGCGTTTTGGTAGATGCAATATAATGATGCATGTTTAAAAGTTTCACTGGGGAAATGGCCTAATTGAGAAGCCAATGACCAAGGAGTCAGAATCTGACGCGACTTGCAAAAATAAATTGCAAAATCCAAAGGAGAGGAGAAAAATACAGGGAACCGCTAAAGAGGGAACCTCGAAGAGATGAAGCTTTACGGGGAATAACAACCGAGCAACTAGTAGAAACGGGCCACAAATATTTGAAAGGAGCTGCAAAAATAAATTGCAAACTTCTAGGGAAGATCAGATCGACACTGTAGCTTCTGGAGAGAGATTAGACATTGAGAGAGAAGATCATGGAAAAACTGTAATCTCTGGAAAAGACAGCGCGCAGTCCTGTTAAGGATGACACCAAGACAACAAACCCGACGTGAGAAGTGAAAACCTTAGCCGGGGAACAAAACTCTGCTGAAGGGACGGGACTTCACCGAGGAGACAGAACTTTGTTGAATATTTTCGTTGAAGAGAGATTTCTATGAACGCAACCATTGGATGGATTATGCAGATAGTCACACAGTATCGACCTTACTAGGGATAAGGGAAGATCTTATCATAAGGATGCCCCAGTCAGCAGACCGGCTGGGAAATGAGATGTCATGGCGAGGGATCTCTGTTGGCAACTCCGTTGGAGGGTTGAAACCTCTCTAGAATGTGAGTTCCCATTTAAACAAAAACTCCACTTGGGATGTGCGACATATCCAAACTTGAAGTCTTAGAATGAAGCCTTTAAAAGAAAATTCCTAGGGAAACAAAACTTCGCTGCAGAAACGAAACTTCACTGGGGATAGGTAAAGTCCTAAACATACACGGGTCCTGTCCAGCAGAAGTAAACCAAATATTCCCTTCCTGACAATCATTAAGCTCTTTACATGTGTTCAACATGTAAACTCTCTTTTGATGTCAAACAAATGTTTTGCATGCAGGAAGATGTTTATTTTGAGAATGACAGACCTGATGCGATGATTATTTAAGCCTTGAAGTTGAAAAACCTTAACAAAGTGTCGCATCTCTATTGTGAATGAATCACTGGCTAGAGTGCAAAAAAATTTCAAAACTTTTCTTCCCCCCTTCTTTCTTCTTCTTTTTTTATTTTTAAGAAAATGAGTCAAGATGCGGGTGGTAAGATACCAACATGGATATGCAACATGCATTTGGGAGTTTAGGAAACGTCATCCTGTTGTAGTATGCTTTCGAGTTAAACCCTTGTTTCAGTTAGGACTTTTAAAGGTTGTAACGTGGCCTGGTTCGAAGGGTTTTTTTTTTAGAAAAAGTTTTTCAAGGCTCAAGTTATTTGGTTCCCACCCCCTTCATGATATTCTCCTGTCCTAAGTTCAGCTGACTTATCACAAGCATTCATCTTTCAAGAGGATTTATATTGGTAGAGTGATCACGACAAATTCTCCAACATGATTGCCACTTAACTTCTGTTGATTTTTTTTTGATATTATTGTTCCTCTTCTTTTGATGAAAATTTTATTGAATAATCTCTCCCTTTTTTTTGGCCTTTTAGGCTCTCTTTTCCCTAACTTTTTCCTGGACAAAAAAATCTTTTGAATTTCAATTTTGGGAGTCCAGCGGGATGCCCTAACTTTTGCCTAAGCGACTTGTTTTCAAGTTTAGACTTAGCGAGGCTTTTTGTTTTTTTTTTGTTTTCTTTTTTATTCATACTTTCCACTTCGAACAAGTCAATGTGACTTTAGGTCTTTGAACTTTTTTCTCTTCTTTTTTTTTAAAGAAAATGAATGCCTCATTCCTTGGTCGGAGAGGGATATCCATTATTGTATCGATTCGATCTCGACCTCAGGACTTTGTGAGGAAATGATCATCGTGATTTAGACATTTTTCCTGATCTCATGATACAAGAGATAAAATATGGTGATCCTCAGATGGGACATTCCTTCAGAAATTTGAATTCTTGGTCAAATCAACTGAACATCTACCCTGCCCCGGGTTAAAAACAAGGTTTTCTTTTTGCTTTGAACAGAAAAGAAACTCCTACTTCGAAGGCTCAGAAGGGTTAACAAGGGTCTAACTCCCTTATATCTCATGTGTTTGGGGATTGAAACAATGCCTGTACATCGTCAACGGGGTTCTACTCAAAAGCATACCACTACAGTCATCGTTTTTTAGCCAAGCTCCTTCCTCCAAACTCTTGGCTAAGCAAAATAATTGGCACAGTTGGTATCAAAATGGCCGGAAAAAAACGATTAAAGAGTGATACTGGCTGATTAAGTAAAATGAAACAATTTCTTCAAGGCAAAATTATTCAACGCATCAAGACTGACATTCGGCCATAAACAAAATCCTATATGCAGACAATGCTAAAATAATCAATCAAGATAACACATGAAAATGAGGCAAAGAAACACAATAAAAGTCATTATGGGGAAGAAATATTTCCAACTAGGTTTTCCGAACTCGCCGACCTGCCATAATCTTGATATTACCCTGACCCATGACCTTTACCAACAGCACGGAGCTTGTGAAACAAAATGGCAAGGCATCCACCAGTAAAGTGAAAGAGAAACCTATCAAACAGAGAAACAAACATGCCCCTTGCACAATAATAGTTGTGTTTGTTATCTGTATTTCAAGCGACCGACCAACCATGACTTGTATTACCATTTTCGTGTAAGGCCCACGAAGTTTATATGCTCATGCTTATCAAAAATATTGGACGTTTTTGCAAACAAAATAGTTAAAAGGGAGAAAAAAAGCATACGTATACTTGAAAGAAGATATTATATTGATTTTAGGAAATCAGCCTGTGAAAAAGCCTTTTACATTTGGAAGCAAGTAATTACAAAATCAAAGCAAACAAGTGTTTACAAATGGCAATGTGAATGTGAATATCCATCAAGTCCTGACTCTGCTATAACTCTTATGACTCTCACGCTTTCATCTTCCTGCTTTCAGACAGGTCATTCTTGGATTAGCCTCGAGCTTATGCCAGGTGACGGAATGAAGGAAAGAACAAAGGATCTCGTGCCGAGCATAGTCATTTGCTTTAAGTCCCTAACTTTTGCCTGAATCGCCCTTTCGGGTTTTCGATTCACCAGGACACCCTCTTTTTTCCTAAACTGCCCTTTCGGGTTTTCAGTTTAGCGGATTTTTTTAATACTTTTTTTATGCAAAGTATTTTTTAACTACGTCAGCATTCACAGGGAGAGGGAAGTATTCTCCATCCATAGTCGTGAGCATCATCGCTCCTCCATAGAAAACTTTTCTGACCACGAAAGGACCTTCATAAGTCGGAACCCACTTTCACCTGGGATCTCCCTGGGGGAGAATTATCCTTTTTAGCACAAGGTTACCTGGCTTGTAACATTGAGGCCGTACCCTCTTATCAAAAGCTTTCCTCATCCTTTGCTGATATACCTGACCGTGACAAACAACCGTCAACCTCTTCTCGTCAATAAGTTCCAACTGATCCAGCCGATTCTGTACCCATTCACTTTCATCCAGCTCAACATCCCTCATGATCCTAAGAGAAGGAATCTCGACTTCTACCGGCAACACTGCTTCCATGCCGTAAACCAATGAAAATGGGGTTTCCCCAGTCAAAGTACGCACAGTGGTGCGATAACCATGCAAAGCGAAAGACAACATCTCATGCCAATCTTTATAAGTTACCACCATCTTCTGTACAATCTTCTTGATATTCTTATTGGCCGCTTAGACAACACCGTTCATCTTTGGTCGATATGGGGAAGAGTTATGATGCTTTATTTTGAAGAACTCACAAAGCTCTTACATCATTTTGTTGCTCAAATTAGACCCATTATCGGTAATGATCTTCTCAGGCACTCCATAGCAACAAATAATATTGTGCTTAATGAACCGAGTTACCACCTGTTTGGTGACATTGGCATAGGATGCAACTTCGACCCATTTTGTAAAATAATCGATGGCAACCAGAATGAAACGGTGCCCGTTGGATGCAGTTGGTTCAATTTTTCCGATCATATCAATTCCCCACATCAAAAAAGGCCAAGGGGAAGTCAATACATTCAAAGTACTGGCGGCACGTGCACCTTATCAGCATAGACTTGACATTTGTGGCAAACCCGTGCATGATTGTAACAGTTAGTCTCCATGGTGGACCAATAATAACCTGCTCGCAAGATCCTTTTAGCCATGGTGTGCCCGTTGGAATGGGTCCCAAAATCATCTTCATGTATCTCTTTAATGATTCTAGCTGCCTCTTTCTTGTCAACACATCTGAGCAGTAAACCGTCATGATGCCTTCGATACAACACGCCACCACTGAGAAAGAACTTGGCTGGAAATCTTCTCAAGAACTTCTTATCTATGACGGATGCCTCTTCAGGGTACTCTTGTGTTTCAAGATATCTTTTAACATCATAAAACCAAGGATTACCATCTGATTCCAAACTAGCCTCAAAACAGAAAGCTGGCTCACTCAAACTTCTGATGGTAATGGAAGGTGCCTCATTAGCCCACTTAACCTTGAACATGGAGGACAAAGTTTCTAGTGCATCAGCTAGATTGTTTTCTTCTCTGGGAATGTGCTCAAACATGATCTCTTCGAAGTATGGAATCAGCTTCAAAACATGCTCACGATAGGGAATTAGGTTCTGATGGAGAGTCTCCCAATCTCCATTAATCTGGCTGATAATAAGATTGTAATCCCTGTAAACTTTCAAAAATTTGATGCGCAGGTCGATCACCGGTTCAATGCCATAAATGCAAGCCTCATATTCGGCCATGTTGTTAGTGCAATCGAAACAAATACGAGCCGTGAAAGAAATGTGGTACCCTTAAGGGGAAGTGATAATAGCTCCGACGCTGTTGCCCATGGCATTGGAAGCACCATTAAAAACAAGCATCCAACGTGATCCCGGCTCGGGTCCTTCTTCTAGGTCTGGCATATTACAATCCCGAATATACACAATTTCCTCATATGGAAAATCAAACATCATTGGTTCATAATCGTTCATGGGCTGATGAGCAAGATGGTCGGCCAGTACACTACCCTTAATTTCTTTTTGAGTAGTGTATTGGATATCATATTCGGTGAGTATCATCTACCAACGGGCTACCCTGCCTGTAAGAGCTGGCTTCTCAAAAATATACTTGATTGGATCCATTTTGGATATCAAGTAGGTGGTGTGAGTTAACATGTATTGCCTCAAACATTTGGCGGCCCATGCAAGCGCACAACAAGTCTTTTCCAGCAATGAGTACCTCGACTCGCATTCCGTAAACTTCTTACTCAAGTAGTAAATAGCCTGCTCTTTCTTCCCTGTCTCGTCGTGCTGACCGAGGACACAACTCATTGAGCTCCCCAACACAGTTAGATACATGATTAGTGGCCTTCCTTCCACTGGCGGCATGAGTATAAGAGGTTCCTTCAAATACTCCTTTATTTTGTCAAAGGCCTTCTGACAATCCTCATTCCATTTCACTGTCTGACTTTTCTTCAACAACTTGAACAAAGGTTCACAGGTGGCTGTGAGATGAGAAGTGAATCTAGAAATGTAATTTAACCTTCCCAAGAAACCACGTACTTCCTTCTCCGTCCTTGGTTCAGGAATTTCCTGTATCGCTTTTACCTTGGCTGGGTCCACCTCGATACCTTTTTCACTTACAATAAAACCCAACAGCTTATCGGATCTCACCCCGAAGGTGCACTTATTCAGATTCAACCTCAGCAAGAACTGCCTCAGTCTCTCGAACAATTTTTCCAGATGAACAAGGTGTTCCTCTTCTGTGTCAAACTTAGCAATCATATCGTCCACATATACCTCAATCTCTTTGTGAATCAAATCATGAAAGAGAGTGACCATGGCGCGCTGATATGTTGCCCCAACATTTTTCAAACCAAACGGCATCACTTTATAACAGAAAGTTCCCCAAGGCGTGATAAATGTTATCTTCTCCATATCCTCCGGAGCCATCTTAATTTGATTGTAACCCTAAAAACCATCCATGAACGAGAACACTTTGGAATGAGCAGTATTATCGACCAACACATCAATATGCAGAAGAGGGAAATCATCTTTAGGGCTGGCCCTGTTCAAATCCCTATAATCCACGCACATCCTGACCTTACCATCCTTCTTGGGCACAGGCACAATATTTGTAATCCATGGCGGATAATTGATGACCTTTAAGAAATTCGCGTCCAACTGCTTCTGGACCTCCTCCTTGATCTTCTTGGACATCTCAGGATGAGTTCTTCATAGCTTTTGCTTGAGAGGAGGACAACCTTCTTTGAGCGGTAGTCGATGCACCACTATGTCTGTGTCCAACCTAGGCATATCCTTATAAGACCAAGCGAAGATATCAGAATACTCACAGAGTAGCTCAACCAATCTGATCTTTATACTTTCTTCGAGATCGGCCCCTATCTTGACTTCTCTTCTTACCTCTTATGTGCCAATATTCACCACCTCAATCGAATCCTGATTCGGCTGGATAACCTTCTCCTCTTGTTTTAACAATCTTACTAATTCCTCAGGAAGATCACAATCCTCAAATGCCTCTTCTTCAGCTTGATAAATAGGAGTATCAAAGTCATAATGAGCCATAGCAGAGTCGTTATCAATATGATCGGTGGTGGAATTGCATCTGCATGAATGACATTTTGGCGTTTTTTAGTGACAATGTGTGAAAAGAGAAACATTGCCATTTAAATAGAAAAAGAAATGGAGCAAAATTTTGAATGCAAAAACGTCCTTTATTTCATGATAAACTTGAAAATAAACATGGTAGCCCTACACAAATGATCCACTACGCCTTGGGCAGAGCGTAGGAATTATGATATGATAATAAAAGAAACAAGAAAATTACTCCTCAGCGCTTGAAACTTGGATAACATCCACGGAAGTCCAATTGTTCAGCGTCTGGCCTGGAATACTCTGACGAATCCAATCTTCGATATTGTAGCCATCAGCCCTGTTGTCCCCAACTGCATTGATGTGTCTTTCTTGAGTAGCACAGGGACGAGAAAACTTCACGGGAGTAGATAAACTAGATGCTCTGGGAGTTGAACTCTGCTGATCTGGGCTAAAACCAAGACCAAATTTGTCAAATTTTGGGGTAACGTCTAGCACCTGACCCCAACCTTCAGGGTTACCATTTTCCACCATAGCTCTCGCATCCTTGAGAGATGACATAACAGTTTCAGGTTTCTTTTTCTGCTCTGGAGGAGGAAAATTGACAGCATGAACTATCTCAAATGCCTGAAATGGAGTCTCATGTATCTCGCCTTCAACTTCAACATAGAGGAATGATGTCAAATGACTCACGATGTACTCTTCCTTGCCGCACACAGTTATCACCTTTCCCTCTGCAGGATACTTGAGTTTCTGATGAAGAGTAGAAGTGACTTCCCCTGCTCTATGAATCCATGGCCTCCCCAATAAACAACAATATGTTGGCTGTATATCCATCACAAAGAAAGTGGCCGTGAAGGTGCGAGGACCAACCTTGATTGGTAACTCCAATTCCCCAAATACTAACCTTCGAGACCCATCAAACTCCTTCACCATCAAATCACTAGGGCGTAGCTCCAGTCCAGAATAATCAATCTTCATCAATGTTGATTTAGGAAGTACATTCAAGGACGATCCTGTATCCAGCAAAACCCGGGATAAAGTAGTGCCCCTGCACTCTATTGAAATATGCAACGCTTTGTTATGGTCTGGCCCCTCCGGAGGAAGATCAAAATCTATGAAACCCAGACCGTTCCCGGCAGATATGTTAGCACAAACATTCTCAAACTGATTGACTGTTATCTCATGTGGCACGAACACATTCTTTAACAACTTCATCAAAGCATTTCTGTGAGGTTCTGAATAAATAAACAAAGACAAGATAGACATCTTAGAAGGAGTATGGCTCAGATGATCAATTATGCTATAATCACTCTTTCTGATAATTCGCATTAACTCTTCAACTTCATCGCAAACTTAAGAAGCTTCTGGTATCGGAATTGGTTGAGTCACATTGGCTGGCGTAACCCTTGGATTACCAATCATCACCTGCTGTTTTCCTTTTTCTCTTGCAGAAGCATCTGCCGCATCTTGCACATTGGAAGGACCAAATACCCTCCCGCTTCTAGTCATTCGACCCACACCAGAAAAGTTATGAACTTCCTCTTCATTACCTTCAGCATATTCTTCCTCAGACGAATGAGTACTTACTTCCTGCTTCACCCCATGGTAATAAACATCAGCACCGTAATGCCATGGGATGGCCTTCTCACTGGTATACGGCATGGGACCAGGTACCGTAATCATCAAAGGGGGTGCCCTAGATGGGACAGGAATGCGCGCAGGGGTGTAAGGAATAGATACCACAATAACATCTTCTTCGGTAGCCTTACGGTAGCTCGGTTTTCTATCAAACTACAGGGAACCCTCCTTTATCAACAACTGGATTCCGACTTTTAAATCATCACAGCCCTTCGGTTGCTCTCTACACTTGGCACACTCTGAAGTACAACCTGGGAAAATAGAATTGTCAAGCAAATACCTCTTAACATACCGCAACAGAGTAGTTACTTGTTCCACATTCATGATTAAATTCAACACTTCACCATCATCATCAATCATATTAACAACACTCCCTCCATGCCTAGGCATTGGGTTCTGAGTAACATTTGGACCAGTCACTGGAGTAAACTCAATTTCCTTAGCATCCAACAAGTCTTGTATTTTGCACTTCAATGTAAAGCAATTGTCAGTAGAATGGCCAACTCCGCCTGAATGGAATTCACATCTTGCATTAGTATCATATTTAGGAGGAAGTCTTGCAGGTGGTGGTGGCATATTTCTCAAACCGATCAACTTTAAATCAAGAAAATAGTGGCGTGCTTCAGTAAGAGATACTGGCAAGGGATCGAATTTTCTCGACTGTCTTTGCTGTTGATTATTATACTGATGGGGAGCATCTTGCTGTCTTTGTTGTTGAGGCACTGTATTCGGTCTCTGCTGCGGAGGAGCATTAACAAGAATAGAAACATCATTGATTTGTTGGTGCTGACGATCCTCTCTTCTTCCTCTATGAGAGTAAACCGCACTTGCATCGCCTTCCCTCTTCTTAGGGTAAGTGTTGAATGGTTTCTTACTGCCTCCTGATGAGCCACTAGAACCTCCAATCTGAATTTTCCCCAATTTCAAACCTACCTCAATTCTTTCTCCAACCATAACCAAGTCGGCAAATCCTGCCGAAGTACTTCCCGTCATGTTCTCATAGAATGGCCCTTGCAGGGTACTCATAAACATATCAACGAGTTCTCTCTCCATGAGTGGAGGTTGAACCCTCGCAGCCAACTCACGCCACTTCTGAGCGTATTCCTTGAAATATTCTCTTGGTCCCTGCGACAAATTTTGTAACTGAGTGCGATTAGGCGCCATATCCATATTGTACTGATAATGTTTGACAAAAGCCCGAGCAAGATCATTCTAGCAACGAATATGGTTTATCTCCAACTTCATGTACCCCTCCAGGGATGCCCCAGATAGGCTATCTTGGAAAAAGTGAATCAAAAGCCCTTGATCCTCAGTATGTACCGACATCTTTCTGAAATAAGCAGTTGCATGAGTAACAGCACATGACGTTCCGTTGTATTTTTCAAATGTAGGAGGATTGAACTTTGGAGGAACTTTCACCCCAGACACCAACCTGACATCATTAGCATCCATACGAAGGACTCCTTGCCCTTCCACAACCTTCAAATGTTCTTCCAACAACCGATACTTCCTATACTCAACCTGAACTTCCAGCTCCGAACACCGAACAGAAAACTGATCTTCATCTTGGTCAAAGTCATACTCCTGCTCCTGATAGTTCTTTACACCGCCCTGATTATCTCTTATGTTCCCCACAAGACGAGGTCCCGTAGACGGGGGAAACTTCCCTACGTTGCGTACAAAAGGGTTTCCAGGCATCCCGTGAAAATTTCCAGCAGGCTGATCTTGCACATCCCCCAATCCTACAGAAATGTCCTGATAAAGCCCTTGATTTCCACCATCCCCTAGATAGCGGTGCTGGTTGTTGACAATGGAAGCCAATTCCTCCTGTCGGTGATTCAAGTTGGTAATGACCTCCATGAACTGGGTCATCTGGGTGGCCATCTTTTCAGCGAGTTCAGCTTGAACTTGTTCCATCTGTCTTGGCAAATTGTTTCTGGTGGAATACCGATGAGTAGTCGTCTTGAATTCTGAATAAGAAAAGCATAAGAATAAGAATATCGTCTTGAGATAACCTGTAATGTTATGAAATGCATGATGTGCATGATATGTTTGTCATTTCCAGGTATTCAAGAGTCCTTTTATTCATCAGTCACGGCGCGCAACCAAAGATTAACATACAATCAAAGGGGAAAAGGACAAAAAGACAAACACTTCAATTATTTACAAACAAAAGAAACGATGTTCGAGTGACTTCGGCCATTTAAGAGTGTAATGATAAATAACAAAATACGTGTTTCAAAGTAAACTTAACAAAAAACTGAATAAAAAAACAAACAATGGTCCCTTCCAACAATCCTGGGGGTGACCAAATATACCAAAGGTAAGTAACAAAAACTAAATCTCCGAAAAAAGACATGCTTCCAGGTGTTGAAAATACTCTTCAAGCCTGGCTTTCTCCTTCAAAAGTTGTGATGCGACTACTTCACTTTCTTGAAACCGATCCTCTGCGACACGCCTCTGGGCTACTTCCTTCTTAAGATGAGTATCTTTGTCTTTGAGCTGTTTCTCTAAGTTTTGAATCTTCTTCCTGTAGCTATTCTCAGATGCCTGCAGCTTCCGGCACCCTTGCTGGGTCTTACCCAACTCTTCTTCCATTTCAGCATGAGACCTATTCCTAAAACTGGTTGTATCAGAAGTTTCCTCTTGAGCTTCTTTGAGTTTGCGAGCTAAGTCGGCCCTTTCTTGATCTACCTAATAAAGTTTCATCCTTGCCTAACGGTCTTTTGCACGAAGCTGAATATTCTCAACATGAACCTGGGTGAACATCTCGGTAGGTACCGTGTTACTCAGAATAGTAGGAGGTTGCTCACATATAGGAGCCGACCTTGCAAATGGTAACCGTAAAATCTTAACCCTGACTCTAATCCATTCCAAGTAAGGACCCTAGCAATAGGAACCTTCTTGCCCAAAGTAGTTCTATCCTTCTTGTGAATTCTCTTCCAAGCACTTGTCACCCTTTTCAACATCACAGGATCACTTCCCCTAACAAAATACACTAATTCAGACACCTCCTCAACCTTTGGCGGTCCATCCATTGCATATCCCAATTGACGATAAGAAAACACATGATTATAGTTGATACACCCCTTAGTTCCTATGAGGGGAACATTAGGGAAATCTCCGCAACTAGTGATAATACTTCGTACTTCCCCCATGTCATAATTCCACCGGATATCAAATGAAGTAAGGTTGACAAGTCTGGATGACCATTGAAGAGAATGTCTGGTATCCACGAAAGGGCCACTTATCGGTAGGTGCAACTTAAACCATTGATACAACATCGAATGATATAAACTTACATTACCTCCTTTTCCATGCCTGAACTGAATGGTATAAAGAGTATCTACCAAGAGTGTCGGTACTGGGTTCTTATTTCTAAAAACACAAATAGCCATCAAATCCACAAAATTTCTCTTGTGAGGGAAGAGGATGATCCCGTATATCATGAGAGCAAACAGAGTGCTGAAGTCACTCCAATTCCCTTTCTTTGCCCAGTCTTCAGCTTTCTTCACTAAGAAATCCAAATAAAACCCTGTAGTATCCTCACTTGATTTCCAATTGTCTATCACCTCTTTCCAACTCAAATGAAGAATTTCAGCAATAACTTCAAACTTCGGCTTCTCCGGCACTTGGACAAAAGGAACTTCATCGGACAACTTGATATTTAGTAGGTACGCGTACTCTTCTAGTGTGGGAACCAGTTGATAATCTTGAAAAGTAAAACACCGTAACTCCTTGTCATAGAACTGGAAGAGAGTGATCAAAGCCATTGGGTCAACTGGAGTGTTAAGGACTAGTAACAAATTGCCATAATTTTTGTTAAAATTATTCAGAACATCACCCTTCAAATAAGAACTCAACCTCTTCAATTCAGACACATCAATAGTAGGAATCTGATAAGCGAATGTATGCCTAGTGGACTCTTTAACACGAACTGAATCAAACTCATCTGACAGGAGGCCAGCCATTTCTGATGGAAAGAAGACTCTCGAATGTCCCTGGAAGATGACATGCACATGCTAGTTATTTTTTTTACATCATTTTTTGTAGAAATAAATATGCTATGATGCAACATGACAGGATCAAAGTTTCACACTGGATAATGGCTGGAACATTACAGAACAACACCACTCAAGATCAAAAGAAAATCCCAAAGCTTCAAAACTATCATGGGAACCTGAGTCACCTTCGCAACAAAAAAGTCACCAACGGTACCTGTACCTGTAAGAAAAGTTTTCCCGCCCCTCTCACGGGTGTAGTCTAGGTCAAGGTAAGGTTAAAAGCCAAATCAAAGTACAAGAGCTCGAATGTCAGTATCATCATACGATAACACCTATCCGAACTACCTCCGAAGTCATGGGTCTCATGGTCAGGTCTACAAAGCATCCGCCTTATAGCTGCCATGGCCACTCTATTCCTAGTTCCTATGGAATTCACTCATAGCCTGGGTATGAGGCCTTTTACCTCATGGAACAACCCACCCACCAAGAAAACCAGAATCCAAACAGTCCAGCCAAATCCAGTATGCAGAAAGTAAAGCGCACATAGGATGCAATGCAAACAGGTAAATATGCAAAGCGAAATAAACACCCAAAAAGAAAACAAACAAGAGCTAAGATCGACTCCGGGATGGACCAGCAAGAGGTCAATCTATCCCCAGTGAAGTCGCCAGCTGAAACGACCTGGCGGAACTGTCATCTCGTAATGAGATATCAATGAAGTCGCCACCGAACGTCTTTTATCCCGCCGAAAGGGAAAGGTAAACATCGAGAAAACCTAAAAAGGGAGAAATCACGGTCTTTCGACCGAGAGATTGGGTAAGGGAGTCTGTTACGCGAGGGGAAGGTATTAGCACCCCACACGCCCATAGTACTCTACGGTATCCACTCTTGTTGTCTAATATAATGGGTGTGGTCAAATCCTATGTCTATGGCTTAAAGAACCGAAAAGGGAATGCATGCGAAAGAAAAAAAGAAAACAATGTAGGGAAAATAAAAGTTGTGCTCGGTTGGGCCCTACCCCGTTGTCTACGTATCCCTTTTAAGGAATCAGAGCAGCCGTAGTTAGGCTTATATATATTTGGTCGGTTTGTGTTTTTTAGTTAAGACAACAAAAACAATCAAGATGGCGAAACATCGAATGAAACAACAAACAAAATGAGATGGTCAAAGCATCGACTAAATAATAACAAAGTAACATGTCAAAGATGGCGAAACATCAAATGATAAAACATCACACCTAACAATGACATTGAGAGTCAAAGTATGATAACCAACATATGCGATGGCGAAACATCAGCTTCAAACAAATGTGCGATGGCGAAACATCGGCTAAAAGATAACAAGATAATCATGGCAAAGATGGCGAAACATCGATAAATAGGATGACAAAATATCACACCTAACAATGATATTGAGAATCAAAGTAGGATAACAAACATGTGCGATGGCGAAACATCGGCTTCAAACAAATGTGCGATGGCGAAACATCGGCTAAAAGATAACAAGGTGTCATGGAAAAGATGGCGAAACATCAATAAAACGGATAACAAAATATCACACCTAACAATGATATTGAGAATCAAAGTAGGATAACAAACATGTGCGATGGAGAAACATCGGCTTCAAACAAATGTGCGATGGCGAAACGTCGACAATAAGACAGCAAGGTTTCATGACAAAGATGGAGAAACATCAATAAACCAGGTTTAAAAACAAAGCCAAGAGGCGTACAAACAAATAAGATTGATTTGTATCTTTTACCTTGAAGAAGGGTTTGAGTTTATTAGAGGTGTTTTATGATTTGCCAAGAAAACAATTTTTATTTTAAGATGCAAAATGCGAAGAAAGGAAAAACAACTAAGGGAAACTAGCCTAGCATTATCCCTAGTGTTTTCATACAATGGTTAACCCTAAGGTTGAGGATAAAGGAAAACCCTAACCTATGTTAGCATACATGGATTCCTACCTTAATCAACATGTTAAAGGAAGCTTAACAAAACTATCCTATAGGGAACATGCAATGAGAGCGAAGTCGTGATCTGAATTTCTAAATTGAGTGACTCATCGATCAACAATTAAAGAAGACAAACAATAAACATCCTATAGGGAACATGCAATAAGAGCGAAGTCGTGATCTCAATTTCTAAATTGAGTGACTCATCGATCAACAATTAAAGAAGACAAACAATAAACATCGTATAGGGAACATGCAATGAGAGCGAAGTCGTGATCTCAATTTCTAAATTGAGTGACTCATCGATCAAAAGCAAACACAACACATGTATCAGACAAAAACCAGAGGGCCTCCTGACATATATCAGCAATAGAGATCCCATCATGCAATCAGAGAACTATACAAAATGAAAATGGAAGAAAGGAAATAGTGCAATACCAAACGGATAACTATCCGTAGCAACTGAGCAAGAATAAAAGAAACCCATAGAACTTCAAGCAAGCTGGCATCAGTAGACAAATCAAGTCAGAAATTACGCCATCAAGATATAAGTATTGAGATTTTCAGATATGAACAGATCCCATGGGCAATGTATAGCATTCATAATCATATGTGTATACCCTGCATAGACTATCAAATATGCCAAGCACAAGAGTAGTGCAAACATAACAAATTGTGTTCCACAAATAAAGTGAAACACGATAGCCTCAAGTCAAAAGTGGAAAACTTTTCTCAAAGTACCTCGTACATTCAACAACCAAGTTAGTATTCCCATAAATAGAATGATGATTCACATAAAGGATGGATGATGACACCAAAATGAAATGAGAAAAAACATGATAACAACTAACAAACATTAGTCATGATAGACAAAAAGAAACAAGTGTGTGCACAAATTGGTCAAAAGAATCAGAGAAATGATGCTCCTTTCTATCACCATATTGAATTGACAATTGAATATCAATCAAGGATCATGGGAGCTTGAGAAGAATACAATCAAAGACCATGAAGGTCAGTAGCAAACATAATTCAATCATGTACAATTAATTCAACCACAGCTCATAAGCACAATAGAAGATGAAGCTCACATAATGCATCAAAAGGTTCAAACATTCAAACCTGGGGAAATAAGTGAAATGACTTGAGTTTATTTTGAATAAACATAATCAACATGATCATTAGGTTCCCAATTATAGGCCTCACTTAAGTTCACTGGCCATCAAACAAATTGCAACAGGGCATGCAACATTAATTGGGTACCTTCACTTCAAAAATACATCAAAAATAGAAACAAGGATCAATAAATCAAACCAAAAACTTATTAGCATATTTGAAGTGTGTAGAAGTCAGAAATCAAGCCTTAAGTTCATGAATGATTGAGGAGGGGATCAAATGAGGCCCAAAGTTCAAGACTAATTGGCAAAACTACCAAACTAGACATGTTTTCAAAATAATTTATGGAAAAATGTCAAACCAAGTCAAATAATTCAAGAAAAGTGGTTTTCAAATCCTCAACACATTCATGAACCCTAATCTAGACTTGAATTCTATTGAAAATCCAGGGCATAATGGTTTTGAAAAAGAAACTTGCACAATAAGCAACAAAACCCTAATTTTTGACTTTTAATCTTAAATATTGATTGAGTAAGATCAAAATTCAAACAATTCAAACCAAGATCATGCAAGACTCAAAGAAACCCTAAATGTCAGAATACATATTTTTTTACATTTTTTGAATTAAAGAAAAGTCAAAAATAAAATTAAATCCAAACAATTAATCAATTAATCCAATAATCACATCTCAAAATAAAATTTTAAACAAAATTCAGAAAAATGTCCAACCAAAATTATATTCAAATATTAGAACTAAAAATACACATCTCTAATTTTTTTTTGGATTTTTTGAATTAAAGGAAATATTAAAATAAAAATTAAACAAACAATTAACAATTAAACTATTATTTAAGGGAAAAAATGCAAACCCTAGCCAAAATCACAAAAAGGTCAAAATAAAAACATATTCAGATTCTACGATTAAAAACAAGCTTGCATGATTTTTTTTGGGAATTTTTGAATTAATAGAAGTATAAAAATGAAAACTATAAAGCAAAAATTCAAAATAAGCTTCTCAAATTAAATTCATAATCAAAAATAGAAAAATAGCTAAGCAAATTTCAGAATCAAATTCTACATTATTTTATGAGTCCAAAATATTTTTTGTGGAATTTTTGAATCAAAGGAACTATTAAAATAAAAATAATCTTTGAACAATTAATTAATTAAACCTATGAATTTTTAAACCAATCAAATCATTTAAAAAAAATTCAAAAAAAATATGACAAATACTAGAAAATATTATTAGCCTATGGTAATTTTTTACATGATTTTTAAAAATGTTTTGATCACAGAAATAAAATCAGAAAATCAAATAGCATCAAAAATATGAAAAATGCATTAAAAATCACATGGACCAATCAGATCCAGCCACGCCATCGTCTTCTTCCTCAAGACAATGCCCTAACGCGCATTTTTCAGCTTCATGCACCTATTTTCTGATCAACACTTCTCCCTTATCTCTCCACCAAAACCAATGATTCAAATCATAAATCAAAGTTCAAACTACCAACTACATCATGCTTTTTACAAAATTCAAAATGATCGACCATGAAAGTAGAAATCATAGCAAGAAAATTGAGAAAATCATTAAGTCATGAAAAACCCGAAGTTCACCAAATCATATATGCTTCAAAATCAAACAAGTTTATACATCAGATGTAAGATCTGGCTAGCTATGAACATGATCACAAGCTTTAAATCACATGAAACAAGCAGAAATATGGAGAATCGAGATCTGAAAGTACCTTTAGAGTTGAGAAATAAACTCAACTATGGCCTCTGAAACAAAGTGAAAAATCTTGTCCCTTTCTTCTAATGCTCCAATGAAGTGAAAATGGTCATGAATCGAGCTCTGGAATGGAGAATAAAGAAGCTTCAAAGCAGAAAATTTTCTTGAGAGAGAGATATCAGCTAGCTAACTTTATGCTTAGGCCATTTGAAATTCCTTCGTGCGTTTTGGATGCTTGAGGGGCCTTTCAAAAGCTCTCATAATATAGAACATCATAGGACTTTGAATTTTCCAAAACGATGCTGACTTGATGGAGAAACGATGTTGCAAACTTGAGGCAAAAATGCAATTTGGCCTGCCTGGTCCGCGCGCATGCATGTGCATGCATGGTTCATGATGCCAGCTTTGAGATACCAACTTTGAAGCATCATAACTCACTCAATTCTTGGCCAAATTGAATGATTCAAGTCTCAATGGGAAGCTCTCATGGAAAACAACAAAATGCTCTTTTTAACTTTCCAAATTGAGGCTTGTGTCACAAGAAATTGATTCCACAAAATGGCGTGCCAAGTGTTTGTTGAAATTACGCGCATGGCTTGCCCAAGAGAAGTCATCTTGACACTTAGAATATTTTTCAATTTAAGTTACTTCTTGAACAAGTTACACACAAATTCAACATTTCTCATGATTCAAAGATGAATTTAGGTATGTGATATGAAAAGAGGATGCTTAAATTGATGGTTGACCAAAAGTCCACTTAGTCAACTCCTGATTTTACTGACTTTGGTCAAAATGACCATTTTCCCCCTTTTGATCAATTGAATCATTTCCAATCCAAATTGAACCTCAATTTTTCAATCCTAAATGCTTAATGACATGTGATGAATCATGGAAACAAGTTTGGGTGAAAAAGTTAGAGAAATCCTGATTAAATCCGAAACCCTAGTTTTGTACCATGTGCAAGGAGATAGTTGATCAAGTTTCAAAAACCCTAATTCCACTAGGCATCATGAGAGACTCTTTGATCAAACTTGATTCTAATGATGATAAGATAATGATGCTTCATGAATTGGCTCATCTAGACCCCAATTACTTCAACCTGGACCAAACCCTAATTTTGACTGATTCCTCAAAGGGGAGTGATGAATCATCTTCAAAACTTCAAATCTTCTGGATATCTTGACCAATTTCTTGTACAAAGACCTTCAAAATACCAATGAGATGTTGTAGCTTCCAAATCAAGACTTGTACACTGATTAATAGCCTTGATCAAGCAAAACCCTAATTTTGACCGGTGAATCAAAGGAGTGATTCCTTCTTATGATCAAACACAAACATCAATCCTCTGATGATCCAAAGAAATGGATAAAAAATATTGAGATATGCAATAACATTTGAGCTTGAAAGATCCAGAGGTTTAGATGATAAGATTCTACTTGAGCAATTTGTCAATGCAATCAACCTTCAAAGCTTGAGAAAAACTTGATAACCAAAGTATTTTGATCCTACCACAATGTATGAATGCAATGCAATATGATATTTATGATGAAATATAAGCCAAAATCAAGAGGGTAAATTTTGGGGTGCAACAGAGTCCTCATCATCATCCTCAACAATTTCTATTCCTAAAGGAAGAATATTGGCACAAAAAGTTTGTTCAAACTTGGCAAAGTTCCTCAAAGCATTCTCTTGATATATAGGCTAGGGTTTTGGACTTCAAAGGAGCATATCTTTCTCATATTTTGGTATTTTTGAGGATTCCAAAAACATCCTTCCCTTTAAAGAGTTACCAACAAATCACTTCAAAAGTTCCAAGGAGTTTTCATGTGGAAGGAACTTGGTGAAGAAGAAAGATTATAAGTCACCCAGATGAATCCCCAATTTTCCATATGTGACTTCAAATGGTCATAACTTGGTCAATTTTTATCACCTTGAGCCCATTCTTTTTTCATGATGATCTTAAGGATGTGTAATTCATGCCTTCTTTTATGTGAAAAGTAAGAAAATGGATGGAATTTGCCTTAATAATGCAAAAGATTATAGGCCATTTCATGATTTTTAGCCAACTTCAACAAGTCATAACTTGCTCAATTTTTGGAGATTTTGAGTGGTTCAAAATTTCAAAATGTCATTCAAGAGATCTACTTCATTCCATATATTTTGGTAAAGAGCAAATTCTAAGTGGAAGGCCATGTTTGGATGCAAAGGATTATAGGTCATTTTTAAAGAAGATTTTGAAATATTTCTAAGTATGGAAAGTCAACTCTTTTTCTTCAACTTTGACTCCATGTAACTTTCAGCATAAGCATCCATTTGATTCCATTATTTTCCGTTGCAAAGCCTGTAACCTCATCTTTCCAAAGCATCAAGAACTATGCCCTAAGACCCCTTGAGGTGGAAATGCCATGGATTTGGATTTGGTAGTTTGAAACTGAATTTTGCACAAAGTCAGAATTTTGAAATCTTTGTTTTGGCTTCTCATCACAAGATTTCCATGCGTTTTTGTTTCTAATCATGTTTAGCAACTTTCCAGAAGTGATTAGCATCATGAAACGCACGATTTGGCTGAGTTTTGATCAAGTTTGAGTCACACTTTCTTCATGATGCAAACCCACACGAATTCCCTCCAAAACGCATCATTTTCTATTCCTTTTGATCCCATTTGCTTCCCTATAAATAGAGGGTCATCCCCTATTCAATTTACCAAGCTTAGATAGCCAAAATCACCCTGCCAAACTTGCTTCACAACCCAGAATTCAGCAACTTCGAATTCTATTCTCAAACCTTTTTCAATCCATTTTCCCCCTCAATTAACCTTCCTTGATCTTCCCTGAAGCTAACCATATAATTACATTCAAGAATCGTGCCCTATATTGCTCCATAGAAGTCCAGTTTCAGAGCTCTACAACTCAACTTCAATAGGTAGATTCCTTCATAAATTCTTCAAAACTTTGATATCACTGTGATGCTCTCATTGCCCTGGTTCTATTTGCAACACTTACTTTCATCTGGAAACTCGTTTTGACCATGAATTTTCAAATCCCTTTTCAAAACTTTCTTTCCAAATTGCTTGAGCTACAGTTTATATAAATTGGACGCGAGGGTGTGGTTGTCTTCCTCTTGAAGAGACAAAGCGAATGGAATAGGTCTGAGCTTCTGATTTTACAGTTTAAGGGACCTGCAATTTGTGATGGCTGGAGGTTGAAGATGACCAACGTGTAATCTTCTAACCAATGAAGGCGCGCCATCTGTATTTTTGAAATTCTGATTTTATTATTGATTCTGTACATTATTCATTAAAGACCATGATATGCACAACGCGCCAGATCCCTTGGATTTGATTACTAACGCGTTTTGACTCTCATCCAATGGTCCACATCTTTTACTTTTATTTTCTTTTTCTGATTTTTATATTTTAATTGTTTTAAATTCAAAAAATCATAGAAAATTCCCTTTTAATCCAAAAAATCTGAAAAAATTATGAAAAATATTTTTGATTACTCTCTTTCTGATTTTTATTTTTTCACAATTTAATTTTGTGTTTTGGTATTTTTTATAAATTTTACACTTATTCGATTTGTTTAAAATGTTTAAAAATACTTTTATAGATTTTTAAATTCTGAAAAAATTATGGAATGATCCAATAATATTATGACAAATATTGGTGACCTAATTTTATTTTTGTTTCTGACTTTCCTATTTTTTTACCATTTTTTGTTTATTTTACCCATTTATTTTAATTTTTAAAAATAGTTTCTGACTTTTAAAAATTTCCAAAAATTTTGTAAAATTACTTGGCCTCTTTTCTGATTTCTCTATGGTATTATTTTTCATTTCTTGATTAATTTGAATAGTTGATGTTTTCCTCATTATTTTCCATTAAATTTTTTTTTTTAAAACCTTTTAGTGTATATATTAAATATGATATTATTTTGTGATTATTTTCTGGCTGTCTTGGGTTGATTTTTTGATCATGGCTTTATTAACATCATTGGATCCATGGTGTTGAGTTTAACTCCACAAAAATGGATGAATGATTTTAATTATATTTTGATTAAATATTAATTTAAAAGTGGTTTATTCATCTTTTGCCCTAATTCCTCTTCATCTCATCCCCTTCTCATTGCATTAAGTGTTGTTGGAGCATGATCTTTATATCATGTCTCAAAACAAATGGTGCATAGATTGCTATTGACCGACCTCAAAATAGGTGCGACTTCTATATAAGTCCACTTACGATTGCTTAACATAGCGCTAAATTTTGTCCCGATTCGAATAAATGACCATTCGTGGCCCAAACCTATGTTTGCAAACCCAAGTATGTTAATTTGATCTCATTGGTCCAATAACCTTGAGATTCATTGTGTGTAAGTTTTGGTTCTACCAATCCTCTAATGGATCTATATCACTTTTGGTCAACACGGATCACTTAAACATCGTTGATCATTAAATGGTACTTGTGAGAATTCCCAAATGGATGATATACTTGACAAAAAGCAAATACAACTTGTTGTATGGAGGCTTTGGTTCTACCAATCCTCTAATGAGTTCCAAATGCAAGTTTTAAGATGGTCATCCAACTAACCCACTAATTACTAATAATTAACTTTATCTTGTGTTTTTATTATACGCCATTTTATTTTATGCACCATTTACTTTAAGCATTTCATTTCACGCCATTTTTCTTTTGCTCACTTGAGCCTCTTTATATTCTTATCATTTTTATTTTGCTCACTTGAGCTTTTCTTTTCTTTTTAAGATACTTAATAATCAACATGAACCATAAAAAACATTAATGATACTTGGACTATTTGGTTACTATCCTTGGCATTATGGAGTATTGAACTTCTTGGACTTAGGATTAGAAACCTTGGCCTATGTTGGAGACCTTGTGACCTTAATTGATATTTGGTCTGGAGTTCTCGAGGTTTATCTCAAGACATTGAATTGTTTGTTTGGTTTGTGTGCAGGTTATTGTGATTACATACTTTGTTTATAATATGGAATTCACCTGTATACAACCATTACTCTGCCCAATTTTTGTGAAGATTTAATACACTTGAAGTTTGATTCTCTCAAGAGGTCTAGTATCTTTGCTTGTTTGGTTCCAATCCAAAGAATGGGAATTCTATCTTGACTCATAATGTCAAGTACTGGCTTCTTGTTGGTTAGATGGTTCTTATCCATAGCTTTTACCTTATGCTTTAGGATAGTTCCTTCTTCTCTTCCCGTCTTCTTTAATTTCAAAAAATTATCTCCCTCTTTTTGAAAATTTTTCTTGTTTCTAAACTTGAACCACTTTCATAATAAACTTAGACTTAGGTCCAT
The DNA here is from genome assembly GCA_948472305.1 of Vicia faba. Lineage (NCBI taxonomy): Eukaryota > Viridiplantae > Streptophyta > Magnoliopsida > Fabales > Fabaceae > Vicia > Vicia faba. The sequence continues at coordinate 1,396,422,674 of OX451741.1, forward strand.
GCATTTTCAAAACATTATTTTCCATAAATAAACTCCAATCAATTTAATAAAACCTTGACCTTTTTTGTGAGAAGACTAAAAGTCAATCAATCTCATTTCAAACCATTTTGCCACTTAGAATTTTTATTTTAAAACCTTTCTCAAAAGATTGGACTCTTGTCAATCCTTGTAGTGATGCAAACAACTATACTTCCATAATATGTGGTGAAGAGAGATATTTTCCACTTGGGTGTTGAGTGAGGAATTGTTGATTTTAAAATCCAAGCCATATCCTCCACTTTGAGATGATGCAAATTCTCCTTTCTCATGATTGTGGGTATTAAGTATGTTTTCCACACGGACAATGACGATGATGTCTTATCTCTTAAAATTAATCAACACACTTGTGTTTTAAAGTTTTTAAAGGTGAACTACGTGTACCCTGATCCCCTATTGCACGAAAGATGGTACATAGGCACTAAAGGTTCGCAACCGCGGCGGGTGCAAAAATCATAAAAAATACTTCTTTTCTCACCTCTACCATCTATTTTACATACAACATTTTATATCCAAAATATACAGATTTTACAAAGAGGTTCCTGCAGAGTACCTTCGATGTTTAGGGTGCTAATACCTTCCCTTTGCATAACCAACCCCCTTACCTTGAATCTTTCCCCCTATTTTTGGGTTATTCACTCTTTTCCCATTCCTTTGGAAACAATAAAGCACGGTGGCAATTTTTATTTTGATTTGTACAAGTCTAATCAATCCAATGGCTTAGTCATAAACATTTCTACCGCTACAGAAAAAAAATGGCGACTTCACTGGGGAAATATTGACTTCTTGTTGGTCAATCCCTAAGTGGGTTAGACCTATCTTTGTTTATATTTGTATATGTGCTATTGTTGTTTATGTGTTATATGTTGTACATATGTTTGCCTGGATTTTACTAGTTTTCAGGGTGCTTGGTGATTACTTATAAGTCCTATACCCGGACTTGGGAAAACTTTAAGATAGGACGGGCGGTATAGTCATGTTAACTTTAAGGGAGTAATCCCAAAAAAGGAGGCATGAGATCCCCCACTCAGTGGAGGCCCCTTTGACTGTAGTGTCGTTTACTGAGTAATCGGGAAGACGTGCTGCTTTCAACCTGGGAGCCTGCTGAATCTGGGGACCATAGAATACCTAACTCATCTTGGCCTTTTAGGTGTAGTGCGGAAGTTATGACGGAGTAATTCGGAAATAGTTGTCACGCGATACTACGCTCGAACGAGTTTTTCTTGAGAATATTACTAATTACTGAGTTAATCGGGAAGTTGGTAATATCCGAAGGAAGGATGTAGACTATGGGAACCTTTAGAACCTTGTTCGGAAGGTGATATCTTTTAGACCATACCTTATGGGTAGTACCTTTGACCTCATGCTCGTGATGTTGAACCTATGAACCCTATGTTTGTGATCTTGTGTGTGATTGTTGCATCATGCATCCATGCACTCATAAGCATCTTTTGGAGAAATTTCATTTCAAGGGACTTGAAAGTTGACCATTTGTAAATATCTCAGGTACCTTTTGACCATGGATTCTGGAAAAAGAAAGACCGGGAAATACAGTTTCAAAGATCCCAAGATAGATGAGTTGATCAGTATAATTCTCGAGATTGAGTGTTCTGCAGATTTTCGGAAGAAGTATGGATCCATCATCCTTCTCATGAAGCTTAGGATGAAGGAGGGTATTCTCTCGACTTTGGTCCAGTTCTATGATCCGATGTATCATTGCTTTACTTTCCCCGACTATCAGTTGATGCCTACACTAGGGGAGTATTCTTATATGTTGGATTTACCTATTACCGATCGTGTTCCTTTTAATGGTTTGGAGGGTGAGCCAAAACCACATGAGGTGCTGCTTTGATCCATCTGGGGAAGTATGAGGTTGAAGCCCATATGAATACTAAAGGAGGGATTAGAGGATTACCAGCTCAGTTCTTATTGGAGAAATCTCGTTACTTTTCCAGGATGAAGAGTACAGTCGCTTTTGAGCCCATCTTTGCTCTACTTGCTTACGGGTTGTTCTTATTTCCTAATGTGGACAAGTTTGTTGATGTTAATGCTATCAGGATCTTCATGATTGGAAACCCAGTTCCTACATTGTTGGGTGATGCTTATTACTATATTCATCTTTGGAATTCTTATCATGGGGGGATGATTATCTATTGCACGCCTCTGTTGTACCGATGGTTTATTTCTCATATGCCTCAGTCTGATGCTTTTTGGGATGTCAGGAAGGAACCCCGTTGGGCTCCTAAGATCATGGAACTTACTCACTCGGATATTGATTGGTATCATCGAGGTTACAAGGATATAGAGATTGCCAATAGTTATGGTAGTTTCCCCAATGTACCTCTTCTTGGTACAAAGGGAGGAATTAACTCCAACCCTGTTCTTGCACGACAACAACTTGGTTATCTGATGAGGGATAAACCAAATAGTATTCATTTGAGTAGTTTCGTTTTGAAGGATGGGGAAGACCATAAGGAAGCTAGGGAGCAGATTGCGAAGGCCTGGCGTCACATTCACAGGAAGAGTAGGAAAGACTTGGGACCTATGGGGGTTGTTTCTTTGGAGCCTTATCTTTATTACGTCCAAATGAGAGCTACTCAGTTGAAGATGCCGTATTCCCGGGAAGAACCTATGCCTGATTTGTTTGTGAAAACCACTCATCCCTTATTGGATGATGTGGAAGAGCTACAACTTGCTTTGGTCAGGATGCAGCAGGAAAAGGATGCTTGGAAGAATAAGTGCCAAACTTTAGAGATTTCCTATAGAGCAGATTTAAAGGAGAAAGATGACTTGATTGAGATTCTTAAGAGTCAGGTTGTAGAGATGATGGAGAGGCAAGGGGATTTATTTTCTCCTAAGCCTCAGTTAGATGCTATTTTCTCACTTCCCGATTCAGGTGATTGGAAGGAGGTTTCCACCAGATATGCGGAAGAAAACCAGAGGTTGAAGGCTCAGATTGCCAGGCTTACATGGAAGCGCCAGTGTATAGCGTTATCTCCATTAGCTTTACTTCTTAGGGTTTTAGACTTTATTTTCATCTTGTACTTGCGATTATTGAAACTTGTAATCTATTTTGGAGTTATTATAATAAATTTTTTTTAGTATTTCAAATATGTTATTACTTTGATATTTGCAATGTGTCTATAAATCTCTAAGTCCCTTGAAATATTAATAATAAAATAAATCATGTGCATTGCACATCATGCATCATATTGCATATATTTCTTGCATTTCTTTTCATATCCAGGTGTCTTACCAAGCTTCTTTACTTCGTTCAGCAAGTTGTCTCACCACTACAACACTCGAGCTAATTTCAGAAGGAAGATGGATAACTTAGAACAAGAGAATCGCGAGCTGCGCGAGGAAGTTTCTGCTTTGAATGCCGGAATGGCCAATCTTACTGCTCTGATGGAATCTCTGGTGGCTGCTCAGGACCAGCCATTGAGTGTTCAACCTCAACAAGCAAGGGTTACTACTGAAGCTCCAACTGTTCCTGTGTCTGCTTCTCCAGCTGTTGTTCAGAATCACATGCCTCAAGGTTATCCATGGGGAATGCCAGAGAACTGTGAGCTTGAAGGTTTCAATCTGGGTCCTCAAGATACTCCAGTTGTTCAGACTACTGTTACTCCTGTACCTCCCGTGGTGCATGTTGCTCCTGCTGCACCTCCTTCGGTGGATATGATACCAGTTGTTAATGATGATATGTGTCGTCCTTTTCCTCCACCAAGTGAAGACTTGGGTCTCTATGATAAAATGGATGATTTTCAAGAGTAGTTTGAGAAGATGCTGAGAGAGATGAAGGCCTTCAGGGGAAAGTGATTGTTCGGGAAGAATGTGAATGATTTATACTTGGTCCCGAATGTCAAGATACATGCGAAGTTTAAAGTCCCGGAGTTTGAGAAGTACAAGGGAAACACTTGTCCTCGTGCTCATCTTGTGATGTATGTAAGAAGAATGTCTACCCATACTGATGATCAGCGTCTGCTGATTCACTTTTTTCAGGATAGTTTGACTGGTGCTGCGTTGAAATGGTATATGAGTTTGGACAACGTCAATATCCATACTTCCAACGACTTGGGAGAAGCATTTATTAGACAATACAAATACAACGTGGACATGGCACCTGACTGTGATCAACTAAGGGCCATGGTCCAGAAAGACAGGGAATCATTCAAAGAATATGCACAAAGATGGCGTGAGGTAGCCGCCCAAGTGATTCCTCCCATGAAAGAGAAGGAGATGACTAATATTTTCTTGAAGACTCTAGGTGCTTTCCACTATGAGAGGATGGTAGCGAGTGCACCAAGTGACTTTACTAAAATGGTAGGCATGGGTATCCGCTTAGAATAGGCTGTAAGAGAGGGCCGTCTCACAAAAAGTGAAAGTTTCGGAAGTGCGAAAAAGCCACCCTATGGGTTTACCAAGAAGAAGGATACAAATGTTGTTATGCAAGAGAGGAGGGTTAACACTCCTAGAAGAAATTATCAGCGTCATCAGCAAGTCGCCTCAGTTACTCTAGTTGTCGGCGTAGCTCCAACCACGGTTTCTTATCAGAGACCATCCCATTAGGGGAATAAAGGGTATAATCAGAGAAGGGAGAGTTATGACCCTATTCCTATGAGTTACACAAAATTACTCCCGACATTAATTCAAAAGAAGTTGGTTCAGACCAGACTACCTCCCGCTGTACCATCACCGTTGCCTTGGTATTACAAAGAAGACCAAACACGTGCTTTTCATCAGGGAGCACCAGGGCATAATGTTGAGAACTACTATCCTTTGAAGACCGAAGTACAAAAATTGGTAAAGTCCAGTATCTTATCTTTCAAGGATGTTGGCCCTAATGTGAAAGACAATCCTCTGCCCAAGTACGGAGGAGAAAATGTCGTGAATATAGTGGCCAGTTGTCCAGGCGACTTCCAGATTTTTGATATTAATCTGGTTAGATGAGATTTGGTGAAAATGCATGCAGACCTCTATGAATTTAGCTACTATACGCATGACCATGCCGGTTGTTCTATTTACAGTACAGATATACAAGTTGTGACAAGATAAAGGCTGATTTGCAGGAAATGATGGATGAGGGCCTCATCCACATAATCAGGCCTAGGGAAGAGTATGAAGAGGAAGTAAACATGGTTTCTGGATGTCCTGGAGAGTTCAGAATCTTTGATGTGGAACATATGAATGAGGATCTTGTACAATTGCACGCTACTTTCTGCCACATGGTTGGTCAGGTAGAACATCAGTATGGATATTGCCAAATTTGCTATCGGGACTCCCGAGGATGTTCAATTGTTAGGAAAGGTGTTCAGTTGTTGTTGGATAATGGAACTATCAAAGTTACGGGTCAAAGGGATGATTACCATGAAGTCGATGTGATTGAGGTTTGTTTGGCTGAAGAAGAGTCAGATGATGAGTATGCCTCTGCAGATGAGTACTTCTCCTCAGATGAAGATTTGTTTTCCAGAGACGACTCTGCAATGAATGAATATGTTGAAGAGGGAGTAAATGTTATTGTGCCTTGCTTTGGTGCACCTACCACTTTTGAAGTTGAATATCATAGCAAGCCAGCTATTACTCCATTGGTGATTAGTTTGCCGGGTCCTGTCCCCTACAAGTCATATAAGGTTGTACCCTACAAATATAATGCTACAATCTTAGAGGATGGTGTGGATGTTCCCATCCAGCCAATTCCTAATGTTGGAAATATTGTTGAGACTAGCAGAGTGACCCGCAATGGTCGAGTATTTGCACCAGTTGTTCATGGAGATGTTAGTACTGGAAAGAAAATTGTTGAAGATGTTGAAACCAAGAAGGCAGTGGGTGAATCTAGTTGAGCTACACTAGAAACAAAGGTGAATGATATTTTGAAGATAATCAAGATGAGCGACTATAGAATTGTAGATCAGCTACTGCAGACTCCTTCAAAAATATCTATCTTGGCTTTATTGATGAATTCCTCTGCTCACAGAGAATCTTTAATGAGGGTATTGGACCAAGCTTTTGTGGAAAGCGATACTCCTGTAGACCAATTCAACAGTGTAGTAGGGAACATTACTTCATGTAATAACCTGATTTTCTGCGATGATGAACTGCCCGATGAAGGAAGGAATCACAATTTGGCCCTCCACATCTCAATGAATTGCAAGAATGATTTGTTATCCAATGTGTTGATTGATAATGGATCTGCATTGAAGATTATACTGATGAGCACTCTTATGAAGTTGAAATATTAAGGAACGCTCATGTGCCCAAGTGGTATTATTGTGAAAGCGTTTGATGGATCAAGGAAATCTATTATTGGTGAAGTGGACTTGCCTATTCATATAGGCCCATATTTGTTTCAGATTACTTTTCAGGTCATGGATATTATACCTGCTTATAGCTGTTTGTTGGGACTACCGTGGATACATGAGGCAGGGGCCATCACTTCAACTTTACGCCAGAAGTTGAAATTCGTGCGTGAAGGAAAAGTGGTGATTATAAATGGAGAACAAGCATTATTGATATCTCATTTGTCCTCGTTCAGCATTGTGGAGGCCGATGAAGCTGCTGTTGGAACCCAGTTCCAAGCTTTATACATTGATAATGTAAGAGTAAATGAGAACTCCATGGCTTCATTTAAGGATGCCCAGTAGGTTATGCGTAAAGGTCATATCAAAGTATGGGGATAGATTGTTGATCCACCTGTGAACAATAATAGAGTTGGCTTGGGTTTCTCTTTGAAAAATGATAAAGGTAAGGGAATGAAGCCGAAGTCTGCTGCAAGCAAGTATCAAGACATCTTTTATAGCGGGGGTTATCTTCATCCAATTGTTTCCGAGATTAATGCCTTTGTGGAAGATGAAGTAGAGCCAAAAATGCTGAATTATGTGACGCACGGAGTTAGGGTTCTGAACTGGATCACCATTGATGTTCCCTCTTGCATATATGTTTCAAAGTAATTTGTTTATGTTGATCTTTTTGAAGAAAAAAACTTTCACTCTGCCCAAGGTGGAAAATATCAATATCGATGGGCTTATCTGTTTGCTGTGATTTTAAAATCAATAATAAAAGTTGTCTTTGTTTCCCAAATTGCGTCTTTATTTTCTGCTTTTTCTTGGAAAATGGTAATCATAAAAAACCTTTCAAAATAAATAATAACTGAAATTCAATATGCATGATCACTTGTTATATGTGTCAGTTTCTAAAAGCAATCATAAATCATATGTGCAGATTAATTAAAAAACCCGTTGAATACAATGACCCTACACCCTCTCCCAACTTTGAATGTCCTGTGTATGGGGCCGAAGAAGAAGACTATGATGAGATTCCAGAAGAGGTCTCACGGTTGCTTGAGCGTGAGGAAAATGCCATTCAGCCATATAAAGAGCCATTGGAAGTAATCAATTTGGGTTCAGAAGAAGACCCGAAAGAAGTCGAGATCGGAGCATTGCTGCATCCTGATGTGAAGAGCAGGTTGATTGATATGTTGAAAGAGTACGTGGATATTTTTTCTTGGTCTTATCAAGACATGCTTGGTCTAGATACAGATATTGTAGAGCATCATTTGTCGCTGAAGCCAGAGTGTCCGCCGATTTTCTTGTGACATCAGTGTACCCTCAGTGGATTGCCAATATTGTCCCAGTACCTAAGAAAGACGGAAAAGTTCGCATGTACGTAGATTACAAAGATCTAAATAAAGCTAGTCCAAAAGATGATTTTCCATTGCCACACATTGATATGTTAGTGGATAGCACAATAAAATTCAAAGTTTTCTCGTTCATGGACGGATTTTCTAGGTATAATCAAAGGATGGCTCCTGAGGACATGGAAAAAACAATGTTTATCACACCCTGGGGAACATTCTGTTATAGAGTGATGCCCTTTGGGTTGAAAAACGCTGGTGCAACGTACCAGAGGGATATGACAATCCTATTCCATGATCTGATGCACAAGGAAATTGAGGTATATGTTGATGGCATGATTGCTAAATCCCAGACGGAAGAAGGGCATGTAGAAGATTTGTTGAAGTTGTTTCAGCGTTTGAGGAAGTATCATCTCCGCTTAAATCCAAATAAATGTACTTGCGGTATTCGGTCAGGGAAATTGTTGGGTTTCATTGTTAGAAATAGAGGGATTAAAGTTGACCCTAATAAAGTCAAAGCAATTCAAGAAATTCCAGCGCTGAGAACTGAAAAGCAAGTCAGAGGGTTCCTCGGGCGTTTGAATTATATTTCCAGATTCATTTCCCACATGACCACAACGTGTGAACCGGTCTTTAAGTTGTTGAGGAAATATCAAGGTTGTGTGTGGACATATGATTGCCAAAGGGCATTTGAAAGTATTAAAGAATATCTGCTTGAACCTCCTACCTTGCTCCCTCCTGTTGAACGAAGACCATTGATTATGTATCTGACAGTGTTAGATAATTCCATGGGTTGTATTCTGAGACAACAAGATGAAATGGGGAAGAAAGTATATGTCATTTATTATCTCAGTAAAAAGTTTATTGATTGTGAGTCGCGATATTCCATGCTGGAAAAGACATATTGTGCTCTGGCCTGGGTGGCAAAATGTTTGCGGCAGTATATGTTGAATCACACTACTTGGTTGATCTCCAAAATGGATCCAATCAAGTATATTTTTGAAAAGCCCGCTCTTACTGGGAGGATTTCCCGCTGGCAGATGTTGTTATTTGAATATGACATCGAATACCGCACTCAAAAAGCTATTAAAAGCAGCGTGTTGGCAGATTATCTTGCCCACCAACCAGTTCATGATTATCAGTCTGTGAAGTATGATTTCCCCGATGAGGATGTAATGTTTCTGAAAGTGAAAGGTTGTGATTAACCATTACCTGAGGAAGGTCCTGATCCTGAATCTCGCTGGGGCATGATATTTGATGGAGCGGTGAATGCTTATGGTAAAGGAATTAGTGTTGTGATTGTCACTCCACATGGATCACACATTCCTTTTACTGCAAGGTTGACATTTGATTGTATTAATAACATGGCAGAATATGAGGCTTGCATCATGGGTCTCGAGGAAGCTATTGATCTCAGAATTAAAATTCTAGATGTGTATGGTGATTTAGCTTTGGTAATAAATCAGATTAAAGGAGAGTGGGATACTCGTCACCCTGACTTGATCCCCTACAAAGATTATGCTAGAAGATTGTTACCCTTCTTTAATAAAGTTGAATTCTATCACATCCCCAGATACGAAAATCAAATGGCGGATGCTCTGGCAACTCTGGCTTCTATGTATCAAGTGAATAATTGGAATGATATACCTCGAATCATAGTTTGGTGATTGGATAGGCCCGCTCATGTGTTTACAACAGAAGAGGTAGAAGATGAGAAACCTTGGTATTATGATATCAAGCATTTTCTTTAGACTCAGGAATACCCGATTAGGGCATCGAATAAAGATAAAAAGACATTGAGAAGATTGGAAGGCAACTTCTTCCTCAGTGAAAATGTGTTGTATAAGAGAAATTGTGACATGGTCTTGCTCAGATGCGTAGATAGAATCGAAGCATACATGTTGATGCATGAGATTCATGAAGGTTCATTTGGCACTCATGCCAATGGACATTCAATGGCTAAAAAGATGCTAAGGGTAGGTTACTATTGGTTGAAAATGGAATGTGACTATTATAGATTTTCAAAGAAGTGCCATAAATGCCAAATTTATGCGGACAAGATTCATGTGCCTCCGAAACTTCTCAATGTTATTTCTTCCCCGTGGCCTTTCTCTATGTGGGGTATTGACATGATTGGGATGATAGAACCCAAAGCTTCGAATGGACACCATTTCGTCTTGGTAGCAATTGATTACTTCACCAAATGGGTGGAAGCTACTTCATATGCTAATGTTACTAAGCAGGTGGTTGTGCACTTCATTAAGAATAATCTCATATGTCAGTATGGTGTGCCGAGCAGAATCATAACCGACAATGGCTCGAATCTGAACAACAAGATGATGACAGAACTTTGTGAAGAATTCAAGATCGTCCATTACAATTCGTCTGCGTACATGCCGAAGATGAATGGGGCTATTGAAGATGCTAATAAGAACATCAAGAAAATTATCCAGAAGATGGTTGTTACTTATAAATATTGGCATGAAATGCTCCCTTTTGCTTTACATGGATATCAAACGTCTGTCCGCACTTCAACAGGAGCAACCCCGTTCTCCCTTGTGTATGGAATGGAAGCTGTGCTCCCAATCGAGGTTGGGATTCCCTCTTTGTGTGTGATAATGGGAACCAAGTTGTCAGAGGCTGAATGGGTCCAGAACAAGTTTGACCAATTGAATTTGATCGAAGAGAAGAGAATGACGGCTTTGTGTCATGGGCAGTTATATCAGAAGAGAATGAAGAAAGCTTTTGATAATAAGGTCAAACCTCATGAATTTAGAGAAGGCGACCTCATGCTTAGGAAGATCATGTCTTTTAACGTTGATTCTAGGGGCAAGTGGACTCCCAATTTTGAAGGCCCATATGTTATCAAGAAAGCCTTCTCTGACGGTGCATTAATTCTTGAAACTATGGATGGTGAAGAAATAAAAGCAAAAAGCCTTCTCTGACGGTGCATTAATTCCCATGTCCCATGAATGCCGATGCAGTCAAGAAATAATTCGCCTAAAGAAATAAAAGAACAACTCACTAAGTTGAAAACCCAAAAGGGCGGCTTAGGCAAAAAGGAGCGTCTTGGTAGGCCGAAAACCCGAAAGGGCGGTCTAGGAAAAAATTAGAGACATAAAAAGAATAAATTTTCCCGCTAAGTTGAAAACCCGCTAGGGTAGCTTAGGAAAAAGTTAGGGACTTTCTTGGCAAGTAACTGCATCAGACAAGACTTGATCACTAGAGCAACAATCTTCTTGGATCTTCACCATACTTCAACAGAAGTTGCCGCTCAGAATTTAAAAGTTTTTAGAGGGGATATTGGTCATTGTATCTTAATGTATCTTTTCCATTGTATATTACCATTTTCCAAACTTTATAATTATCCATGGGTCTCTCCATTCGCAGACTACCATTCTATCAATAAAATTTGAGCTTTTACCCAATTCTTTGTATTTCTTATTTTATTCAGCTTACAAAGACTCCATTTATTATTGATAATAATTTTCAAAGCAAAAAGGATTAAATAAAAAATTGTTTTTTCAAAAAGAATCTACAACTTACTTTTACTTTAAGATTTTTTGATTCAAGAGGAAAACAAAAGTGGTGATCCCAGGAATGGACGAACTCCATTAGTTTTGAGAAGTTCTGTTTTCCCCGGGAAGGTTGTCTTAGGTTTTTTTCACTGGTATGTACGTGTTTATTGTATATTGAAGACGATACCAATTGGCGTAAGGTGCAGTACCGAGTTTGTGATCCCAGTGTCCCCAGTCAAGTGTTGGTTCATTTTCTGACATTTTGGGTTTGCTTGGTTTGAGGTCTTTATTCTGGATTCCCCAGTGAAGTCTTATCTCATATGACGAAAGGTCTCGTCCCCTTGGTGTGCTGACATGGGATTATTTGCAAAATGTTGCTCTTTTTGGCAGTGTTCGCATTATTGTTGGTATTTATTTCCCATGTAACTGGACCTGGGCAGTATATTTTCTAAGAAGTGTTGAGACAGTTGTCAGCTTTTGGGTTTTCACCTGCCCAGTGTGGAGTTTAATTTAAAATCCCCAAGAGTTTGACCTCTTTCTATATGTTGACTTCTTGATTCCCCAAGAAGGCTATCCCAGGGCACCTTTTGTTAGAATAGGTTTGTGTTATATGAAGACTCAATCTGAAATTTCCCAATGAAGGCCTCACTTAGTTCATAGAAGTTTTTCCTCCCCGTGCATGCTGAGATTTGACTCATTTGTAAAGCATCTCCTTTCAGCGGTATTTGCATTTTGTTCGATTGCCCGATAATTAGGAAAGGGCAGTGTTTTATTTAAGAAGTGTTGAATTGGTTATCAACTTTTTGGGTTTTTTCTCGCCAAGTGTTGGGTTTGATTTAAAATCCCCATAATATTGATTCCTTGCTATAATGTTTGACTTCTTAACTCTCCAAGTTGTTATCCCCATGAGATTTCATACTCTTTCCCCAGAGAAGTTGGTGCAATGCTTACTCTCAAAATTGAAGAATGTATCTCTGTTTTCCCCAGTGAAGAACATATATGGGTTTCCTTTCTTCGATGTGGTGTTGACCTCCCCAATGGAGTCAGCACGAAGTCCCCAGTTGATGTCTTGATGATAAGGCGCTATCTCCCCTAGTGAAGTCTGCATGTTATTTCCCCAATCAAGTTAGCTCGAAATCCCCAGTTGATATTTTGCCAATATGGTTTCCATCCCCCTTATTCGAAATCCGTACTGCAATCCCCAGTAGAAGTGCTACGCATGAAAACATTTGTTTCCCCATTGAAGTCTAAGTGCTATTCTCCTGCGAAGCCTGGAGAATAATGTTATATCTCTGTATTTGTACTGTTTTGTCACTATGATTTGTTTACTTCCAGATTATGTTTCTCCCCAGTGAAGTTAAGCCATGCAGTAGGACTTTGTTTCCTCAGTTGGTGCTTATTTTATTATGGAATGATTGTCTTGAATGTGACTTAGTCGGGTGTTGATTGTGCCCGAGTTGGTTTTGTTTGTTTATCCCCAGTATTATATGTTTTTTTGTCAGCATATACATGATAACACTCGTACATTCATACATACACCATGCATAGTTAAATTTAGCAAATCATTGCTCATTCGTATTCATCAATATCTTGTTGACATATTACCCTGTTTTGCAGATTTCTGTTGTCCTCTCTCCAATAGAGTGTCAGCCTTAGGAAGAAAGTGTATATTATTTCAATTTCCCCACTGAGTTATCCATCGTGGAAGATTTTTTGCTTTAGCCTTCATGTACAGCCTTTGGTCTGGATGATTTGGGTTTCCCCCCTTGAGTTTATTTCTCGAAGGATGTGTTTTGGATGACTATTTTACTCCAGTTTATTTCTGGTTTGAATCTTTGCTTCCCAGCAATATTATTACTTTTCATCTCTGCAATCTTCGAGCCTTGGTTTGAGTGTGCATTTATTTTGAACGAGAAGACTTTATCTCCTCAGCAGGAATATGTTGGCATTTCCCCAAGAAACCATTTTGTTTTCCCCAGGAAGCCATTTTGTTTTTCCCATGAAGCTATACTGCCTTCTCTGTTAAGTCTTGATTCATTCCCCAGGAAGTCATGACATTTTACCTAGGAAGTCATGACATTTTCCCAAGGAAGTCATTTTACAATCCTCCATAACAGCAAGTAGCATGTCTCTTTATTTGAGCAACTTGTATTTCCCAGTAAAAGTCGATGTTACTTTAATTCTATCTTCTCTATGAGTGGATAGTTTGCAGTTTGTTGTCAAATTACTCTAGTGGATGGCTAGTCTCTTCAATATCACAGAGACAATTCATTGTGAAATCTTTGCAAGTGGTAGTCTCTTTATTTGAGACAGCTTATATATTACCCTTTCCAGGCAGAATACCTCGATTAAAGAAAAAGTTGAGACCCGTTCTAGGAGAAACGCTGGGATTTTGGGAAAAGACTTGTTATCTTTTTGCTACCTTCAGTGAACGGAGATGCTATGATATATTTTCTCTCTACCTTCAGTGAAAATTGGTGATTTTTATATTTTTTCTACCTTCAGTGAACGTTGGTAGTTCATCGTTAGTGAACGATGGTGCTATGATATATTCTCTCTCTACCTTCTGTGAAAGTTGGTAGGTCACCTTCAGTGAAAGTTGGTGATTGTTATCTTTTTGCTACCTTCAGTGAACGTTGGTTGTTCATTGTCAGTGAACAGAGATGCTATGATATATTTTCTCTCTACCTTCAGTGAAAGTTGGTAGGTCATCTTCAGTGAAAGTTGGTGATTGTCATCTTTTTGCTACCTCCAGTGAATGTTGGTAGTTCATCATCAGTGGACATCGGTGCTATAATATATTCTCTCTCTACCTTCTGTGAAAGTTGGTAGGTCTGTTTCAGTGAAAGTTGGTGATTGTTATCTTTTTTCTACCTCTAGTGAATGTTGGTAGTTCATCGTCAGTGAACGGCGGTGCTATGATATATTTTCTCTCTACCTTCAGTGAAAGTTAGTAGGTCACCTTCAGTGAAAGTTGGTGATTCTTATCTTTTTGCTACCTTAAGTGAACGTTGGTAGTTCATCGTCAGTGAATGGCGATGTTGTGATGCGGTGGGAGAACTGACTTGAGGGTTTTGCGTTTTATCACAAATGTTGCGGTTATCAAGAGTCGCCACCGACTTTTCTTTTATCCAAAAGGAAAGGTGAAAAAGCACAGGAAAGACCTTTGAGATTGTTTCTTGAGTTCGGGGGGTAGATTATGAAAAGGGAAGGTATTAACACCCTTTTCATCCATGGTTTTCCATGGGCTCTTAGTAACTTGCTATATCACTTGCTTTTGTTTTGAAATTGTGCTTTGTGTGGTTTTGAAAGTATTTTGTAAAAGAGGCCATTGTTTAGGCAATCTTTGTAATGATTCTCGTTCGTAAGAATGTATACAAAGATGTTTGTCTTTTTGAAAATGTTTTCAATGTTTGTAAGATGTTTGGAAATGTGTGTGTGTTTGTTTTTGAAAATAGCAAGGATAGTTGTTTGAAATGGAGCAAGTAACTAGAAGTAATCTACCTACTCAAATGTCTTTCTTGTTCATTTTCTTTTCCTTTGATATTGTTGTCTTACCATTGATTTGGTAAGCAACCCTATCTTTGGATGTAAACGGGACGGGCGTGGGTCATCGTATAACCATGATTAGCAATGTTTGCAAAGTATCTTAGCATTTTTGAGGGACCAAGATCATTTTGTAAGGCAACTTAGAATAGCGTCATCGAGGGACTATGATCTTATATTTTCTTGTTTTGCTAAGATACTTCGCATGCGTAATATGGCCACTTTTGTATAAAGAAACCAACTGGAGTAACCCTAAGGGTGCTTGTATGCAAGTGTGTCATTTTCATGCTTGATTTTGTTTTAGATTAGGGTTTTCTATTTGATTGTTTTTATCTTGCCATACAAACCCTAATTACTAGCATGTTATGTAAAAGCGATAAATTGCGTAATTTAAAGATTGCTACGCTATTACAATATTTTATGGGGGGGGGGGGGGGTATACAAATTATGAATGGGGATTTGCAATAATGTAAACCTAATTTAATCTATTACAACCAAATCGAATTTGTACAAATATTTGAATAAATAATATACAATATAAATTAAATATGCAATGGTATGTATATGCAAGAAAAACGATTTTTGCTTTGTTTTTATGTGAAAAAAAGAGTTTTAAGGTAAACCTAACAATTTAAGAAAAGGAAATTATTTTTAGAAATTGGTTAACCCTAATTCTAATTTGTTAAAAGAAAATAAAGTTCTTTAAGTATTTTTTTTGTGTATTTTTGTCTTAAAAATAATAAAATAATATTTTATGAAATATTTTAGTCCTTTTTACATTAGAATAAATATTTATAAGTGTGAGAGAAAAGAAATAAATATTAACCTAATTCTATTTTATTTTACAAGTTTATTTAAGAATATTAGTTAATATATAATTTAATAAAAATATTTTTTATAAGAAAATAAAATATTTTAACCAAAATGTAATATTTATCATGTTTTATATTTTTTTATGATTTTTTATGTTAAGGAAAATATATTTAATAAAATGGAAATGAAAATAAAAATAAATAATAAAATATATGGGCCAAGGGTGCTGTTAAGAAAAAGGAGGTAGATGTTAGGAAAAAAAATGAGGCCCAGTTGTGTTGAGCCCATGCTGCAAACAAATACAAAGAGATGAAAAAAATGTGAAAAATGCCAAAAGGCAGCGCCAAGGCTCGAACCTGTGACCTTAAGCATTTTTGCGCGCTGCCTTACCACTGGGGTGACTGTACATCCGTTAGTTTAAATGAAAACAAAAATACATAACATGAATCCCTTCCTTGCCCTGTACTTCATCTTCTTCCTCTAGCCAGCCGAACCACCTATATCTCTCTCATTTCTCCATGAAAATGGAAACTTCAAACATGAAAATGGTAGTACTTTTTCCCATGATTTCAACCATGTATCTCATGTAAACTAACAGTCAAAGACCAAAACTAATTTCACTGGCCCTAATTTCAAACCTAATTTTTACAGAAATTTGAAATCTAAAATTCTCTATAAACAATGAATATAAATGAAATCTATGAACATGGTTGGCTTTAGCACAAGGATATCTACATTTTATTTTCACAAATCGAGACCAAAGGATGCCTGTATGGAGAGATAGAAGTTAGAGTTCTTACCTTTTTCAGCTAAGATCGTGAATGGAGTTTGAGTGAGTTTTGAGAAGGCCTGAGGATCCCTTTAGCTTGCCTGGACCTCCCTGAGTGTGTTCCAATCCTTACCTTGCCCTGAAAGTGCTTGAATCTCCCTACCCATGTCAACCTGCAAACTTGAAATTCAAAAATGGCAGATGGAGAAGGAGGAGTTACAGTGAAGGGATGATAGTCTGGAACACTTAGATATGATGTAGGTTAAGTGTTTAAGTGATTAGAACTTGAAACGCACAAGTGGTTTTTGAGATTGCTATGCTTGATGCAAAACTGGAAGTTATGGAAGGTTTTTGGTGATAGAGAGTTTGGGAGAGTTTATGAGCTTTTGCAATCGTGTGTTAGGTTGTAATATGTTTGTGTATAAGTATAGAAAAGGTTTTAAATCAATTCCACACCCGTCTTCTGAGTTATAGACCTTTTGCTCTATTTCTTGACTTTTAAGAAAAATGAGGAGACAACCCTCTACATGCTTGTACAAGCCTGATCTGAGCTGGTACAAGTCTTAGGCACTTTTATTTTTGTTTATAGGACTTATGTGTGCAGAAGGAACAGGTGCAAAGCTCAAGGAGTTGATAAATGCAAAAGTTGTGCTTTTCTAAAATGGAAATGACAATTTTGTGCAATTTATGGAATTAAAGCTTGGACAAAGGCTCTTATGCTTGGATTAAAGCTTTATCAACTGTGTAAGCATTAAATTATGGAGTGATAAACAAGTTTGAGACCTATAAAGCAAGGATTATGCAGCCTAGGTTTCGATTTGAATTTTGGTTCATCATGAAATGGCTTGAAATCAAAGTGAGAAATTGCCAACTTCATCTCTTCGATTCTCCCTACTCAAAAATGATCTCAAGGAGTTCTTGGACATTTTGGAAAGCTTGAAATATGCTCTATAACTCATATTTGAATTTCCTTTTAAGATTACTCTTGGAACTAGGTGAAAAGTTGCCATGCAGTTAGGTAAAAAACCTGCCTAAATTAGGGTAAAATTTCACTAAGTTATTTTAGTACGTGAGCATGTATTCACAAAATTAAATCTTGAGATCCAAGCATCTTTAGGAATAAATGTGTGAATAAAAGTTGTAGATTTAATGGATATCTACAACTTTCATGTTTGGAATTTCCTTTGAATCATCTTGTACCATGGTGAAAATTTGGCTTAAAGTTGAGAAAAAATAAGAAATTTTCTATACTTAGAAACATTTCTAAGTTAAGAAATTTCAAATTTTAAAACAAAATCATCAATCTTTGATTTATTGATGAAAAAGTTTCACATTTTGACATGTTTTTATGAATTGTGTTCCTTGGCATTTGATTTTGACCAAAAAGTCAAAGTTTGACTTTTCAGTATACAGTTGACTTTTGATTAGTTGACTGCAAAATTTATCTGTCAATCCAATGGAATTGCAATGTTTTGAACCATGTCATTAGGTTAATATGATTCAATTGAACCCTTGAAATCATGCTTCAAATCAATTGGTAATTTTCTAGGTCAAAAATCAGAATTTGCCCTTTCTCAGTCAAAACCCTAATTTTGACCATTTTGCCCTTTTGATGATTTGATCAAATTTCTTGAGGAATTATGGTCCAAACTTGATCAAATTATACATGTGAGTCTGAAATGTTGACGTGGATAAAAAATTATGAAGTTTGACTGTAAATTGGCCATGGTTGACGTTTTCCTCAATACAACTGATTTTTAGGTCAATTATCCAATTGATTGATAAAAAATGTGATTCAAAGCTTGAAACTTGTCATGAGTAATATTAGGGATTTATAATGATACTTGAAATTCATATGAAGCATTGATAGTCCAATAATCTTTGTGCAATCCTAAAACCCTAATTTTGGGTTATTAGTGCACGATGAGATGTCTTGAGCTGATCAAACCCTAATCCAGTCTTGAGTCAAAGAGATCTTGTGAGAAAAGTCTTGATAAATGAGAGGGGAAATTTTGGGGTACAATAACTGCCCCTGTTCAATCTTCTTAAACCTGAAGAGTTATATTGGCGAGTTTTTCCATTCGTGACTCGAAGGTGAAAGATGATTGGACATTAAAGTGCCCAGAAATTTGCGCTCGGCGATGTGTAGTTGAAGGAATGGGCATAAAGATGCCATTTGGAGAGGTGATAGAGTCTTGTTGGGAGATGGGTTTGTAGATTCCATCCAAGAATGCTTGTTGATTTGTAATTTGTGAGCCGAAAGAATGAGTATCAGAATGGCATCCATGTTTGGAGCGTACCTGAACTGTATCTGGGAGCTGATTTTGACTAAGTATCATAATGGCATCTGTGTCTGGAGCGTATCTGAACTGTATCTGAAAACTGAATTTGAATGAGTATCAGAATGGCATCCGTGTTTGGAGCGTGTCCAAACTGTATCTGTAAGTTGTATCTGAATGAGTATCAGAATGGCATCCGTGTCTAGAGCGTATCCGGACTGTATCTGAAAGTTGAATCTGAATGAGTATCAGAATGGCATCCGTGTCTGGAGCGTATCCAAACTGTATCTGAAAGTTGAATCTGAATGAGTATCAGAATGGCATCCGTGTCTGGAGCGTATCCGAACTGTATCAAGGTTGCACATTGTTAATGGTAGCTGTTAATCTTATCCTGAAAAGGGTAAAATGTTAGCTAAAATATAAAGTTATGTCTGCATGAAATGTATGATGCAATGTATTTGATTTATTAATGTTTATGATATATGGATGCAATGTATGCGCATGTGAACTAATTTTCTGCATTGGTGTTCGATTGAGGAAAATAAATCCCTGAATGCCGCTGAGGATATGTGAATTTTCATGTCTTGAAGTGGAAGTACTGATGAACTTTTGTTGAGATAAGTAAAATCTGTTGTGAGGGCCATGCCATGTACTGCTTGCACAATCTACTTGGGGAATCTAGAGAAATTGGGTGATTTCTACCGGGGATTGGTAAACTAGGAGCTTCGTTCTGCTGGGGATTTAAATGACGTACTGTAGGGGATCACTTATGGAATAGCCTAGAGACATTTTCCTATTCTTTCAACCTATCAGTAATTGTCTTTCTCATTTTGTTTATTTGTAAACAGTAATCATGTTCAAATGCATATGTTCAACAATGAATCATTGGACATTTTTTGTAAATAAAACACAAGCGTAAAGAAAAACACAAATAGTTTTTGCACTTTCAAAGGGATATCTTTGTATTGACTTTGAATAAATATTTTGTACAAAGGGGACAAACATTCTAGTAAGAGAATGCTGTCGTAAAACAAGAAAAATTTGATATAAAGAAAGATAGCTATGTGTAATAATCCCATGGGGTTCCCATTCTGCTATAGCCTTCGTATCTCTGAGCATTTTGTCTATTTTTGCCTTGTCCGAAGATGATTGAATTGATCAGAAACTCTGAGTTTGTTAGTGGAAGTCAAAGTTTGTCCGTCAAGTGATCCGACAGGACATAGTCAAACGCTTTAATTCCCTAACTTTTTCCTGGACCGACCTTTCGGGTTTTCAGTCCACCGGGAAACCCTTTTTTGCCCAAGTCTCCCTTTCGGGTTTTCAACTTGCCGGGTGTACATATTTTTTTATTTTATCCCTAATTTTTTCCGGAACCTTTTGGTTCGCCGAGATGCCCTTGTTTTGCCTAGATATGTTAACCTAGCGGGTCTCTTATGCGTAGTATCTTTTGACTATGTCTGTGTTCACAGGGTGTGGCAAGTCGTCACCATCCATGATGGTCAAGATCATTGCCCCACCGGAGAATATGTTTTTGATTACAAATGGTCCTTCATAGGTAGGAGTCCATTTTCCCCTGGGATCACTTTGTGGCAAGATGATACGTTTGATCACTAGATCCCCAACTTGATATACTTGGCGTCTGACTTTCTTGTTGAAAGCCTTGATCATCCATTTTTGATACATTTGACCATAGAAAACAACAGTAAGTCTCTTTTCATCAATCAAATTCAGTTGATCAAGTCGAGTCTGGATCCAATCGTCTTCATTCAACCTTGCATCCTTCATAATTCTTAGAGAGGGGATCTGAACCTCAATAGGTAGGACAACCTCCATGCCGTAAACCAAAGAATATGGTGTTGCCCCGGTTGATGTGCGAGCCGTGGTACGATAACCATGGAGAGCGAACGGTAACATCTCATGCCAGTCTTTGTATGTGACTGTCATTTTCTGTATGATCTTCTTAATGTTTCTATTTGCAGCTTCGACAACACCATTCATGTTTGGCCGATAGGGAGAAGAATTATGATGCTGGATCTTAAATTGCTCGCATAAAGCGGTGATCATAGTGTTATTGAGATTTTTACCATTGTCAGTGATGATCCTTTCCGGGATACCATACTGGCAAATAAGGTTTTTCTTGATGAAACGGGAAATAACATTCTTGGTAACGGAAGCGAAGGAAGCTGCTTCAACCCATTTTGTAAAATAGTCAATGGTCACTAGGATGAATCGGTGTCCATTGGAGGCTGTAGGCTTGATCTCTCCAATCACATCAATTCCCCACATAGCAAAGGGCCAAGGAGCCGTCAAGACATTCAGAGGAACCGGAGGTACGTGCATCTTGTCAGCATAAATTTGACACTTATGACAGGTACGAGAATGTTGATAGCAATCTGCTTCCATGGTAGACCAATAATAGCCTTCCCGTAGGATTTTCTTCGCCATCGTATGCCCACTGGAGTGGGTGCCAAAAGTACCTTCATGTAATTCATCCATGATCTTTTAAGCTTCAACTTAATCCACACACCGAAGAAAAATGGAGTCATGGTTGCGTTTGTACAGGATGCCATTACTAAGGAAGAATTTAGCAGAGAATCTCCTTAAGAACTTCTTATCATTGATTGAATCTCCTTCTGGATATTCTTGAGCCTCGAGATACCTCTTGACTTCATGAAACCAAGGATGGTCCACTACCTCTTCAGTATTAATCTCGTGACAGTGTGCTGGTTCATCCATTCGTTCGATGGTGATTTGGAGAGCCTCGTTATCCCAATTAAGTTTAAACATAGATGACATTATAGCTAGAGTGTCTACTAGCTGATTTTCTTCTCGCGGGAAATGCTCGAAGGTAATCTTCTCAAAATGTGGTAGCAATGTCAAAACATGTTCTTTGTAAGGGATAAGGTTTGGGTGTTTGGTGTCCCACTCTCCTTTGATCTGACTGATGACCAAAGCTGAGTCTCCGAATACATCCAGTGATTTGATCCCCAAGATTATGACAGCTTTGAGACCAAGGATACATGCTTCGTATTCTGCCATGTTGTTTGTACAGTTGAAGCAAAGTCTGGCAGTAAAGGGAGTGTGACACCCTTCTGGAGATATGAGTACAACACCGATACCATTGTCGAGTGCGTTGTATGCCCCATCAAAGAACAGGTTCCCTTGGGATCCTTGTTCAGGTCCGTCATACGGCCTGAATTCTTCACAGTTGTCTACTGTCATGATGTCTTCATCTGGGAATTCAAACTTCATGGACTGATAGTCTTCTACAGCTTGATGAGCAATATGATCAGCTAACACACTGCCCTTTATAGATTTATGGGTAGTATACTGTATACCGTACTCTGTCAGGATCATCTGCCATCTAGCTATTCTCCCAGAAAGAGCAGGCTTTTCGAAGATGTACTTTATCGGATCCATCTTAGATTTCAGCAAGGTAGTATGAGTCAGCATATACTGTCTTAGCCGGCGAGCAGCCCATGCAAAGAGCGCAACAAGTTTTATCGAGCAGTGAATATCTAGTTTCACAGTCGGTAAACTTTTTGCTCAGGTAATAAATAGCGTGCTCTTTTCGGCCAGACTCGTCATGCTGCCCCAATACACACCCCATCAAGTTTTCTAAAACTGTCAGATACATGATCAAAGGTCTTCCATCGACTGGTGGCATCAATACATGAGGTTCTTGTAAGTATTCTTTAATTTTGTCAAAAGCAACTTGGCATTCATCATTCCTTTGACTACTTGATCTTTCTTCAATAGTTTGAAGATTGGCTCACAAGTAGCTGTTAGGTGAGAAATGAATCTGGAAATATAGTTCAAGCATCCCAAGAATCATCTGACTTCCTTCTCAGTACGAGGAGTGGGCATCTCTTGTATTTCTTTAACCTTGGCAGGATCGACCTCAATACCTTTATTACTGACGACAAAGCCTAAGAGTTTATCAGACCGTACTCCAAATGTGAACTTGTTTGGATTCAACCTCAGCTTGTACTTCTTCAGTCTCTCAAACAACTTTTGTAAGTGATCAAGGTGCTCTTCTTCTTTTTTTTATCTGGCTATCATATCGTATATGTAGACCTCTATTTCATGATGTATCATATCGTGAAATAAAGCTACCATGGCGCGCTGATAGGTTTCCCCAGCATTCTTCAATCCGAATGGCATCACCTTGTAGCAGAATGTGCCCCACTGTGTGACAAATGTCGTTTTCTCCATGTCCTGAGGTTCCATTTTGATTTGGTTATAACCTGAGAATCCGTCCATGAAGGAAAACACTTTGTGTTGTGCCGTATTGTCAACCACGATATCAATGTGGGGGAGTGGAAAATCATCTTTAGGGCTTGCCCTATTCAAATCTCTATAGTCCACACACATTCGTACTTTGCCATCTTTTTTAGGTACGGGAACAATGTTGGCAACCCATTGAGGGTAGGAAGTGACAGCCAAGAATCTAGCATTTAATTACTTTATGACCTCCGCTTTAATCTTTTCTGACATATCAGGTCTCAAGTGGCGGAATTTTTGTTTTACTGGCGGACAATCTTCTCTTATAGGCAGACGATGTACCACGATGTCTGTATCAAGTCCTGGCATGTCTTCATATGACCAGGCAAAGATCTTAACATAATCATGCAACAGCTGAATCAGACGCTCCTTGACACTGGGTTCCAGATTGGCACCCACCTTGACCTCTTTTTTATCCTCCTCGGTACCCAGGTTGATTGTATCCAAAGGTTCCTCGTGAGGCTGAATGGTTCTTTCCTCTTGTTGTAGTAGTCTGGAAAGTTCCCCTGGTACTTCACAATCTTCCCCACCTTCGTCTCGGGCTTGGTAGATTAGATCCTCAGAGTCACAAAAGGCCATAACAGTATCGTTACCCATGGGATCCAGAATGGAGGGGTACCTGCATTTGTATGCGAAAAGCATCCATGATTCATTAAATGTCATATGAAGATGAAATAATAACCCTTACAAATGGACCATTGTGCCTCGGGGAAAATACAAGGTTTTAAGAGTGCAATTTGTTTTTGAATATTACAAATCCAACAAAATGTAAAGATAAATTACTGAGGGATGAAAGTTATTGGGACGAAGTCTCTAGCCTCCCAATTGTGGAGTCCTCCATTGATAGTTGGAAAGATCCGATCCTCCAAGTTGTAATCCTCTTCACCATCTTCTACCGTGTTGACCTCCCGGTTGCTAATCTTCAAGGGTAGCCCTCCAGCATGGGCACGACGTACAACCTTTTGAGCACTTGAATTGAAACCTAAGCCAAACTTGTCAGACTTATACGGGATATCCGGAAGTTTCCCCCAGATGGTGCATCCACCTTCTTCTACTACTGCTTTGGCGTCCTTTAGAGATGACATCCGGAGTGGAGGTCTTGTAATCTTGGGAATCTGGGACACAGTCTTGGTCACTGCTACCTTTGGGGGGACCTCTTCGAAGTGTTGAAAAGGAGTTTCAATGAACTCGTCGTCCGATTCCACATACCTGAAGGAATTGAGATGGCTAATCATGTATTATTCCTCTCCATGGACAATGATAATCTTTCCTTGAACTGGATACTTCAGCATCTGGTGCAATATAGAGGTGACACCGCCGTCATTATGGATCCATGGCCATCCTAGAAGGCAAGATTACGAAGGGCGGATGTCCATTACATAAAAGGTTGAATTGAAAGTTTGATTCCCAACCTTTATGGGGATATCCACCTCCCCGTGTACCATCCTCTTCGAGCCATCAAATGCCCTTACTACTATGTTACTTGGCTTTAACGTCAGTCCTTCGCAGTCAAGTCTGTCAAGAGCTTTTTTTGGTAATACATTCAAAGATGAGCCAGTGTCCGCTAAGACATGGGCCAGAGTGGTGCCCCTACATTCCACAGAGACATGCAATGCCTCATTGTGCTTTCTTCCCCTTGGTGTCAGATCAGCATCCAAGAAGCCTAGGCCGTTATCCGCTGTCAAGCTGGCCACGCAGTCTTGAAATTGATCAGCAGACGTCTCCTGGGGCACATGGGCTATCTTTAGGAACTACACCAAGGCTTTCGCATGTGCCTCGGAACACAGTAGTAATGCCAGCATGGAGATTTTGGAGGGAGTTTGTCCCAACTGTTCAACTACGTCGTAGTCGCTCCTCTTTATAATTTTTAGGATCTCCTCCATTTCTTTCTTGGATGTCTCGGGGATAGTCAGTGGTTGAGCCTTCGTCCGGACAGGCTCCACTTGAATACTTTTTCCTCGAGTTTCAGCAGCAGGAGCGTTGGTAGGAATGGCAACAGGGGTTGTAACGACTTCATCAATAGGAGCACTTGCAGAGATGATTATGGGTACGGAAGTAACCTTTGGGGCAGCCACAGGTCCAAAAACTGCCCTTGGGGGGGAAATTTCTGGAGAAAAGATCCTACCGCTTCGGGTAATTTTACTAGTTTTGATAATATTGCTAATGTCGGAATCTTCTTCTTCGGAGTTTATCTCTTCGGCGGCCAACCCATCTTGTTTGATGCCATGGTAGTAAATGTCCCCACCGTAATTCCACGACACAGTTTTGTCTGATTCATATGGGACTGGCCCAGGCCTTGTGATTATTAGAGGAGTAGTTTTCGGAACTGATGTAATTCTAACGGGTCTTTTGGAGACCCTGGAAGAATTGGAGAAAATGGTAATGATTGAAACATTTTCAACAAGAACAGGTGAAACAGGAGTACTTTCAAACAGAATCTCTTTGTTGTCTATCAAGCGTTGAATGCCTGTTTTCAACAAAGGGCAATCAGTTGGTGAGGATAAGCAGAGGCGACAATCTTCATTACAACCTGGGAATACACCGACTTTTAACAAGTTTATCTTAATGGTTGGAAGTGGAGTCACGAGTTCATCAACTGTGGTAACAAACAAATATTTTTCAATAGCATTGGTGTTCTGACCATGTCTGGGCATAGGAGCAGAAATGACATTTGGCTTCTCGGGCGCATCAAACACAATTTATGTTGCTTCAATGAGGTCTTGTATTTTGTTCTTCAAGGCCCAACAGCTATTAGTATCGTGAACAGGACTTTCAGAGTGATATGTGCAACGGGCATTGGGGTGATAATGAGGGGACACTGTGTTGGGGGTTTTTTGGAGCTTCTTTCAAGGTTGCCAAATTGGATTTTAGAAGATGCGGTAATACTTGAGACAAAGTCATGTTGATTCTGGTGAATTTCCTGACTGGACTTTCCACCCTTGGTTGATTACTTCTTTGTTGATCAGACGTAGGTTTTGGAATCATAACAACCCCCACCATTGGTCGGCGTTCAGCTCTCTCTTGTTTTCTTTTCGGATATACAACAACTACCTCTTTCTTCCCAATGAAAGGCTTCCTCACAGTTGTAGAAGAAGATGAATCCTTCTGAATCTTTCCACTTTTTATGCCAACTTCCACCCTCTCTCTGATTAATATTAGTTCAGTAAATCTTGCAGATGAGCCTCCAATTAAATGGTTGAAGAAAGGGCCCGATAAAGTGCCTAAGAACATGTACACCAATTCCCTTTCAGACAGAGGGGGTTGAACTCTTCCATCCAGATCTCTCCATTTCTGCGCGTAATCCTTGAAACCCTCATTGGAAGCCATAGCCATACTCTGAAGTTGGGTACGGGTAGGCACCAAATCAGCATTATATTGATATTGCTTGTAAAAAGCTGCGGCAAGATCTTCCCAATTGTGGACGTTGGCTCTTTCTAGTTGGTAAAACCAGTCGAGTTGTGTTCCAGATAGACTATCTTGGAAAAAATGCACCCACAAGTATTTATCAGCGGAGTCTGGTTGGATCTTTCTCACATATGATCGGAGATGCATCTTAGGACATGACACTCCATCGTATTTTGCAAACAAAGGCACTTTGAATTTCGGAGGAATCACAATCCCTGACACTAGTCCCAAATCCTCAAAATCTACGCTTGGCACCTTTTGTATTTCCATTGCGCTCAAACGCTCTTCGAGATATCTGTACTTATCATCAACTGGAGGATACTGTTCCTCAGAGCAGTCTTCCTCTTCTTCCTCCTCTTCAGATTCTGACGGGACCGCTGTTTCCTTTTCTTTCCCCTCTTCTTCACCGGATGTTGTTGCAAAATTCAAAGTCCTCCTTGTCTGCTCATGAAATCTTCTCCCCATGTTCAAGACTCCATTTACCTTCTTTGTTTTCTTTTTCTTCTCTTCAGCTAGCAGAGTCTTCAATTCTTCTTGCCCCTTGGCTAGGGTCATGAGCAACTGTTGAAACTACGTGTTCTGAGCTTGGAGATCTTTGACTGTTTGTTCGAGATCCATCTTATTGAAATAAACAGTAGAGAGATGAGGAAACTTGTTGCAAAAGACCTGTTTATGTTATGATAAATGATATATGCATATGCAATGTTTTCAAGGATTTCAAAGATTCAAGTTCGTTTTAGACAAAAAGAAAACACACGTTATATTAATAAGGTAAAGTTTGAGTACATCAATTCCCCTTGGACAAAATACAAAACTCTAAGATAAAAAGGTAGTGTGTATCCTCTTTGGTGTAATGTAGGCATTTAGAGTCTGCTCCTTATGAAGTATCCTAGTGAGTTCCAAAACCTTCTTCTCGCTTGCGTAGAATTGGGCTTCGAAAGTGTCTCGCTCTCCTTTGAGCTGTATCCAATCCCTTTGTAGGTCTTCAAGAGATGTGGGCATGTCAGGATGTAGGATAGTGTATGGAACATCTCCCTCCTTAACAGGCTCAATAATTACCGGAAGAATGGAAGGATAAGGCACTATAAGACTTTGAGCGCGGGTTCGTACCCATTTGAGGTAAGGCTCAAGAGGGATGGAATTCTTGTGCCCCAAAGTCTTGCTATCCACCTTGTTTAGCATCCTCCAAGCTCGGATGAATCTCTGGCAAAGACCTTGATCGTCGTTGTCGTAGTCGAATACCAAACCTTGAATCAGCATCTCGTGAGGGCCATCCCTTTGGGCATAACCAAACTGTCTTAAATCTAAGCATGGATTGTAGGTGATGCCTCCCCTTATGCCAAGTAGAGGGACATTAGGGAATTCCCCACAACAGTCAACAATGATAACATTCTCTTTGGATCGGGAGCACCAATGAATATCTGAATGTTTGACCTTTGTGACCACCTTGAACCTTGATCATTCTTTAAGCCACAATATTTTTGATCTTTTGTTTTAGGAAATATTTCCCAATCAGTCTTAAAGAATGAGCAAGGTTCAAGGTGGTCGCAAAGGTCAAACATTCAGATATTCATTGGTGCTCCCGATCCAAAAAGAATGTTATCATTATTGACCATTGTGGGGAATTTCTTAATGTCCCTCTACTTGGCATTAGGGGAGGCATCACCTATAACCCATGCTTAGCTCTAAGACAATTTGGTTGTGCCCGAAGGGATGGCCTGCATGAGATGCTGATTCAAGGCTTGGTATTCGACTACGACAACAACAATCAAGGTCTTCGCCAGAGATTCATCCGAGCATGGAGGATGATAAACAAGGTGGATAGCAAGACTTTGGGACACAAGAATTCCATCCCTCTTGAGCCTTACCTCAAGTGGGTACGAACTTGCGCTCAAAGTTTTATGATGCCTTATCCTTCCATTCTCCCGATGATCATTGAGCCTGTTAAGGAAGCAGAAGTTCCATACACTATCCTACATCCTGACATGCCCACGTCTCTTGAAGACCTACAAAGGGATTGGATACAGCTCAAAGGAGATCGAGATACTTTCGAAGCCCAATTCTACGCAAGCGAGAAGAAGGTTTTGGAACTCACTAGGCTACTTCATGAGGAGCAGACTCTAAATGCCTACATTGAACCAAAGAGGATGCACACTACGTTTTTATCTTAGAGTTTTGTATTATTTTGCCCAAGGGGTATTGATGTACTCAAACTTTATCTTATTAATATAACGTGTGTTTCTTTTTGTCTAAAACAAACTTGAATCTTTGAAATCCTTGAGAACATTGCATGTGCACATATCATTCATCATGACATAAACAAGTCTTTTGGCAATGAGTTTCCTCATCTCTCTACTGTTTATTTCAGTAAGATGGATCTCGAACAAACAGTCAAAGATATCCAAGCTCAGAACATGCAGTTTCAACAGTTGCTCATGACCCTAGCCAAGGGGCAAGAAGAGTTAAAGACTCTGCTGGCTGAGGAAAGGAAAAAGAAAACAATGAAGGTCACTAGGGTTTTGAACACGGGGAGAAGATTTCAGGGAAAGACTAGAAGAACCTTGAATTTCGCAACAACATCTGGTGAAGGAGAAGGAAAAGGAAAGGAAACAGCGGTTCCGTCAGAATCTAAAGAGGAGGAGGAAGAGGAAGACTATTCCGAGGAACAGTATCCTCCAACAGATGATAAGTACAGACATCTTGAAGAGCGTTTGAGCGCTATGGAAATACAAAAGGTGCCAGGTCTAGACTTTGAAGAATTGGGACTAGTGTCGGGAATTGTGATCCCACTGAAGTTCGAAGTGTCGTTGTTTGCAAAATGTGATGGGGTGTCATGTCCTAAGATGTACCTCCGATCATATGTGAGAAAGATCCATCCACACTCCACCGATAAAGACTTATGGTTTCATTTTTTCCAAGATAGTCTATCTGGAACACAACTTGACTGGTTTTACCAACTGGAAAGGGCCAACGTCCACAATTGGGAAGATCTAGCCGCAACTTTCTATAAGCAATATCAATATAATGCTGATTTGGCACCTACCTGTACTCAACTTCAGAGTATGGCTATGGCTTCCAATGAGGGTTTCAAGGATTACGCGCAGAAGTGGAGAGATCTAGCTGGGAGAGTGCAACCCCCTCTGTCTGAAAGGGAATTGGTGGACATGTTCTTAGGCACTCTATCGGGCCCTTTCTTCAACCATCTGATTGGGAGCTCATCTGCAGGATTTGCTGAGTTAATACTAATCGGAGAAAGGGTGGAAGCTGGCATAAAAAGTGGAAAAATTCAGAAGGATTCATCTGCCTCTACAGTTGTGAGGAAACCTTTCATTGGGAAGGAGGTATCTGCTGTTTATCCATAAAGGAACCAAGGGAGAGTCGAGCGCCGACTAATGGTAGGGGATGTCATGATCCCAAAGCCTACATTTGATCAACCAAGAAGTAATAAACCGAGGGTAAAGAGGCCAGTCCGGCAATTCACCAAAATCAATATGACTCTAGCCCAGGTTTTACTGCGTCTTCTGAAATCCAATTTGGAAACTTTAAAATAAGCCCCAAAGAACCCCAACACAACTTCCCCTTATTATCACCCAAATGCCTGTTGCGCATATCATTCCGAAAGTCCGGGTCATGAAACCAACAACTGTTGGGCCCTGAAAAACAAGATTCAAGACCTTATAGAAGAAAAAGATATTGAGTTTGATACGCCCGAGAAGCCAAACGTCATTTCTGCTCTTATGCCTAGGCATGGTCACAACACCAATGCAATTGAAGAAGATTTGTTTGTTACCACAGTTGATAAACTCTTGACTCCACTCCTAATCATTAAGATAAACTTATTAAAAGCCAGTGTATTCATGGGTTGTAAGTAAGAATGCCATCTTTGCTTATCCTCACCAACTGTTTGCCCTTTATTGAAAACATGCATTCAACGCTTGATAGACAACAAAGATATTCTGTTTGAAAGTACTCCTGTTTCACCTATTCCTGTTGAAGTCGTTTCAATCATCACCATCTCCGATAATTCTTCCAGGGTCCCCAAAAGACCCGTTAGAATTACATCGGTTCCAAAAGCTACTCCTCTTATAATCATAATGCCTGGGCCAGTCCCGTATGAATCAGACAAAACTGTGTCGTGGAATTACGGTGGGGACATATACTACTATGGCATCAAACAAGATGGGCTGGCCGCCGAAGAAATAAACTCCGAAGAAGAAGACTCAGGCATTAGCAATATTGTCGGCACCAGTAAGATTACCCGAAGCGGTAGAATCTTCTCTCCAGAAATTGCCCCCCCCCAAAGGCAGTTTTTGGACCCGTGGCTGTTCCAAAGGTTACCTCCGTACCAATAATCATATCTGCAAGTGCTCATATTGACGAAGACGATACAACTCCTGATGTCATTCCTACCAACACTCCTGCTGCTGAAACTCGAGGAAAAAGTATTCAAGTAGAGCCTGTCCGGACAAAGGCTCAACCACTGACTATCCCCAAAGACTCCAAGAAAGAAATGGAGGAGATCCTGAGAATAATAAAGAAGAGCGACTACGACGTAGTTGAATAGTTGGGGCAAACTCCCTCCAAAATCTCCATGCTGGCATTATTTCTATGCTCCGAGGCACATGCGAAAGCCCTGGTGAAGTTTCTAAGGACAATCCATGTGCCTCAAGAGACATCGGCTGACCAATTCCAAGACTGCATGGCCAGCTTGACGGTGGATAATGGCCTAGGCTTCTCAGATGCTGATCTGACACTAAGGGGAAGAAAGCACAACGAGGCATTTCATGTCTCTATGGAATGTAGAGGAACAACTCTGACCCATGTCCTAGTGGACACCGGCTCATATTTGAATGTTTTACCGAAGAAAGCTCTTGACAGACTAGACCGCGAAGGACTGACGTTGAAACCCAGTAACATAGTTGTAAGGGAATTTGTTGGCTCAAAGAGGATGGTGCACGGGGAGGTGGATATCCCCATAAAGGTTGGGACTCAAAATTTCAACTCAAACTTCTATGTAATGGACATCCGCCCCTCTTACTCCTGTATGCTAGGACGGCCATGGATCCATAATGCCGACACTGTCACCTCTACAGTGCACCAGATGCTGAAACATTCGGTCCAGGGAAAGATTATCACTGTCCACAGAGAGGAAGAATATATGATTAGCCACCTCAATTCCTCCAGGTATGTGGAATTGGATGGCGAGTTCATTGGAACTCATTTTCAACATTCCGAAGAAGTCTCTCAAGAGGTAGTAGTGACCAAGACTGCATCCCAGATTCCCAGGATTACAAGACCTCCACTCCGGATATCATATCTGAAGGACGCTAAGGCAGTAGTAGAGGAGGGTGGATGCACCATCTAGGGGCAACTTCCAGATATTCCATATAAATTTGACAAGTTTGGCTTAGGGTTTACTTCAAGTGCTCAGAAGGCTGTGCGCCGTGCCCATGCTGGAGGACCGCCTTTAAAGATTAGCAACCGAGAGGTCAATGCAGTGGAAGATGGTGAAGAGGATTGCAGCTTGGAGGATTGGATCTTTCCTACTGTCAACGGAGGACTTCACAATTGGGAAGCCAGAGACTTTGTCCCAATAATTTCATCCCTCAGTAATTTATCTTTGCATTTATAGTGGACTTGTAATATTCACAAACAATTCGCACATTTAAAACCTTGTGTCTTGCCCTAGGCACAATGGTCCATTTGTAAGGGTTTTTATTTCATCTTCATATGACATTCAATGAATCATGGACGTTTTTCACATACAAACTTTTGTGCTCATTGTTTTTCTTTTACATATTATTTTCTAAGGATGGCTATACCCTTACACACACCCACACTCACAAATGCAGGTGCCCCTCCATTCCGGATCCCATGGGTAACGATACTACTATGGCCTTTTATGACTCTGAGGATCTAATCTACCAAGCCAATGACGAAGGTGAGGAATATTGTGAAGTACCAGGGGAACTGGCCAGACTACTACAACAAGTGCAAAGATCTATTCAACCTCATGAGGAACCGATGGATACAATCAACTTGGGTACCGAGGAGGATAAAAAAGAAATCAAGGTGGGTGCCAATCTAGAGCCCAGTGTCAAGGAGCGTTTGATTCAACTATTGCGTAATTATGTTGAGATCTTTGCCTAGTCATATGAAGACATGTCGGGACTTGATACAGACATTGTTGTACATCGTCTACCTACAAGAGAGGACTGTCCACCAGTAAAGAAAAAAGTCTGCCGTATGAGACCTGATATGTCAGAGAAGATCAAAGCGGAAATCATGAAATAATTCAATGCTGGATTCTTGGCTATCACTTCCTATCCCCAATGGGTTGCCAACATTGTTCCCGTGCCTAAAAAGGATGGAAAAGTACGAATGTGCATGGACTATAGAGATTTGAATAGGGCCAACTCTAAAGATGATTTTCCACTCCCCCAAATCAAAATGGCACCTGAGGACATGGAGAAAATAACATTTGTCACACAGTGGGGCACATTCTACTACAAAGTGATGCCATTCGGACTGAAGAATGCTGGGGCAACCTATCAGCGCGCCATGGTAGCTTTGTTTCATGACATGATACATTATGAAATAGAGGTCTACATAGACGATATGATAGCCCGATCACAAACAGAAGAAGAGCACCTTGATCACTTGCAAAAGCTGTTTGAGAGATTGAAGGAGTACAAGCTAAGGTTGAACCCAAACAAGTGCACATTCAGAGTACGGCCCGGTAAACTCTTAGGTTTTGTCGTCAGTAACAAAGGTATTGAGGTCGACCCTGCCAATTTTAAAGCGATACAAGAAATGTCTGCTCCTCGTACTGAGAAGGAAGTCAGAGGATTCTTGGGATGCCTGAACTATATTGCCAGATTCATTTATCACCTAACGGCTACTTGTGAGCCAATCTTCAAACTATTGAAGAAAGATCAAGTAGTCAAATGGAATGATGAATGCCAAACTGCTTTCGACAAAATCAAAGAGTACTTGCAAGAGCCTCCTGTTTTTATGCCACCAGTCGAGGGAAGACCACTGATCTTGTATCTGACCGTTTTAGAGAACTCAATGGGGTGTGTATTGGGGTAGCATGACGAGTCTGGCCGAAAAGAGAACGCTATTTACTACCTGAGCAAAAAGTTTACCGACTGTGAAACTAGATATTCACTGCTCGAGAAAACTTGCTGCGCTCTGGCATGGGCTGCTCGCCAGCTAAGACAGTATATGCTGACTCATACTACTTTGTTGATATCTAAGATGGATCTGATAAAGTACATCTTCGAAAAGCCTGCTCTTTCTGGGAGAATAGCTAGATGGTAGATGATCCTAACAGAATATGACATACAATATACTACCCAAAAAGCTATAAAGGGCAGTGTGCTAGCTGATCATCTTGCTCATCAAGCTGTAGAAGATTATCAGTCCATGAAGTTTGAATTCCCGGATGAAGACATCATGACATTAGACAACTGTGAAGAAATCAGATCATATGACGGACCTGAACAAGGATCCGGAATGGACCCTGTTCTTTGATGGGGCATCCAATGCACTTGGTAATGGTATCGGCGCTATACTCATATCTCCGGAAGGGTTTCATACTCCCTTTACTGCCAGACTTTGCTTCAATTGTACAAACAGCATGGCGGAATACGAAGCGTGCATATTTGGTCTCAGAGCTGCCATAAACTTGGGAATCAAATCCTTGGACGTGCTTGGAGATTCAGCTTTGGTCATCAGTCAGATCAAATGGGAATGGGAAACTATGCATCCAAATATGATCCCTTACAAAAAACATGTTTTGACATTGCTACCACATTTTGAGAAGATTACCTTTGAGCATTTTCCGCGAGAAGAAAATCAGCTAGCAGACGCTCTAGCTATAATGTCATCTATGTTTAAACTTAATTGGGATAACGAGGCTCCCCAGATCACCATCGAACGAATGTATGAACCAACACACTGTCACGAGATTAATGCTGAAGAGGTAGTAGACCAGCCTTGGTTTCATGAAGTCAAGAGGTCTCTCGAGGCTCAAGAATATCCAGAAGGAGCTTCAATCAACGATACAAAATTCTTAAGGAGATTCTCTGCTAAGTTCTTCCTTAGTAATGGCACCGTGTACAAACACAATCATGACTCCGTTCTACTCCGGTGTGTGGATAAGATTGAGGCTGAAAAGATCATGGCTGAATTACATGAAGGTACTTTTGGCACTCACTCCAGTGGGTATACGATGGCGAAGAAAATCCTACGGGCAGGCTATTACTGGTCTACCATGGAAGCAGATTGTTATCAACACTCTCGGACCTGTCATAAATGTCAAATTTATGCTGACAAGGTGCACGTACCTCCAGTTCCTCTAAATGTCTTGACGGCTCCTTGGCCCTTTGCTATGTGGGGAATTGATATGATTGGAGAGATCAAGCCTACAACCTCCAATGGACACCGTCTCATCCTAGTGGCCATTGACTATTTTACCAAGTGGGCTGAAGCATCTTCTTTCGCTTCCGTTACCAAGAATGTTGTTTCCCATTTCATCAAGCAAAATCTCATTTGCCGGTACGGTATCCCGAAAAGGATCATCACTAACAATGGTACAAATCTTAACAACACTATGATCACCGCCTTGTGCGAGCAATTCAAAATTCAGCATCACAATTCTTCTCCCTATCGGCCAAAGATGAATGGTGCTGTCGAAGCTGCAAATAAAAACATTAAAAAGATCATACAAAAGATGACAGTCACATACAAATATTGGCATGAGATGCTACCATTCGCTCTCCACGGGTACCGTACCACGGCTCGCACATCAACTAGGGCAACACCCTATTCTTTGGTATATGGCATGGAAGCTGTCTTGCCTATTGAGGTTCAAATCCCCTCTCTGAGGATTATGAAGGATGCAGGTTTGAATAAAGACGATTAGATCCAGACTCGACTTGATCAACTGAACTTAATTGATGAAAAGAGACTTACTGCTGTTTGCCATGGTCAAATGTATCAAAAACGGATGATCAAGGCTTTTAACAAGAAAGTCAGACGCCAAGTATATCAAGTTGGGGATCTAGTGATCAAATGTATCATCTTGCCACAAAGTGATCCCAGGGGCAAATGGACTCCTACCTATGAAGGACCATTTGTAATCAAAAGCATATTCTCCGGTGGGGCAATGATCTTGACCACCATGGATGGCGACGACCTGCCACACCCTGTGAACACGGACATAGTCAAAAGATACTACGCATAAGAGACCCGCTAGGTTGACACACATAGGCAAAACAAGGGCATCCCGGCGAACCAAAAAGGTTCGGGCAAAAATTAGGGTTAAAATAAAAAAAATTTGTACACCTGGCGAGTTGAAAACCCGAAAGGGCGACTTGGGCAAAAAAGGGTTTCCCGGTGGACTGAAAACCCGAAAGGGCGGTCCAGGAAAAAGTTAGGGAATTAAAGCGTATGACTATGTCCTGTTGGATCACTTGACGGACAACCTTTGGCTTTCACTGACAAGCTCAGAGTTTCTGATCAATTCAATCATCTTTGGACAAGGCAAATAGACAAAGATATTCAAAGAAATAAAAGGTTATAGCAGAATGGGAACCCCACGGAATTATTACACATAACTATCCTTATTTGTATAAATTTTTCTTGTTTTATGGCACCATTCTCTTACTAGAATGATTGCCTCCTTTGTACAAAATACTTATTCAAAGTCAATACAAAGGTACCCCTTTAAAAGTGAAAAAAACTATGTGTCTTTTTCTTTACTCTTGTGTTTTGTTTGCAAAAGCGTCCAATGATTCATTGATGAACATATGCATTTGAACATAATTACTGTTTACAAATAAACAAGATGAGAAAGACAACTACTGATAGGTTGAAAAGACAGGAAAATGTCTCTAGGTTATTCCATAGGTAACCCCCACAGTACGTCATTTGAATCCCCAGTGGAACAAATTTCAATTTGTTAATCCCCAGTAGAAATCATCAAATTTCTCAAGATTCCCCAAGCAGATCTTACAAGCAGTACATGGTGTTGCCCTCACATTAGAATTTACTTCTCTCAATAAGAGTTCGTCAGTACTTCAACTTCAAGACACGAAATTTCAACATATCCTCAGCAGCATTCAAGGATTTATTTTCCTCAAACAGACAGCAATATAGCAAATCAGCTTACATGCGCATACATTGCATTCATATACCATAAACATTGATAAAAGCAAATACATTGCATCATGCATTTCATGCAAAAATAACTTGGTGTTTCAGCTAACATTTTACCCTTTTTAGGATAATATTAACATCTACCATTAACAATATGCAATCATGATACAGTTCAGATACGCGCCAGACCCAGAAGCCATTCTGATACTCATTCAGATTCAACTTTTGATACAGTTCAGATACGCTCCAGACACGGATGCCATTCTGATACTCATTCAGATTTCAACTTCATATACAGTTAAGATACGCTCTAGACATGGATGCCATTCTGATACTCATTCAGATTTCAACTTCAGATACAGTTCATGTACGCTCCAGACACGGATGCCATTCTGATACTCATTCAGATTTCAACTTCAGATACAGTTCAGATACGCTCCAGACACGGATGCCATTCTGATACTCATTCAAATTTCAACTTCAGATACAGTCCAGATACGCTCCAAGACACGGATGCCATTTTGATACTCATTCAGATTTCAACTTTCGATACATTTCAGATACGCTCCAAGACACAGATGCCATTCTGATACTCATTCAGATTCCAACTTTTGATACAGTTCAGATACGCTCCAGACACGGATGGCATTTTGATACTCATTCAGATTTCAACTTCAGATACAGTTCAGATACGCTCCAGACACGGATGCCATTCTGATACTCATTGATTTTTCAACTTCAGATACAGTTTAGATATGCTCCAGACGCGGATGCCATTCTGATACTCATTCAGATTTCAACTTTTGATACAGTTCAGATACGCTCCAAGACACGGATGCCATTCTGATACTCATTCAGATTTCAACTTTTGATACAGTTCAGATACGCTCCAGACACGAATGCTATTCTGATACTCATTCAGATTTTAACTTCAGATACAGTTCAGATACGCTCCAGACACGGATGCCATTCTGATACTCATTCAGATTTCAAGTTCAGATACAGTTCAGATACGCTCCAAGACACGGATGCCCTTTTGATACTCATTCAGATTTCAAGTTTTGATACAGTTCGGATACGCTCCAGATCCGGAAGCCATTCTAATACTCAATCAACTCCTGATACAGTCTAGATACGCTCTAAACACGGACGCCATTCTGATGTTCAACTTACATATTAGCATTCTTGGATGGCATCTACAAGCCCATCTCCAACAAGATTATATCATCTCTACAAATGGCATCTTTAAGCCCACTCCTCCTATCGCCACCGAGTGCAAATTTCTGGGCACTCTAGTGTCCAATCATCTTCCACCTTCGAGTCACGAATGGCAAATCTCGCCAATCTAACCCTTTAGGTTAAAGAAGATTGAACAGGGGAAGCTGTTGTACCCCAAAATTTGCCCTCTTATTTTCTCAAGAAATCACCCTGGATCCTCAGGTTTACTTCCATCTAATCCCGAGATTTGAATTACAAATTTTTCAAGAAAGTCGCCTCCAAGGGCAAAATAGTCATTTTCACATTAAAAGGTCAAACTTTGACTTTTGGATCAGAATCAAATCTCTGAAATCATATTTCATCAAAACATGTTAGAATATGAAGTTTATATCATCAAAAAGTTCAAAAGCCAAATTTCTAAATACTTGGGATATTTCTAAGTATTTAAGAAAAAATGACACTTCAGAACTTCTGAGCCAACCTCCAGGCAGGTGCAGCCAGAAGTTGTAAACATGGTTCAACACATAGTCTTCAGTCAGAACATGGATCTTCAGCATCTATGCAAGTTCAAGTCAGTGTTTGCTAGAGTAATGCAAAGAAGGTAATAAAGTGTAATACGAAGCCTGAAAGCCCCTTCAGAACATGCTGGAGCCAGAAGGTAATAGGATCAGAAGATTGGATGTTACGTTAAAGCAGAAATTCTAATCCAGAGTTTTCAAAGGGAAATCAAAGAAGGTTGCTGGAAAACCTGGGGAATCTTTCAGAGTATGCTGAGGCAACAGGATACTAAGATCAGAAGCATGGTGTTTTATCCTAGACTACGTTGAAATGGAATTTCTGATCCAGATTTAAGAAATGATGCAAAATCTCAAATTTACAGGATTTGTGATTTTGATAAATCTCATCATCATTTAATGCTCATTAATGCTCACAACCACTTTTGAGTCTTTGTCCAAAGGATCTCTCCACGTGTAGTGTAGAAATACTTTTGTACAGGATTAGGTAAGGGTCCATGCGCTACCTTTTGCTTGTGGGTTCACTTTTCCTTAATCCCTACTTGCTAATCCAGCCTAAGCCAAAAAACTGTCAACTATCACACCTTTTTTGGAACTTGCTTCAAGAGCAAGTCAGCATCTAGCGTATGATGTTGGCGCTACTTGACATTTCAAACACAAAAAACTTTACCTATAAATAGAACACCATTGGTCACTGGTCCATAAAAATTTATGAAAGAGATCAAAATTTTGAGAAACAAAAGCCTTGAACCCCTGCCAAAATTCCAAGAGTTCCAAGAACTGTAAAACACAACACATAAAACCTCACTAACTTTTGATTCCTTGAATTCAAAACTCCACTTGTTCTCAAATATTTCTTGACTAAAAACCCATTCACACAGTTTCTAATCCACACGTTGGAAACTGTCTAAACTTCTGTGTCCATATTGCTATACATTTTCCCTCCATCCACTCAAAGAAATCAGAACATCACCTCCTTGTCATCCCCAGAAGTTGAAAACTTTTAACTTGCTGAGTACGTGAAGAAGCTGTTCAGAGCATC
The DNA here is from genome assembly GCA_948472305.1 of Vicia faba. Classification (NCBI taxonomy): domain Eukaryota; kingdom Viridiplantae; phylum Streptophyta; class Magnoliopsida; order Fabales; family Fabaceae; genus Vicia; species Vicia faba. The sequence continues at coordinate 1,396,461,893 of OX451741.1, forward strand.
ATCAGAGTTGAGGTTAACTCTGGTTCACAGAACTTCTTCCAGCGGCAAGGTAAGTTTTTGCTGACCCTCACCATATTACTTAAGCATTACAAGATTTACATGCTCAGATACAATGTAGATATCAGGTTTTTGGTGTCATACATATTCTGAAATTTCATGCATTCTATCTGCCTAAGTAGGGAATAAATCAGTTCAGAGCTTCTTGAAGAAACTAGAACTCAAAGTTAGGATTAGCAAATGCATGCTTGCCTCTGATTTATAATTCTGATGTTTCTTATCTTCTGAAACGCTATGACACCTGCTATAACTGTTTTGTGCATGTCTTCTGTTTTGTGGAGAAATAACTAAATCACAAATGTTTTGACTAGCATAAAGAGAGAAACCAAGTTCTGCCAGTGGTCTCAGAACTTCTGAAGTCTGTTTTGTTTCCAGTGGTATCAGAACTTCTGAAGCTTGTTTTTGTTGCCAATGGTATCAGAACTTCTAAGAACTACTGTGTTCCTGGTGGATTCAGAGCTTCTGACCTTATAAATTTTCACTAACAGGTTTCTGTTTTGCAGCGTTCCAAGGTCAGAACCTCTGACTTCATTTTTATCAGCAGCACGCTGATTCTTTTTCCTTTTGTATTATTATGCTATCACTCTCCATTCCATTAATCATCCAACATTAAAAATATTTCCTTCACACTTTATTTTGGTTTCTTAAAACAAAAGATCAAAATATTTTCTTAAAACAAAACAAGTTTATTTCACATTTTCTTGTACATTCTTATGCATTTCAATATGGTTGTAATAGTAATTTAGGACTTATTTTTTACTTGCAACCCCTATTCATAAATTTGTATCCCCATCCCCTAAATATTGTAATAGCGTGGGACTTTACATTTCTGCAATTTATCGCTTTCAAATGTAAATGCTAGTAATTAGGCGTGTATGGCAAGATAAAACCAACAAGTTAACCACCAAAAATCAAAGACAAATGCATGCAATCAAACACACTTGCACACATGCACCCTTAGGATAATCTCACTTGTTGCCTTACAAAAATGGTCATGTTATGCATGTGAGATGTCTTGACACAAACGAATCGAAAAAGATCATAGTCCCTCGATGACGCTATCAACGTTTCCTTCCAAAAAAATGATCTTAGTCCCTAAATAAAAAGTGCTAAGTCATCTCACAACATTTCTATCATGGTCATACGATGATCCCAACGCTCGTCCCTTCACATCCAACGATGGGGCTTCTTACCAAATCAATGGTAAGATAGCAACATCTAAAGGAGGGGGAAAAGCATATCTAAAGACCTTTTGAGTAGGTAGGTTCACTCTCAATTACTCGCTTGCTGACAACAAATTTTTTTTTATACACCCACGCTTTCATCTTTGAACTATTTTTGAAACAAACACTTTGTATGCGTTCTTATAGAAACGAGAATCATTACGAAGTTGCATTTTCAAAATACTTTTAAAAACCACACACAAAGCACAATTTCAAACAAAAGCAAAGTGATCTAGCGAGTAACTAAGAGCCCATGGAAAACCATGGATGAAAAGGGTGCTAATACCTTCCCTTTTCATAATCTACCCCCTGAACTCAAAAAAAATCTCTAAAAGGTCTTTCCCGTGCTTTTTCACCTTTCCTTATTGGATAAAAGAAAAGTCGGAGGTGACTCTTGCTAACCGTAACATTTGCGATAAAACGCAAAACACCCAAGTCAGTTCTCCCACCGTATCATAATAGGCTTAAAAGATGCCATCCAAAAGTGATTATTGGTTTTGTAAATTGTGAGCTGTAAGAATGAATATCAGAATGGAGTCCATGTCTAGAGCGTATCCGAACTGTATCTGAAAGATGAATCTGAACGAGTATCAGAATGGCATCCATGCCTGGAGCGTATATGAACTATATCAAAAGTTGTCTTCAAATGAGTATCAGGATGGCATCCGTGTCTGGAGCGTATCTGAAACTGTATCCGAGATTATATTTGAATAAGTATCAGGATGGCATCCGTGTCTGGAGCGTATCTGAAACTGTATCAAAAGTTGTCTTTGAATGAGTATCAGGATGGCATTCGTGTCTGATGTGTATCTGAATTGTATCAAAAGTTGTCTTTGAATAAGTATCAGGATGACATCCGTGTCTGGAGCGTATCTGAAACTGTATCAAAAGTTGTCTTTGAATGAGTATCAGGATGGCATTCGTGTCTGGTGCGTATCTGAAATGTATCAAAAGTTGTCTTTGAATGAGTATCAGGATGGCATCCGTGTCTGGAGCGTATCCGAAACTGTATATGATTGAATTAGAATGGTAGCTGTTAATCTTATCCTGAAAATGGTAAAATGTTAGCTAAAATGCAAAGTCATGTTGCATGAAATGTATGATGTGATGCATTTTCTTTATCAATGTTTATGATATAAGGATGTGATGTATGCGTATGTGAGCTGATTTTCTGTATTGCTGTTGGGCTGAGGAAAATAAATCCCTGACTGTCACTGAGGATATGGAAGTCATCATGTTTTGAAGTCAAAATGTTGGTGAATTTTCGTTTAGAGAAACGAACTCTGTTGTAAGGGAAATGTCGTGTACTGCTTGTAAAATTCCATTGGGGAATCCTAAGAAGTTTGACGACTTCTATTGGGGATTCATAAATTGAAATTTTTCTCCGCTGGGGATTTAAATGACGTACTATAGGGGTTTACTTATGGAATAGCTTAGAGATATTTCCCTATCCTCTCAATCTATCAGTAATTGTCTCTTTTCATTTTGTTTTTGTAAACAATAATTATGTTCAAATGCATATGCTAAACAATAAATCATTGGACATTTTTGTAAACAAAACAAGCGTAAAGAAAATACAAATAGTTTTTGCACTTTCAAAGGAATATTTTGTATTGACTCTGAATAAGTATTTTTTGTACAAGGAGACAAACATTCTAGTAAGAGAATGTTATCATAAAAAAATGAAAATTTTGATACAAAGAAAAGATAGCTATGTGTACAAAAATCCCATGGGGTTTCCATTCTGCTATAGCCTTCGTATCTCCGAGCGTCTTGTCTATTTGTTGCCTTGTCCGAAGATGATTGAATTGATAAGAACCTCTGAGTTTGTCAGTGGAAGCCAAAGGTTGTCCGTACAGTGATCCAATGGGACATAGTCATATGCTTTAATTCTCTAACTTTTGCCTGGACCGCCCTTTCGGGTTTTCAGTCCACCGGGAAACCCCTTTTTGCCTAAGTCTCCCTTTCAGGTTTTCAACTTGCCGGATGTACAAATTTTTTGTTTTATCCCTAATTTTTGCCCGAACCTTTTTGGTTCACCGGGATGATCTTATTTTGCCTAGGTGTGTCAACCTAGCGGGTCTCTTATGCGTAGTATCTTTTGACTATGTCTGCGTTTGCAGGGTGTGGCAGGTCGTCGCCATCAATGGTGGTCAAGATCATTGCCCCATTGGAGAATATGTTTTTGATTACAAATGGTCCTTCATAGGTAGGAGTCTATTTGCCCTTGGGATCACCTTGCGACAATATGATGCGTTTGATCACTAGATCCCCAACTTGATACACTTGACATCTGACTTTATTGTTGAAAGCCTTGATCATCCGTTTTTGATACATTTTACCATGGCACACAACAGTAAGTCTCTTTTCATCAATCAAGTTTAGTTGATCAAGTCGAGTCTGGATCCAATCATCTTCGTTCAACTCTGCACCCTTCATAATCCTTAGAGAAGGAATCTGAACCTCGATAGGCAAGACAACTTCCATGCCATAAACCAAAGAATAGGGTGTTGCCCCGGTTGATGTGCGGGTCGTGGTACGATATCCGTGGAGAGTGAATGGTAATATCTCATGCCAGTCTTTGTATGTGACTGTCATTTTCTGTATGGTATTTTTAATGTTCTTATTCGCAGTTTCGACATCACCATTCATCTTTGGCCGATAGGGAGAAGAATTGTGATGTTGAATCTTGAATTGCTCGCACAATGCGGTGATCATAGTGTTATTGAGATTTGTACCGTTGTCAGTGATGATCCTTTCGGGGATACCGTATCGGCAAATGAGATTTTTCTTAATGAAGCAGGAAACAACGTTCTTGGTGACAGAAGCGAAGGAAGCTGCCTCCACCCATTTTGTAAAATAGTCAATGGCCACTAGGATGAAGCGGTGTCCATTGGATGCTGTCGACTTGATTTCCCCAATCATATCTATTCCCCACATAGAAAAGGGCCAAGGAGCTGTTAAGACATTCATAGGAACCGGAGGTACATGCACCTTGTCAGCATAAATTTGACACTTATGGCAAGTTCGAGAGTGTTGATAACAATCTTCTTCCATGGTAGACTAGTAATAGCATTCCCGTAGGATTTCCTTTGCCATCGTATGCCCACTGGAATGGGTGCCAAAAGTGCCTTCGTGTAATTCGGCCATGATCCTTTCAACTTCAACCTTATCTATGCACCGAAGCAATAAGGAGTTATGACTGCATTTGTACAAGATGCCATTACTAAGGAAGAACTTTGCAGAGAATCTCCTCAAGAACTTCTTATTATTGATTGAAGCTTCTTCTGGATATTCTTGAGCCTCGAGATACCTTTTGACTTCATGAAACCAAGGCTGGTCCACTACTTCTTCAGTATTAATCTCGTGACAGTATGTTGGTTCATCCATTCGTTCGATGGTGATCTGGGGAGCCTCGTTATCCCAATTAATTTTAAACATAGATGAAATTATGGCTAGTGCGCCCGCTAGCTGATTTTCTTCTCGCGGGAAATGCTGGAAGGTAATCTTCTCAAAATATGGTAGTAATGTCAAAACATGTTCTTTGTAAGGGATAAGGTTTGGGTGTTTGGTGTCCCATTCCCCTTTGATCTGACTGATGACCAAGGCTGAGTCTCCGAATACATCCAATGATTTGACCCCCAAGTCTATGGCAGCTCGGAGCCCAAAGATGCACGCTTCATATTCCGCCATGTTGTTCGTACATTTGAAGCAAAGTCTGGCGGTAAAGGGAGTATGACACCCTTCCGGAGATATGAGTACAACACTGATACCATTACCAAGTGCATTGGATGCTCCATCAAAGAACAAGGTCCATCGGGATCCTTGTTCAGGTGTGTCATATGGCTTGATTTCTTCGCAGTTGTCTAATGTCATGATGTCTTCATCCGGGAATTCAAACTTCATGGACTGATAGTCTTCTACAGCTTGGTGAGCAAGGTGATCAGCTAACACACTACCCTTTATAGCTTTCTGGATAGTATACTGTATGTCATATTCTGTCAGCATCATCTACCATCTCTCTATTCTCCCAGAAAGAGAAGGCTTCTCGAAGATGTATTTTATCGGATCCATCTTAGATATCAACAAGGTCGTATGAGTCAGCATATACCGTCTTAGCCGGCGAGCAGCCCATGCCAGAGCGTATCAAGTTTTCTCGAGCAGTGAATATCGGGTTTCACAGTCGGTAAACTTTTTGCTCAGGTAGTAAATAACGTGCTCTTTTCGGCCAGACTCGTCATGCTTCCCCAATACACACCCCATTGAGTTTTCTAAAATAGTCAGATACATGATCAACGGTCTTCCCTCGACTGATGGCATCAATACAGGAGGCTCTTGTAAGTATTCCTTGATTTTATCAAAAGCAACTTGGCACTCATCATTCCATTTGACTACTTGATATTTCTTCAAGAGCTTGAAGAATGGCTCACAAGTAGTTGTCAGGTGAGAAATGAATCTGGCAATATATTTCAAACGTCCCAAGAATCCTCTGACTTCCTTCTCAGTATGAGGAGCAGGCATCTCTTGTATTGCTTTAACTTTGGCAGGATCGACCTCGATACCCTTGTTGCTGACGATAAAGCCTAGGAGTTTACCAAACCGTACCCCAAACATACACGTGTTTGGATTCAACCTCAGCTTGTACTTCTTCAGTCTCTCAAACTGCTTTTGTAAGTGATCAAGATGCTCTTCTTCTGTTTGAGATCTGGCTATCATATCATCCACATAGACTTCTGTTTCATGATGTATCATGTCATGAAATAAAGCTACCATGGCACGCTGATAGGTTGCCCCAACATTCTTCAGTCCGAATGGCATCACCTTGTAGCAGAATGTGCCCCACTGTGTGACAAATGTTGTTTTCTCCATGTCCTCAGGTGCCATTTTGATTTGGTTATAACTTGAGAATCCATCCATGAAGGAAAACACTTTGTGTTGTGTCGTATTGTCAACTAGGATATCAATGTGGGGGAGTGGAAAATCATCCTTAGGGCTTGCCCTATTCAAATCTCTGTAGTCCATACACATTCGCACTTTGCCGTCTTTTTTGGGCACGGGAACAACGTTGGCAACCCATTGGGGATAAGAGGTGACAGCCAAGAATCCAACGTTGAATTGCTTCATGACCTATGCTTTAATCTTTTCTGACATATCAGGTCTCATGCGGCGAACCTTTTGCTTTATTGGCGGACAATCCTCTCTTGTAGGCAGACGATATACCACAATATCTTCATCAAGTCCTGGCATGTCTTTATACAACCAGGCAAAGACTTCGACATAATCATGCAACAGTTGAATCAAACGCTTCTTGATATTGGGTTCCAGATTTGCACCCACTTTGACCTCTTTTTTATCTTCTTCAGTACCCAGGTTGATTGTATCCACGGGTTCCTCGTGAGGCTGAATGGTTCTTTCTTCTTGTTGTAGCAGTCTGGCCAGTTCCCCTGGCACTTCACAATCTTCCTCACCTTCGTCTTCAGCTTGGTAGATTAGATTCTCAGAGTTACGAAAGGCCATAGCAGTATCGTTACCCATGGGGTCCAGAATGGATGGATACCTGCATTGTGAGTGTGGGTGTGTGTAAGGGTATAACTATCTTTGAAAGAAAATAAAATGTAAAAGAAAAACAATGAGCATAAAAGTTTGTATGTGAAAATATCCATGATTCATTGATGTCATATGAAGATGAAATTATAACCCTTACAAATGGATCATTGTGCCTCGGGTAAGACACAAGGTTTTAAGAGTGCGAATTGTTTTTTAATATTACAGATTCAACAAAATGTAAAGATAAATTACAGTGGGATAAAAGTGATTGGGACGAAGTCTCTAGCCTCCCAATTGTTGAGTCCTCCATTGACAGTCGGAAAGATCCAATCCTCCATATTGCAATCATCTTCACCATCTTATACCACGTTGACCTCACAGTTGCTAATCTTCAAGGGTGGCCCTCCAGCACAGACACAACGTACAGCCTTTTAAGCACTTGAAGTGAAACCTAGGCCAAACTTGTCAGACTTATACGGGATATCCGTAAGTTACCCCCAGATGGTGCATCCACCTTCCTATACCACTGCTTTGGCTTCCTTTAGTGATGACATTCAGAGTGGAGGTCTTGTAATCTTGGGAATCTGGGACACAGTCTTGGTTACTGCCACCTCTTGGGGGACCTCCTCGAAGTGTTGAAATGGAGTTTCGATGAATTCACCGTCCAATTCCACATATCTGAAGGAATTGAGATGGATGATCATGTATTCTTCCTCTTCATGGACAGTGATAATCTTCCCTTGAACCGAATACTTCAGTATCTGGTGCAATGTAGAGGTAACAACGCCAACATTATGGATCCATGGTTGGCCTAGTAGACAGGAGTATGAAGGGCGGATGTCCATCACATAAAAAGTTGAATTGAAAGTTTGAGTTCCCACCTTTATGGGGATATCCACTTCCCCGTGCACCATCCTCTTCGAGCCGTGAAAATCTCTTACTACTATGTTACTTGGCTTTAATGTCAGTCCCCCGCAGTCAAGTCTGTTAAGAGCTTTTTTTTGGTAATACATTCAAAGATGAGCCAGTGTCCACCAAGACATGGGCCATAGTGGTGCCCCTACATTCCACTGAGACATGCAACGCCTCATTATGCTTTCTTCCCCTCGGGGTCAGATCAGCATCTGAAAAACCTAAACCATTGTCCGCAGTTAGGCTGGCCACGCAGTCTTGAAATTGATCAGCAGACGTCTCTTGAGGTACATGGGCGGTTTTGAAGAACTTCACCAAGGCTTTTGCTTGTGCCTCGGAACATAGTAGTAATGCTAGCATGGAGATCTTAGAGGGGGTTTGTCCCAGTTGTTCAACTACATCGTAGTCGCTTTTCTTTATAATTTTTAAGATCTCCTCCATTTCCTTCTTGGAGGTCTCAGGGATAGTCAATGACTGAGCCTTCATCCGATAGGCTCAACCATAACACCTTTTCCTTGAGCCTCGGTTAACTCGGCAGCAGGAGTGTCAGTAAGAACGATTATAGGGGTTGTAACGACTTTGTCAATTGGAGTACTTGCAAAGATGATTATGGGTGTAGGAGCAACCTTTGGAGCAGCTACAGAGATAAGCACGGGTCCAAAAACTGCTTTTGGGGGAGCAATTTCTGGAGAAAAGATCCTACCACTTCGGGTAATTTTGCTAGTTCCAGCAATATTATTGATGTTGGAGTCTTCTTTCTCGAAATTTATCTCTTCGGTGGCCGGCCCGTCTTGCTTGACGCCATGGTAGTAAATGTCCCCTCCGTAATTCCATGGCACGGTCTTGTCTGATTCATATGGGACTGGCCCAGGCATTGTGATTATTAAAGGAGCTGTTTTCGGAACTGATGTAATTCTAACGGGTCTTTTGGTGGAGACCCTGGAAGAATTGGCGGATATGGTAATGATAGAAACATATTCAAAATAAACAGGTGTAACAGGAGTCTTTTCAAACAAAATCTCTTTGTTATCTATCAGGAACTAAACGCCTACTTTTAACAAAGGACAACCCGTTGGTGAGGATAAGTAGAGATGGAAAACTTCATTACAGCCCGAGAACACACCGGCTTTCAACAAGTTCATTTTAACAGTCAGAAGTGGGGTCATGAGTTCATCAACGGAGGTAACAAACAAATCTTCTTCAATGGCGTTAGTATTGTGGCTATGTCTGGGCATAGGAGCAGAAATGACATTTGGCTTCTCGGGCACATCGAACTCAATTTCTTTAGCTTCGATGAGGTCTTGTATTTTGTTCTTTAAGGCCCAACAGTTATTAGTATCGTGAACAGGACTTTCAGAGTGATATGCGCAACGGGCATTGGTGTTGTACCCTAAAATTTGCTCTCTCATTTCACCAATATTTCTCATCACAAGACTCTTGGAACTCAAGATTAAGCTAGGGTTTGCTCTGCTCAAGACACCTCCTTGCACTGTTGACCTAAACTAGGGTTTGAGTTTTCACAGGGATGTTTTTACCTACAATGCCCAAGATGACTTTAATGCTTCATGTTGGACTCACAAGTTTGTCCATACCAAGTTTCAAGCCTTGATTCAAATTTTTTCCCAGTCAATTGGACAGTTGACCTAGAAATCAGCTGTATTGAGGAAAAAGTCAACTGTGGCCAATTGACAGTCAAACCTCATGAAATTTGACCCACATCCACATAATGAACTCATTTGAACCATTTGATCAAGTTTGGATCACAATTCCACAAGAAATTTGATCAAAACACCAAAAGGGCAAAATGGTCATTTTTAGGGTTTTGACTGCACAAAGGCAATTTTTGACTGTTTGACCTAGCCAATGGCAAATAAAGCTCAACCATGGACACAATGACTCAATGACATTGTCTTAACCCATTCAACAAGTTCAAAAGATCTCAAATGCATAGAATTGACATATGAATTTTTCAATCAACTGATCAAAATTTGACTGTACACTGAAAAGTCAAACTTTGACTTTTTGGTCAAAATAAAGTGCCAAGGGTCATTTTTCATCAAGACATGTCAAATTATGAAACTTGTTCATCAAGAAACCCAAAAATGCAAATCAGGGTTTAAAATGGAAAAATTTCATAACTAAGAAATTTTCTAAGTTATGAAATTTTCTTATTTTTTTCCTAACTTTACCCCACATTTTCACCAAGATGCAAATGGATTCAAACAAAACTTATAACATGAAAGTTGTAGTCCATCCAAAAGTATACAACTTTGATTCACAAAGCTTTCTCAAAAGAAGCTTGTATCTCAAGTTATGATTTTTGGAACAAGGGTACCTAAAACTTTTAACTTAGAGAAATTTTTGCCCTAGTTTAGGCAGGATTTTGACCCATCTTCTTGGCCATTTTCCACATATTTCCACTTGGAGTTTAAAGTTTCATTTCAAATATGGATTATAGTACATGTTGCAAGCTTTCCAAATTGTCCAAGAACTCCTCAAACACCTTTGTGGTTAGGGAGAATCAAATGCTTGAAGTTGGCAAAAACTCACTTTGTGACCATGGCCAATACATGTTCATACCACTTGCCAAGTCTGACCAAGCTAGCTTATTACACAATTACAGGCCTCTAAACCAGTTTGTACTCCATAATTGAATGCAAATCCACTGAGATAATGCTTTATCTTGGCCATTTGGACATTACACACAAAACTAATCCTTAATTAGAAAAAAGTACATTGCCATTTTTGAAAGGATATGCTTTATGTCAAACCATGATCTTTGAAGCATGGGGTCATATCTCTGAAGCAAAATCAAATCCAAAAATTGCAAGTATAAAAGAGATTTTATGCAGCATAATACATGACTGGTGCAGGCCTGTAACACCAAGTTACACATTCTTGCTTCAAAAAGAAGAAATTTGTCCATATCCTCCCAAATCAAAACCAGCCATAGCCAGCTTACACAAACATTGCAAACAAGTTTCTCATACCCTAGCAAGCAAGAAGAACGAGCCCTTGACCCCTCAAACCTCATTGTACACAAAATCTCCATTTTTCTGCAAAACAGGGCAAGCCCTGCAGAATCACTTCCATCTCCACTTTGCCTCGTGCGTTTTGCCTCAAACTTGTTCCAATACCTTCCATTCAACTCACCTAAACTATTCCAGACCTCCATTGCCAACTGTAACTCCATTAACACACATTGCCATTTTTGTTTGGAAGCTTTGCAGGTTGAGTTCTGTAGCACGATTCAGGCTACTTCAAAACAAACTAAGCATTGGGAAAGCTTCAGTGGACATCAGGCAAGCTCAAAAGAACCTCAAGCACCATTGAAAGTTGCTACATTATCCAGCTCGAACTCAACTAAAACAGGTATTTCATGAACTTCTATCTCTCTATTTAGGAATAGTTAGACTTAGGTTTGTGAATGAAAGATGTTGTATTCATAGCTCTGAAACTATACATGTGCTTAGTTTTCATTTATATTAATCGTGCTAGGAGAATTTCATCCATGAACTTTCTGAAAAAACTAGGTTAAGAATTAGGGCCAGAGAAATTCTCTCTGGTCTTTGAGAGTTAGCTTAAGTTTTTTATATGGTTAGATTCGTTTTTTGATGTTCTACAAGTTTCATGTTTTGAGTTTTGTCAAAAAAGCATTGAATCAGGAGATACAGGTTTGTACACAGAAGGTGCATTTTTGTTTGAACAGAGGAAGAAGATAAAGTAGCTGGACTGGGCCTGGCTACTTCCGTCTTTTCACACCCCATTTTTGAGTTTCATACCCCCTGGCCCATTTTCTTGTATTTGACTATTTTTGCATTTTTATTTTCTTTTCTGACTTTGATATTTTATTTTTAAACATGAAAAATGATCCAAAAATATTTTTATAATTTTTTACATTTATTTGGTATTTATTTTTATTTTTACTAGTATAAAAATGTTTATATGCTTTTATATCCTTTTGTTTAAATTAAAAAAATAATACAAATAATTATTTTATTTTCATTTATTATTTTTATACACATTTGAAAATATTTTCTTAAAATATATACATTTTGTAAATAATTTATTTTATTTTTATACACACTTAATATATTTAATACATATATATACATATATACTATATTTTATTAAATAATTAGAACAAAAAACACAAAAATAATACATTTTTATTTTTATTAATATTTTATACTAAAAATACCTTTTTTTCAATATACTTTTATTTTTTGTACAAATTGATGCATTATTGTATATAAATAATAAATAATACTATTTATTTAAGAAATTAGGGTTTTTGCCCTAAAAACAAAAATAATTAAAATTGACTTTTTATTTATTTACATTTCACATTAAAAATACTTTTTATATACATAAAAACTTTTTTTGCATAATACATTTTATTTAATATTTATTTATTGTATTTATTTAAATATTGTACATTTAATTGTTATGCCTTACACATTCAATTTGGTTGTAATAATTTAGAATTTAATTTCTTGTCTAAACAATCCCCTATTCAAAATTGTACCCCCTCCCTATATCATGTTGTAATAGTGTAGAATTTGAATTCTCGCACCTTTAAGCTTTCAATTATGCCATGATTAGACTTAGGGTTTGTATGCAAAATCAAAACTAACAAATAGTTTGACCTAATCAAAAGACAAATGCATGAAAAACAAACACAATGCACACTTGCACCCCTAGGGTTACAATCTACATGTTGCCTTCAAAAATGGTCCATGATATGTGTTGTACCCCAAAATTTGCCCTCCCATATTCTTCAAAATTTTTCAAGAATAATCCTCAAACTGCTCAAGATTTCTCAAGGGTTGCACAGTCCAAATGCCTCCTAAGCCAGTCAAAATTAGGGTTTTGTTTCTTTCAAGGAATTTGGGGTTCTCAATGGTCCAATCAAGTCTCATATGCTCATATATACTCTCAAGCATCTACATGTCAAGTTACAAGACTCACAGTGCTAAATTCCACAGTCAAAAGCTCCATTTGATCCACAGTCAACTGCAGGGGCAAAATGGTCATTTTGCAGTCAAAAGTCAGAAATTTTAGCCAACATCTTATTTTGAGTCCACAATCATCATTTGATCAAGTCTTGATCATGATTCCACAAGAATGGCTCAAAAATCATCAAGATGCAAAAAGTAACTATTTTTGGACAGTAGAAAAGTCAACTGTATCTTGACCAGGGCATAACTTTTTCATGTTTCATCAGAAAAATCCCATCCAATGCTCATCTTGAATGGAATGACATTTCCTACAATCCATCTTCACATTCCAAGTCCAAGAAATGCTCTCACAAAAAGTTATCAATTTCTACATTATAGGTCAATTTCAAAAGTCAACAAAAGTGCATTTTAAGTCAAAGACCATAACTTGAGATTGGTAAATCCAAATGACATGGGACCAAAGGCATTGGTTAGAGGACTTCAAGACATTTCCAAAATGTCCAAGAACATGTCCATATGATCAAAATTGAGCAAGATATGTATTGGAGAAGTTGGGAAACTTTTATGAATTTGCAAAAGTCAACTTTGCTCAAAACACTTTATTTTTGCTAATGGGCCTCAAATTTCTTCTTGAAACTTCATTCATGGCCTATGCACGACCCACCAAGCTCAATTGAATCATTTTCTTATTTTTTTATTAATTATTTGGATTTTTAATCAATATTAATTCATTTAATTAATTTAAATTGTAGGAAATACAAAGATTTGATTTTTCAATCTTTTGGTGAAGCAAATGTGGTCAAGATATGCTGAGAATTTCGTGTGCAAATCAAAGAGACAAAAATCTCCAAATTTAGCAAGTTTTTCCAATCAAAAAGATTCAAAAATATTTGATTTTCAATCAAATATTCAAACATCAATTCCATGGATTTCTTTGCAAGATTGTAACCTAGTTTCATTCTACTATAAGTACACAAGCCAACCCTAATGCCACACATGTGAATTTTCTGCAGAAGAAGCCATAACAACATTGAAAAAACTCAAGAAACTTGAAAACTGTTTTCTATCCTCCAGGCCAATTCAAGGACTTTGGTTGTTTCAAACACATTGCTGGAAGTGTCAGGGACGTGTTGCAATCGAAACCAAGCACTAAAGCTCAAGAAAACCTCAAGAACAGTCTCACGGTTTGACATTTTTTCTCATAATCGTAACTCATAATTCATGCATAATTAACATGTTTTAATCATTGTTTTGTGTTGCTTGAATTCATATAAAGCTAATGGTATTAGTTAATTGGATTATAATGCACAGAATCGAAAGTTACCATTGGTGAATTCTAGGGTTCTTGAACTCTAAAATTGGGGATTTACAGTACAGGAAAAATCAAGCCTTGAGAGACCTATGGTTGAAATCGTTGAGACCAGACGAACACAAAGCCACCCTCGCGAAATATTTCTATTAATCATACGCCTATTCGCTATTTTTCGTGGTTGCAGGTTGTGGGGGTTAAAAGCCACTGCTATCTAATTTGCTTTTTACAGGCATCAGCGAAGAAGATGAGTACGTGGTGATACATGGTTGGTCCATTTGAAAAGAAGCGCGCGTTTTTCTTTTATACAGCATATTGTTTGGATTGTTAATATATTGATTGCTTAGTGTTATAATATCAAACGCGTGCAGGTGGTTGGAGTGGTTAGTGTGCTAGCATGGAATCATTGGGACCTGGGTTCGAGTCCCAGGTCCACCCAAAACGTTTATTTCTTTTCTTAACATGATTATATGCAGGCTTCCAAGGGAATTCCACCATATGCCTCCAACCATCCAAGCGCCAAGTGGCCACAGTCACAAATCCAATGGTCAAAAGATGAAGATCATGATGCTCCCTAGTCAATGCATGCCTAGACGATCCCAGAAGTCAAACAGGCTTGAGAGATTAATGGGCCAGAATTGCTAATTTGCCTCCATATTGGGCCATCACCCCCCCTGGTTTATTATTCCTTTTTATTTTCTTTTTCTTTTTATTTTCTTTTACTAATTATTATTATTAATTATTGTTATTATTATTTAATTAACTAAATTAATTATTTTCATAATAAAAATCAGAAAACTAAAAATGTAATATTTTTAATATTTTTATTATTTATTAATTTCACCCTTAGTTTATTATTTTTGTAAATAAATATATAATTAATCTATTTAGTTAATTAGGGTTAATTTTAACTTTTTTCTCAATAATTTAAAATCCATGTAGAATTAGGTTTTTGACAACTTTTAATTTCTTTTATTTTCATTAAAAACATAAAGAACTAAAAAAAATACTTTTTTCTTTTAATTAATTAATTAATTAGTTTTAGGTTTAATTTGACTTAATTCATTAAATTTCAAAACTTCTTTCTTCCTCAAAAAGGGTCAAAACCCTAAGACTTCTCTGATTTAATTTTTTCGCGCATAATATTTTTGATCATATTTATGTTTTTGCTCCGAGGATGAAATAGCGTAATTAGGACCCTTTTTATCGCTTTCTTTTATTTTCCGCAATTTACTTTTCAAGGGTTATGTTTTTGGCGATGTAAATACCCGACGCCTTGTAATAGCATAGATTTACTTTCCGCAATTTACTTTCCGCAATTTACTTTCCGCAAATTATTAACTGTTAACTATGCATGACAAGACTTGCCTGAAAATTAAAATCAACTCGTAGCTCACAATAACATGTGCAAAGATAACTTAACATGAAACCTGACACACTCGCACATGCCACTCCTAGGATACACCTCACTTGGTTGCCTCGACGTGGTCATTGAGTATAGGGTGTTTTAGAGGTCGCCCTCTTGTCTAAAGATCCAAGTTGCCTCGAAACGTTTGCCTCAGATAAAAAGGATCTAGGACATCGGGGTTACCGCTAAGGCGTCCTACTATTGCTTTGGTGACCACATGTCCCATTAATCGAATTGACCCGAAACTCCAACGACGGTGCTACCTACTTCTCAATAGTGTGTTAGTACTGTCTAAAGGACATTTACACATCTTAATTTCTTTTGAGTAGGTAGAGGTTCTCAGGTACTTTCCCTTTCAAAACAAAAATACTTTTTGCACTTACACTTTTCAAACAAAAGTTTTCAAACAAACACTTCATACACTCTTGAGGACAGATACAAGAGTTAAATCGAAGTTTTCAAACAAAACTCTTTTCAAAACCCACAAACACAAGAAAAGAAAAATCTTTTGAAAACATAGTGAGCAAGTACCTAAGAGCCTGTGGATAACCACGGATAGAAAGGGTGCTAACACCTTCCCTTTCTATAATCTACCTCCCGAACCGAGAAACATCTCGAAAAGGAATTTTGCTGTGCTTTTGTCCTTTCCTGGTTGGAGAAAATAAAAGACGGTGGCGACTCTTGCTTACCGCGACATTTCGGGAACCAGCATTCCAAAACAGTCAGTTCTATTTCCACCGATCACAGAACTGGCGACTCTGCTGGGGACTTAATAAGTGAGGTGTACCTTAGGATTAGATCATTCTATGTTTTCAATTGCATGCTCTGTATGATTTATCTTTGTGGGCTTGTATCGGAGTTTCATAGATCCTAACCCGGATCTGGGGAATACCCTTTAGGTAAGTAGCAATAAACTGTGAGGGACCTGTCCGGCGTAGACTGACACGGGTGAAGCAGTAGCTACGTTGGTGTGACACCTTGGTCTGTACCGATATCCCTTGTGTTGGAACGAGGAGAATATGGGTCTTCTGAGGAGTCATTAAGCACCAGCTGACCATAGAACCTTAAATTGACCAACTTGGCCATAGAACAGTAGCAGTATGCTACACTCATTGAGGCTAAACTCTCGCGATGGTTCCGGCCGCAAATAAAGGTTGCCAAACTGGAATTATGACCGATCGAGGGTAGTCAGTGATATTGAGATCCTTTAGAACCCGGTTACTATTTTCTAGGACAGGTCTTAACCAACTGAAACTGAAAGAGGGTAGTACCTAAAATTCATGCTAGCCTGAAATCTAAGGGCTCTTTTGTGTGACTTGCGTGCCTTCAAACTTGAACTACTTGCACATTCTTGTTATCTGACACATGAGTTCCTTGCAGGTTTTGTTTACAGTCCTTAACCTGGACTTATTACAGAGCTTACTTACACCTCACACCTTTGCATCCACATACATAACATCATACCCATCATAACATCATACCATAACATTTCCTTAACCATTTCAAGGATCTCAAGGGTTTGTGATGCAGGTCAGGATGAACCAAATGTCTAGCAAGAGGCAAAGTGGATTTATTTTCCTCTAACCAAGGTTGTCCAAAAATCCAAGCACGATGACTTGAGTCAGGGGCTATGACCCACTCGATATGGTGAGCCTTGACTCTTGAAGAAGGACTCTCAATAACAGGAAGCTCCTTCAATCAAAGCTGCAAAATTCAAATTCTAACAGTTTCTTGTTTACCCCGCGAGATCCTTGAAAGCATTGCATACATATATCATACATATCATTGCATAACAGGTACCCTTTTTACAGGTCACTTATCTTCTTCGCTGTCTATTTTAGCGATCATCATGTCTATCGAACCCTCCACTGAACAAGCTATCAAGGCCCTCTAGGCCCAGAATACCCAGTTCCAGGAGTTGGTTATGAGCCTAGCCCAGGGTCAACGGGATTTGAAGACTCTGATCCTAAAAGAGAGGAAGAAGAAGAAGAAAAGGATTGTTTTTTTCAACACTAGACGCAGATCTGGGAATGGATTACAGAATGAGGTTGAGCTGACTACCTCATTTGTAGGAAAAGACAACCCACAAGAGAGAAGGGTTCCTAGTCCCGTGGTCTCCAACAACGAGACGGATTATAATGATGAACAGTATCCTCCTGCTGAGGATAAGTATAAATAGCTAGAGGACCGTTTGAGCGCCATGGAGATTCAGAATGTGCCCGGGTTGGACTTTGGAGACCTAGGCTTATCCTCTGGGGTGGTGATTCCCCATAAGTTCAAAGCGCCCGCTTTTGCAAAGTACGACGGAGCTTCCTGTCCTAAGCTACACCTCCGGTCGTATGTAAGGAAGATCCAACCTTACACTGCTGACAAGAATTTGTGGATCCATTTCTTTCAGGATAGTCTTTCAGGGACTCAACTCGAATGGTTCTATCAGCTGGATGGGGCCAGTATCCGCAACTGGGAAGATCTGGCTACTGCGTTCTATAAGCAGTATCAATATAATTCCAACCTCGCTCCTACGCGTACCCAACTCCAGGGTATGTCACTAGGGACGGGTGAAGGATTTAAGGAGTATGCTCAAAAGTGGAGAGACCTGGCTGGAAGGGTGTGGCTACCTTTAACTGACCGTGAACTTGTTGATATGTTTTTGGGGACCCTGTCTGGTCCGTTCTTCAACCATCTGATTGGGAATTCTTCTGCTGGGTTTACAGACCTCATCTTGACGGGTGAGAGAATTGAAGATGGTATCAAGTCTGGAAAGATACAGAAGGGTGACTCCTAGAGCATTGAGAAAAAACCATTCAAGAAAGAATCTAGTGTTGTCTATGGTTCAAAAAGACAGAATAGGTCCGAACACCGCCAATATGTCAACGCGGTAGTTATTTCAAAACCGGTCAGCGCTCCTCAACATCGCAACCAACAAAGGGAAGAGAGACCTAGAAGGCAATTCACTCCCCTCAGCATGACCTTGTCCCAGATATTGCCACAGTTGCTGAAGACCAATTTGGTAACTCTAAGGGACCCTCCCAAGAATCCGAACACTACACCTTCAAGGTATAACCCCAACGCCCGCTGCGCTTATCATTCTGACAGCCCGGGGCATGCTACAGATGATTGTTGGAATCTGAGAAACAAGGTTCAGGACCTAATCGATGCAAAGGAGGTTGAGTTCGAAGTGCCCGAGACTCCCAATGTGATCACTGCTCCCTTGCCAAAACACGACTAGGATTGAAAACACTTTTGTTCATTTGAGTTCTGAAGTTGTATTTTTCTTTGCTTATTCAAACAATTATTGTCATGGAAAACTTTGTTACTTTATCAATGCATTGCATATGTCTATTTTGAATCAATCCATTCGTATTCACTATATTCAAATTGCTTTCATTTTTTGTGATGTTCAACTCTCGATTAAAAAATTCTAAACCCTTTGAGGGAGGATGACGAAAACGATACCACGATCTTTATAGTATGCTTTTGAACAGACCCCGCTGATGAGGTACAGGCATTATTTCAAATCCTAAACAGTGGAGTTATAAGGAAGATAATCCCTAGTCAACCCCTTTGAGCCAAAGAAGTTGGAGTTTTTCTTTCACAAAAATTAAAACCCTTAATCATAACCTGGGGCAGGGTAGTTTTCTCAGTTGATCCAGGTACACAATGAATGGCATCAAAGTATTCTTTCCAAAATAAGAGACAGTGATGGTTCCGAATAATCATAAGGACAGGCAGTCATTATCTCTCAGAAATAAAAGCCCATTAAGTCAAAACCTATGAAGGAGACTTACAAAACTGGGGCATCCCACTGACTGTAAATACAAAAAGAAACAGTTTAGGCAAAAGACAGGGATAATAAAATAAAAAAGAAAGAGGCCATGCAAACTCTCAAAAAATGACTGCCTATTCAAAATAAACCATCAACATCCGAACCATCACCGAAATATCAGAGCAAAGACTCAAACAAGATCTAATGCACGATTAGCTGAGTTTAGGATTGAAGAACATCACGAAGAGCGGGTGGGAACAAATATACGTTGAGCCTTTATCCTTTGTTTCTTAAACCGTGAACCAGGCCATGTTATAACCCTTAAAAAGTCCTAGCTGAAGCATGGGTTAGTTCGAAAGCATACTGTTACAAAAGGTATCCCGACTCCTGTAGGGCTTGCTGTAAAATCCTGAGTTGACATCACATTTTACAAAAATTCACTTGTTTTATTGAAAACTGCATTTTCAAAAACTTCGAAACAGACATAAGTTTTGCATTCTTAAAATAACATTGTTTGCATATGACTATTTGTTCGAACAGCAGAGAAATTCGCACGACGAAGATCTAGTGAACAAAAACCTTCTCAACAAAAGGATCACCTCAAGTGGAAGAAACACTTCCAATCCAGGGGCAAACATGATCATTGTCCATCATATGGGGCAGTTAAATCAAGATTCAAGGAACCTCTCAAGACGCCAAATAGCCAGGGGCAAATCTCCGTCTGAATCACTTGGGGCATTGGACATGAATTCCAGCGACGAATCTTGCACGATCAAACATCTCCTGGTAGTATGGAAACACAACACTACTGACAGTGACAACTCCCTACATCCTGAGGGCATGGACATAGTCGAAAAGATACTATGCATAACCAAAGACCCGCTAGGTCGACTGGCCTAGGCAAAAATAAGGGCTTCCCGGCGAACCAAAAGGGTTCGGGCAAAAATAAGGGATGAAAATGAAAAAATATGTACACCCGGCAAGTCGAAAACCTGAAAAGGCGGCTTGGGCAAAAATGGGTATCCCGGTGGACTGAAAACCCGAAAGGGCGGTCCAGGCAAAAGTTAGGGATCACATCGTACGACTATGTCCCGGCATCTCGTCACTTGCCTACCAGAAGAAGATTTGTCAAATCGGCAGATATCAAGCATCTCATAGGCCTTCTTCTCTCGCAGAAATTAGGGCAATAAGAATTGTCCGAACTGTGCAGTTGCTCTGTCCACCAGGTACAAGGTAGATTCAGCTGAAGAATATGACCAAGATACCTTCACTCCCCGCAGAATAAGACAAAATTCAGCAATACTCTCCCCCGAGCAGAGTTGGCCTCCCATCAACCCTAAAAAGGCACAGTATCCCCAACAAGTCAGCAATACTCTTCCCCCGAGCAGAGTTGGTCTACCATCAGTCCTAAACAAGTTGGGTATCCCCAGTAAATCATAATATTCCTTAGCAGAGTATACAGATATTCCTCAGCAAGCATCCCCAGCAGTCTTAATATTCCTCGACCGAAATAAAAGATTGTTCCCCGGCGGAATACAGACACCCCAGTGGAGCCATTTCCCAGCACAGTCTGAAAAGTTTCCCCAGGAGAGTTGAATCATCTCCCCAGTAGATTCTGGAAGCTTATCCCCTGCAGAGTACAAATATCTCTCCCCGGCCATATTCAAAGGTTATTCCCCACCAGGGTCTAACTGGGTTATCCTCAGCAAATTGCAACGGAAAGATCGTCCTCAGCGAAGTTCTTTCTATTCCCCAGCGGAGTTCATCAAATTCCCCAACAGAGCTTATCAACGGAGTCCCCAGCGGAGTTATCGTTGAAATCTCAGCGAAACATCTCTTTCCCACAGTGTAATTCCCCGCAGAGTAATCTCTTCACCAGGTTTATTCCCTAACGGAGTCATCTTCTCCTACCGGTTTATTCTTGCAATCATCTTCGTTTAAAATCCCCAACAGAAACGAAGGACTCTACTCTTCAACATTAGCCCAGGATTCAACGAACTTCCCGGCATTCGGCAAGGATTTATTTTCCCAGACGAAGATACATTCATAAACATCACATTGTCATACATCATGATACATGCACATACGCATCATATCATACAATCTCATTTATGTTGAGAACATCATTGCTCGATCCATATCATGCATTGCATATGACTGACCTTTACCTTTCAGGAAAGATACAGTTAAACTCTAAATTCAGTCAATAGAGACAAATTCAGTCAAAGAAGACAACCCGTCAATGAAGACAACCCGTCAATAAAGACAACCTGTCGATGAAGACAACCTGTCAATGAAGACAACCCTTCAATAAAGACAACCCGTCAATAAAGACAACCCGTCAATGAAGACAACCCGTCAATAAAGACAACCCGTTAATAAAGACAACCCGTCAATGAAGACAACCCGTCAATGAAGACAACCTGTCAATGAAGACAACCTGTCAATGAAGATAACCCGTCAATAAAGACAACTCGTCAAAGAAGACAAAACCTCCCCTGGTTCAATTAAATCGATTCCTAAAGATTTTTCTGAGATAACCTGTCAGTAGAGACACCCCATCAACCTTTTTAAGTTCCAAGATCAACACCTGTATCTAGCCAGGAAATATCTGTGAGCGATTGATTGTAGATCGATACCTGTATCTAGCCAGGAAAGTTATCTACATGAGGAGATTGAAGATCAATACCTGTATTTAGCCAGGAAACCATCTTTCATTCTCAGGTCAGAGGTCTATACCTGTATCCAGCCAGGACAACTATCTCCTCGACCACCCTTTATCAAGTTCCAGATTAATACCTGTAGCAAGCCAGGAAATATTTGTGGACGACAGATTGTAGATTAATACCTGAAACCAGACAGGACAACTATCTACTTGACCATTATGAAGCAACCCTACACCGGTTCCTTCTCTTTCAGATGCAGTTTTACACGGACTCATCATCAGGCAACCCTACACAGGTTCCTTCTTTCAACCTACCAAGTTACAATTCAACACACATTCCCAGATGGCATCTTTAAGCCCATCTCCACAACTATCCATTACATTTCCAGATGGCATCTATAAGCCCATCCCCGACAAGATTCTGTCACATCTCCAGATGGCATCTATAAGCCTATCCTCTTATCCATCATCTCTCCAAATGGCATCTGTAAGCCCATTCCCGACATCACATTGCTGATATTACACTATGCGAGTGCAAATTTCTGGGCACTTTAGTGTTCAATCATCTTCCACCTTCGGATCACGAAAGGCACGCAAGCCAATCTACCTCCTCAGGTCTAAGAAGATTGAACAGGGGCAACTGTTGTACCCCAAAATTTGCCCTCCCATATTCTTCAAAATTTTTCAAGAATAATCCTCAAACTGCTCAAGATTTCTCAAGGGTTGCACAGTCCAAATGCCTCCTAAGCCAGTCAAAATTAGGGTTTTGTTTCTTTCAAGGAATTTGGGGTTCTCAATGGTCCAATCAAGTCTCATATGCTCATATATACTCTCAATCATCTACATGTCAAGTTACAAGACTCACAGTGCCAAATTCCACAGTCAAAAGCTCCATTTGATCCATAGTCAACTGCAGGGGCAAAATGGTCATTTTGCAGTCAAAAGTCAGAAATTTTGTCCAACATCTTATTTTGAGTCCACAATCATCATTTGATCAAGTCTTGATCATGATTCCACAAGAATGACTCAAAAATCATCAAGATGCAAAAAGTTACTATTTTTGGACAGTAGAAAAGTCAATTGTATCTTGACCAGGGCATAACTTTTTCATGGTTCATCAGAAAAATCCCATCCAATTCTCATCTTGAAGGTAATTACATTTCCTACAATCCATCTTCACATTCCAAGTCCAAGAAATGCTCTCACAAAAAGTTATCAATTTCTACATTATAGGTCAATTTCAAAAGTCAACAAAAATGCATTTTAAGTCAAAGACCATAACTTGAGATTGGTAAAACCAAATGACATGGGACCAAAGGCATTGGTTATAGGACTTCAAGAACTTTCCAAAATGTCCAAGAACATGTCCATATGATCAAAATTGAGCAAGATATGCATTGGAGAAGTTGGGAAATTTTTATGAATTTGCAAAAGTCAACTTTGCTCAAAACACTTTGTTTTTACTAATGGGCCTCAAATTTCTTCTTGAAACTTCATTCATGGCCTATGAACGACCCACCAAGCTTAATTGAATCATTTTCTTATTTTTTATTAATTATTTGGATTTTTAATCAATATTAATTCATTTAATTAATTTAAATTGTAGGAAATACAAAGATTTGATTTTTCAATCTTTTGGTGAAGCAAATGTGGTCAAGATATGCTGAGAATTTCGTGTGCAAATCAAAGAGACAGAAATCTCCAAATTTAGCAAGTTTTTCCAATCAAAAAGATTCAAAAATATTTGATTTTCAATCAAATATTCAAACATCAATTCCATGGATTTCTTTGCAAGATTGTAACCTAGTTTCATTCTACTATAAGTACACAAGCCAACCCTAATTCCACACACGTGAATTTGCTGCAGAAGAAGCCATAGCAACATTGAAAAAACTCAAGAAACTTGAAAACTGTTTTCTATCCTCCAGGCCAATTCAAGGACTTTGGTTGTTTCAAACACATTGCTGGAAGTGTCCGGGACGTGTTGCAATCGAAACCAAGCACTAAAGCTCAAGAAACCCTCAAGAACAGTCTCACGGTTTGACATTTTTTCTCATAACCGTAACTCATATTTCATGCATAATTAACATGTTTTAATCATTGTTTTGTGTTGCTTGAATTCATATAAAGCTAATGGTATTAGTTAATTGGATTATAATGCACAAAATCGAAAGTTACCATTGGTGAATTCTAGGGTTCTTGAACTCTAAAATTGGGGATTTACAGTACAGGAAAAATCAAGCCTTGAGAGACCTATGGTTGAAATCGTTGAGACCAGACGAACACAAAGCCACCCTCGCGAAATATTTCTATTAATCATACGCCTATTCGCTATTTTTCGTGGTTGCAGGTTGTGGGGGTTAAAAACCCCCACTATCTAATTTGTTTTTTACAAGCATCAGCGAAGAAGATGAGTACGTGGTGATACATGGTTGGTCCATTTGAAAAGAAGCGCGCGTTTTTCTTTTATACAGCATATTGTTTGGATTGTTAATATATTGATTGCTTAGTGTTATAATATCAAACGCGTGCAGGTGGTTGGAGTGGTTAGTGTGCTGGCATGGAATCATTGGGACCTGGGTTCGAGTCCCAGGTCCACCCAAAACGTTTATTTCTTTTCTTAACATGATTATATGCAGGCTTCCAAGGGAATTCCACCATATGCCTCCAACCATCCAAGCGCCAAGTGGCCACAGTCACAAATCCAATGGTCAAAAGATGAAGATTATGATGCTCCCTAGTCAATGCATGCCTGGACGATCCCAGAAGTCAAACAGGCTTGAGAGATTAATGGGCCAGAATTGCTAATTTGCCTCCATATTGGGCCATCACCCCCCTGGTTTATTATTCCTTTTTATTTTCTTTTTCTTTTTATTTTCTTTTACTAATTATTATTATTAATTATTGTTATTATTATTTAATTAACCAAATTAATTATTTTCATAATAAAAATCAGAAAACTAAAAATGTAATATTTTTAATATTTTTATTATTTATTAATTTCACCCTTAGTTTATTATTTTTGTAAATAAATATATAATTAATCTATTTAGTTAATTAGGGTTAATTTTAACTTTTTTCTCAATAATTTAAAATCCATGTAGAATTAGGTTTTTGACAACTTTTAATTTCTTTTATTTTCATTAAAAACATAAAGAACTAAAAAAAATACTTTTTTCTTTTAATTAATTAATTAATTAGTTTTAGGTTTAATTTGACTTAATTCATTAAATTTCAAAACTTCTTTCTTCCTCAAAAAGGGTCAAAACCCTAAGACTTCTCTGATTTAATTTTTTCGCGCATAATATTTTTGATCATATTTATGTATTTGCTCCGAGGATGTAATAGCGTAATTAGGACCCTTTTTATCGCTTTCTTTTATTTTCCGCAATTTACTTTTCAAGGGTTATGTTTTTGGCGATGTAAATACCCGACGCCTTGTAATAGCGTAGATTTACTTTCCGCAATTTACTTTCCGCAAATTATTAACTATTAACTATGCATGACAAGACTTGCCTGAAAATTAAAATCAACTCGTAGCTCACAATAACATGTGCAAAGATAACTTAACATGAAACCTGACACACTCACACATGCCACTCCTAGGGTACGCCTCACTTGGTTGCCTCGACGTGGTCATTGCGTATAGGGTGTTTTAGAGGTCGCCCTCTTGTCTAAAGATCCAAGTTGCCTCGAAACGTTTGCCTCGGATAAAAAGGATCTAGGACATTGGGGTTACCGCTAAGGCGTCCTACTATTGCTTTGGTGACCACATGTCCCATTAATCGAATTGACCCGAAACTCCAACGACGGTGCTACCTACTTCTCAATAGTGGGATAGTACTGTCTAAAGGACATTTACACAGCTTAATTTCTTTTGAGTAGGTAGAGGTTCTCAGGTACTTGCCCTTTCAAAACAAAAATACTTTTTGCACTTACACTTTTCAAACAAAAGTTTTCAAACAAACACTTCATACACTCTTGAGGACAGATACAAGAGTTAAATCGAAGTTTTCAAACAAAACTCTTTTCAAAACCCACAAACACAAGAAAAGCAAAATCTTTTGAAAACATAGTGAGCAAGTACCTAAGAGCCCGTGGATAACCACGGATAGAAAGGGTGCTAACACCTTCCCTTTCTATAATCTACCTCCTGAACCGAGAAACATCTCGAAAAGGAATTTTGCCGTGCTTTTGTCCTTTCCTGGTTGGAGAAAATAAAAGACGGTGGCGACTCTTGCTTACCGCGACATTTCGCGAACCAGCATTCCAAAACAGTCAGTTCTATTTCCACCGATCACAATATGCATGTCAAGTATTTTGGCAAAACAAAAGCAAAAACAAAAGATCATAGTCCCTCGATGACGCTATCTGAGTTTCCTAAACAAAATGATCAAGTCCCTCAAGAAAATTGCCAAAAATACTTGACACAATTGCTATCATGGCCTATACGATGACCCGCGCCTGTCCCGTTTAACATCCTAACACAAGGTTGTTCACCAAATACAATGGTGAAACAACACTGTTAAAAGGGTTAAAAACATAAGAAAGATCTTTGAGTAAAATAGGATAGACAACTCTTAGTTACTTGATCAAAACTTGCATAAACATCCTTGCTATCTTCAAAACACACTTCACAACACAATTTCGAAACCCCACTTTCAAACATTGAAAACTTTTCAGAAGACAAAAACACCTTTGTATACATTCAAACAAGAATCATTACAAAGGTTGCCACAACGATGGCCTCTTTTCAAAACATCTTTCAAAACCACACATAGAGCACCATTTCAAACAATTGAAGAGCACCATTTCAAACAATTGAAAAGCAAAGCAAGTGATCTAAGCAAGTAACTAAGAGCCCATGGATAACCATGGATAGAAAGGGTGATAATACCTTCCCTTTCTATAATCTACTCCCCGAACCCAAGAAAACATCTCAAAGGTCTTTCCTGTGCTTTTTGACCTTTCCTTAGGATAAAATAAAAAGTTGGTGGCAACTCTTGCTAAACCAAAACATTTGCGAACACAAACGCAAAATCCCAAGTCAGTTCTCCCACCGTACACCAGAACTGGAGACTCTGCTGGGGAAATGTTAAAAGTGGAGTGACCTTAGGGCTTAGATCACCCTTTGCATGATTATATTGTTTGCCTTGATTGCTTTACATTTGGTTCTCTTGTTTGGGCTTGAAATCCTCTACCCAGATTTGGGAAACATTCATAGGTAAATAGCAATACGTTGTGGAAACTGTGCGGGGTATACCGACATGGTTGAAGCAATAGCTATATTAGTGCGACATATTTGTGAGTACCGATAGCCTTTGAGTCAATCAAAGAGAATACGGGGCCGCTGAGTGATGTCATAAAGCACTAATGAACTCTTATAACCTTACTTGACCATCTTGGCCTTTATTAGGGGTAGTGAGATGACCGGCTTTGGTGCAGTCCGAAGTTGGTAGATACTCGATACTACACTCATTGAGGGTTGTTTTCTTGGAATATTTTGGTCGCTAGTTAAGTGGCTAAACCAAAACAATGAACATAGAAAACAATCCAGTGATATTAAGCTCCTTAGAACCCGGTTACTATTTATAGGACAGGTTTGAGCCAACTAAACTCAAGAGGGTATTTAACTATGAAACCTCATGCAAACCTGAAACTAGGGTTTTATGTGACTTGCTTGTTCATGTGTTTATGCATACATCATGAACATCATAAAGCATCATATGCATCCCCTAACCATTTCAAGGGTTTGGATCTTCATCTTTGTTCTTTTTTTGTAGGTCATGGAATCTCTTTGCAGGAAAACAATTCAAGTCAACCTTGTGAGAATCCCTCCTCAGCTCAAGGAGCTTACATCCAGGATTCCATAGAATTCTCTCTTCAGTGAAAGACATGGTAGACTTCTCAACTTTGTCAACTCCAACGTTGAAGAAGACATGGTGAAAGTTCTCTTCCAGATCTTTGACCCCCTACACCACTGTTTCACATTCCCTAATTACCAATTAGTACCCACTTTGGAGGAATTTTCTCAACTCCTGAGAATTCCTATTCTTCATCAACTATCCTACAACACAATGGAAAAAGAACCAAAGCCTGAAGATGTTGCTCAAGCATTACACTTGCAACCATCTGACATCAAGGGACATTGGGAAACCAGGAGTGGTGTCAAGGGATTCTTGGCAAAGTTCCTATTTGAGAAGGCACAAGACTGCTGGAATTCTCTTGATCTACAAGCCTTTGAAGAGATTGTGGCACTCCTTATCTATGGGTTGGTCTTGTTCCCAAACCCTGATCAACTTATAGATGTGAATGTTGTCAAGATTTTCATATCCAGGAATCCTATACCTACATTTCTTGGGGACATCCTACACTCGTTTCACACACGAACAATGAGGAAAAGAGGTGTTCTCATGTGCTGTACTCCTCTCCTAGCAAGGTGATTTATTTCTCACCTTCCATAATCAGTTTTGAAGAATGAGCAGGGTTTAAGGTGGTCACAACGGTTGATGACCCTCACACATTCTGATGTTCATTGGTGTTCTCGGTCCAGAGAAAATGTCATCATCATTGATCGTTGTGGGGAATTCCCTAATGTCCCACTACTTGGAATTAGGGGAGGCATTACCTATAACCCCTGTTTAGCGCTAAGACAGTTTGGATATGCTCGGAGGGATGGCCCTCATGACATGCTGATTTCTGACCTAGTTTTTGACTTCGACAACGATGTGCAAGGACTTCAATAAAGGTTCATCAGGGCTTGGAGGATGCCCAAAAAAGTGGACAGTAAGACACTGGGGTACAAGAATTCCATCCCCCTTGAGCCTTATCTCAAGTGGGTACGAACCCGCGCCCAGAATCTTATGATGCCATATCCTCACATTCTCCCCTTGATCAAAGAGCCTGTTATGGAAGGAGAGGTTCCATACACCATCCTACATCCTGACATGCCAACATCATGGGAAGAAATGCAAAAGAGTTGGATCCAACTCAAGGAAGAACGAAATACTTTTGAAGCCAACTTCTACGCCAGTGAGAAGAAGGTTTTGGAGCTTACCCTCCGACTTCATGAGGAGGAAACTCTCAACACTTACATCGCACCAAAGAGGATGCGTAATGTCTTTTTACATTAAGAATTTTGTAATATTTTGCCCATGGGGCACTTATCTACTAACAAATTTCTTCTTAATATGACGTGTGTTCCTTTTTGTTTGCAACAAATTTGAATTTCTGAATCCTTGAATGCATTACATGAATAACATATCATTCATCATATGCATAAACAGGTCTTCACACCAGGTTTCCTTATCTTTCTGCTGTTTATTTCAGCAAGATGGATTAGGAGCAGACGATTAAGGATCTGCAAGCACAGAATTCTCAATTCTAACAACTCCTCATGACCTTAGCAAAGGGTCAAAAGGACCTCAAAGCACTGTTGGAAAAGAATAAAGAGAAAAAGAAGAAAAGGCCCGGAGTAGCCACTTTTGGAAGAAGGTTTGAAAGCAACGCTAGAAAAGTTCTCGAGTTCCCCTCAACGTCTGATGAAGGGGCTGGTAAAGGAAAAGGGGTTGCGGTACCGTCTGAATCTGAAGTTGAAGAGGAGGAAGAGGAAGAAGATGAAGATTACTCTGAACAACAATATCCCCCGGCGAATGATAAATATATGAATCTTGAGGATAAATTGGCAGCCATGGAGTTGCAGAGGGTACCTGGTTTAGATTTTGAATAACTAGGGTTGGTTGCTGGGATCGTTATCCCTCCCAAATTCAAAGTACCAACATTTGCTAAGTATGACGGTCTGTCATGTCCAAAGATGCATCTGAGATCGTATGTCAGAAATATCCAACCCCACTCATCTGATAAAGACCTTTGGGTACACTTTTTCCAAGACAGTTTATCAGGCACACAATTGGACTGGTTCTATCAACTCGAGAGATCAGAGGTTCACAATTGGAAGACTTAGCTGCTGCTTTTTACCGTCAATACCAATACAATGCTGATCTGGCGCCCACTCGTACTCAGTTACAAAGTATGGGGATGGCTTCCAATGAAGGATTTAAAGAGTATGCCCAGAAGTGGCATGATTTGGTTGGAATGGTGCAGCCACCATTGTCGGATAGAGAGCTAGTTGACATATTTCTGGGGACCCTGTCTGGCCCTTTCTTCAATCATCTAATCGGGAGTTCTTCCGCAGGATTCACCGAACTAATTTTGACCGGCGAAAGGGTCGAGGCCGGTATTAAAAGTGGTAAGATTCAGAAAGATACCTCCGTGTCCACTGCTGTTAAGAAAGCCTTCCCGGCTAAGAAGGAAGCCTCTACTGTTTACTCTCAGAAAAGTCAGGGAAGAACCGAGCGTCGGCCGATTGTAGGGGTTGTGATGATTCAAAACTCTTCAAATGATCAACCTTGCGGCAATCAATCAAGACCTAATCAACAACGGGTAGAAAGGCCACAACGGCAGTTCACCCGAATCAACATGACGCCAAATCAAGTACTCCCTCATTTATTGAAGTTGAATCTTACCAGTTTGAAGGAAGCGCCAAAGAACCCTAACACCTCCTCTCCATACTACCACTCCAATTCCAAGTGTGCTTACCAATCTGACAGTGTTGGGCACGATACCAATAATTGTTAGGCGCTTAAGAACAAAATCCAGGACCTGATTGACGCCAAGGAAGTAGAATTTGATGCTCCTGAGAAGCCCAATGTGATATCTGCTCCGATGCCCAAGCACGGTGTTTTATCCCAAAATTTGCCCTCCCATATTTCCCAAGACATGCAAGAAGAATATCCAAGTGGCTCAAGTTAGCTCAAGAGTTGAACAGTCAAATCATCTCCTAAGGCAGTCAATCTCAAATTAGGGTTTTGTGTTGCATCAAGGTCCTTACATCCAGATGACCTCAGGGGTTCCCCAATGTCCTAATATGTTCTCAAGTTCATCCATGTCAAATTTCAAGCCTTGCAGAGGAAGTTTGGTCAGTCAATTGCTCAAGAGGTCCAAAAATCGACTGTGCTAGGGCAATAGTCAACTGTGTCCCAAATACAGTCAAACTTCAATATTTTTTGTCAACATTCTCATTTTTAAGGATAATTAATCATTTTATCAAGGGTTGATCATGATTCATCAAAGATTTCTCAAGATTCATCAAGATTCAAAAGTTGCTAAATTAGGGTTTTGTAGGAAAAGTCAACTCAACTTTGACCAAGCATAACTTTCTCATAATTTATGAGAAATGACCCATCCAAAGCTCATTTTGAATAGGATGCAATTTCCCACAATCCATCTTCACACCCCAAGATCAATAAATGCACTCACAAAAAGATACAAATTTGGACATTATAGGTCATTTTTGAAAGTCAACAAAAACACCTTTTTTGCCAAAGCTTATAACTTGAGAATGGAATATAAAAATGCGATGAGACCAAAAGGGTTGGTTATAGTACATCTCAAGGTTTATAAAAAGTCCAAGAACAATTCCAAAAGTTCAAAATCGAAGAAGTTATGCATTGTTGAAGTTGGGCATTTTTTCAAAATTGGCAAAAGTCAACTATCCCGAAAACTTCAAATTTTTGACAAAAGGGCCAACTTTTTCCACTTGATTTGATCTTTTCACACCACACACGTGTCATATATTCAGTCTTGTTCCAATTTATTAATTTTTCTATTTTATTTGATTTTTATTGATTTAATTTATTTTTAATCAATTTAAATCCAAATAAAATCTAAATATTAATAACTTGTGATCTTTTTGATTGATATAGGTTTCAATTATCATCATGGACCAAATCAAATCCGAATCATGCCATGTTATGAACAAAATATTGGTTTTTGACACTTTTGGAAGCTTTGTTAATGGAGAATCATCAAATATGACATTTTTTTCAAATCTTGATCATTGTCTTAAAACACAACATTATGAGGGAGATTCTTTCCATGCTTTCTTGTCTCCTCATTCTCCTCTATAAATAGAGAGCCACACAAGCTTGAAAGAAACGAAAATCCTCTCTAAAAATCTCTCAAAAAGCTCTTCAAAAAGTTCTCTAAAAGCTCTTCAAAAAGCTCTCCAGAAATCAAAGAATTGGTGCAAGTCATATCTCGAGGTTCCAGCCTCTCACAATTGACATCAAGCCTCAAACCATACTCTTGAAGTCCTCATGAGTCTTACAAGGCCCAAGAGCAATCCATCACACGCCTAGCACGGCCACCGGTTTGGTAAAATTTTAAATTTTGAATCTCTAATTTTAATCACATTTTATGGTATGCAAACGTTTGTTTGAGTTTATATAGAACAGTTATGGATGGTTGAATCATAGGTTCCACGCAAGAATCAAAAAACACCATAGTTATAGCATGAAGCTTTCGAAGATCCGAGCTCAGGAATGCTTTCTGCACCCTCCAAAAAAAGGCTAAATTTCTCTACTTTCTCATATTTTATTTATTTGGTTTAATTATTTTATTTTTACTTAATTAATTTACTAACCAATAACAAATTTTCTTTTTACCAAAAAATTACAAAAATATCATTTTGTCCAATTAAAATTAAGAACTTTATTTTTCTTTAATAAATTCTGATTAATTAATTAGGTTTTTAATTCTAGGAAACTTTAATTTCTTTTTGTAAATAAATAAAACTAATTAGAATTTAATAGGTTTAATCATTAATTTAACCATTCCATTTTCTTTCTTTAAATAACCAAAAATCCAAAAATAATTTATTTTTATTTATCAATTTAATTAATTTAATTTAGTAATTAATTTAGGCTTTAATTAGACAATAACTTTAATATATTTTTGTAAATAATAAAATTAATTTAGACATAATTAAGATTTATTAACATTGATTAATTTTATTTTCTTTCTTTAAATATCAAAAAATCCAAAAATATTTATTTTCATTAATTAATTAATTTAATGTAGTTTAATAATTAACTTAGGTAATTTATTTCTTAAAATTCAAAAACAAACAAAAAAATCTTTTCTTTAACAAAAAGGGTCAAAACCCTAGAACTTTGCGCTCGATTTAATTTCCCGCACGCGTTTGTTTATTTTTATCATATTAATGTACTTGCCTCTGGTTTGTAATAGATAATTAGGACTTTAAATATTTTTACCGCTTTATTTTATTTTCCGCAATTTAAAATTCAAGGGTTTGTTTTTGGCGATGTAAATACCCGACGCCTTGTAATAGTTTAGATTTAATTTCCGCAAATTTAAATTCCGCAACTATACACTGTTAGATGTTTGATAATAGGGAATGCATGACAAGATCAAATGTATGAACTTAAAATCAACATAGCTCACCCATGACATGTACAAAGATAATATAACCGAAATAACACACTCGTATATGCGCACTCTTAGGGTACACCTCACTTGGTTGCCTTCGAACGTGGTCATTGAGTATAGGAAGTTTTAGAGGTCGCCCTCTTGTCCAAAGATCATAAGTTGCCTCGAAATGGTTGCCTCGGAAAAATTATCTAAGACATTAGGGTTACCGCTAAGGCGTCCTAACATTGCTTTAGTGACCACACGTCCCTTAATCGAATTGACCCTTAAACTCCAACGACGGCGCTACCTACTCATCAATAGTGGGATAGAATTGTCTAAAGGACATTTGTACAGATTAATTCTTTTTTCGAGTAGGTAGATGGTTCTTAAGTACTTGCTCTCTCAAAAACAAAAACGTTTCGCACTTACACTCTTTTCAAACAAAAAACTCTTTTCAAACCCACCAACACAAAGAAAAGCAAAAATTTGAAAACACGATGAGAAAGTATCTAAGAGCCCATGGATAACCACGGATAGAAAGGGTGCTAACACCTTCCCTTTCTATAATCTACCTCCCGAACCCGAGAAACATCTCAAAAAAGGAATTTTTCTGTGCTTTTTTCCTTTCCTTGTTGGATAAAATAAAAGAAGGTGGTGACTCTTGCTTACCGCGACATTTTGCAAAAACAAACGCAAAACGCGAACCAGCATTCCAAAACAGTCAGTTCTTTCCCACCGATCACAAAACTGGCGACTCTGCTGGGGAATATATAAGTGAGGTGTACCTTAAGACTAGATCATTATGTTTTCAATTGTATGTTTTGTATGATTTATATTTGTGGGCTTGTATCGGAGTTCTATAGATCCTAACCCGGATCTGGGGGTACCCTTTAGGTAAGTAGCAATAAACTGTGAGGGAACTGTATGGCGTAGACCGATACGGTTGAAGCAGTAGCTATGTTGGTGTGGCACTTTAGATTGTACCGATATCCCTTGTGTTGGAACGAGGAGAATATGGGTCATCTAAGGGGTCATTAAGCACCAACTGACCTTAGAACCTTTAAATTAACCAACTTGGCCATAGAACAGTAACAATATGCTACACTCATTGAGACTAAACTCTCGCGATGATTCCGGACGCAAGAAAAAGGTTGCTAAACTGGAATTATGACCGATTGAGGGTAGTCAGTGATATTGAGATCCTCTAGAACCCGGTTACTATTTTTAGGACAGGTTTAAACCAACTGAACTGAAAGAGGGTAGTACCTAAACTCCATGTCAGCCTAAACTTAAGGCTGTTTGTGTGACTTGTGTGCCTTCAAACTTCAACTACTTGCACATTCTTGTTATCTGACAACATGAGTTCCTTGCAGGTTTTGTTTATAGTCCTTATCCAATAATTTAGATTTATTGCAGGATTTACTTACATCACCTCACATTTTTGCTTAAACGTATATCATACACATCATAACATCATGCCTTAACATTTCCTTAACCATTTCAAGGATCTCAAGGGTTTGTGATGCAGGTTATGGTAAATCAAATGTCTAGCAAGGGGCCAAGGGGATTTATTTTCCTCTAGCCAAGGTTGTCTAGAAATAAAAACACGATAACTTGAGTCAGGGGCTATGACCCACTCGATATGGTGAGCTTGACTCTTGAATAAGGACTCTTAAGAACATGAAGTTTCTTCAATCAAAGCTGCGAAATTCAAATTCTAACAAGTTTCTTGTTTACCCCGCGAGATCCTTGAAAAACATTGCATACATATATCATATTTATCATTGCATAACAGGTCTCCCAATACAGGTCTCTCATGTTCTCGCTATTTATTTCAGCAAGGGCTTTCCAACAAGACAACCGAGATCTTCATACTTAAGATACTCAGTTCAGGGAAATCTTCCTAAACCTATCCAAGGGGCAGGAAGAGTTGAGAACACTCCTCATGGGGAACTTGGTCAAGAAAAGTCCTGAAGACAATAAGGACGAACGGCTGGAGCAACTACAAGTTGAGTTCAGTGCCATGAAAACCCAGATGTTGGGGCAGATGGCTCTTATCCAAGGCTTAGCTCGGGAACAAGAAGAGCTGAGAACCATTGTCAACCAGCTTCGTCAAGACAGATACAATGACATGAAGAAAATAGTCAAGGCCGGGGACCAAGTCACTAATCAACTTCCGAGAAGTCAAAGGTCTGGTTTGATGAATAATAGGCCTCTCCAAATTGGTACTACCTCACAGGTCCAACAACGACCTCGCCAAGAACAACAATTTGATCAGAGTAAGCCAAATATGCCCAGTAGGCAATTTACCAGGCTCGACATGTCGTTGTCTCAGGCTTTACAACACCTGTTGAGATTGAATCTGGTAACATTAAGGGACCCTCCAAAGAATCCCAACACTACATCACCAAAGTATAACCCTAATGCCCGATGCGCTTATCACTCTGATGGCCCGGGGCATGATACGGATGATTGTTGGACTTTGAGGAACAAGGTACAAGACCTGATTGATGAAGGAGCATTAGAACTCACCCAAGACGGTCAGATTGAATTCTTTTTCCATTCCCCCAAGGTTCACCATTTGAAGTGACAAGTACTGAGACGAGAAGACTTTTTGTTCAGTAGAATTTTTCAAGTTGTAATTTTCTTTTGATTGTTCGAACATTTATTCATGTCAAACCTTATTACTTTATCAATGCATTGCATATGTCTGTTTTGAATCAATCCATTCGTATTTCACTATATTCAAATTGCTTTCATTTTGTTTGTGATGATCAACTCCCGATTAAAAAAATTCTAAACCTTTAGAGGGAGGATGACGAAAATGATATCAAAATCTCTATAATATGCTTTTGAACAGACCCCACTGACGAGGTACATGCATTGTTTCAAATCATAAACAATGGAGTTATAAGGAAGATAATACCTAGTCAACCCCTTTGAGCCAAAGAAGTTGGAGTTTTTCTTTTCACAAATTAAAACCCTTAATTATAACCTGGGGCAGGGTAGTTTTCTCAGTTAATTCAGGTGCATAATGAATGGCATCAAAGAAGTCCTTCCGAAACAAAAGACGGTCTTGGTTCTGTATAATCATAAGGACATGCAGTCATTATCTCTCAAAATAAAAGCCTAATAAGTCAAAACCTGTGAAGGAGACTTAAGAAAAACTGGGGCATCCCACTGACTGTAATCACAAAAAGAAACAGTCCATGCAAAAAACAGGGATAATAAAAACCAAAAGGGAAGAGATCCTACAAACTCTCAACAAAAATGACTGCTTGTTCAAAATAAACTGTCAGTATCCGAACCATCACTGGAATATCAGAGTAAAGACTCAAACAGGATCTAAATGCACGGTTAGCTGAGTTTAGGATCGAAGAACATCATGAAGAGCGGGTGGGTACAAATAAATTTTGAGCCTTTATCCTTTGTTTCTTAAACCGTGAACCAGGCCACGTTATAACCCTTAAAAGTCCTAGTTGGAGCATGGGTTAGTTCGAAAGCATACTGTTACAAAAGGTATCCTGACTCCTGTAGAGCTCACTGTAAAATCCTGAGTTGACATCACATTTTACAAAAATTCGCTTGTTTTATTGAAAACTGCATTTTTAAAAACTTCAAGACAGACATAAGCGTTGCATTCTTAAAATAACATTGTTTGCATATGACTATTTGTTCAAACAGCAGAGAAATTCGCACGATGAATATCTAGTGAACAAAAAACCTTCTCAATAAAAGGATCACCTCAAGTGGAAAAAACACTTCCAACCAAGGGGCACGACATGATCATTGTCCATCATTTGGGGCAGTCAAGTCAAGATTCAAAGAATCTCTCAAAGATGCCAGGGGCAAATCTCCATCTGAATCAATTGGGGCATTGGACATGAATTCCAGCAACGAATCTTACATGATCAAACATCTTCTAGTAGTATGGCAACACGGCACTACAGACAGTGAAAACTCCCTACACCCTGAGAGCATGGACATAATCAGAAAATACTACGCATAATCAAAGACCCGCTAGGTCGACTGGCCTAGGCAAAAATTTGGGCTCCCGGCGAACCAAAAGGGTTCGGGCAAAAAAGGGATGAAAATGAAAAAATTGTACACCCGGCAAGTTGAAAACCTGAAAAGGCGGATTGAGCAAAAAAAGGGTATCCCGGTGGACTGAAAACCCGAAAGGGCGGTCCAGGCAAAAATTAGGGATCAAAGCGTACGACTATGTCTCGTCATCTCGTCACTGGCTTACCAGAAGAAGACTTGTCATTTTGACCGAAAGATACCAAGCACCTCATAGGTGGGGATAGTACTCGATCCACAGGGCCTCCGCAGGCACCTTCTCCCACAGAAACAGGGGCAAATAAGAATTGTCCAAACTGTACAGTTTCTCCGTCCACCAGGTACTAAGGTAGTTTCAACTGAAGAGTATGGCTAAGATACCTTCACTCCCCACAGAGTAAGGCAGTAATGGTAGCTCTCCCCAAGCAGAGTTAGTCTACCATCAGCCCTAAAAAGGCTTGGTATCCCCAGAAGGTCTTAATATTCCCCAGCGGAGTATAAGAATATTCTCCAGCAAGTATAAAAGTATCCCCGACAGTCTTAACATTCCTAAACAGAGTATAAGAATGTTCTCCGGCGGAATACAAGATACCCCAGTGGAGTCATTTCCCCAGCGCAGTCTAAAAAAGGCTTCCCCGCCAGAGTTGAATCATCTTACCCAGTAGATTCTGGAAGCTTATCCCCTGCAGAGCACAAATAAATCTCCCCAGCCAAATTCAGAAGGTTATCCTCACAAGAGTCTAACTGGGTTATCCTCAGCAAGTTGCAACTGAAAGATCATCCCCAACGAAGTTCTTTCTATCCCCAACGGAGTTCATCATTAAAATTCCCAACAGAGCTTATCAATAGAATCCCCAGCGGAGTTATCGTTAAAATCTTCAGCAGAGCATCTCTCTCCCACAGAGTAATTCCCCTCGGAGTAATCTCTTCATCAGTTTATTCCCTCAACGGAGTTTTTCTCTCCTACAAGTTTATCATCTTCGTTCACCATCCCCAGCCGAAACGAAGAACTCAACTCTATTCTCCAGCAGCTCCGGGAATTATTTTCCCCAGCTAAAACATTATATCTCCATACATCATGATACATGCATATACGCATCATACAAATACAATCTCATTTATTTTGAGAACATCATTGCCTGATCCATATCATGCATTGCATATGACTGACCTTTACCTTTCAGGAAAGATACAGTTAAAGTTCTCAATTACGTCGAAGACTTGACCGGTTCTTAAATCTCAATTGAATTATCCTCGGTTGAATTTCAGAAAAGGTTCTCAATCTCGACAGTTTCCCTACGTCATAGTGTGGACAAGTTCTATAACCTCAGCGGTATACTACGTTGAGCACGAGACAGTTCCTAGATCTTGATGAAGATGTTTCCTTACGTCATAGTATGGACGAGTACTATAACCTCAACGGTATACTCCGTTGAGCACGAGTCAGTTCTTAGATCTTGATGTTTTCCTCCGCCATAGTGTGGACAAGTTCTATAACCTCAGCGGTATACTACGTTGAGCACGAGACAGTTGCTAGATCTTGATGAAGATGTTTCCCTATGTCATAGTGTGGACGAGTACTATAACCTCAACAGTATACTACGTTGAGCACGAGACAGTTCCTAGATCTCGATGAAGATGTTTCCCTACATCATAGTATGGACGAGTACTATAACCTCAACGGTATACTCCATTGAGCACGAGTAAGTTCCTAGATCTTGATGTTTTCCTCCGTCATAGTGTGGACAAGTTCTATAACCTCAACGGTATACTACGTTGAGCACGAGACAGTTCCTAGATCTTGATGAAGATGTTTCCATACGTCATAGTGTGGACGAGTGCTATAACCTCAACGGTATACTACGTTGAGCACTAGTCAGTTCCTAGATCTTGATGTTTTCTTCCGTCATAGTGTGGACAAGTTCTCTAATTTCAATGGTATACTACGTTGAAGACCAGACAGTTCCTAGATCTTGATGAAGATGTTTCCCTACGTCATAGTGTGGACGAGTGCTATAACCTCAACGATATACTACATTGAGCACTAGTCAGTTCCTAGATCTTGATGTTTTCCTCCGTCAAAGTGTGGACGAGTTCTATAATCTCAACAGTATACTACATTGAAGACCAGACAGTTCCTAGATCTTGATGAAGATGTTTCCCTATGTCATATTGTGGACGAGTGCTATAACCTCAACGGTATACTACGTTGAGCACTAGTCAGTTCCTAGATCTTGATGTTTTCCTCCGTTATAGTGTGGACGAGTTCTCTAATTTCAACGGTATACTACGTTGGAGACCAGACAGTTCCTAGATCTTGATGAAGATGTTTCCCTATGTCATAGTGTGGACGAGTGCTATAACCTCAACGATATACTATGTTGAGCACTAATCAGTTCCTAGATCTTGATGTTTTCTTCCGTCACAGTGTGGACGAGTTCTCTAATTTCAACGGTATACTATGTTGAAGACCAGACAGTTCCTAGATCTTGATGAAGATGTTTCCCTATGTCATAGTGTGGACGAGTGCTATAACCTTAACGGTATACTATGTTGAGCACTAGTCAGTTCCTAGATCTTGATGTTTTCCTCCGTCATAGTGTCGACGAGTTCTCTATTTTCAACGATATACTACGTTGAAGACCAGACAGTTCCTAGATCTTGATGAAGATGTTTTCGTACGTCATAGTGTGGACAAGCGCTATAACCTCAACGGTATACTACGTTGAGCACTAGTCAGTTCCTAGATCTTGATGTTTTCCTCCGTCATAGTGTGGACGAGTTCTCTAATTTCAACGGTATACTACATTGAAGACCAGACAGTTCCTAGATCTTGATGAAGATGTTTCCCTACGTCATAGTGTGGACGAGCGTTATAACCTCAACGGTATACTACGTTGAGCACTAGTCAGTTGCTAGATCTTGATGTTTTCCTCCGTCAAAGTGTGGACGAGTTCTACAATCTCAACAGTATACTACGTTGAATACCAGACAGTTCCTAGATCTTGATGAAGATGTTTCCCTACGTCATAATGTGGAAAAGTGCTATAACCTCAACAGTATACTATGTTGAGCACTAGTCAGTTCCTAGATCTTGATGTTTTCCTCCGTCAAAGTGTGGACGAGTTCTACAATCTCAACAGTATACTACGTTGAAGACCAGACAGTTCCTAGATCTTGATGAAGATGTTTCCCTACGTCATAGTGTGGACAAGTGCTATAACCTCAACAGTATACTACATTGAGCACTAGTCAATTCCTAGATCTTGATGTTTTCCTCCGTCAAAGTATGGACGAGTTCTACAATCTCAACGGTATACTACGTTGAAGACCAGACAGTTCCTAGATCTTGACGAAGATGTTTCCCTACGTCATAGTGTGGACGAGTGTTATAACCTCAACGGTATACTACGTTAAGCACTAGTCAGTTCCTAGATCTTGATGTTTTCCTTCGTCATAGAGTGGACGAGTTCTCTAATTTCAACGGTATACTATGTTGAAGACTAGACAGTTCCTAGATCTTGATGAAGATGTTTCCCTATGTCATAGTATGGACGAGTGCTATAACCTCAACGGTATACTACATTGAGCACTAGTCAGTTCCTAGATCTTGATGTTTTCCTCCGTCATAGTGTGGACGAGTTCTCTAATTTCAACGGTATACTATGTTGAAGACTAGACAGTTCCTAGATCTTGATGAAGATGTTTCCCTACGTCATAGTGTGGACGAGTGCTATAACCTCAACGGTATATTATGTTGAGCACTAGTCAGTTCCTAGATCTTGATATTTTCCTCCGTCATAGTGTGGACGAGTTCTCTAATTTCAACGGTATACTACGTTGAAGACTAGACAGTTCCTAGATCTTGATGAAGATGTTTCCCCCCAATTGAATTATGGACAGGTTCTTAAGACTCAACTGAGGCATTCTCTCAGTTGAAGTACAGGCAAGTTCCTAAATCTCAACAAAAGTTAGGCTTCCCCAGCAGAATCTTCTACAACAACAGGTATGCAAGTTCTCGCTAAGGAATCTATTATGCGATCGACACTCCTGCAGATGTCATCTGTAAGCCCATCCTCCTACCAACAATATCCAAATGGCATCTGTAAGCTCATTCCCGACATCACAATGCTGATACTACACCATGCGAGTGCAAATTTCTGGGCACTCTAGTGTTCAATTATCTTCAACATTCGGATCACGAAAGGCTCGAAAGCCAATCTATATCCTCAGGTTTAAGAAAATTGAACAGAGGAAACTGTTGTACCCCAAAATTTGCCCTCCCATGTTTCCCAAGACGTGCAAGAAGAATCTCCAAGTGGCTCAAGTTAGCTCAAGAGTTGAACAGTCAAATCATCTCCTAAGGCAGTCAATCTCAAATTAGGGTTTTGTGTTGCATCAAGTTCCTTACATCCAGATAACCTCAGGGGCTCCCCAATGTCCTAATATGTTCTCAAGTTCATCCATGTCAAATTTCAAGCCTTGCAGAGGAAGTTTGGTTAGTCAATTGCTCAAGAGGTCCAAAAATCGATTGTGCTAGGGCAAAAGTCAATTGTGTCCCAAATACAGTCAAACTTCAAGATTTTTTGTCAACATTATCATTTTGAAGGATAATTCATCATTTGATCAAGGGTTGATCATGATTCATCAAAGATTGCTCAAGATTCATCAAGATTCAAAAGTTGCTAAATTAGGGTTTTGTAGGAAAAGTCAACTCAACTTTGACCAAGCATAACTTTCTCATAATTTATGATAAATGACCCATCCAAATCTCATTTTTAAGAGGATTCAATTTCCTACAATCCATCTTCACACCCCAAGATCAATAAATGCACTCACAAAAAGTTACAAATTTGGACATTATAGGTCATTTTTGAAAGTCAACAAAAACACCTTTTTTTCCAAAGCTTATAAATTGCGCATGGAATATAAAAATGAGATGATAACAAACGGGTTGGTTATAGGACATCTCAAGGTTTATAAAAAGTCCAAGAACACTTCCAAAAGTTCAAAATCGAAGAAGTTATGCATTGTTGAAGTTGGGCATTTTTCCAAAATTGCCAAAAGTCAACTATCCCCAAAACTTCAAATTTTTGACAAAAGGGCCCACTTTTTTCCACTTGATTTGATCTTGTCACACCACACACGTGTCATATCTTCAGTCTTGTGCCAATTTATTAATTTTTCTATTTTATTTTATTTTTATTGATTTAATTCATTTTTAGTCAATTTAAATCCAAATAAAATCTAAATATTAATAACTTGTGATATTTTTGATTGATATAGGTTTCAATTATCATCATGGACCAAATCAAATCCGAATCATGCCATGTTATGAACAAAATATTGGTTTTTGACACTTTTGGAAGCTTTGTTAATGGAGAATCATCAAATATGGCATTTTTTTCAAATCTTGATCATGGTCTTAAAACACAACATTATGAGGGAGATTCTTTCCATGCTTTCTTGTCTCCTAATTCTAATCTATAAATAGAGAGCCACACAATCTTGAAAGACACGAAAATCCTCTCTAAAAAGCTCTCAAAAAGCTCTTCAAAAAGTTCTCTAAAAGCTCTTCAAAAAGCTCTCCAAAAATCAAAGAATTGGTGCAAGTCATATCTCGAGGTTCCGGCCTCTCGCAATTGACATCAAGCCTCAAACCATACTCTTGAAGTCCTCATGAGTCTTACAAGGCCCAAGAGAAATCCATCACACGCCTAGCACGCCCACCGGTTTGGTAAAATTTTAAATTTCGAATCTCTAATTTTAATCACATTTTATGGTATGCTAACGTTTGTTTAAGTTTATATAGAACAGTTATGGATGGTTGAATCATAGGTTCCACGCAAGAATCAAAAAACACCATAGTTATAGCATGAAGCTTTCGAAGATCTGAGCTTAGGAATGCTTTCTGCATCCTCCAAAAAAAGGTCCAATTTCTCTACTTTCTCATATTTTATTTATTTGGTTTAATTATTTTATTTTACTTAATTAATTTACTAACCAATAACAAATTTTCTTTTTACCAAAAAATTACAAAAATATCATTTTGTCCAATTAAAATTAAGAACTTTATTTTTCTTTAATAAATTTCGATTAATTAATTAGGTTTTTAATTCTAGGAAACTTTAATTTCTTTTTGTAAATAAATAAAACTAATTAGAATTTAATAAGTTTAATCATTAATTTAACCATTCCATTTTTTTCTTTAAATAACCAAAAATCCAAAAATAATTTATTTTTATTCATCAATTTAATTAATTTAATTTAGTAATTAATTTAGGCTTTAATTAGATAATAAATTTAATATATTTTTGTAAATAATAAAATTAATTTAGACATAATTAAGATTTATTAACATTGATCAATTTTATTTTCTTTCTTTAAATATCAAAAAACCTAAAAATATTTATTTTCATTAATTAACTAATTTAATGTAGTTTAATAATTAACTTAGATAATTTATTTCTTAAAATTCAAAAACAAACAAAAAAATCTTTTCTTTAACAAAAAGGGTTAAAACCCTAGAACTTTGC
Organism: Vicia faba; assembly: GCA_948472305.1. NCBI lineage: Eukaryota > Viridiplantae > Streptophyta > Magnoliopsida > Fabales > Fabaceae > Vicia > Vicia faba. The sequence continues at coordinate 1,396,505,607 of OX451741.1, forward strand.
GTTCGATTTAATTTCCCGCACGCGTTTGTTTATTTTTATCATATTAATGTACTTGCCTCCGGTTTGTAATAGATAATTAGGACTTTAAATATTTTTACCGCTTTATTTTATTTTCCGCAATTTAAAATTCAAGGGTTTGTTTTTGGCGATGTAAATACCCGACGCCTTGTAATAGTTTAGATTTAATTTCCGCAAATTTAAATTCCGCAACTATACACTGTTAGATGTTTGATAATAGGGAATGCATGACAAGATCAAATGTATGAACTTAAAATCAACATAGCTCACCCATGACATGTACAAAGATAATATAACCGAAATAACACACTCGCACATGCGCACTCTTAGGGTACACCTCACTTGGTTGCCTTCGAACATGGTCATTGAGTATAGGAAGTTTTAGAGGTCGCCCTCTTGTCCAAAGATCATAAGTTGCCTCGAAACGGTTGCCTCGGAAAAATGATCTAAGACATTAGGGTTACCCCTAAGGCGTCCTAACATTGCTTTAGTGACCACACGTCCCTTAATCGAATTGACCCTTAAACTCCAACGACGATACTACCTACTCATCAATAGTGAGATAACATTGTCTAAAGGACATTTGTACAGATTAATTCTTTTTTCGAGTAGGTAGATGGTTCTTAAGTACTTGCTCTCTCAAAAACAAAAACTTTTCGCACTTACACTCTTTTCAAACAAAAAACTCTTTTCAAACCCACCAACACAAAGAAAAGAAAAATTTTGAAAACACGATGAGCAAGTATCTAAGAGCCCGTGGATAACCACAGATAGAAAGGGTGCTAACACCTTCCCTTTCTATAATCTACCTCCCGAACCCGAGAAACATCTCGAAAAAGGAATTTTCCTGTGCTTTTTTCCATTCCTTGTTGGATAAAATAAAAGACGGTGGCGACTCTTGCTTACCGCGACATTTTGCAAAAACAAACGCAAAACGCGAACCAACATTCCAAAACAGTCAGTTCTTTCCCACCGATCACACACGGCCATAATGTTCATGCCGTTATGGAAGACCTTCATGTTACTGATATTGCTGATCTTTTGACTCCGTTACTAGTGATTAAAGAGAATTTGATGAGAGCCGGGATATTCCCAGGCTGCGGGAAGGACTGTCACTTTTGTTTGAACATACGAGCTGACTGCCCAATGTTGAAATCAGGTGTCCAACGCCTGATGGATACCCAAGAGATACTCTTCCAAAAAAACCTTGTTGATACCTTCACTCCTGTTACTCCTGCTACTTTTGCTACTTCAACCAACGATATTGCAATCATAACCATTTTCGACAATCCTCCCAAGGCTTGCAAAAGGCCTGTCAGGATTACGCCCGACCCTAAATCTGTACCATTAAAAATCCCCATGCCGGGACCTGTCCCGTATCGATCTAGAAAGACGATACCATGGAACTATGGAGGAGAAATCTTCTATCATGGTATCAAACAGATTGAAACAGTCCAAGAGATTTTCGAAGAAGAAAACCCTGGTATAAGGAACATCGCGGGAACATGCAAGATAACCCGCAGCGGCCGGATCTTTTCTCCAGAGATTGCTCCTCCTCGAGCAGTTTTCGGACCCTCGAAAGCTTCTGCACCTGTTAGGTCATCTGTGCAAGACCCGGTAATTGAAGAATTGGATACTCCTGAAGTAAGACCATCTATTGATACTACCAATAAGGGTAAGGGGATATTGGAAGAGCCTGTCAGGACGAAGGCTCATGCTGTGGTTATCCCCGAAACCACTCAGAAAGAAATGGATGAAATCTTGAAAATAATCAGAAAGAGTGACTACGACGTCGTGGAACAGCTAGGGCATACCCCTTCTAAAATTTCAATGTTGGCTCTTCTACTATGTTCTGAGGCCCATGCTAAGGCCCTGATCAAATTTTTGAAGGCGGCACATATACCCCAAGAAACTTCGGCTGACCAGTTTCAGGAGTGTGTGGCCAGTCTTACTGCTGATAATGGCCTTGGCTTTTCCGATACTGACTTGACTCCCAAAGGAAGGAAACACAAAGACGTGCTACATGTTTCAGTTGAATGCAGGGGAACCACCCTCGCCCATGTCTTAGTTGATACTGGTTCTTCCTTGAATGTACTGCCGAAGAAAGCCTTAGACCGATTGGACTGCGAAGGATTGACCCTCAAACCTAGTAACATCGTTGTTAGGGCCTTTGATGGGTCCAAAAGAATGGTTCATGGAGAGGTTTACATTCCTATCAAAATAGGCACAGAAGTTTTCAACTCCACCTTATATGTGATGGACATCCGTCCGTCATATTCGTGTTTGTTAGGAAGACCGTGGATCCATTATGCCGGGGTAGTTACCTCCTCTTTGCACCAAATGCTGAAATATCCTGTTAAGGGTAAGATTATAACGGTGCACAGCGAGGAAGAGTACATGATAAGTCACCTCAACTCCTTCCGATATGTGGAGTTGGATGGAGAGTTCATCGAAACGCCTTTCCAACATTTTGAGGAAGTTTCTCCTAAGGTAGCAGTTGCGAAGATAATGGTTGAGGTACCTATCATTCCCAAGCATGTGCCTAGGATGGCATCTCTCAAGGACGCAGAGGCGGTGATCAAAGAAGGGAAGAGTACAGTATGGGGGCAATTTCCTGATTTTCCCCATAAGACGAATAAATTTGGACTAGGGTTTACAGCTGCAGGACAGAAGGCTATGCGTCGTTCCAAGATTGGAGGGCCACCTATAAGGATCACTCATCACAGAATTAATGTTGTAGAAGATGAAGATGAAGAGGACAACTTCGCAAATTGGATCTTTCCAACCGTCGAAGGGGGTTTAAGAAACTGGGAAGCAAAGGATTTTATTCTCATCACCTTTATCAACCAGTAATTTTATCTTTGAATAATTTCCTATTTGTTGGTCTGTAATAACTAAACAATTCGCACACTATTTTCACCTCATGCCTTGCCCGGGGCATGTAGGTTCATTTGTAAGGGCTTGATTTTCTTCATTATCATATGCCATGTTTTAATGGATCATTGGACGTCTTCATCTAAACTGTTGTGTTCATTTTCTTTCCTTTTGCATTTTATTTTGTTTAAGGATGGCTATCCCTTACACACACCCACACTCACAAATGCAGGTACCCATCCACTCTAGATTCCATGGGTGACTATTCTGCTTTAGCCTTCGATAACTTTGAAGATTTGGTCAATCATGTTGAGTACGAAGTTGACGAAGACTGTGAAGTGCTGAGAGAGTTAGCCAGACTTCTACAACAAGAAGAGAGGGCTATTCTGCCTCATGAAGAGTTGCTAGAAACCATCAACTTGGGAACAGAGAAGGACAAGAAAGAAGTAAAAGTGGGTGCCTACCTAGAACCAGGTGTCAAAGAGCGTCTAGTGTAGTTGTTAAACAAATATGTTAAAATCTTCGCCCGGTCTTATGAAGACATGCCTGGACTAGACACAGATATCGTGGTTCACCGTTTCCCTACAAGAGAAGACTGTCCACCGATCAAGCAAAAGGTCCGCCGAATGAGGCCTGGCATGTCTGAGAAGATCAAAGCTGAGGTAATGAAGCAATTCAACGTTGGCTTTCTAGATGTTACTTCCTATCCACAATGGGTTGCTAACATTGTGCCCGTGCCTAAGAAGGACGACAAAGTCAGAATGTGTGTGGACTATCGGGATTTAAACAGGGCTAGTCCTAAAGACAATTTTCCGCTGCCACACATCGACATCTTAGTTGACAACACAACTCAACACAAGGTATTTTCCTTCATGGACGGATTCTCGGGATACAACCAGATCAAAATGGCCCCCGAGGACATGGAGAAAACTACTTTTGTCACGCAATGGGGTACCTTCTGCTACAAAGTGATGCCATTCGGACTGAAGAATGCAGGGGCAACCTATCAACGCGCCATGGTAGCTTTGTTTCATGATATGATACATAATGAGACCGAAGTTTACGTAGACGACATGATAGCTCGATCACAGACAGAAGAAGAACACCTTGATCATTTGCAAAAGCTGTTTGCCAGGTTGAAGGAGTATAAGCTCAGTCTGAACCCAAGCAAGTGCACTTTTGGAGTTAGGTCTGGTAAACTTCTGGGATTTATTGTCAGAAACAAAGGCATTGAGGTTGATCTAGCTAAAGTAAAGGCTATACAAGAAACGCGTGCCCCCTGCACTGAAAAGGAGGTTAGAGGATTCTTGGGACGCTTAAACTATATCGCGAGGTTCATCTCTCACCTGACATCTACCTGCGAGCTAATTTTCAAACTGTTGAAGAAAGATCAGGTAGTTGAATGGAATAATGATTGTCAAGTTTCTTTTGATAAGATCAAGGAGTATTTATTGGAACCTCCTATTTTGATGCCACCCGTCGAAGGAAGGCCGTTAATCATGTATCTGACTGTTTTGGATAACTCAATGGGGTGCGTATTGGGCCAACATGACGAGTCTGGCCGAAAAGAGCATGCCATTTATTACCTTAGCAAAAAGTTTACCGGCTGTGAGACTCGCTACTCACTGCTCGAGAAAACTTGTTGCGCTTTGGTATGGGCTGCTCGCCGACTAAGGCAGTATATGTTGACTCATACCACTTTGCTGATTTCTAAGATGGATCCAATCAAGTATATCTTTGAGAAGCCTGCTTTATCTGGAAGAATCGCTAGATGGCAAATGATTCTGACTGAGTATGATATCCAGTATACTACCCAAAAAGCTATAAAGGGGAGTGTACTAGCTGACCATCTAGCTCATCAAGCCGTCGAAGATTACCAATCTATGAGATTCGACTTCCCTGACGAGGACATCATGACATTGGACAACTTGAAGGTAACAGACCGTATGACGGACCTGAACAAGGATCCCGATGGACCCTGTACTTTGATGGTGCTTCGAATTCACTTGGTAACGATATCGGTGCGGTACTCATTTCTCCGGAAGGCTGCCATACACCCTTCATTGCTCGACTTTGCTTCAGCTGTACCAATAACATGGTTGAATATGGAGCTTGCATCTTTGGTCTCAAGGCTGCTATATACTTAGGAATCAAATCTTTGGTCGTATTTGGGGACTCGGCTTTGGTTATCAGTCAAGTCGAAGGAGAATGGGACACTAAACATCCCAATCTTATCCCATACAAAGAGCATGTCTTGACGTTGTTGCCTCATTTCGAGCAGATTACCTTTGAACACTTCCCGCGAGAAGAAAATCAGTTAGCCGATGCTCTGGCTACAATGTATTCCATGTTTAAACTCAATTGGGATAACGAGGCTCCCCAAATCACCATCGAGCAAATGGACGAACCTGCGCACTGTCATGAGATTAATATCGAAGAAGTAGTGGAACCACCTTGGTTTCGTGAAATCAAAAGGTATCTCCAGACTAGAGAATATCCTGAAGGAGCTTCAGTCAATCATAAAAAGTTCTTAAGGAGATTTGCTTCCAAGTTCTTCCTAAGCAACGACATTCTTTATAAGCGCAACCATGATTGTGTTCTACTTTGTTGTGTGGACAAGGTTGAAGCAGAGTTGATCATGACCGAAATACATAGTGGCACATTTGGAACCCACTTGAGCGGATATACGATGGCTAAGAAGATTCTAAGGGCAGGCTACTACTGGTATACCATGGAAGCTGATTGTCATCAACATTCCCGTACTTTCCACAAATGCCAAGTCTATGACGACAAGGTACATATTCCTCTTGTTCCTCTCAATGTTCTGACATCTCCTTGGCCATTCGCGATGTGGGGCATTGACATGATTGGAGAGATCAAGCCCACGACATCCAATGGACATTGCTTCATCCTGGTGGCTATTGATTACTTCACCAAGTGGGTTGAAGCAGCTTCCTATGCCTCTGTTACAAAGAATGTGGTTGCCCGCTTCATCAAGCAGAACCTCATATGCCGGTATGGTATCCCCGAAAGGATCATCACAGACAACCGTACAAATTTGAACAACACCATGATCACCGCTCTATGCGAACAGTTCAAGATTTATCATCACAATTCATCTCCATATCGGTCGAAGATGAACGGTGTTGTTGAAGCCGCGAACAAAAACATCAAGAAAATCATTCAAAAGATGACAGTCACCTACAAGGACTGGCATGAGATGTTACCGTTTGCTCTGCATGGATATCGTACCATGACACGTACTTCAACAGGGGCAACCCCATTTTCTTTGGTATATGGCATGGAAGTTGTTCTACCTATGGAAGTTCAGATTCCTTCCTTAAGGATTATGAAGGATGCTGGTTTGAGTGAAGACGATTGGATTCAGACCCGGCTTGATCAACTTAACTTGATCGACGAGAAACGACTTACTGCTGTTTGTCATGGTCATACGTATCAAAAACGGATGATCAAGGCTTTCAATAAGAAAGTCCGACGCCAAGTATATCAAGTCGTAGATCTTGTAATCAAGCGGATCATCTTACCGCAAAGTGATCCCAGGGGCAAGTGGACTCCTACTTACGAAGGACCATTTATGATCAAGAGCATCTTTTCTGGTGGGGCAATGATTCTGACCACTATGGACGGTGACGACTTGCCGCACCCTGCAAACGCAGACATAGTTAAAAGTTACTACACATAAAACGACCCGGCAAGTTGAAAACCCGAAAGGGCGACTTGGGAAAAAATGGGCATCCCGGTGAATCAAAAACCCGAAAGGGCGGTTCACGCAAAAATTAGGGATAAAACAAAAAAAATTTGTACACCCGGAAAGTTGAAAACCCGAAAGGGAGACTTGGGCAAAAAGGGGTTTCCCGGTGGATCGAAAACCCGAAAGGGCGGTCTAGGCAAAAGTTAGGGAATTAAAGCGTATGACTATGTCTCGTAGGATCACTTTAAGGACAATCTCTTCACCAACAAAGCTCCAAGCTACTGATCAATCCGGTCATCGGCGGACGAAGCAGCGAATGGACAAGACACTCAGAGTTGTGAAGGCTATAGAAGAATGGGAACCCCATGGAATTATTACACATAACCATCTTTCTTTTGTATAAATTTTTCTCAATTTGATGACAACATTCTCTTACTAGGATGTCTGTCTCCTTTGTACAAAGATACTTACAAAAGTTAATACAAAGATACTTCAAAGTGCATAAATTTGTTTACCTTTCTTTGCCTTTTTACACTTATGTTTTATTTGAAAACGTCCAATGTTTTGTTAAATAGGCATATGCATTTGAATATAATCACTGCTTACAAATAAAACGAAATTGAGAAAGGATAATTACTGATAGGTTGAAGGTGTAGGAAGATATCCTTGTGCCATTCCAGAAAAAATCCCCTGCAATACTTTATTCAGAGCCTCAACAAAGCTAAAACCTCTGAGTACATGTCCCCAGCGGAGTTAAGCTTCAAGATCCCTAGCGGAGCCAGTGCATTCTAAACCTGATTCCCCTGTTGAGTTAAGTTTCAAAGTTCCCATCAGAGTTCAAACTCCCGATCCCCAATGGAGCCTGAAAACCCTGAAAAACCTATCCCCCAGGGGAGCCAAAGTATTCTAAACCTTCTTCCCCGGCGAAGTCAAATTTCCAACTATCAATCCCCGCCAGGAACTGTTCAACTTCCCCCAATCTTCCCAGCAGGCTGTCTTAAAAGTCTGAGAACCAAGCAGATAACAGTTAACTTCTGGGCTTATCCCCAACTAGGATGCTTCCCCAGTAGTTTGGCATACAACCCAAAGCTATTGATTTCACCGGCCGAATAAACATTCTCCCCACAAAGTTATCTCCCAGCAGACCGAAGATTCCTGGTCTCATTTCTCTAAGAAGAAGCCTCCTAGGTTTTAACTCCCCAATAGAGATTTTCAGAGTTTTCCTTATTTCCCAGGAAAGTCATGAAGGATCCTCATTCCCCGTAGAAGTTGTCAGAACCATTGTAAATCCCCACAAGTCACTAAGGATTTTCTATCCCCAGCACTGGTCCCAGGATTTCTCATTTCTCAAACAATCAGAGATTCTTTAATCCCCAAGCAGTCGACAAGGATTTCTCATCTTCAGCAATCAAAGATTTTTGAATCCTCAGCATTGGTCAAAGATTCACTTTCGCCAGCAGCAGTCAAGGATTTCATTGTCTCCAGTCATCAAGGATTTATTTTCCTCAGCAAGACAGCTACTCAGCTTACATGCATAACCATTACATCCATATATCATAAACATTGATGAAACACAATTCATTGCATCATACATATCATGCAACATAACTTTGTGTTTTAGCTAACATTTTACCCTTTTTCAGGATAAGATTAAAAGGCTATTATCAACAATTTTCCTGATACAGTATGGATACACCCCAGACACGGCGATCATTCTATTACTCATTCACAATTTCAAGTTAAAATACAGTACAGATACACCCCAGACGCGGCGGTCATTCTACTACTCATTCAGACTTCAGCAATCTGATACAGACTAGATACGCTCCAGACACGACAGCCATTCTATCTCTCATTCAGATTCAACTATCAACTACAAGTTCAGATACGCTCCAGACACGGATGCCATTCTGGCCCTTACACTAGAAGATTGACTCTCCCCAGTGTAGTCGCCACGGAAGTCATTCTGTCACTTATTCAGATCCCAGTTACAGTCTCAGATACACTCTAGACATGGAAGTCATTCTGCTACTCATACAGATCTCAACTTCAGATACAGTCCAGATACGCTCCAGACATGATTGCCATTCTGTCACTCATTCAGAATTTATCCCCAGCCCAGAGATGCTCCATACACAGATGTTTCTCTGTCGCCTATTCAGAATTCAGATACAATCCAAATACACTCTAGACACGGCAGTCATTCTGATATTCATTCAAATTTAAAATACGGTTGCAGCTCAGATACGCTCCATACACGGACACCATTCTTTTTCTCATACAGACTCAGTCGCCAGATACAGTTCAAATGCATTCCAGACACGGATACCATTTTGACGCTCATTCTTCTGACCTACAACATTGCAATTCAACAAACATTCATGGATGGCATCTTTAAGCCCATCTCCAGCAAGATTCTACCATCTCTAAATGGCATCTTTAAGCCCATTTCCTCAGCTATATTTTGACGAGTGCAAATTTACGGGCACTCTAGTGTCCAATCCTCTTTTACCTTCGAGCCGCGAAAGGCAAAAGTTGCCAATCTAACTCTTCAGGTTCAAGAAGATTAAACAGGGGCAACTGTTGTACCCCAAAATTTTCCCTCTTATTTCATCATTTCTCATCACAAGACTCTTGGAACTCAAGATTAAGCTAGGGTTTGCTCTGCTCAAGACACCTCCTTGCACTGTTGACCTAAACTAGGGTTTGAGTTTGCACAGGGATGTTTTGACCTACAATGCCCAAGATGACTTTCATGCTTCATGTTGGACTCACAAGTTTGTCCATACCAAGTTTCAAGCCTTGATTCAAATTTTTGCCCAGTCAATTGGACAATTGACCTAGAAATCAGCTCTATTGGGGAAAAAGTCAACTGTGGCCAATTTACAGTCAAACCTCATGAAATTTGACCCACATCCACATAATGAACTCATATTAACCATTTGATCAAGTTTGGATCATAATTCCACAAGAAATTTGATCAAAACACCAAAAGGGCAAAATGGTCATTTTTAGGGTTTTGACTGCACAAAGGAAATTTTTTACTATTTGACCTAGCCAATGGCAAATCAAGCTCAACCATGGACACAAGGACTCAATGAAATTGTCTTGACCCATTCGACAAGTTCAAAAGATCTCAAATGCATAGGATTGACAGATGAATTTTCCAGTCAACTGATCAAAATTTGACTGTACACTGAAAAGTCAAACTTTGACTTTTTGGTCAAAATCAAGTGCCAAGGGTCATTTTTCATCAAGACATGTCAAATTATGAAACTTGTTCATCAAGAAACCCAAAAATGCAAATTAGGGTTTAAACATGGATTCAAACAAAACTTATAACATGGAAGTTGTAGTCCATCACAAAGTCTACAACTTTTATTCACAAAGTTTTCTCAAAAGAATCTTGGATCTCAAGTTATGATATTTGGAACAAGGGTACCTAAAACTTTTAAGTTAGAAATTTTTGCCCTAGTTTAGGCAGGATTTTGACCCATCTTCTTGGCCATTTTTCACATAGTTCCACTTGGAGTTTCAAGTTGCATTTCAAATATGGATTATAGTACATGTTGAAAGCTTTCCAAATTGTCCAAGAACTCCTCAAACACCTTTGTGGTTAGGGAGAATCGAATGCTTGAAGTTGGCAAAAACTCACTTTGTGACCATGGCCAATACATGTTCATACCACTTGCCAAGTCTGACCAAGCTAGCTTATTACACAATTACAGGCCTCTAAACCAGTTTGTACTCCATAATTGAATGCAAATCCACTGAGCTAACGCTTTATCTTGGCCATTTGGACATTACACACAAAACTAATCCTTAATTAGAAAAAGGTACATTGTCATTTTTGAAAGGATATGCTTTATGTCAAACCATGATCTTTGAAGCATGGGGCCATATCTCTGAAGCAAAATCAAATCCACAAATTGCAAGTATCAAGGAGATTATATGCAGCATAATACATGAATGGTGCAGGCCTGTAACACCAAGTTACACATTCTTGCTTCAAAAAGAAGAAATTTATCCAAATCCTCCCAACTCAAAAACCATCCATAGCCAGCTTACACAAACATTTCAAACAAGTTTCTCATACCCTAGCAAGCAAGAAGCACGAGCCCTTGACCCCTCAAACCTCCTTGTACACAAAATCTCCATTTTTCTGCAAAACAGGGCAAGCCCTACAGAATCACTTCCATCTCCACTTTGCCTCGTGTGTTTTGCCTCAAACTTGTTCCAATACCTTCCATTCAACTCACCTAAACTATTCCAGACCTCCATTGCCAACTGTAACTCCATTAACACACATTGCCATTTTTGTTTGGAAGCTTTGCAGGTTGAGTTCTGTAGCACGATTCAGGCTACTTCAAAACAAACTAAGCATTAGGAAAGATTCAGTGGACATCAAGCAAGCTTAAAAGAACCTCAAGCACCATTGAAAGTTCCTACATTGTCCAGCTCGAACTCAACTGAAACAGGTATTTCATGAACTTCTATCTCTCTATTTAGGAATAGTTAGACTTAGGTTTGTGAATGAAAGATGTTGTATTCATAGCCCTGAAACCATACATGTGCTTAGTTTTCATTTATATTAATCGTGCTAGGAGAATTTCATCCATGAACTTTCTGAAAAAACTAGGTTAAGAATTAGGGCCAAAGAAATTCTCTCTGGTCTTTGAGAGTTAGCTTAAGTTTTTTATGTGGTTAGATTCGTTGTTTGATGTTCTACAAGTTTCATGTTTTGAGTTTTGTCAAAAAAGCATTGAATCAGGAGATACAGGTTTGTACACAGAAGGTGCGTTTTTGTTTGAACAGAGGAAGAAGATGAAGTAGCTGGGCTGGGCCTGACTACTTCCTGCTTTTCACACCCCATTTTTCAGTTTCATACCCCCTGGCCCATTTTCTTGTATTTGACTATTTTTGTATTTTTATTTTCTTTTCTGACTTTGATATTTTATTTTTAAACATGAAAAATGATCCAAAAATATTTTTATAATTTTTTACATTTATTTGGTATTTATTTTTATTTTTACTAGTATAAAAATGTTTATATGCTTTTATATTATTTTGTTTAAATTAAAAAAATAATACAAATAATACTTTTATTTTCATTTATTATTTTTATACACATTTGAAAATATTTTCTTGAAATATATACATTTTTTAAATAATTTATTTTATTTTTATACACACTTAATATATTTAATACATATATATATATATATATATATATATATATACATATATACTATATTTTATTAAATAATTAGAACAAAAAACACAAAAATAATACATATTTATTTTTATTAATATTTTATACTAAAAATACCTTTATTTCAATATACTTTTATTTTTTGTACAAATTGATGCATTATTGTATATAAATAATAAATAATACTATTTATTTAAGAAATTAGGGTTTTTGCCCTAAAAACAAAAATAATTAAAATTGACTTTTTATTTATTTACATTTCACATTAAAAATACTTTTTATATACATAAAAACTTTTTTGCATAATACATTTTATTTAATATTTATTTATTGTATTTATTTAAATATTGTACATTTAATTGTTATGCCTTACACATTCAATTTGGTTGTAATAATTTAGAATTTAATTTCTTGTCTAAATAATCCCCTATTCAAAATTGTACCTCCCTCCCTATATCATGTTGTAATAGTGTAGAATTTAAATTCTCGCACCTTTAAGCTTTCAATTATGCCATGATTAGACTTAGGGTTTGTATGCAAAATCAAAACTAACAAATAGTTTGACCTAATCAAAAGACAAATGCATGAAAAACAAACACAATGCACACTTGCACCCCTAGGGTTACAATCCACATGTTGCCTTCAAAAATGGGCCATGATATGCATGTCAAGTACTTTGGCAAAACAAAAGCAAAAACAAAAGATCATAGTCCCTCGATGACGCTATCTGAGTTGCCTAAACAAAATGATCAAGTCCCTCAAGAAAATTGCCAAAAATACTTGACACAATTGCTATCATGGTCTATACAATGACAGGCGCCTGTCCCGTTTAACATCCTAACACAAGGTTTTTCACCAAATACAATGGTGAAACAACACTGTTAAAAGGGTTAAAAACATAAGAAAGATCTTTGAGTAAAATAGGGTAGACAACTCTTAGTTACTTGATCAAAACTTGCAAAAACATCCTTGCTATCTTCAAAACACACTTCACAACACAATTTCGAAACCCCACTTTCAAACATTGAAAACTTTGCAGAAGACAAAAACACCTTTGTATACATTCAAACAAGAATCATTACAAAGGTTTCCACAACGATTGCCTCTTTTCAAAACATCTTTCAAAACCACACATAGAGCACCATTTCAAACAATTGAAGAGCACCATTTCAAACAATTGAAAAGCAAAGCAAGTGATCTAAGAAAGTAACTAAGAGCCCATGCATAACCATGGATAGAAAGGGTGCTAATACCTTCCCTTTCTATAATCTACTCCCCGAACCCAAGAAAACATCTCAAAGGTCTTTCCTGTGCTTTTTGACCTTTCCTTAGGATAAAATAAAAAGTCGGTGGCGACTCTTGCTAAACCGAAACATTTGCAAACACAAACGCAAAATCCCAAGTCAGTTCTCCCACCGTATCACAATTGGGATGATAATGAGGAGATGTTCTATTGGGGTTTTTCGGAGCTTCTTTCAAGGTTACCAAGTTGGATTTTAGTAGATGCGGTAATACTTGAGACAGGGTCATGTTGATTCTGGTGAACTGCCTGACTGGCCTTTCCATCTTTGGTTGATTATTTCTTTGCTGATCAGATGCAGGCTTAGGAATCATAACAGCTCCCACCATTGGTCGGCGTTCGGCCCTACCTTGGTTTCTTTGTAGATACGCAGTAGCTACCTCTTTCTTCCTGATGAAAGGCTTCCTTACTGCTGTAGAAGAAGACGTATCTTTCTGAATCTTTCCACTTTTTATGCCGGCTTCTATCCTCTCTCCGGTCAGTATTAGTTCAGTAAAACCTGTAAATGAACTTCCAATTAAATGATTGAAGAAGGGACCATACAAGGTGCCCAAGAACATGTCCGCCAATTCTCTCTCAGATAGAGGGGGTTGAACTCTTCCAGCCAAATCTCTCCATTTTTGTGCATAGTCCTTGAAACCTTCATTGGACACCATGGCCATACTCTGGAGTTGAGTATGGGTAGGCGCCAAATAAGCATTGTACTGGTATTGCTTGTAGAAAGCTGCAGCAAGATATTTCCAATTATGAATGTTGGCTCTTTCTAATTGGTAAAACCAGTCAAGTTGAGTCCCAGACAGACTGTCTTGGAAGAAGTGCACCCATAAGTTTTTGTCAGCGGTATGGGGTTGAATTTTCCTCACATATGATCGGAGATGCATTTTAGGGCACGACACTCCATCACAGTTTCCAAATACAGGTGCTTTGAATTTCGGAGGAATCACAATCCCTGAAACTAGTCCTAATTCCTCAAAGTACAAGGCTGACACCTTTTAGATTTCCATCGCGCTCAACCTCTCTTCAAGATGTTTATACTTGTCGTCAGCTGGAGGGTATTTTTCCTCATAGTAGTCCTCTTCCTCTTTCTCTACTTTTGATTCTTAAGGGACAACTATTTCCTTGCCTTTCCCCTCTCCTTCACTGGATGTTGTTGCAAAGTCCAAGGTCCTTCTTGTCTACCCATGAAATCTTCTTCCCATGTTTAAGACTTCGGTTACCTTCTTTGTTTTCTTTTTCCTCTCTTCAGCCAGCAAAGTTTTCAACTCTTCTTGCCCCTTGGCTAGGGTCATGAGCAACTGTTGAAACTGCGTATTCTGAGCTTGGAGATCTTTCACTATTTTCTCGAGATCCATCTTACTGAAATAAACAGTAGAGAGATGAGGAGACTTGTTGCAAATGGCCTGTTTATGTTATGATGAATGATATGTGCATATGCAATGTTTTAAAGGATTTCAAAGATTCAAATTTGCTTTAGACAAAAAAAGAAACACACGTTATATTAATAAGATAAAGTTTGAGTACATCAATTCCCCTTGGGCAAAATAATACAAACTCTAAGATAGAAAAGTAGTGTGCATCCTCTTTGGTGCAATTAGGCATTTAGAGTCTGCTCCTCATGAAGTAGCCTAGTAAGTTCCCAAACCTTCTTCAGCTTGAAGAGCTCTGGACTTCTCAGATCTTCTGACATATTTGAGCACAACAGATTTGATTCTCTTCTAAGGTTCATCTTGTTCTAGCCTGATCTCATGACTTCTCAAAGAACTCACTAGTTCTATAGAAAATTGTTGTTCAGATCTTTTGCAAACTTGATTATAGTTACCATAGGCCTCCATTTGGATGGAAAGCTTTTGATAATTTTCTTTACGTTATTTGATGTTGAGTATCCTTTGTTCAAAACCCCAAGTCCTGCAACCAGAGTTTGAAATCTTGAGAACATGGTCTCAACAGTTTCATCATCCTCCATCTTGAAGGATTCATACTTCTGAATCAAGGCCAAAGCCTTTGTTTCCTTGACTTGATCATTTCCTCCACGAGTCATTTTTAGAAATCAAATATAGACTTACCAGAGTCTCTATTTGTGATCTTCTCATACTCAGTATAAGAAATATCATTCAGCAAGATAGTTCTTGCTTTATGATGATTCTTATAATCTTTTTTCTGTTGATTATTCATAGCTTTTCTTTCAAGCTTCTTTCCAGCAACATCTGTGGGAGGATTGTAGCCATTAACTACCATATTCCAAAGATCAATACCATAACCTATGAAGAAACCTTCTAGTCTGTCTTTCCAATATTCAAACTTTTCACCATCAAAGATGGGAAGTTTAGCATTGTAATTGTATTTATCATTTGAAACTGGAGCAGAAGATGGTGGTGTAGGATCAACTATAGTGTTTCCAAAACTCGTCTAGATATTTATCTGACACGGTTAAGTGTTTGATGATAATCAATACCAGAACCAGAGCTTTGATGTCAATTGAAGGTGCAAGAAACACAAGAAATGGGGCTTTGAATTGGGTTGCACCAAATATAATATTTTGGCAACTCAACCACAAAGCTAACAAGTGAGTAAAAATAAATGAACACAATTATTTTTATCCTGGTTCACTGTTAACTAAGTTATTCCAATCTATCCCGCAAGGTCATTTGCCTTATCCACAAGGACTTAATCAACTATAACAAAACTGATTACAAAACTGGTAACAAGACCAACAGTCTATGTTACAAACCACAACAATTATATTCCCCCTTGTTTCCAACCATAATGACCATAACCACTATCTTCTTGAGACTCCTGACTAATCCCTAGTCTCTTAAGGAACTATCAACAACAGTTGATTATAAAGGTTTGTGTGTACAAAGATGCTTCTAACAAGCAGATTACATAATAATTAAGTACAACAATACATAAGTGTTGATAGAAATATATGAATAAAAGCTCATTTCTAATTTACAAAACTATACAAAGAATATATCAAAAGAGTAGTGCCTCATTTTAGTGTAAGTTTTGTATAACCGGTTTGTTGATTTCCAATTCTTCCAAGTCTTCCTTTTATAGCTGAAAAGAAATTCGTTGGAGGGTAGAATAGGAAACATAAACCCAGTTATTTTGTCCCCAACGATAATTGTAGGAGTGGTAGACAACATAGTACGAAAGGACTATCCATACGTCATCCTAGAAGGATAGTGGTCATAATGTACCTTGTACTCTTATACTTACCATCTCACTTAAACCATTCTTAATATTTATCTTCTAGTCTTTAGATGATTATGATTGTATGTTGATGGAGCATGTTGTAGAAGGATCAATACTTGAGTATTCAAAACCTAAGTCCTCAGAGTCTTCAGAACTTATTCAGCAGAACCTTGTCTTTTGAGTCTTCAACACTTGGTCTTCATAAGTGATATATTCAGATCTTTAAAACTTGTTCCGCATAACCTTGTCTCAGCATCTTTAGAACATGGGACAATAAAAGGAAAACTTTCGAAGGCCTTTAAAGCTTCCTTACAAAGTCACAATCAGAAGATATATTACTAACGTTCCTCAAAACTGTTGCATGAGAAGAATTCCAAAATATCGACTTGAACTTGTAACACATTATAAGTATTCTTCCAGAGTGTTGAGTTCAGAACCTGATGATGTCACACATATTTTATTCAGAGTCAGAGCCTGTTTAGCAAAAGCTACACACTAGACAGAAACCATTAGAGTACACAATTGTTCTTTAAGATAACATGTAAAGTTATCATAAAAAATTAAGGCCAGATGCATAAATAAATCTTGTTCTTATACACGCTAGCATCTCCACCCTGACTATTAGCTGATATGTCCGTGAATATCACCCATGTGAGATTTGGATCTGGGGTACAAAGGTCATTTTGGCCAAGAAGTCAAAGAACAAGTGAACCTTCAAGGCTTTCCTTTCATTGAAAGATACTTCAAACTCTAACAACTCGATGGCCACTTCGTCAAATTCCTAACCATGTCTTGTTGGTGAAACACCTACTTCAGAGATAAATTTGTTCGGATAAATATGGGATGTGCGAGGAAATACATTCTGAGCTTTTGTGACGCAATCACTAACACAAATTCCACATTTTTCATTCTTTTAGTATTGCATTTCCTCCTCCTCGAGGGCCTTTAATGTGAAGCATACCTGGTTATGGCTAAAGTCTGACTCTCCGATCAGGACAAAACTTAACACCTCCTTAATGATTTCCACATATAGGTAAAATGTTTTCCCCGTAAGTGGCTAGGTGAGAACTGGAGGTGTAGCCATGGTTTCCTTCAGAGACTTAAACAAGTCTTTAGAGTCAGTCGTCCACTTGAAATTTTCCTTCTTTTTCAAAAACTTATAGAAATGCAAAGCATGTTGGACATATTTTAAAATGAAGTTCAAGGAAATCAACATACCATTCAATTTGTGTTCTTCCTTCTTCGAAGTTGGTGTGATCGTTTAGACCACTGATTTGTTCCCACACTCAGATAGATAGAATCCTAAGAACTTTTAGGCTTTTACCCCGAAGGTTCACTTCTCTAAATTGAGTCTCATGTTATACAGCCTAACCCTTTTGAACACTCACTGGAAGTGCTGACAGTAGAGCTCATATTGACTAGATTTTACAATCATGTCATCCATGTATATCTTAAATGTCTCTCCTATCTCTTCTTGGAAGACCTTGTTCATCATCCTTTGATATTCCATGCCAGCATTGTTTAATCCGAAGGGCATGACATTGTATTGGTAGTTTCCATGCTCGATCATGAATACAGTCTTTATCCCATCAGGTTCGAACATAGTTATTTAATTATACCTATAGTAGGTGTCCATTAATGATAGTGGCTGATACCCGATAGAATTATCTACTAATATGTCGATGTTCAAGAGTGGATAAGAATCCTTTGGACACACTTTATTAATATTCATGTAATTAACACACACTATCCATTTTCTCAATGCCTTCTTCAATAGGACAAACATTTTGTATACTTTTCCTCATAAATGATTCTAGCATCCAATAGGCCTTTCTTGTGATTGCAGTGGCTTCTGCTTTCTCCGGGGGTCTGCCTCCTCCATCGTTGGGAAATGTAGCCAGCGCTGTAGTCTATTTTCAATTGATGGCAAGCCACACTGAGGTAGATGTTGGGCATCTCATGTGGATAGATAGAGAAAAGATATGCGTTATCCTGGAGACATTCAATTAAGGAAAATATCACTTCTAGAGGAAGCATATACCCTATCTTTATTGACCGAGCATGACTATCACTGAGTTGGGTAGATTCAAACTCACCATCTGGAATGGGACAAACTTTATCCTCATGTGCATCCAGGTCGAATGCATTGGTATTCCCTGTATCTTCTTGTGCCCCCACTGCTGATGCGAGGATATCCTTATGGATGAGCTTTTTGTTCCACTCTGCTTCTTCTAGGTCGACATTTATAATGGCCGACATTTCTTCTATATCATGATAAGTTACTTTTAGGTGGATCGGAGATGCCACTGTGTGTAGCTTTGCTAAGAAGATATTCCCAAGATACCTCTAAAGGTACTCTTGCCCGAGATTACAAGGAAGTTGACGATTACTTTTCCCTCGTGTCCTCCCTCTCCAATCGTCAATGCCACATATTCCGTTCCCTGAGGGTGATATAATGAATTATTGAAGGATAACTGATCTCCCCCACAATACAAATTTAGATCTGTCTGTTGGAGGCCTAACAATTCCAATGTGTCACTGTAGAGGATGTTGCAAGAGGTTATGCCATCCACGAGGAATCTTGCCACATTTCGATCAGCTATTGTGACCGCTAGAATCATAGGAAGATTGAAGTTTGTAATTCCATTGATCTTTTCGAGATCTAGAAATCCTAACTCCAATTGATCTTTGTTTCGCTGAATGCTAATATCTGTCATAAGTAGAACGCAATCAGGCGAAGGATAGGTGATGGATGTTGTGACACCGTGGAATTCTCCTATCAGTGACAATTGGTAAACAATTGATTTGGAGGATGAAATGGATCTCTTCTACATGATTAATAGAGTTACTGCTTTTACTCCTTTTATTTCCACTTAAGATTTAGTTTCAGACCGAGATTGATCCGATAGTGGAATTTTGCGGGAATTAGAAGTCAATTGTCACATACGATGTCATTGTTCGGTTATGGAACCAAAATTATATGTCATTTGTTAATACCAAATCCTGAACTGATGGTGTTGATCTTTGATAAGTGGTGCGAGGATGGACCAACAAGATTAGAACTCCAACGCTGAAGTCAATTCTAGATTCAAGACGAGTGTAATGAAAGTGAAGATAAAAAATGTGTACTTTACATTTTGTGTGAGATGATTTTGATACTCTAGATAATATGAATTAGATTTAAGATGATTTGGAGCTTAACCATCTAAATCTTTAGCCAACCCAAAACAATTGATAAATTGTCATATCTTACATACTTTAGGCCTCACATTAGTTTTTTGTTTGTAGGTTAAATCAATTTTTATCTAAATCAAGCTAAACAAAATGCAAGCTGACATTAGGATACTCATATATATCAAATTGGCACCAACAAAAGGCTTTTTTTCCAAATACAACTCCCTCTCACTTTGACTCTGATTGGATGCTCACATTAACTCCAGAAAATCAATCAATGGATTTTGTTTTTAATTATGATCATCTCTCATATATTGGAAAAGAAAGAAACAACAATTTGTTTCAAGATCCCCGTAGAGGCCGAGTAGAAAGCACTAGTCAATGCAACCTATCAAGCCTAGTGGCTCCTTTATTTATCACATGACTTGTGTATTCCTCATCCCAAACATGTTACAATTTTTTATATGACATCAGATTTGCAATACACGTCGCCAACAATCATGTGTTCCATGAAGGCACATAAATTGATTGTTACCTAGTTCTGGACAAATTTCTTGAGAATCTCATTTACTTCATCTCAATACACTCTCCTCACTAAAAGCAGCTGCAACGCATGGTTGATACAAGTTTAATTTTTCATAAATCCACATTGACAAACGCATCATATATAAACAACTGTTCTTTTTCTTTTTTTATATTATAAAACTTAAACTAACCGTTCAACGACTAGTTTCTTTTTTTTTTTTTAACTTATTTTTTTTGTTATAAATATGGATTTTAGAAAAAATTTACCAACACAACTTTTCTCTCACTTTTATTTTTTCTTAAATTTCAAATTTCTCTCTCACAATTTCATTATTTTACTTTATAAATTTTAATTTTTTCCTACAATTTTCTCTCATTAGCCTTTTTTGTTAGGAAACTACGCAAAAATTTTCCATGATCAGATTCGTAGAAAGCGGTATAAAATATGAAATAATAACATTACAAGTTGATATAACAACTGCAGACTTTATTTATCAAAGATAAAATACACAATGAAAAGACTCTTAATGTTGGAATATTTATTGTTTATGCATTTGCCTTAATTTATAGCAAGTAAAGCAAAACAACATAGCACTCTGCATGCTTTTCTCCAAAGCAACAATTTTATTTCTTATAATAACTTCTTCATTAATAACTGGTGGTGTTTAAGATTTTCATGACTTTTTCAACAATCCCCCACTTGAAGATTGACTTCAGTCGGTCTTCACACCTCGATCATGCAGCAACCTTCTCTGGTATGTTATTATAGCAGGCCAACTGAAGTTGAGCACAACTTCAGTTTATCAGTAGTCACCACCTTTGTCAATGATCGCGACTTTATCGTCTAAATTAATCGGGAGACTGCAAGTATACAGCCCTATCGCGTAGTTTTAAAAGATATCGAACCTAAGGGACTATAAATCGAACTAACGTAACCTAAACTACTGTGTAAAGCTATAGCTATCGAATAATTGATTAGGGGAATTTTTGGGTAATAAAACTTAATTCTAATTGAAATAATAATAATGCGAATATCGGTATGTACTTCGTTAACATTTAAAGGATCCGGCTTTCCATTGGCTTATTTTAAAAAATGATAATAATATCTTTTTCAGCAAAAAGTATTTATTCAAAAATCTATTCTCAAACTTTCGCTCTATTGAAGTAAATTATAATTTTAAACTCTGATGTATGCTTTCGCTATCCCATTGATTTTAAAATTACTTTTTGAAAATAAATAAAGTTTAATTGGTTTTAAAACGCTGTCGCAGTCTTTAAAAACAATACCTAGTATCTACTATCTGATTCTAAACCTCAAACTGTCGCTCTATTGGTTTCTAATCTTAGTCGGTTTATTAACCTCAAACTGTCGCTCTGTTGGTTTCTAAACCTTTTTAACAAAATAAACTAGATAACTAAATCAGAAAAAGTGTTTATTTTATAAAATATAATCAAGCCTGTTTATTCCGGATCCATTCAAATTAACTCGTTACATACCGATATTTAAACAATTTAGCCAGACATACTCATAAAAGCAGATATGGATACATTAAAGGAATTAACATTCATAAATAAATTCATGACTAAATAAATATCTCTCATACAAATAATTAATTAAAGCGATGTAAATAAGGAACCTGAATTAAATAAATACTGGAAATAATCCTTGAAGCTTGAATCAATTCGTACAGAATCCCGGTTCTTCAACGGAAATAAAATCTAAGTATTCGAAAAGGAAAAGGAGCCGGCTGGAAAATAACTACTGGAAATTGAATTACAATGGAAACTAGTAATGCGATGGAAGTAAAAATTTTGAAACTGGAAAAATAATCTAAGCAAAAAACGGTCCCAATTTTGATTTCCTGATGTCCTTTTATAGTCGTCGAACGTAACCACCTCTTGAGATATTTTTTGTACCACTTATCCTTCAATTTCTCGTTTTAACTTGCCCACGTTGAGACGGGCGCCTCAATTGACCACGTCCTCAATTGACCACGTTGAGACGGGTGCCTCCCACTAAGGGGAAAGTCCGAGGCGGGCGCCTCAATTGT
The DNA here is from genome assembly GCA_948472305.1 of Vicia faba. NCBI lineage: Eukaryota > Viridiplantae > Streptophyta > Magnoliopsida > Fabales > Fabaceae > Vicia > Vicia faba. Next base: position 1,396,527,668 of record OX451741.1, read on the forward strand.
AGGAGAAGAGTTGAGACGTGCGTCTCACTCTTGCATGTGCTTTTAGGGTTCTCTTGCTTGCGTGGGTCTGAATTCGTTTGGGCCCAGTTTGGAGATAATAGACCTTTTGATCCATCATTATTGCTTTGCACACCCCTTTTCTTCATTTCTTGCATACTTAGTCCAATAACTCTCTCAATTTCTTCACTTTGCTCAATTTGTCTAATTAAAATAAAATACCTGAAACAATAGAAATATCGGCGTAATATGGAAATAAAATGAAATAATTAAATAAAAATACTAACATTACCTATGAAAATTAAATCAAATATACTATATAAAATTGTGTTATCAAACTCCCCTATACTTAAACGGTTGCTTGTCCTCAAGCAAAAGTAAAAAGGTGAAAATCACTGACGCGCAGTTAAACACAGATATAAGAACATACATCACTTCGTACCAGGTTGCAAGTTGAATTTTTCGTTAGAGAATTTAAGTCGAACTTAAACACCAAAGTTACCGTAGGAACACTGGATAACCCCATTTAAGCAGACCAATTTAAGTCATGTCATTATAGCTTAACCTAGTACTATGTTTTATTTCACCCATTTTCATTCTAGTGCAATCACATTAAGCCCTTTACCTTACACGCACATAGTGGAGTAACTGGTTAGTGAATTTGATCTTAGTAAGCCAGCTAGGAGTTCTGGTAATTTAATCATATGGTACTCCCTTTTTCCAATTAAAAATTACGGGGGATCGAACCGTAATTCGCCCTACCAAGTTCAGCACCAGAGACCACTGAACCAATTTATAATGGATTATTTTGCATTTAAATTTATAGTTTCTGCAACTGTTGGATTAAATGATCTGGTAAGGACCATCTAACTTAATAAGTGTATCTTCAGATAAAAGCAATTTCTTAAGAATATTTGATCAATCACTTATATTCATCAGCTCTCCACGTAGTTTGTGTTTATGGCGGTGCCGACTGCTTAATAAACTACTCGGGGCTAATCTAAAACTAAGTTTTAAAGGTTTTGGTATAATAAGCACTTAAATCGATCCAACATATCGGGGGTTTTGAAGTGTTAAGACGATAGCAATTTTGCTAAGTTGCTCGAATTCTTATTTATAATAGGCAACCTTAATACTAGTTGAATAATGTTTTATAAATGCGTGTTAAAATTGTTTTATTTTATTCGTTATGGTTCAAGAAATAGGGGGAATTCGAGTAAGCACAAATTTTTGCATAAGAGATTAAAATTTGCATAAATAAGTATTTTATTGAATTGAAATTTTGCAATACAAGAAAAGAAATAAAAGGAAAAATACTACAAAGAGAGCAAGGGAAATGGAAATGAACAAGGAAATGATCTGACTCTCCTATACTTAAAAGGAGCAATGTCCTCAATGCGATAAAAACAAAGGAGAATCAGATGAAAAGAGAAAGGCGATCACTCGTTGCTTTGAGAATCATGATTTCCTGTTCTTTGTCCTCTAGTACGAGGTCTTCGTCGTACGTCAGAATTAGAATCATTAAGATGAAGTGCGTCTGCTATGCGAGCTTGCAAAGATTCGAGGTTACGATCATGGCGAAAGGCATATTGTTGTTGTTCGCGTCGCATCGCTTGTTGATCACGTTGTACTTCTTGTACGAGACGTAAAGTCTCAGCTTGGTTTTGTTGCATGGCATGGAACAACTGATCTTGACGAAGCATATGAGCCTGCATGGCTGCGAAATTTGCAGCGGGATTATCTGGTTGTTGGGCGGCAGGTGCATCAAGAGCATAACGCCAATTTTCGCAGACTCGGACGTCGATACGATTCAGACAAGGTAACACAATATCAGGAATTGGACGACGATTTATCACTAATGTAAACCGACCATCATGTCTTGGAGAGATTATATGGGAATCTCGACAATAGATGACATCAAGAAGAGTGGATGGCATCATGTATTGTAACAAAGAAAGTAGCTCGGCGGAAAGGCCTAAAGCAAATGCTAAAGATGTGATGATGCCTCCAAAAACAAAGGGATTAGTACCTGCCGCGTTCACGCATGTGTGGATGTGATTTAGCATGAAAGGAGCGACGTTGACAGCCTGACCATTAAGGGCACAAAAAATGATGAACAGCTCATTTTGGTTGACCTTGTGATTATTGGTCCGACCAAAGATGGTGTTAGCAAGAACGCGGTGAAAGTACCTTAATGCAGGGTTATGTATTTGAGAAGCATAGAGGTCGCGCCAACTTTCCGTTGTTTGACCGGTTAGATCATTCCATAAGGAGAAGCCGACTTGATCCCAAGAAAGATCGTGGTCATCGTCGAAAGGCTTGTAATGAACATGCTCGCCGCGAGTGAAAGATAAGAGTTCGGCGACTCTTTCTTGATCAAGAGAGTACTCTTGGTTGAACATGAGGAAGTTGGCGGTTCCGGTTGTGTAGGGATCGTCGACAGGTGTTGTGTAAGAGAAGGAACTAAGAAATTCAAGCACGAGTGGTTCATAAGTTGGACATGGGTTTGTGCAGAGACTGGTTAAACCGGTGTTATTGAGCATTAATACGATGCTATCGGTCATTCCTAAGGTTTCCAAACACTCCGAACTTATGTATTTTGTAGGGACGACGGAACGGGTATAGAATTTGTTATACTTTTGTAGTTGTTGGCCGTCGTCGTTGTCGCGGAAAATGATATTGGATAGGTCGGGTGGTGGTCGGTCGGGCTTAACTTGTCTTTGGTTGTTTCGTGGAGCCATGGATGGATATGGGTAGAAGAAGGAAAAAGGTAGAAAATATGGGTGTAGGAGAGGAAATGGTAGAGATGGTTAGAAATGTTGTGGAATTAGAAAGAAGGATGAATGGTATTTATAGTGGAGTGAGAGTTAAGAGTGATAAATTATAATAAGTGGGTGTTGGAAAATGGAGGGGAAAATTTGAATGGGGATTAATGGTGGGAAATGGAAAGAATATAATTTGAATGAGAATAAAGAGTGTTGAATTTGAATTAATTGGGGTGAATGGGAAAACGAAACAGACAAGACAAGTAAATGCAAGGAGACCAACTTTTACTGCACGAAGCACAAGCTGAGGCGACCTCCTGACATAGGAGACCACGCGTGAGGCGTGCGTCTCAAAGCTGCATGGAAAGTTGGAGGCGTGCGTCTCCTGTCAGCGTGTTAGGCTGAGGCGTGCGTCTCAGCTTGTGGCGAACAGGCAAGCGTGTGAATGACAGTATGCATGTAATAATACTAGTATTCTTATAACAAAATATTTTTATATGATATAATATTTTAAGCTGCAATATTATAATTATAAGAAAATAACATGAATTGCTTTTAAAATGAAGACCAAAGTTGCCTACAATTTTATTACAATTTTAAGAATCAAGTGTTTGGAAAGTAAAACATAGTAATAAAAAAAGAAAATAACGAAAATATGGCAATTCCTAACAAAATCAAACTAAGCTAAACTAAATAAAATGAATTACTTAAAAACTCTAGCCACTACATGGTCCTGCCTTAGGAGCGGAGGAAGAATGAAAGTAAGCGAAAACTTCTTGAAATTACGCAGAAACAGTATCCATAAAACCAAAGAAATCGGCTTGCAAACTAGTCAAATCGTCCCTCAAAGCCTGATGTTCCACCTGGAGAGCGTGGATGGCAGTCGCATAATCAATGGTAGGAGCCTCATGCATAACGGTGTCAGGAGCAACAGAGTGAGCGGTAGAATCGTGCTGAGGAGGGCCCATATCATAATAACCTGAAGGAGCAGTGGGATCTTCCTCAGAATCTTCCAAAACCTCATAATCTTATGGAGTCTCAGGAGTGCGGGGCGGAGAAGGCTGCTGATCAAGACCAAAAAGCCAGTTGGCTTTGTTATGCACACTCGTAGCAGGGTTAGGCAAGGTAAACAGCTGCATAACTTGACCATTAATCAACAAGGTAAACTGAGTCGGGCCAAGATCACCAATTATACCAGTGTTGAAACAGAACTCGATGGTCATGCAAGTAATACCAGTAAAAGCATTCAGATGCTTAAAGGATTGTCGAGGTCCAACAACATTTGCAATCATAGTGACGAGACCTCCCATCCGAATGGGTGCATGATCAGTATCAATGAGATCCACAAAGGTACGGATCAGATAAGTGATCGCATTAACCGGACGGTTTTGCGAAGCACAAAACATGATAAAAAGCTCATCCTTAGAAACAGTGGTGACATTCTGGGGTTTTCCAAAAATGGTGTGGGCCAGAATCTTATGGAAATACCTGAAGGCCGGATTATGGATATTCTCTGATACAAAGTCCTCGGGCTCAGGGTTAAGGATTCCAGAAATAGATCCCAAAAAATAGTCAAGCTCTCTAAATCCAAGACACTCCTCCTGAGTTTCATGATATACTCCTATGCCATTAGGAAAACCAAGAAGCTCACCCAATTCCTTATGGTTAAACTTAAAAGTGATGCCAAAAAGTCTGAAGATAATAAGTCCACGGCGTAAAGCGAACCCATGAGTAGGAAAGTATATCAAAGAGCTGAGGAACTCCAAAGTGAGGTTCCGATAAGTGGCATAGCAAGTCATCAAGCGTGAACTATCCCACCCAATCTGATTCAGCAGAAAAAGCACACTATCACGAATACCAAGAGCAGTCATAGCACCGTGATGAGGGTAGACAGTAGGTAACATCTCACGCTAGGATAAAACTCCATATTTGGTGCGCTGATTTCTTCCTCTGAAACTAACTGGCATATTGTCAACTCGAGACATAGTGGGAAGAGGAATAAGTAGCAAGAAGTATCCTGAAGAGAAGAAAAATAAAGAAGATCAGCATTGGCCAAAATGCCGATAAGAAGAAAAAACATAGAATAGAAAGAAATAAGACAAAGAGGAGAAATATAATGAATAGATAAAGAAAAGAAATAGATATATTTTTGTTTTTGTTTTTTTGTGTTAAAAATAGACTAAAGAAAAAAATGAAAAATAAGAAGAAGGAAATATAAAAAACGGTGGGTTGTCTCCCACAAAGCGCTTTGTTTTATGTCGTAAGCTCGACAAATAAAACTAAAAACTAGGCTTCTAATCGAGCGTGTGGCTCGTCTAGATTTATCGTTTAAGAATTTCCCTCGAGTTCAGTTAGATGGTAATGTTTTAGACGCTGCCCGTTTACTATAAACGATTCAATCGAAGGTCCCTTAATCTCTATCACACCACTTGGATAAACTTGAGTAATTTCAAAAGGTCCGGACCACCTAGATCGTAATTTTCCAGGAAATAATTTCAATCGTGAGTTAAATAGTAATACCAAGTCGCCTATGTTAAAATTCTTCCTAGATATATGCTTATCGTGCCATTTCTTTGTGCGCTCTTTGTAAATCCTAGCATTTTCGTACGCATCCTGTCTAAGTTCTTCCAATTCATTAATATCCAGGATACGCTTCTCTCCAGCGGCAGTGTAACTTAAGTTCAGATTTTTAATGGCCCAATAGGCCTTGTGTTCTAACTCAACTGGGAGATGGCATGACTTACCATAAATAAGCTTGAAAGGAGTAGTACCGATGGGAGTTTTATAGGAAGTTCTATAAGCCCATAAAGCTTCGTGAAGTTTAAAGGACCAGTCCTTTCTGGACGTAGCGACAGTTTTTTCAAGGATTTGTTTTATCTCGCGATTTGAAACTTCAACTTGTCCGCTAGTTTGAGGATGGTAAGGTGTAGCTATGCGATGTCGAACTCCATATTTTCCTAATAATTTTTCAAAGATTTTGGAAATGAAATGAGATCCACCATCACTTATAACGAGTCTGGGTACACCGAACCTAGGAAAGATTATGTTCTTGAACAGCTTAAGTACCACTCGGGTGTCATTTGTTGGAAAAGCTATAGCTTCGATCCATTTTGAGACATAATCCACAGCCACGAGTATATACTTGTTACCGGATGAATATGGAAAGGGTCCCATAAAGTCTATCCCCCACACATCAAAGATTTCGACTTCTAAAATGCCTTTTTGTGGCATTTCGTCACGTCTAGATATATTACCGGTGCGTTGACACCTGTCGCATTTTAAGATGGTGGCATGTACGTCTTTCCATAAATTAGGCCAATAGAGACCGGATTGTAAGATCTTCGCACAAGTTTTGGATGTACTCGCATGTCCTCCGTAAGGTGCAGAATGACAGTGTTTTATAATGTTTTCAATCTCTTCTTCTGGCACACATCGGCGAAAAATTCCATCGGGACCTCTCTTGAAAAGTAAAGGTTCATCCCAATAATACTGTTTAAGATCATGGAAGAATTTCTTCTTCTGTTGGTAGGTAATTTCAGGTGGTAAAACGCCTGCAGCGAGGTAATTTACGAAATCGGCATACCAAGGCACCGAGGAGACGGCTAAGGTGGTTTCCATGAGTTTATCTGGTTCTGTGTCTTCCAAGTGGGCAATTAGTTTATCATACTGGAATTCATCATCGATCGACACTTGTTCATGTTTAAGATTTTCTAGTCTAGAGAGATGATCTGCTACCACGTTTTCGGTTCCTTTCTTATCTTTGATTTCTAAATCGAACTCTTGCAGCAGCAATATCCATCTCAGGAGTCTAGGTTTAGCGTCCTTTTTGGTTAGGAGATATCTAATAGCAGCATGATCAGTGTATATTATTATTTTGGATCCTACTAAGTAGGAACGAAACTTGTCTAATGCGAAGATCACTGCTAAGAATTCTTTCTCGGTTGTAGCATAATTCATCTGCGCTTCGTCCAGGGTTCTGCTTGCATAATATATGACGTGGAGTCTTTTATCCTTTCGCTATCCTAAAACAGCTCCTACGGCATAGTCACTTGCGTCACACATTATTTCAAAAGGTTCATTCCAATCTGGAGTTTGCATTATAGGCGCAGAAATTAAAGCTTTCTTAAGTGTTTGAAATGCTTCTAAACATTTTTCGTCAAAGATAAATTCAGCGTCTTTCATTAATAACTCAGTTAGGGGTTTAGTTATCTTAGAGAAATCTTTAATGAATCGTCGATAAAAACTGGCGTGCCCCAAAAAGCTTCGGATTTCTCTAACAGTTTTTGGAGGTTGAAGGTTCTCAATAACTTCGATTTTAGCAGAATCGACTTCAATTCCTCTTTTGGATATAATGTGTCCTAAAACAATTCCTTCTTGTACCATAAAATGGCATTTCTCCCAATTAAGCACTAGATTAACCTTCACACAACGTTCTAATACCCTTTCTAAATTTTCTAAACATTCTTCAAAGCTTTGTCCACAGACGGAAAAATCGTCCATGAAGACTTCCATAATATTGTCCAGAAAATCAGCAAATATTGCCATCATACATCTTTGAAAAGTTGCAGGAGCATTGCATAAACCAAATGGCATTCTTCTATAAGCAAAGGTTCCAAAAGGGCATGTGAAAGTTGTTTTCTCTTGGTCATTAGGATGAATAGGTATCTTAAAGAAACCTGAATAACCGTCCAAGAAACAGAAATGAGAGTGTCTAGCTAAACGTTCCAACATTTGATCAATAAATGGTAAAGGGAAATGATCTTTTCTGGTGGCTTTGTTAAGTTTACGATAATCGATGCACATCCTCCATCCAGATTCGACTCTTTTAGTTATGATTTCTCCTTTCTCATTTTCGACTACTGTGACACCTCCTTTCTTAGGTACAACATGCACAGGGCTAACCCATTTGCTATCAGATATAGGATATATGATTCCTGCTTCTAACAACTTCATAACTTCCTTTTTCACAACCTCGCTCATAATCGGGTTTAGTCTCCTCTGGTGTTCTCTTGAAGTTTTACAATCTTCTTCTAGCATAATGCGATGCATACAAATAGAGGGACTTATTCCTTTAAGATCAGTGATATTATATCCTAAGGCTGTTGGATATTTTCTCAGAGTTTGTAAAAGTTTTTCAGTTCCGGTTTCGCCAAGTTCTGCATTGACTATCACTGGTCATTCGAGTTCGGGATCTAGGAATTCATATCTTAGATTTTTAGGAAGTGTTTTGAGTTCTAGGGGTGGTTTCCTTAAACATTGTGTAGGATCTGGTGCTATAGCTAAGCATTCACTTAGATTACTACTCAGATTTTCATCGAGATTGTCTTCATTTTCAAGCTCAGCTTCTTTTCTACATTCATCGATGATATCCATGAAGTAACAAGTATCTTCAATTGCAGGTGCTTTCAGGAATTGAGAGAGGATAAATTCGATTTTCTCTTCACCTACTTCAAAAGTAAGTTTTCCTCTTTTTACATCTATAATTGCACCGGCTGTAGCTAAGAAAGGCCTTCCAAGAATGATTGGGGTAACTTCGTCCTCCCTTATGTCCATGATAATGAAATCGGTTGGTATATAGAATTGGCCAATGCATACAGGAACATTCTCGAGAACTCCTGCAGGATATTTAATTGACCTATCTGCTAATTGAACGGACATTTTGGTTGGTCTGAGTTCTCCCATTTCAAGTTTCTTGCATATAGATAACGGCATCACACTTATACTGGCTCCAAGATCACATAAAGCTTTATCTATGACAAATTTGCCAATTACACATGGAATGGAGAAACTTCCAGGGTCTTTGAGTTTAGGAGGCATTGTGTCTTGAATAATTGCACTACATTCAGCAGTAAGCATGACAGTTTCATTATCCTCTAGCTTTTTCTTATTGGATAGAATCTCTTTAAGGAATTTAGCGTAGGAGGGCATTTGAGTTATAGCTTCGGTAAAAGGAATTGTAACATTAAGTTGTTTCAGAAGATCCACGAATTTCTTGAATTGACCCACATTCTTAGTTTTAGCTAACCTTTGAGGGTATGGGATACGTGGCTTATAAGGTGGTGGAGGTACATAAGTTTCATCTTTTTGCGTGGTATCTTCATTATTATCTCTCTGATTTTCCTTTTCTTCTTTATCTTTAGTTTCAGATTATTTATCATAATTTTGTTGCATAGCTGGGCTATTATTTCTGGGATCTACAGGTCCATCATACTCTGTTCCGCTTCTTAAGATAACAACATTTGCATGTCCTTTGGGATTAGGTTGAGGCTGTCCAGGAAATGAGCCAGCAGGAGCAGCAGAAGCCGCTTGTTGTTGAGCTACCTGAGAGATTTGTGTTTCTAACATTTTATTATGTGTAGATAAAGCATCAAGCTTGTTAGATAATTGCTTAATCTGCTCATTAATGTGTATATTCTGATTTTGAACATCCTTATTAGTCTGGGATTGAGTATTATTGGTTTGGGATTGAGTAGCGATGAAATGCTCTATCATGACTTCCAAATTAGACTTCCTAGGAGCATTAGACGTGTTAGGACCATTATTAGGATGATTTGGGATAGCCTTAGGGTAACCAGGTGGTGTAGCAGGAGCTTGTCCAGGTGCGTATAACGCGTTGTTACTCTTGTATGAAAAGTTAGGATGATTCTTCCAGCCAGGGTTATATGTGTTGCTGTAAGGATTACCCTGTACGTAATTCGCTTGTTCAACTGGAACTCCTGTTAAAAGTGGGCATTCTGGAGCAAGATGTGATTGAATACCACATAAGTCGCAAGTTTGAGCAATTGCAGCAACAGTAGCTGCGGGAGCGGTGGTAAGATTCTCGAGCTTTTGAGTGAGAGCTTCCACTTTAGCGTTGATTTGATCCAGACTATTCACTTCAACCATGGCACCTTTCGTTTGAGATTTCTCTACGCTAACTCTCTCCGTACCCCATTGGTAATGGTTTTGAGCCATGCTTTCGATAAGTTGTCTTGCTTCAGTATATGGTTTATTCATCAGTACGCCACCAGCTGCGGCGTCTATAGTCAATCTCGTATTATACAAGAGACCATTGTAGAACGTGTGAATGATCAGCCATTCTTCTAAACCATGATGAGGACAAAGTCTAAGCATGTCCTTATAACATTCCCAAGCTTCAAAGAGTGATTCATTGTCTTTTTGTCTGAAACCATTGATATTGGCTCTGAGCATAGCAGTTTTGCTTGGAGGAAAATATCTAGCCAAGAAGACTTTCTTCAACTCATCCCATGTGGTGATTGAGTTGGAAGGAAGAGATTGGAGCCATGCGCGAGCTCTGTCTCTGAGAGAAAAGGGAATAGGCGCAATCGTATCGCCTCGGGGTTAACACCATTCGCTTTCACAGTGTCTGCGTACTGCACAAACACTGACAGATGAAGATTCGGGTCGTCAGTAGGAGCTCCAGAAAACTGGTTCTGCTGAACGGCGGAAAGAAGCGAAGGTTTTAGCTCGAAATCGTTTCGAGCGATAGCAGGAGCAGCAATACTATTATGAGGCTCTGCTTGAGAAGGAACAGCGTAGTCCTTAAGAGGACGAGGAGCGGGAGCATCAGGATCAGCCATCTTCTTGAGTTCTTCAACGTCAGGAAGTTTGGTCGAAGGACGGTTGTTGCGTTCTAAATACTCTTGAATTCGTCTCCTTAATCTAAGGTAACGCTCGATATCGTATATAGGTATATGCAAAGGCGCGCCTTGAGAGCGATTATTTGGCATACACAGAGGGAAAAGAAATAATTGCTATAGTCTATACTTCGTAATAAAATTACGATATCAACTTAAATACTCCCCGGCAACGGCGCCAAAAACTTGATCGCGATTTTATCGTCTAAATTAATCGGGAGACTGCAAGTATACAGCCCTATCGCGTAGTTTTAAAAGATATCGAACCTAAGGGACTATAAATCGAACTAACGTAACCTAAACTACTGTGTAAAGCTATATCTATCGAATAATTGATTAGGGGAATTTTTGGGTAATAAAACTTAATTCTAATTGAAATAATAATAATGCGAATATCGGTATGTACTTCGTTAACATTTAAAGGATCCGGCTTTCCATTGGCTTATTTTAAAAAATGATAATAATATCTTTTTCAGCAAAAAGTATTTATTCAAAAATCTATTCTCAAACTTTCGCTCTATTGAAGTAAATTATAATTTTAAACTCTGATGTATGCTTTCGCTATCCCATTGATTTTAAAATTACTTTTTGAAAATAAATAAAGTTTAATTGGTTTTAAAACGCTGTCGCAGTCTTTAAAAACAATACCTAGTATCTACTATCTGATTCTAAACCTCAAACTGTCACTCTATTGGTTTATAATCTTAGTCGGTTTATTAACCTCAAACTGTCGCTCTGTTGGTTTCTAAACCTTTTTAACAAAATAAACTAGATAACTAAATCAGAAAAAGTGTTTATTTTATAAAATATAATCAAGCCTGTTTATTCCGGATCCATTCAAATTAACTCGTTACATACCGATATTTAAACAATTTAGCCAGACATACTCATAAAAGCAGACATGGATACATTAAAGGAATTAACATTCATAAATAAATTCATGACTAAATAAATATCTCTCATACAAATAATTAATTAAAGCGATGTAAATAAGGAACCTGAATTAAATAAATACTGGAAATAATCCTTGAAGCTTGAATCAATTCGTACAGAATCCCGGTTCTTCAACGGAAATAAAATCTAAGTATTCGAAAAGGAAAAGGAGCTGGCTGGAAAATAACTACTGGAAATTGAATTACAATGGAAACTAGTAATGCGATGGAAGTAAAAATTTTGAAACTGGAAAAATAATCTAAGCAAAAAACGGTCCCAATTTTGATTTCCTGATGTCCTTTTATAGTCGTCGAACGTAACCACCTCTTGAGATATTTTTTGTACCACTTGTCCTTCAATTTCTCGTTTTAACTTGCCCACGTTGAGACGGGCGCCTCAATTGACCACGTCCTCAATTGACCACGTTGAGACGGGCGCCTCCCACTAAGGGGAAAGTCCGAGGCGGGCGCCTCAATTGTAGGAGAAGAGTTGAGACGTGCGTCTCACTCTTGCATGTGCTTTTAGGGTTCTCTTGCTTGCATGGGTCTGAATTCGTTTGGGCCCAGTTTGGAGATAATAGACCTTTTGATCCATCATTATTGCTTTGCACACCCCTTTTCTTCATTTCTTGCATACTTAGTCCAATAACTCTCTCAATTTCTTCACTTTGCTCAATTTGTCTAATTAAAATAAAATACCTGAAACAATAGAAATACCGGCGTAATATGGAAATAAAATGAAATAATTAAATAAAAATACTAACATTACCTATGAAAATTAAATCAAATATACTATATAAAATTGTGTTATCAATCAACATATCTGCTGGGTTCTTACTTCCGAGAATTTTCCTCAATGTTAGTACCTCATCTTCAAGCAGAGATCTGATGAAGTGATAATGGAGATCAATGTGCTTCGTTTTGGAGTGGAATGCTGAATTCTTAGCCATATGTATTGCACTCTGACTATCGCTGTGCAAAACACTCCTCTCTTGGATGAATTCCAACTCTGTCAATAATCCTTGAAGTCATATCAACTCTTTGCTAGCTTCTGTTACTTCTACATACTCAACCTCTGTAGTGGATAGAGCAACGATCTTTTGTATCCGTGACATCCAACTAACGGCTATAGTACCAACTGTAAATATGTAACCGGTGGTACTTCTTTGGTGATCAACTTCACCAGCAAAGTCCACATCTACATAGCCCCGTACTTTTAATTCACCTTTACTAAAGCATAAACACTTCTCCTTAGTGCCTCGTAGATACCTCAAAATCCATTTCACAACTTCCCTATGAGCTTTATCTAGATTTGACATAAACCTGCTTACAACTCCCACTGCATGTCCAATGTTTGGTCTCGTGCATACCATTGCGTACATCAAACTTCTAATGACTGAAACATACATAATACTAGCCATCAATTCTTTTTCTTCCCTCTGTCTCCAGGGTCTGGTCCTTTGATAAGCGAAAATGACTAGCTAAAGGTGTGCTAACTAGTTTGGCATTGTCCATGTTGAATCTTTTCAAAACACGGTTGATGTACTCTTCCTGAGATAACTTCAAAATTCCTCTTTGCTTATCTCTCGTGATTTGCATTCCAAGAATCTTCTTTGCTGGACCCAAGTCCTTCATGTCAAATTTTTTTGACAATTGTATCTTCAAGTTTCTAATTTCATCCATATCTGGACCTGCTACTAACATATCGTCGATATAAAGTAGCAATATGATATAACTGGAATGATACCTCTTGAAGAAACAACAGTGATCGGCATTGTACTTCTGGAAACCTTCCTTATGCATGAAGCTTTCAAACTTCATATACCACTGTCTTGGAGCTTGTTTTAGACCATACAAGCTCTTCTTTAATCTGCACACCATTTTATGTTTCCCTTCTTCTGAGAAATCTTCTGGTTCATGCATGTAGATCTCCTCATCTAAGTCTCCATGAAGAAAGGCGGTCTTCACATCCAATTTCTCTAGATAGAGCTCTCCACTAACAACAATACTTAACACAGACTTGATAGTATTGAGCTTCACAACTGGAGCAAATATTTCAGTGTAGTCAACTCCTTCTTTTTGTTGAAATCCTTTGACAACTAATCGGGCCTTGTATCTCTTAGATCCATCATAGTCCTCCTTGACCCGATACACCCATTTGTTGTGAAGTTCCCTTTTTCCCATAGGTAACTCAAAAAGTTCCCATGTCTGATTGAAGATCAAAGACTTCATCTCGTCTTTCATAGAAAGTTCCCACTTGCTAGCATTTGCGGTCTGACATGCTTCTGCATAATCTTCAGGTTCCCCTTCATCTGTCAATAACATATAGTCCATGTATCTCCTGTTAGAAAAACGAGTTTTAGAAGACCTTCTCAATACAGGAGTTGGAGTCTGAGGTTCTGATATGTTAGGCTGTTGCTCACCGCTTTGTTCAGTTGTTTCCTCTAGCTGAGGGTTATCAACTATATGACTTTCTGGGACATCATCCACTTCTGCATAAACTGTCCCACTCGAATCTGAGTTGCTAGCACCTATATTCTATTTGTCCTTGTACATAACTCTTTCATTGAAGATCACATCTCTACTGCGGATCATCCTTTTATTTTCATCATCCCATAGGCGATAGCCAAACTCATCCTCACTATAATCGAGGAAAATGCACTTCTTTTATTTGGGATCAAGCTTATTCCTGCCATGATCACTAATGTGCACATATTCTACACAACTAAAAACCCTAAGATGTGAGAGTTTTACCTCTTTTCCGCTCCATACCTCTTCTGGTATTCTCTGCTTTAATGGTGCTAATGGACCTCGATTGATTAAGTAAGCTTCTGTATTAATTGCTTCTGCCTAGAATTGCTTTGGTAGGCCTGATTGAACACACAAGCTTCTAGCTCTTTCTGTCAACGTCCAGTTCATACGCTCAGCTACACCATTGTGTTGAGGCGTACCTGGCACGGCCCTCTCCATCTGATCCCATGCTCATAGTATAACTTCTTGAATCTGATGTCTTCGTACTCACCACCATTATTAGTTCTGAGCTTTTTGATATTCAATCCGGTCTCATTTTCTACCATGGCTTTCCACACCTTGAAAGCCTCGAATACGTCAGACTTATATTTCAGAAAGTATACCCATACCTTTCTAGAATGATCATCAATAAAAGTCACAAAGTATTTCTTTCCACCAATATATGAGACGGTAGTTGGACCCCAAACATCAGAGTGGAGAAGATCGAGTTTCTCCTTCTTTGGGGTTATCCTACTTGTCTGAAAGCTAACTCTCTTCTACTTTCCAAGTATACAGTCTTCGTACATGTCAATTTCTATTGACTGAAGACCTGATAGTTTTTCATTTAAGTGCATTAACTGCATTTCTTTCTCACTCATATGTCCTAGTCTTTGGTGCCATAGATTGGGACTTTCATTTACTGAAATTGCAATCAAATGAAATGCTCCAGCTGTTTTGTAAACAGTACCACTATTTTTACCGCGAGCAACTATCATTGCACCTTTAGAAATCTTCTAATGATCTCCATCGAAGATTGTTGTGTAGCCATCACTGGAAAACTGGCCTACTGAGATTAAGTTCTTCGTCAGGTCAGGAATGTGTCGGACATTCTTCAGCTCCCAAACAGACCCGTTCAACTTAATCTTCACTAAACCTTTTCCCATAATCTCACAAGATTGTCCATTACCAAGGTATAATTACCGAGGTTCCCGGGGACATAATTTTTGAAGAACGGTTTCTGTGAAGTTTCGTGAAAGGATGCTCTAGAGTTTAACACCCAAGACTCTTACTTTCTCTCCAAAGAACATATAAATGCATCACCTCCTCCCGAGGTTGAAGCAATGTTTGCCTCATCTTTCGCCTCCTAATTCTTCAATGCACTCCTGCACTGATTTCTGTAGTGTTCGGTCTTCCCGCAATTCCAACACTCGATAGTCTTCGAGCTGTTAGAAGTATGATGATTTTTAGACTTTGATTGTATCACTTTTGATTTGCCTCGTCCGCTTCCTCTGGTTGAACTTCTTCCTTTTGACTATGTATGCAATACTGAAGAGGTTGACAATTTATTTGACTCTTCCCGCCGGATCTCTTCATTGAGAACCAAATCACGAACATCATCAAATTTCAACTTGTTGCTTCTCGATGAGCTACTCACGGCTGTGGCTGTAGCATTCCAACTTTAATGCAGGGAAGACAAGAGTATCAAAGCCCGTACTTCTTCATCAAAGTCGATTCCAACTGAACTCAATTGGGTTGTAACAATGTTGAGTTTGTTCAGATGTTGCGCTGTTAACGCACCTTCTGTCATTCATAAGTTGAACAATCGCCTCATCAAGTGAACTTTGTTTGAGGCCGATGGATTTTCGTACATACTGGAAAGAGCCTTCATAAGATCAATCGTTGTATTTTCTTTTGCAATGTTGAAAGAAACATTACGGGATAACGTCAATCGAATGACTCCAAGAGCTTTTCTATTGAGAAGGTTCCAGGAACTATCGTCCATTGTCGTTGGTTTCATGCCCGTGAGAGATTCATGCATTCCCTTTTGATACAAATAATCTTCTATTTGCATCTTCCAAAAGCTGAAGTCCGCACTGTTGAACTTCTCAATTTTCACCTTTCCTTCGTCTGCTTCCATCGCTCCCACTCAAGTATGACTCATGTGGATCGCTTATGAAATGGAAAGAATCAACCGGCTCTGACACCACTTGTTAGGAAACTACGCAAAATTTCCCCATGGTCAGATTCGTAGAAAGCGGTATAAAATGTGAAATAATAACAATACAAGTTGATATAGCAACTGCATACTTTATTTATGAAAGATAAAATACACAATGAAAAGACTCTTAATGTTAGAATATTTATTGTTTATGCATTTTCCTTAATTTATAGCACGTAAAGCAAAACAACTTAGCACTCTGCATGCTTTTCTCCAAAGCATCAGTTTTATTTCTTATAATAACTTCTTCATTAATAACTGGTGGTGTTTAAGATTTTCATGACTTTTTAACATTTTTTAAATAAAATATTTAACCCAAATTTTCACTTTTTCCCTTCAAATTAAATTTTTTTAGGTCAAATGGATCATAATCATTTTCATTATCAACAAGCTTTGTTCAATTACATGCAAAATTATCAAAATCCTAATCCTCAAAATTCTCAATTTCCATCGGTGCCAACAAACCCTGCCATATTTTTCCGTCACCAAACAATCCAAATATGTATCATAGACCTCAAATGAATTTTAATAGTATGAATTTTTTTTGTCATGAACTGAAAACACCGATTGGGTTTATGTCTGGATGTCAAGTTCCACCATTTCTACTCAAATTGGTACTGAAAAAGAAGAAACAGTTGTCGTTAAAAAAATCTCAAGAGAAATTTACAAGGGATGAGGATATACTTCTTATTCAATCATGACTCAATGTTTCAAAGGATCCAGTTGTGGGAGTTGATCAAAAAGCTGAGAGTTTTTGGTTAAGAATCGTTGCCAATTATAACCAGTATCATGGACAATCGCGGGAAAAGTTAGGCGGGCAATTAAAATGTGTTGGCATCGAATAAATGGCCCGATAAAAAAAATTTATTGGGTGTTACAAACAAGCTGTTAATGGAAAGAAAAGTGGGACATCAAAGAATGATATCATGGCCGCTGCACATGCTTTTTTGCTCAGGATGAAGGTACAACATTCAATCTTGAGTACGTATGGCGATTGTTAAAAGATGAACCAAAATGGATGGGAGAATCGATTGAAAATTCTTTAAAAATAAAAAAGACTTCTGCTAGTGAGGCATCATCAGCTAACCCAGATACACCTTCAAGTTATGAGTTTAACTCATCATCACCAATGGAGCGTCCAATGGGACAAAAGACATCAAAAAGGAAGGCTAAGGCAAAGGAAATTCCAAATGCAACGCAAGATGCAAGGATTAAAAGAGCAGTAGCAATGGAAAGACTAGCTCAATATAAAGAGGACGAGCTAGAATTAAAGGCAATGCATATCATCATGAAAGACACTTCTGCTATGAATGATACTCAACGAGATCTTCATGAAAAATATTGTAATAAGATGAAAAAAACATAGAATGTAGTAAGTATCACTTATGTAAAATGGTCATTAGTATCACTTTAATTTATCAACACCTATGTAAAATGGTCATTAGTACCACTTTAAATTATCAACCCCTATGTAAAATGGTCATTAGTACCACTTTAAATTATAATAAAAATTATATTCTTCAAACTAGCCGTTATTCAAACTAGCTGTTATTCAAACTAGCCGTTATTCAAACTAGACGTTATAAAAACCATTATATATACTACAACTTATGTCATTGTTTTCTCATTCTCATCTTATTCTTCTCTTATACTTCTCTAATTCTTCTATCATTTCTCTCTCATTCTTTAGTCACTAAAATGGATCCAGACAATTCAGATGATTTTGACAAAGAATTTTGGGAGCTGGCTGAAGATGAATTTATGGACGACAGTGATGAAGAACAATCACTTGAGAATGAACATCAATCTGAAAGTTCTTATATGCCAAAGAGAAGAACAGTGGTAGATCGAAGTCGTGAAGAAGGGAACAATCGATTATATAATGACTATTTCTCAGAAAAATCCAATATACACAAATGTTTAATTTCGAAGAAGGTTCATAATGCATAGGCATATATTTCTTCTAATTGTAGATGCCCTTGGAAATCATGATAAATATTTCCAAATGAGAGTTGATGCAACTGGTAAAATAGGTCTTTCACCATTGCAGAAATGTACGTCTGTTATTCGTATGTTGGCGTATGGGTCTCCTGCTGACGTTGTAGACGAATATGTTCAAATAGTAAAAGCACTTCAATTGAGTGCTTAACAAGATTCGTTCGGGGCGTGAATGTTGTATTTTGGGCTGAGTATTTGAGAAAGCCTAATAACACTGATGTTGAACATCTTTTATAAATGGGAGAGTCACGTGGCTTTCCAGGTATGTTAGGTTCCATTGATTGTATGCATTGGGAATGGAAAATTGTCATGTTGCATGGAAAGGACAATTTTGTCGAGGTGATCATGGAAATCCCACAATCATGCTTGAAGCAGTGGCATCACAAGACTTATGGATTCGACATGCTTTTTTTGGTATTGCAGGTTCAAACAATGACATTAATGTGCTAAACCAATCCAACATGTTTAACGATATTTTGGAAGGACATGCTCCCAATGTGCAATATACAATCAATGAGACACCATATAATATGAGGTATTATTTAACCGATGGTATATATTCTGAGTGGGCTACATTTGTGAAGACCATTTCAATGCCACAAGGAGAGAAGAAAAAATTATTTGCTCAACATCAAGAATCAGCTAGAAAAGATCTGGAGAGGACATTTGGAGTGCTTCAATCTCGATTTGCAATTATACGTGGTCCAGCGCGTGTCTGGCACATGGACACCCTCAAACATACCATATATGCGTGCATCATATTGCACAACATGATTGTTGAAGATGAACAACATACATATGGAGGTAATTTTGATTATTCTTATGATAATGTGGATAACAAAACTCAACAGCTGAAATATTTAGCGGTCCTCATCCGAATCTTGCAACAAGACTACAAAGAATAGCAAATATTTGTGAAAAACAAGTTCATCGTCAACTTCAAGGAGATCTAGTCGAGTATATTTAAAAATATTTTGGACATGAAGATGATAAAATTTAAGTTTGATTAATTTATGTGATGTTATTTATTTTAATTGTTTTTTAATTATATATCATGTATTTGAAATAATTTTAATTATCATTTTAAATTATAAGTTTAATTTAAATTTTATTTATTTTATATCAATTTTAATTTAAATAATTTAAATTATCATTTTAAATAATATAAAATTTAATATGAATGAAATATTAATATATAAAATAAAATTATAGGACCTAATATAAATTTTTTAAAATTGTATTATTAAACTAAAATATTAATTGAGTTGTTTCAAGCTTATGTAATTTAATAAATCCTATAAAAAAAAAATCTAAAAATAGATTCACGGTTGTGAATCTATTTCCCAAGGCTCTTTACCTGAAACTCTTACTACTATTAAGAATGATTGATATACATTTCAATTTGATTTTAATTTGAGGGAGGATTGACCTCAACCACTTATGATATTGTTCTTAGTTAGTTAATTGAAGATTAGATTAATTAGAGTATTTATCTATTTATTTGTTAGTCTAAAATTCCTATATATTATTAGGATCACATCGTATAAATAATAAATTCATTATTTTTCATCTAATTTTATTGCAAATGTATTTATCGTAGTTCTGCTAAACATGTGTTGGATAACCCAACATTTCTTGGAGATCATATATGATTAAAACATATTGTCAATAACATTGTTAACTATTGTTAATGATATTGTCATCTTTATCCTCAACAATCAAATTAATAAATTCAAAGATAAAGTAAAACCTAATCAGTTGTTTCATTTATATATAAAATATCCTAAATAATATAAGAAGGTAAAATATGACATTTTTATAGTTTATTTCATTGTTACTCTTCTAAATATAATTTTTTTTATATAAGTACTAAGAACAGTTTATTATTTAACAAATTTTTATATAATATTACATGCATTTATTATCAATGTAAAAAAAGATATTCAAATTTAAATTGAAAAATAAAACTAGGAGAATATCATATTAGGTTTAGAAATCTTATCTGTGAAAAGAGAATAACACATCTTTGATCAAATATCATTAATATTGTGTAAAAATAATATGCGATTTTGACTGGAAAAAAGAGTTTAAACAACACCCTTTAACCAAGCTTATTTAAAAAAGCACTGCTAAAAAACAGAAGATCAGACATCGCTTTTGAAAATAAATTTAGATTCAAGTATCTATATTAGGCAGCGAATTATAGTATAAGTGCTGTTAAAAAATACGAAAAAAGAAATTAAATAGAACTTTTGAAAATAAACACGGGTTAAAGTATCTCTCATACCTCAAGTTTATTCTATATTTATATTTAATTTTCTTTTAAAAAGGTCGCATTAATTAATTTTTGTTTTTAGCGAGAGTAAAACATGAAAAGGGAATGTAGATTTAAAATGGACCATCAATATCTGATGGTTCATTAAGGTTTTAAAATAAAAGTCTATGTCAAGAGAGAGATTTTGTTTTTAAAAGAAGTATGAGCAAATCATTGCATTAAGGTCAATTCTGATTCTTTTCTTTTAAAATTAAAGAAATTTATTTTATTTATTAAAACCCAATAAGATTAAATAATGTGGCCCCGCCCGATCAATTTTTGTTGAGATTTATTTTGATTCTAAAATATAACATCGTTATCATCATTGTTGATATTATTATTATCTAGTTATTATTGATTAATCATTATCATTATCTCTTTATAATTAATTATTTTTGTAATTGTTGATTATTATTAATATTATTACACTTTTATTAATATTTCTACTATTAATTATGTTAATTTTGTTCTAATTAAAAATTAAAGATTTATTTGATTTCTGTTTTTATGTAAGAAAAATGTTAACAAAAAAGAGGGTTTCCAAAATCTCACCCAAATGTCACGAGCCCAGTTGAGTTAAAACATTCTGGTTTTGATTAAAACATTTTTGGGTCAGATAAAAAAGACCGGCCCATGTCAAAACCATTGCAAGGCCCAAAACTAGAGTACCGCAAACAAGTACTGTTCAGATCATGAACAAAACCAAATCATGTTGTTTCCTTATTCAAAAGACATTACGCAGAGCAAAATCAATACATAAACATAATTAAACACAAAAATCAAAATCTTATACATAATCAGTGTACAACTTATTACAATGCAAACATAATCGTTACAAACTATAACTTTCCAGAACAAAATCAAACTAATTACAGAAATGAATTAAAGTTGTTCTAACGTCACAGACCCATAATTTTATTTCCTTAAATCTAAATCTCTAAAAACACTATAAAAGGATAAAAAAAATTACAGACAAGGGATCAGTTACGAAAAACCATACAAAAGAAAGAGAGAAGGAAAATTGGAGAGAGAGAGAGAGAGAGAGAGAGAGAGAGAGAGAGAGAGAGAGAGAGAGAGAGAGAGAGAGAGAGAGAGAGAGAGAGAGAGATTCTGACGCCTTGCCACGTTCCCGTTTGAGATTTGGGTTTAGAAATCCGAAGCCCTAAATCTGTTCAGTCGTTGCCGCTCTACCGTGCCTCCGTCAAGCCAACACCATCACACCTACAACACGAAAGGAGAGGGAGATCAGAAGTGAACAGAGGAGTAACGAAGCAGAGAAAAGAATCCACGACGATAGAGGTGACAAAATACTTAGCTATTGTGATTTTGATTTTGACTGCTGAGAAATTTGGGTATTTGTGATAGTTTTGGATGGATCTGGGCTTTAGGGGGGAGGCGTCACCGCTAGAGGGTTTTGGTTCTGTTTGTTTTGCTTAGGGTTTATGTTGAGAAGAGAAAAAAGAGAGAGACGAGGCTGAGAGAGAAAGAAGAATAATGAAATAAAATGATCTTGTTTTGTAAATTGAAATTATATTATGCTCAATTATCCAGTACATGCACACTGTTAACCGTTATCATGCACCATCACCTATAGCCACACGATTAACATCCAACGGCCCATAAAGCGCTTGCCTACTGTACCACCCTATGCTTGTCCACATGGTGCCCACACATACTCCTCCCAAGCCATCATGGGCCTAGCCCATTAGTTATCTTCACCCCCTTTTTTTGTCTTCATCCTGCTAGCCGCGCAAGAAAAAAAATACTCCTTAGCTTATTGGGTCAAGTCCAAAATCTGCACCCCTCTTATTTTACCATCTTAACGTTACTCACACCCCCTACGTTTTTTTAAAACTTAATTCATTTTATCTTTTTTATTCTTTTTTTATATATTTTATAATTCAATATACATTTAATATTTTAATATTTTTATTACTATTATTATTATTAAATCATATATTATTTTACAATTCATAAAAAATATTTTTATTATTATTATTATTTATCACACAAATTTTTATTTTTTTTAAAACTCATTCAAATTAATTTTGTTTATTGCATTAAATTCAATTTTTTATCATACATTTAAATAGAACATTTTCAATAATTAATATATTAAAAAATATTCAACCAATTACAATTCATTTTCAAATATCAAATTAATTCAATAAACAACTTTCAAAAAGGATCGTGAATTCATTCGAGTCGACTGCATGTTTAGTCTAACAATCTCCGCTATTCACGACACCTAGACTAAACATGCGGAAAGTGCGAATATCTTCACAATCCATAAAAAAATAAAAACCAACTGTGAACTACGAATTAGGACTCTAATTCCTCCTAAGAGGATACGTAGGAATACGACTAAAAATTGTGACGAGTTCCCCTAATAAAACTTAAAACCCAATTTCTTAAAACGCGCTTCTAAACCTAGTATCCTTGTGAACAAGGCAGATAAGGGGTGCCTAACACCTGCCCCTCGTCTAAAACCGAGTCCAAAAACCTAGAATCTCTAACTTTAAGGGTTATTCCTTTATACTCCATTCCTTTAGGATAAAAATTAAGGGTGACGACTCTGTATTTAAAACCAGTTGCAATAATATCCACATTAAATAAGACTTTATTTCTACAACCTTTTCAGTATGTTAAGAAAAGTAAAATTTTAAAATATAGGGCTTTTGTTTGCATTTATTTTTAATGTCGTAACTTATTTTGTAAGTACAATTTTGTCATTAGATATTTTGCATGATGTCAAAATTGAGAAAAATTAACATTTTGTATATTGAACAATATTTCTATGTCTTATAGCACTTCTTTTTATTAGAGGTCTTAGGAACCATTAAATAATATTTTGAAATTGATTCAAATCATGAAAAATAAGTTTCTGCATAAATTTTTATTGCCTGTGTTGACACATACGATTTTCAGGTCGACACATGCAACTCAATTTTGAAGCCTGTAGCTTTTAGAAGGCTCAGATCGACACACACATTGCATAGGTCGACACATACTGAAGCATTTCTAAAATTGCAGAAATTCTTATTTTATGGGTCGACTCATACGAATTTCAGGTCGACACATTTACTGTTGTTTTAAAGCCTGTAGCTTCTAACTTGCTTCCGTATACAGAAACCTTCTTTCAGATCGACACATACAAGTTAAACTTAACGTATGTATCGACAAATACAATTTATAGGTCGACACATACTGATTCTTTTAGTCAATATTTTAAATCTTTTTAATTCCGAAAAAATCATTTTTGCCATAAATTTCTAAAACTATAAATACATCATTCATGCATCATTACAATTTGATGATACCATAAAATTAGCCTACATTTTCTCTTCATCTTCAACCTCCAATATATGCATACACACTAACATTTCATTGTAACGATCTTTTGTTGGGGTGCCATTTAGATGAGGTTTGATAACGTTCGATTAGATTCTTGTGTAGCCGAGAATATTTGATTGAGATTCGTAAGAGTCTTCATCAGGAAAAATCGCGAGTTTGTCCTCCAAGACCATTGATTGATTTGGGGATTTTCATGCAAGGCATTTAAAAGGTGATTGCGGTCAAGTGAAGTATTTTGGAGATAACCAACTCAAGGGATCCTTTGGAGATAAATAACACAAAGGAAGTAGCGAGAGAAAGGCTGATCATAATTGAAGCCTCGTGCTACAATAGGTACAATTGATTGTTCATGAGCGAAAGCTTTGGAGATAAAGAACGCAAAGGAGTAGAAATATCGACAACTCAATTGGGATCTATTGTGTCTTGGTCTTTCTCAAGATCAAAGGAGGAGAAAGAGTTGAATCAACAACAAGCATTAGGGTTTATGGAGTTGCTCTTGAACACTTCTCCTTGATCAACTTTTTGGATAGTAAGAATTATCCTAATTCCATTGGAATTAGGCGCAGACGTACCCACACGCGAGGGAGAAAGTGGGGAACTGTGAAGACAAATCCTCGTGTCTCTTTTCTTATAACTTTTCCTTGCTTTAAGTTTCATCAATCAATTTTTCTAATAACACTGCTTATCAATTGATTCGTAAGAATTTTTTAGGACTATTTTTGATTTCAATCAAGTGTTGATATTTCTTATAATCAATTTTGATTTTAAGTGCTTTTTATATCAACACAACTTAAAGGAAAATTCTGAGAACTCAATTTCACACTAAGTGTTTGACAAATTATTTTTCTAGCTCTTTTGATTAATTTCCATTGGAAATAATATTACTAGTAACTTGATAAAAATGTTAAATAAGTTGTAAATTGATTAAAGCTATTAATTCCAATTATCATTTTCATTCCATATTGATTTTGTTACATTTTCATATCCGAGGTTCTAATAATGGTTTGTATAAGACGACTTATTTTCAAAAACACTTCCCCTCAAACTCTTTGATAAACAAACTTTCAAAACCAGAATTTTCTGGATTTTTAAATTGGGCATCTATTTGCCCCCCCTCTAGATACGTTGTCATCGTCTAACAAGTGGCATCAAGAGCATGGTTTATTCCAACTTCAAAAATCATTAGAAAATGGCGTATGAACCTAAAGGAGATTATAAAAGAGCTCCAATTTTTACATGATAAAATTATAGTTATTGGAAAACTTGTATGCAAATTCGTATCAACTCATATGATAAATGTGTGTGGGAAGCCATTCAAAATGGTCAAACACTGGTGACATATGTTGTTGATAGTGCTACCGTACCAAAGCTGACAAACTTATGGGATGCGGAAGATAATAAGAAGTGGTCACACGATTGGAAAGTGAAAAATATTATCATATCCGCTTTTGGTATTAATGAGTTTATCACATCTCCCATTTCCAAAAAGCTAAAGTTATATGGGATACTCTAAAAGTTACCTATGAGGGAACTAATGAGGTTAAATAAGATAGGATTAATACACTTAATCAAGAGTTTGAACTCTTTCACATGAAGCATGGTGAAACCATTGCTCAAATGCAAAAGCGCTTCTCGAATTTTATTAATCGTTTAAACTTTCTAGATAATCCTATTTCCAATGCTATTTCTACTAACAAAGTTTTGAGATTTCTTACTAAGAATTGGCAACCAAAGGTCATAACGTTCAAGGAAGCTAATAATCTTGCATCACTTGGTCTCATTGTTTTGTTTGGAAAGTTATAGGAACACGAGCAAAAACTCAATTGCTTGGAAAAACCCAATAAGGAGGAAGTATTGAAGTCTAAAGCTCTTAAGGCTTCAAGTTCAAAGTCCTTAAAGGATGAGCACACTAATGATAGTGATACTAGTGATGAAGAAGATTCATATGGTGAACAAATGAGATTATTTGTGAGGAGATACAGTCGATATATTCGGAAGAATGGTGTCAAACACTCTGTTAGTTCCATGGTTTTTTTGTTGGCATAATTTTGCTAAAACATGGTTCTACACTGATGTTGATCAAGATGGTGCGTCGTTTTTATCAATTGTCATAAAGGTTTTGCTGTTGTGAATTTTTCAGCCAGATGTTGAAACAGATGTCATGACATCTTGGTCTGGTACAATAGGGGTTGCTATTTTAAATCTTGGAAGATTTGATTTGATTATGTGATATTTCTTTTAGATATATCTCAGTTTATTTTGCATGTCAATAAGATTTAATCTGGAACATGTTTTAAGTCTCCAGTTGTACATTGGTTACTACATTGGTCCTTGAGACAATTTAGGAAACTATGTATTGGTTGTTCCAAGATTTAAGGAGATTTGATACACAATAGTGTTGGCTGAAGATTTTGATAGTATTATTAGAAGCAAAACAAATTGGACGTTTCGATCGAAATGAAACAAAGCGTCATGTTTCGAAATAGCAGAAGCAGTGTTTCGAATGAGCATATCAAAGCTTGGAGCTTCGAGTGGTAATTATGAGAATATATCCAAAGAAGTCTCGAAATGACAACAAGGCTGTATCTAAGGAATGCGTTCGAAGCGAAGAAGTGCCAAAACATTTGAAATTCAAATGCAAGCGGGATGTTCGAAATTTGAAATATATGCGCTGGAGCATTCGAAGACACGTGGAAGCAAGAGAGAGGCATTGCTCTGCATGTTCTGAACGTGGCAGAATCTTATAGCAAGACCGTTATGGTCGAAGTAGTATAAATAGAAGTCTTAGCATTAGGATTTCGTGTGTCATATCTATTGTACAAAAATACTCAGTAAACATTCAAATTACCACATGGCTAGGGAAACGAATGCAAGAGCAATGTACGTATGATAACACCACATATTTATGATTTAATGAAAACCCTTTATCATTTCCAGTACTTTCCTTTATCTTTTTGTCAAATACCATTTACAAGTTTTTGCATTTAAAGTACTTTCATTCGAAATCTTTTACTGATGCCTTACATCTAAACATTTTCTTTCCATTTCAAATACTTTACATTTCAGAAACTGTTATACATTTCATGCTTTTATCTTCAAGTTTTATCCTTCGAACACCTTTTTCATTTAAAAGTCATTTTACAGTTTTCTTGCATTAAACGCTTTCTTCATATTTCGAATCTTTTACATTCCAGAGCATCTTTTACATTAACTGTTTTTATAATTCGAAGTCATTTACTTGTCTTTTATGCAGTTTTACATGTCTTTACAATTAACCTTTATTCATGCAATTTAGTTTCGTGCACATATATTTTGATTACACCTTTAGATCTTTAAGAGAAAATCGAAATAAGTTAAACACCTACACAATATTCTAAATACCAACCATGAATACCTGTTCGATCATGAGAGTTACCCTAATAACCAACACGTCCTAGGATCAATCTAGTCGATCCTGCGAGTTACCAGACGAATTGAATAACATTCAATAAGTTTATTCGATAGTTTGGAAGACTAGCGGTTGTTTACCAGAAATCACTGTAAACAAATTGGCACACCCGGTGGGACCAATCGTTGGACATTACGGAATTTAGAACAGAAATAAAGATTGTTGAGACGTAACCATTATAAAAGACCCTCTAAGTGATAAGTTTGCTGTTTTATGAACCTAAGAAGTGGTAAAATAACCAACAACAACCAACCCTTATCCAGAAGAAAACGTTTGAACAAGATGTCTAATTCTGACAATCAACAAGGGGAACAAAATGCCCCACATACAACAGGCACTAATGTGTCCGCTTCGATGGGAACGTCTAATGTGATCCCTTCGAATGCACAACCTGTTGCATCTTCTACCAGTAATGTAGCCACTAATGGACTAAGTGGCATATCAACTAATAGTTCGATCTTAGGAAATACTGGAACCATTGGTTATCCTGGGGGATTTGTTCCACCATCAGGGACACAAACCCATTTCGCCACTCCACTAACTAGACCACCCGATTTCGATGGTAATAGAACCAGAAACTCCTCTTATGGAATGCCAACATCTTTTATGGCAGGTTTACACAATTCCACATCGAATTCATCACCACAATTAGGGTCTGGGTCTGGGGCGAATCAGTTTATGACAAATAACCAAGGGTCAGTGGGTTATAGCACAATGCCTATTTTAACCACAGAAAACCAGTTGGCTTTTAGGCAATTGATGGATGACAGTAACCATAATATGATAGGGGTGTTAGCACAAACTATGCAGGAAATATTTGCCCCAATAGTACAAAATGTGACTGTGACAAACAGAGAAAACACTGATAACATGAGTCGAATAACAGATTTCTTTGCTCCCCCAGAGAGGCGTAGGCAGAATCAGGCGGGAGTTCGAGCAAACATACCTATTATGGAACAAGTTGCTAACGACCCAACCTATAGACCACCTAGAGAAGAAGTTAACTTGGGGGCAAGGGCACAAAGGCTAGAAGCCCCAATAATCCCAGGCCCACAAAGAGAAATTATGGAACCAGGGGCAAGGGTCGAAAGGCTGGAAGTCCCAGAGTTTCGAGAAGAACAACCTAGGGGGGTCGTCATGGTGGGTCGAAATCAAGATGCTGATGCAGTCGTTCATAGAATTCGGAACGATAACATCTTGGCAGAAAACAATTTAACCACCATGATAGAGAGAGTCATGGCCCAGAATGGCCTCAACACAGGAATTAGAAGGCCAAATTATGCTTCTCCTATATTAGATTGCATAATTCATACTGATTTACCAAGGGGGTATAAAGTCCCTAAGTTTACAAAGTTCGCTGGGGATACCAACGAGTCAACAGTCGAACATATAGCCAGATATCTAACCGAAGCTGGAGATATAGCCAATAATGAAGACCTCAGGATCAAATACTTCCCAAGTTCCCTGACTAAAAACGCCTTCACATGGTTCACCGCTTTGCCTCCTGGGTCTATTGATACTTGGGCTCTTTTGGAGAGATTATTCCATGAACAGTTTTACATGGGACAGTCGAAAATAAGCTTGAAGGAATTAGCCAGTGTCAAGAGAAAGTTCACTGAACCCATAGATGAGTATCTGAATAGATTTAGGCTTTTGAAATCCAGATGTTACACAGTAGTGCCTGAACATGAGCTAGTCGAAATGGCCGTTGGTGGCTTGGATTACTCTATTCGAAAGAAACTAGACACTCAATACCTGAGGGACATGGCTCAGTTAGCCGACAGGGTTTGACAGGTCGAAAGGCTAAAAGCCAAAAAGGCCAGAGTCTTCAAAAATAACAAGAAGGAAAGGATCTCCTACGTTGGAACTGAGGAAGCAGAAGATTATCCTGAATTCGAATTCGAAGAGGTCGAAATCGACCTCGCTGAATTAAAACAGGCACCACCTTACTCCTGCAAGTTATTAGTCCCCACAAAAGGGAAAGAGATTGTTGAAAATGAGAAAAGTGACAAATTCCCAAAGAAGGTTTATACCTTCAATGTCACTAAATGTGACGAGATTTTTGATTTACTTGTCAAAGATGGCCAACTCATTGTGCCATCAAATGTAAAAATACCTCCTTTAGATCAAAGAAAGAAGAGAGGATTTTGCAAATATCATAGTTTCCTAGGCCACAAAACCTCACAGTGTTTTCTTTTCAGGGACCTAATTCAGAATGCAATCAAAGATGGCAGACTGAAGTTTGCTGATAAAGCAAAGATGAAAGTGGACGAAGATCCCTTGGACGTCGCAGACACCAACTACTCCGAGCCTGCATGCATTGGAGAGATTAACATGGTGGAAGCTGACCAAAGTGATGTCCCAACAGGAGAGAAAGGTATTGAAAGCGAAAGCTGGGTGATGGTCGAAGTCGATAAGGAGGTCACTGAAGACGTCCAGAAGCTACCAGAGACTTCGATTGAAGCAACACCTTTAGTTGTTGCAAAAGAAATCCAGGCTGCTGAAGGCCAGGAAAATCAAAACCAAGAGCTAACACAGGTCACTGAAGGCCTGAGGCTGGAATTGGAGAAAGTCCAAATCACGAAGCCAACTTCCCATCAGAAGGAAACATGGGACACTCTAGGGGAACCCAGTGGAAAATTTGACTATTTGGTCAAATATTCTGCCCCAGAGAGTTCGAAGGTCCATATTGAAGATATAAAACCCACAGGATGGGGAGATGATGAAGCTGAAGGGGAGGATGTTGAGGTAAACATGGTGGACATGGAAAGACCTCACTCTGAGATGGAGGAGGTAGAAAGATACTTGGAAAAAGAGAAGTATAAAATGGAGGATAATCATGCTAGAGATGCTAGTCTCAAGGATGACCTCATGACGTGCCACAAGGGAGATACATGAATGATATTGTGCCCTAGGTGCAGCATCCTCTGCAATCAGAGAATCGTTGCGAACTTCGAAAGGGTACAGAAGGCTCGAACTGGCAACAATTGGCGCCAGGATAACCAACTATTCAGGTGTTATCCTAAGGCTGGAGAAAGTTTGCTGGAATTTGTGTTTCGCTGCTACAAAGGGGCAACCAAGTGCTTGATATGCCCAAGGTGTTCAGCTGTGTATGATCAAAGCATGGCCAGAGCCTTCGAAACGATTCCCTTTGCCCCTTGTTGGAACCATCAAGAAACCGTGCAGATGGGCCCATGTTTCGATAGCAAATACAAACAACGAAGGCCCGATAGTCCTCATCCCAGGGGTGCTCGAAGAGTGACGTTCAAACTCCCTGCTGAAGTGCCAACCGACAGATGGCTGCAAGTCAGAAATGACAAAGGCAAAGACATATGGAGAAACACCGAACGAAATGCACGCCATGCTACGACATACAGAAGGCAATTCAACGTAGCAAAGAGGGAAGAGGTAAGATTAGAGAACTACAAAGGAAGGAACCCCATGTCGAGATCCCAGTGGCGCAGGCAACAGGGGATTCGAAAGGCTGAGAGGGAAGCTGTGGCAAATAAAGGGGTCACTTCAACAAAGAACCAAGGTGAAGCTAGCACCAACAAACCCTCACCAAAAAATCAAACTGAAGACAAACCTCCAGTTAATAGGAGGCTTTTTTCTGAAGTACAACTAGATGAACCAAAGGAATACACTCCAGGCCCAGAAGAAGACGAAGATATGATAACAGATAACTTCGAATCGGAGGGGGAGTCTTCATTTAACCTAAACTGCAACGTGGTATCTGTGCTTCCTTGTGAATTTGGACAGGAAACCAAAATTGATGAATATGAGGAAGAAGATACCATAGACTTGATGAAGCATATGCCTGTGTGCTACTATGTGATGGACAATGGGGCTGTTGAGGAGAAAAATGCATTCTTCGAACGTCCAGAACCAGCTATGAAGAACCATCTTAAGCCACTATTTATTCGGGCAAAAGTTGGTGCCCATGGCGTGAATAAGGTTCTAGTGGATGGGGGTGCTGCAGTCAATTTGATACCCCACTTCATGCTGAAAAGGTTAGAAATACGCGAATGGGACATCAAGCCCCACAATATGGTTCTATCCAATTATGAAGGAAAAGTGGGAAAAACACTGGGAGTGGTTCAGTTGGATTTGACAATAGGCTCAAGCTGTAGGCCCACCATGTTTATGGTGATCGAAGCCAAGGCCAACTACAACTTATTGCTGGGAAGGGAGTGGATCCATGACGTAGGGGCAGTACCTTCGTCAATGCATCAGCGATTAGTTCTATGGAGAGAAGATGGGATCGTGGAAAACATCGAAGCAGACCAGAGTTACTTCATGTCAACAGTCAATTTAGTTGACAAGAGGGATTATGACAAACATATGGCAAAGATTGCTCCGTGTGTTCCAAATGATGAGATCAACGAAACCAGAAACGCCCACTACTACATGACCCTTTGCCATGATGGCCTATACTGGGATAGAAGAATAATCAGCAAAGACGAGGGAGTCGAAAGTACTATACAAAGACGGCCAGCAGGTTGGGACTTCGACAACCTTATCCATGATTGAGTCCACCTTTTTTGAAAGGATTTCGGCCTATATTGCTGAGAACGAATCAAAGGCGGCCTTAGAGGCTGAAATAAATAAATTAGCTGTAAAGATGAACGAAATAAGCGGGGATGGCTCGAAATGCTCACCCTTTAAAGAACTTGAGATAGATCAAAGGCTGGACGCCATCTATGACAAAGAACCCTTAGGCTTCGAAAGGGACCCCATAGACTCAGGTGCCAAAATGTTGGCGCAGGATCCACTCGAAGAAGTCAACTTACGGGATGAAAACACGAAAAGAATAACCTACATAAGTGCAAAACTTAGCCCAGGCCTCAAGCAGGAAGTAATCGAAGTCCTCAGGAAAAACAAAGATTGCTTCGCATGGGATTATGACGAAATGCCTGGTTTAAAGAGGGAGTTAGTCGAACACAGACTGCCAATCAAAGATGGCAAGAAGCCCATCAAACAAACTCCCAGAAGATTCGCACCAACGGTTCTCACAAAGATTAAAGCTGAGATCGAAAGGTTGCTGCGTTGCAAATTCATCAGAACCACAAGGTACGTCGAATGGTTAGCAAATATAGTACCTGTTATTAAGAAAAATGGTTCTTTAAGAATTTGCATAGATTTTAGGGATTTAAACACTGCAACCCCTAAGGATGAGTACTCTATGCATGTGGCAGAAATGCTAGTAGACTCTGCTGCAGGGTTCGAATACTTGAGTATGTTAGATGGATACTCTGGGTATAATCAGATTTTTATTGCTGAAGAAGATGTTGCCAAGACAACATTTCGTTGCCCAGGAGCCTTAAGCACCTACGAATGGGTGGTGATGCTTTTTGGTTTAAAGAACGCTGGGGAAACTTATCAAAGGGCAATGAATTCGATTTTTCATGATTTCATTGAAACCTTTATGCAGGTGTATATTGATGATATAATCATCAAATCTATATCTGCAGAAACACATTTGCATCATTTGAGCCAATCATTTGAACGAATGAGAAAACATGGCTTAAAGATGAATCCCCTTAAATGTGCATTTTTTGTGCAGGCTGGAGATTTCCTTGGTTTTGTGGTTCACAAGAAAGGGATTGAGATCAACCAGAACAAAACCAAAGCCATAATGAAGACGAAAGCACCTACGTTAAAAAGGGAGCTGCAATCTCTGCTAGGGAAGATTAACTTCCTCATAAGGTTCATTTCGAATCTGAGTGGAAGAACCCAAGCTTTCTCTCTGTTGCTTCGTCTAAAGCAAGGCCAAGCCTTCGAATGGAACGAAGCCCATCAGGAGGCATTTGACAGGATAAAAAGATACCTCTCTCAGCCTCCTATCTTGTCTCCACCTTCATGGGGGAAGCCCATGAGATTGTACATATCTGCCTCTGAAGTTAGTATAGGTAGTATGTTAGCACAAGAAGATAGCAATGGTATCGAAAGAGCCATATACTATTTAAGTAGAGTACTAAATGACGCAGAGACCAGATATAGCAATTTAGAAAAGCTATGTCTCTGTTTGTATTTCTCTTGTATGAAACTCAAGTATTATATAAAGCCTGTTGATGTTTATGTTTCATCTTATTTCGGTGTCATTAAACACATGCTTTCAAAACCAATAATGCATAGCAGAGTTGGTAAATGGGCTTTAGCCTTAACAGAATATTCTTTGACTTTCATGCCTTTAAAAGCTGTGAAAGGCCAAGTGATTTCTGATTTTATTGTGGACCATTCATTGGTTGAGCAGACTGTCATGAGTTACGTCGAAATGCAACCATGGAAATTATACTTTGATGGTTCAACCCACAGGAATGGAAGTGGTGTCGGAGTCCTTCTAATTTCTCCTGAAGGAATTCCAACAAAATTCAAGTATAAATTAGATGGTCCTCGTTGCTTGAACAACGAAGCTGAGTATGAAGCGCTCATTGTTGGACTTGAAGCTTTGTTGGAATTGGGGGAAACTAGAGTCGAAATTAAAGGAGACTCAGAATTAGTGGTCAAGCAAATAACAAAGGAGTATAAATGCATAAAGGAAAACTTGATGATATACTTCGTCATAGTCAACAGGCTACTTAGGAAATTTGAATACATGGATATTCAACATATACCAAGAGTAGAGAACCAAGAAGCAAATGACTTAGCACAGTTGGCTTCGGGTTATAAAGTTTCTGTCAGGAACTTTGAGGATTTAGTTGAATTAAGGGGTAGAGTTATGGCTACTAGATTCACACCATCAGATCTAGAAAGTATGAAATTGGGATATGCTGAGAAACAGGGATTTAAAATATTAGCCATAAACACTTTATCAGATGCAGATTGGCGAAGTCCACTGGTGAGTTATTTAACAAACCCAACTTTGAATGTGGATAGAAAGACAAAATACAGAGCATTATCATATCTCCTCATGGGGAACGAATTGTTCAAAAAGACCCAAGAGGGCGTGTTATTGAAGTGCCTAGGAGAACGCGAGGCATATTTGGCATTGTCAGAAGTCCACAATGGGACATGTGGGGCACATCAAGCAGGTCATAAAATGAAATGGCTGTTGTTTCGATATGGCATGTATTGGCCTAGCATGCTCAAAGATTGTATAGACTTTGCTAAAGGATGTGAGGAATATCAGAAACATGCAGGGATTCAACATGCCCCTGCAAGTGAGTTGCATTCAATCATCAAACCATGGCCATTTAGAGGATGGGCATTGGATTTGATAGGAGAAATAAATCCTGCTTCGTCTAAAGGACATAAATATATCTTGGTGGGAATAGATTATTTTACCAAGTGGGTCGAAGCTATACCATTAATAGTTGCTGATCAAGAGGCTATTATTGAGTTTATACAGAAGCACATTATCTATAGGTTCGGATTGCCAGAGAGCATAACCACAGATCAAGGCTCTGTGTTTACTGGTAGAAAGATGCAAGAATTTGCCCAAGAAATGGGGTTTAGATTGCTAACATCAACGCCATATTATGCTCAAGCAAATGGTCAAGTCGAAGCAGCCAATAAAGTGATAATAGGGTTAATCAAGAAACATATTGGTAAAAAACCAAGGAACTGGCACAAAACTTTGGACCAAATACTATGGGCCTGTAGAACATCTCCTAAGGAAGCTACTAACACTACGCCTTTCCAACTCACATTTGGTCATGATGCAGTGCTGCCAGTAGAAATTCATCTGCAATCAGTTCGAATTCAAAGACAAAACGAAATCCCAGCTGCATTATATTGGGAGATGATGATGAATGAATTAGTTGAGTTGGACGAAGTTAGATTACATGCATTGGAAATCTTGATGAGACAAAAAGAAAGAGTGGCCAGGACATATAACAAGAGGGTGAAAAGAAAAGCATTCATTATTAATGACTTAGTCTGGAAAGTCATATTGCCCATGGACAAGAAAAATAAAACACTAGGTAAATGGTCACCTCATTGGGAAGGACCTTTTCGAATATTAAAAGTATTCTCAAACAACGCATATGAAATCGAAGAGCTGATGGATGATAAGCGTATCCTAAAGGTGAATGGGAAATATTTAAAGAAATATAAGCCACGCCTGCAGGAGATTCGAATAGTAACAACGTAACCAAAATATTATAAAAATGCCAAAATGGCAAGATGAGATGCCAAAATGGCGTTGTTCGAATATTACATATAAAAAACCAAATTGTAATCAAATAAATGCTGAAATTTAGAAATAAGAATTATTTTTTAATCTGTTGAAAGTGCTTCGAAAATATTCAAGTCTCTGTTGAGCAAAGCGTATGGCTCCTTCCAAGGTTGCCACTTCTCCCTTGAGTTGTTCTGCAGTTTCCATTTCTGCAAGCCCCTGGTTGAGAAGCTCTTCGAATTGGTTACCAGCAGTATTGGTTTCGAAGGCTATTTGTTGTTCTTTAGCCTCTTTAACCTTCTGTTGAAGCTCATGAATTTGCCTTTCCCAGAGAAGGATGGACTCAGCTCGAGCCTCATAATCAGTTTTTGCTTGCTTTAGATGCATAGCTTGATCCTCAGCTTCTTGAGAGAGTTTCGAAGCTTGTTCATAAGCGGCATCCATTGCAATACGTTTTCTTGAACCTTTTTGGCAGCAGATTCATCTTGGAGAAGGTAACCAGTTACGTTGTCCAGCAAAGTTTGAAGATCGAACAAGATAGTACTAACTGGCAAGGAGCAGGTAGCAAGGTTGACTTTTGTAAGCAACTCCTTCATAGTGTAGCAAGCAGTGCTATCCTGTTTGAGCACTTCGAATATATCCACATTAAGAATTGTTTTCCTGATCCTGTTAAGAAGTACAATTCTTTCATCTGTGGGAAGAGGATAGCTAGTCGAACTTGTGCCGGCCCTAGCAAGTGGAATGTCCCTTTGAGCCAGCTTCGCCTTCATATACCCAATAGGGTCATTTCGTCTCAGGAGTGCAAG
The DNA here is from genome assembly GCA_948472305.1 of Vicia faba. Lineage (NCBI taxonomy): Eukaryota > Viridiplantae > Streptophyta > Magnoliopsida > Fabales > Fabaceae > Vicia > Vicia faba. The sequence goes on from OX451741.1 coordinate 1,396,563,764, forward strand.
CTCCTCGTCAGTCATTCGAGACAAAGACAGTTGAGGGAGTTCCACACGTAGGGGAGTCACGTCCACTTCGACTTCCATGGGTTGATTGGTTGTGTCACCATCCCCTTCATTCGTTTCGTGCTCATTATCTTCTTCATCATCATCCAAGTCCACCACTTCGATGTCTTCTTTTTTGCTGCTATTTGCATTGGACTCTGTCCCAGCAGTCGAACCATCATTGGCATTCCCCTCCTCAGACTCTTCTTCTGCAGATTTTTCGTTTCTTTGACCAGAATCAGCTTTCTCTCCTTCAGCGTGAGTGTCCTTTGGGTCCTCTTGAAGGGTTTCGAGAGGGGACTTTTGGAGAGAAGTTCTTTGCAAAGCCTCTGCAGATTCAGGGAGTGTTGCTTCATTGGGTTCTTTTAAAGGAGGAGAAGTACTCTGATCATCCTGCTGCTCAAAAGCCCTAGCCAGAACCGCCATATTGGAGGAACCTTTGTTCTGTACAAGGTTGCTGGAGTCTCCTTGAGGAGAGGAGTTGAGTGGAGCAGCAGCTTTTGATGGTGAGGTCGAAGTAGTAGAAGCTGGATTTAAGATATTCTGCAAGGAGCGAAAAAATATTAAAAGCATGCACCAAGGTAATGAGAAATTATTATTTTCAAAAAGATTTGAAGTTCAATTTACCTGTGGACTCTCGGAAGAGAGGTTGCTAGCTATGCGTTCCAACATTACGTTGGAGGTCGAAGATGGAATTTTGGATTTGGGTGAGGGAGCAGCATCCCTGGAATCGAGTCCAGAGACACTAGTTGGTACAACGCTCTTTGAAACATCCTTCTTCTGCTTCTTCTTCGAAGCAGTTGGTAAGTTTCCTCCAGCCTTGGGGTCCTCCCCAGTGGTGTTTGATTTTCGCTTCTTTGGAGTAGTAGGCGGAAGTTTGTTGGTCTGAAAAGATTTAAACAAAGAGTTAGATGCAAATCATTGAAATGTTAGTGAATTCGAAACATCAAGGCTAAGTGATTACTTGTGGAGATGGAACACTGGTTATTGTTGGTATTGTTGGTGTTGTTGTTGTTGTTGCAGCAATGGTTGTTTCAGATGGAGTTACATTGTCGGTGGTTTCGATAGAGGCGCTCCCTTCTTTCGACTTCGAAGCAGTAGTCTTTATCCTGATGGCTGAAAATCGAAACAATTAAGGCAAAGTTAAAGATATAGAAAATGAGAAACGTTTGGGATTTTCCCAAGCATTCGCACCTGTGCCTTGATCAGATTTAATCGACATGGCAGAAAGGTCGTAACGAAGTTGTCCTGGGAAATCGTGGAGCCAGTGTCGAGCCCATGTCACAGTCTCAAATGGCTTTGGTTTCTTTTGAAGATGTTTGAACATCTCTTTGCAAGTGAACCACCAAGGGTATGGGGGAAACCAAGCCAGAGCCAGTTCTGAGGTAGGTAATCTAGGAAATTTAGGTGGATGCATTTCGAATGCCAACCTATACATATCCTCAGGTGACAACCCTGAAGGAAGTTTTAACTTAGAAACTTTTTCTTTGAATTTTTCCTTCAAGGTCTCAGCCGCTTGATGCATAGTGGATTCCAAGTGTGTGGGATCGTAAGTAGTTTCGAAATAATTTTGAAAAGCTTTAATCTCTTTGGCATGAGTAAACATACCTTTCTTGGATGGTACCTGCACATCGAAGGCATCAGTTAGTTTCTGCTGAATTGTAAGAGTATCGAACATATAAGTCTGATAAAACTTTGTCCACCATTCCAGAAACCCCTTTGCTGTAAGATGGGTAGGTTCGAAAGTTATTAGCTCAAACTGGGCAAAGCCTTGGTATTGTTCTTGCTGTAATTTGGCTTCCCGTGCCTTGAAGGTTCGCCCAGAGGTAATGGCACTCTCAGTTTGAAATAAGGGTTCAGGAATTAGTTGGCATAAGCTAAACTGTCTCGAAACAAAATTTGGCTGGTAAGCGAAAAGGAAAATCTGATTCTTGGCAGGAGTTATTCTTGAAGAGATTAGTCTGGGTAGCAAGAAGGCTCTCCATACATCCTGAATCTCCTTGCTTTTGACAGCTTCTGAGAGAGCCATGGTGAACCATGAAGGTCCATGAGCCCTCGAAGCAAAAGGCGCCATGGTCTCTTCGAACTTATGTCTCTTGGAGAATATCATGATGTATTTTGAGAATAGGACTTTGAAGTCATCCTTATCATCGTTGGGGGTTAGTCTTCACAGCCTAGTGCCTTCAACGATTCTATCAGTTATTTCAGGGTCTTGTTCATCAATGGTGTTGGCAGTTGACAATGAAGGTTCGAACATGGCATTTAGCCATAGCTGAAGTAACCAAAAAGGGCCAGCTAACAGGATATTCTTGGAGGTATGAGATTTCAGGCTCGAAACAGCTGACCTTAGGCTTTCATAAAGATCAACTAGTAGCAATTCACTTAAGCACACTCTTCGATTCTCGTGCAAATCTCTAGCTAGAGGAATAAACCTACTGGCTACCTGTAGGGATCTGCTGCAAAAGACATATCTTGACATCCATAGGGTAAGGAAAGCAATGTGTTCTACATCAGACACACTGTCTCCTTCAGCATGGTAGTGGCTGATAAACTTTGAAAAGCTTGCTAGTTTGACTTCGAAGTCGATTATACTCGAATGTTCTTCGTTGTCAGGGATATACGTTTCTCCTACTAGTGATAGCCCAGTGATGGCCGCTATGTCAAAGAAGGTAGGGGTAATCATTCCACCAGGGAGATGGAAAGTATTATAAGTACTGTCCAAGAAATAGAGGGACGCGAATAACAATGGGTGGCTGTAAGTAAAACCAGGCTTCGACAGCTTAATCAAGTTATAGATACCTAATTCTTCCCATTGCTGGGATTTCTTAGCTTCTACCTTTTTGAACCAGTTATGATAAGCAGTGTCGGAGGTGGGGCAAGATCGAAACGGTTTAAAGTTACTCTTTACATAGTCTAATACAAAAGGGTCCTTAGGAGGAACAATTGGATTTTCCACGGTGTTTGAACCAGAAGATTCTATTGCCTTAGGGGCGTCCATTTTATTAAACAAGGGTTTGAAACTATAGCAAACTGGGAAAATTTTCCTGGTATCTTTTAAAATTTCAAAAACTGTAAGAGGGCCCATTAAAGCTAACCTCTTTCCAGCAGCGGTGGTAGGAATAAGTACCTGGGATGCATAAAGCATTTCTTTTTCTTTTGAGATCATCTGGGGAACAAGGACAGATTGACCTTGGTAAGTGACAACCTTACTTTCCATTGTAGTTCCTGCGGTCTTTCCTTTCTTCTTGGAAACCTTTTTTAGTTGGGATGAAGTAGAAGAAGACATTGTTGAAAGAATGTTGAAAGCTTAGGGTTTCGGTGAGAAAAGAAGGAGGAAAGATTCAGAATGTGGGAAGAAAAGAAAAAAGACTAAGTTGATGGGTTTTATAATGTGGAAGTTTAAGCATCCACTGAGTAAGGTTGTGATACATGGAAATCATGGGTTGGTTTGATGAAGAGGTGGCGTAAAGTTAACATCGGTAATAGGCGTGATTAAAGATAATCATTGTTTTGTAACTGCACCATACTGTGAAGTGGTTCCAGGAGGTTAAGGAATCTAAAAAGTGTTATGATTGACGTGACTGGAGTCAAATGCATTAAATGTTACGATGATTCGAAGGTCGCATCAAAATCTTGTGTATATGTTTAAAATAAGTATTTCTCAAAGGAATCGAAATACATATTTTAAATGGGCATTTTGTTGGCTGAAGATTTTGATAGTATTATTAGAAGCAAAACAAATTGGACGTTTCGATCGAAATGAAACAAAGCGTCATGTTTCGAAATAGCAGAAGCAGTGTTTCGAATGAGCATATCAAAGCTTTGAGCTTCGAGTGGTAATTATGAGAATATATCCAAAGAAGTCTCGAAATGACAACAAGGCTGTATCTAAGGAATGCGTTCGAAGCGAAGAAGTGCCAAAACATTTGAAATTCAAATGCAAGCGGGATGTTCGAAATTTGAAATATATGCGCTGGAGCATTCGAAGACACGTGGAAGCAAGAGAGAGGCATTGCTCTGCATGTTCTGAACGTGGCAGAATCTTATAGCAAGACCGTTATGGTCGAAGTAGTATAAATAGAAGTCTTAGCATTAGGATTTCGTGTGTCATATCTATTGTACAAAAATACTCAGTAAACATTCAAATTACCACATGGCTAGGGAAACGAATGCAAGAGCAATGTACGTATGATAACACCACATATTTATGATTTAATGAAAACCCTTTATCATTTCCAGTACTTTCCTTTATCTTTTTGTCAAATACCATTTACAAGTTTTTGCATTTAAAGTACTTTCATTCGAAATCTTTTACTGATGCCTTACATCTAAACATTTTCTTTCCATTTCAAATACTTTACATTTCAGAAACTGTTATACATTTCATGCTTTTATCTTCAAGTTTTATCCTTCGAACACCTTTTTCATTTAAAAGTCATTTTACAGTTTTCTTGCATTAAACGCTTTCTTCATATTTCGAATCTTTTACATTCCAGAGCATCTTTTACATTAACTGTTTTTATAATTCGAAGTCATTTACTTGTCTTTTATGCAGTTTTACATGTCTTTACAATTAACCTTTATTCATGCAATTTAGTTTCGTGCACATATATTTTGATTACACCTTTAGATCTTTAAGAGAAAATCGAAATAAGTTAAACACCTACACAATATTCTAAATACCAACCATGAATACCTGTTCGATCATGAGAGTTACCCTAATAACCAACACGTCCTAGGATCAATCTAGTCGATCCTGCGAGTTACCAGAGGAATTGAATAACAGTCAGTAAGTTTATTTGATAGTTTGGAAGACTAGCGGTTGTTTACCAGAAATCACTGTAAACAAATAGGTGCATCACTCAGCTTGTGGATCAAGAAAAATCTGAATGAAGAAGTTGAAGCCCATGGATTGCAAAGGTGTATTTAAAGGGGAGTCCTAACCTAATGTAATTAGAACTTTCAACTATTTCAAAATTAGGGGAAGGGAAAATTAGTCTTAGGTTTTGAGATTCTCTTGTGTATTATGTGGTGTAAGTTACCCTTGTATATTTTGATACTTGTGATTGACATTATTTTCTCTCTCAGAAGCCTTTGGGTAATGAGTTTAATATTGTTCTTGGATGAAGCTTTTAAGCAAGTCCAATTATTTTTCTTGGTCAAGAGTCTTGACTGAGTTTTGTATTGGAAGTGTAATCTTCTAAATTGGACTTTAATTGTTGCAGTAACTGGGTTTAGGACTGTTAGATATATCAGTAGGGATTGGAGGTGAGATGGTGATTTCTCATATCTAGGAGGTTCCTAGGTAGAAGTTGCACTGGGTAGGGATTAGGCAAAAAGTTGTAAACAAGGGAGTTTATCTTTGAACTAGTACTACTAATAGTGGATTTCTTTCCTGGATTGGTAGCCCCCTGAGTAGGTCAGTTTGCACCGAACTGGGTTAACAACTTCATGTGTTATTTATTATTTCGTAGTTTAAGTTTTTATACTTGTTATAACTTGTTAAATTTGTCCAGGATGTCAGATCAGATGTTGCAACATCTGTCTTGACATTATTATGATCTTGAGATATTAGTATGTCCATGTGTTGACTGTACTTGAAGAATTTCAATTGGTATTAGAGCATGCACCCTGGTATATTGGGTGAGCTAGATGGATTATTTTTTCTGGTACTATTGTCCATTTGGAAGACTTAAATAATTGTATTCTAGTTATCAATGGATAACAAATAATGTAGAACTATCAAGATAGAAGAATCCTAGTTCTGAAGAAATTGAAGAGTAAAGCATGAGCTGTCTCTATGTAATCTTGAATTTGTCAAGACCATAATTTATAGAATTGATAAGTTTATTTTTCATACTCATTATCACTTATGGCCAAAGATACTTGGGAAATTCCCAAGTACACTCATAAAGACACATCTTAGCGTTTGGGAGAAAAGAGATCAGACGAAGGACTGATCAAGAAGAAGATACTCAGGTATCTAGTCAGGAGATTTTACATGGAAGTTACAGCTATTCGAAGAAGAACAAGAGCATGGCTTTTTTTTTCCAACTTTGTAGATGTTTGTTTCATATTTCTGATGAATGGTTTCTTATTATTTTGTTCCTTAGAAGGCAATCAAATCAGGTGTTGAAGAAATTAATCAGTATGTCGTAACATCTGTGGTGACTTCAGAAAATCTGTGATGCTAAAGGAAAGACGAGAATTGATACATAGATCAATATCTAAGTATTCATAGGAGTATGAAGACCTTGGATCATTGTGGAGCTGAAAGCCCTGCTTATCTTAAGAGAAACTGTGTGGGTTTTCTATTTCTGGTCTGTCTGGAAGATGGACTTCTAATGAATATTTTTGTTTGTGAAGAATTATCTTATTATAAGCTACATGTTTTATTCAAAGATTTGTCATTTTATCAACCATGAAGAAGTATAAGGTATTGTATCTCTGATATTATGTCTTAAGAGAATGAAGGAACGTCTACCATCTATAACTTGCAAGGTTAAGTAACTTTATCAGTCCTAGAAACTTGATATCAAATATCAAGTCTATAAGGATAATTCAATTATGTTGAAAATGTTCCTTTAGTGGAAAGATTGTTAGAAGTGTTTAGGTTTTCTAGCTATAATAGGAAAAGGGAAAACTCAAAGTGACAAAAGGTTATGTTATCAAAAGACAAGTTGAGTTAAGGATGTCAATCTAAATGTCTTAACATTATGTTAGACATCAGCTTACTCTTGCTACAGGTATTTACTTGCACTGAATATGTCTCTTCTGTGAAAATTTGATATTAATAGTTTTAGTTACTTTCTCAAAGGTCAAGTTCAGTATTGTTTAACCACATAGTGGTTAATACTCAAGAAAGGTGATATTTGTCTTATGTCTCATACCTTTCTTAGATCTCCAACTAAGATGATTGATATTTCGACATTAACTGTTTCAGACATTGTACTTCAATAAAAGTGTTTCTGGTGGTTTGTTTAAGTCTCATTCTAGTCATTGTTACTTTGTGGATGATACTAAAATGGAAGTTTTAAGGACATTGGATAACTAAAGAATTTAGGATGGATTCTATATGTTTTAGTAATTGGTTTTTCTTCTTACTTAAGGAATGATGACTATTGTAATTTAGTTGTGTGGTCAAGGTCTGAAGGTATATGTCATCAAGGAAGAACGTTATGTCTCTAATGAGATGTTTGAAGTCCCTCTAAGGATTTAAAAACTATTTCTATTTATGAATTTCATAAGTATTTAATTTTTTATTCTCTTACTTTGTGTTCAAAGAAAGAAGAAGTCAAGATGTTACACTAGTAGGTGCAATATCAGACAGTCGCAAAAACTCAAGAACATATTCTATGGATCTGGTTGGTTCAGTGAAAGGTGAAGGTCATGGTGGATAAAAAGGTATATATGATTTTCTTTAAAAAGGTGAATCTATTATTTATAAAGTCTTCAAAGGTCTTATCTATTCCTTGAATGATAATAAGGTATGCTTCTGAGTTATCTTATTGAGAGAAGTACTTTTAGTGATGAGTAACTTCGTGATAAAAATCAGTGATATGTTCATTGGGAAAGGTATTGATGTTTAACCAGATGTTGGAACATCATCTAAGAAGTTTTGTTACTCCAGTATGTGTAATGTTCTACAGGGCTAGGAGGCACTGAATAAGGAATCTCTCATGAAAGTATTTAAGATGGAAGTTCATTATTTGGAGTTTATTTTGGTCTGTGATCATCATATGTTTCAGAGATGGAATATTGAATGGTTATGAGTCTTGGGTGAAATTTTATTGGCTAAGTCAGAATAAGATTGTATTATTGGAGGATATTCTGATCACTTGGATTAGAATTAATTGAATCCTAATATATCTCTAAGATTAGGTACAATGTTGAAGGAAGGTGTATTTTCAATTGGGTTGATTACTAAAAGAGTGCAATGTCACATGGAATATCATGAAATTATTGCGTGATATGAGGCTACAATCAAGGTACAATGATTTTATTCTGAGTGCAGAACAAAGTCATTGGTAATGTCATCAGTATGTCAGGGAAGTATTGACACTCCTAAACTTGATATGGCTAACAAGATCTGGAAGTATTTTCATCATAACTTAAGGTGCAAGTCACATTGAGAATATGAGGGGTATTTATGGAATTGCACTATGTTGTATCCCAAAATTTCCCTCTCATTTTTACTCAAGGCATGCTCATTGAGGTTTCCAATTGCTCAAGGTTGACAAAGAATTGACCAGACAAATTCTCCTCCTAAGCAATGAACCTCTAATTAGGGTTTTAATTTTCACCAATATGTGAGAGCTCTAAAGGCCTCAAATGTTTTCAATTGTCCTAACATGCCTTCAAGATTGTCCATGACAAATTTCATGCCTTACACTACAAGTTTTCCCAGTCAATTGCTCAAATGTTTGAAAATCAACTTTACTAGGTCAAAAGTCAACTCTGACCAATGTACAGTCAAACTTCAAGATTTTTGGTCAACATCAACATTTTGAAGTGATATCAATAATTTGATCAAGGTTTGATCATGATTCCTCAAGAAATGCTCCTAATCTATCAAAAGTCAAGAATTGCTAAATTAGGGTTTCTATAGGAAAATTCAACTGAACTTTGACCAGGCATAACTTTCACATACTTAATCCATTATCCCTAACCAAAGCTCATTTTGAAGAGAATCAAATTCCATACAACTTCTATTCTTCTCTCAAGTTCAAGAGATGCACAATTTGTAAGATACAAGCTCATACATTACAGGTCATTTTCAGAAAATCAACAAAAGGAACTTTTTGTCAAGACCATTTACATCAAGATAAAGTATTAAAATGAAAAATTAATCAAAAGAGGGATTGAAGTAGATATATTGGGATTTACAAAAATCCAGATATCATCATCATGGGATAAAAATTGAGAAAGTTATGGCTTACCCAAGTTGGGAAAATTCAAGAATTGTGCATTGGACAGAATTGAACTTTTAGGTTAATGGTCTAACTTCTTGGACTTCAAGGGTCTTCCTAACCTTATAAGGGACCTCTAATATCATTTTTTACATTGCCTTAACATTTTTATCTATTTTATTCATATCTAATTTGATTTATTTCAAATAAACACAAAGTAAATTGTATAAAATATTTAGAGATGGGCTTTGGCATTTGGGCTAATGTTTTGTTTTGTCTTAAGGCCCAAGAATTCGTGCAAGAGGTGTCCAGGTACATCCAAGTCCCAACATGGCATGCAATCTCAAGTTTTGGTAATTTTTCAAATTATGAATAATGGCTTTAAACACGACCTTAATGACTTGATTTCTTTCCTTGTAACCTTGCTCCCCCCTCTCCTCTATATATACTACCTTCCTGCTAGCATCATACACGCTGAAAAGCTGCCTCAAAGAGCTATATAAAAATTGCAAAAATCTCTTAAATCGTGAAAATCCAAAACCATATTTCCAAGCTTCCTCGTGCCAAACAAACCTCACCACTCCACCCCTGAGGTTCCCAGGAAGCTATACCATCTCTTATCCACGCCTGAAAAGTCATGAGATTAGTCACTCGAATCTCCACTTTTGGTAAAAATTTCATGATACTAAACTTTCTCTACATGTGATATAAATGATTTCTCTGTGCATACATATGTTCATATTGATGTTTGTGCCTGTTTAGAATCATATTGCAAGTTTTTAGATTTTGATGTGGACGGAGAAGGTGACCGGAGTTTGACTCCGGCACCCTTGCAAATTATTGACTCCGGTGGAGTCCGCGTGGCAAAATAATATAATTCTATTGGTCCACTGGAGCCACCGCACGCGTTTTTATTTTAAAATATATTTCTGACTTTGTTTTACATATTATATTGTTTGGTTATTTATATAAACAAATGAAACAGCAGCTCAGTTGGCAAGGCAGCGCGTGTGAAAAAGGAGAGGTTCTGGGTTCGAGTCCCAGGTCCAATGATTTTGATTTTTCTAACATTTCCTTGCAGGATTCAATGTGTTACCTCCCCAAGCACCTACCACGTGCCTTCACATCTGGGCCAGTGTATATCAACAGGTTAAAGATCCAACACCCCTGGGGTGCTAGCCTATCATACACCCTCATGGGTCAGCAGCACATGATCCAGCATGGCATGGGCTTGTCATCTTCTGGGCCTAGCAATTTCAGTTCAATAACCCCCTACTTGCTTATAACATCTGGCCCAATTGTTTTATTTTATTTTATTTGTTTTATTGTTTACTTTCTTTTAATCATTTTTTAAAATAATATAAAATCAAAAATCAGAAATAATAATAATAATTAGATTTAGGATTTTTTTTTTAAAATTAATTTTTAATTTTGTAAATTAAATAACTTAATTATTTTGACTTGTTTTAATTAATTTAAAATCAATTAGAATTAGGTTTATTTAACTCAAATATTTTCTTAATAAAAATACAAAAAAGTATTAGAGTTTGTTTTCTTTTATTTATTTAATTAATTAGGATTAAATTTAGTCTTTCTCATTTAATTTAACTTAAGCATTTTCTTAAAATAAACAAAAACCAAAAAGATTTTCTTATTTCACTTAGAATTTTTTTAGGGTTTTTAGATGTTTCTTTCCATTTCGTGCGCGTTATTTATTTTTGCATTTTTTAGTAATGTATTCACTGATGGCATGTAATAGTTAATTACTAGGGCTCTTTACTGATTTCTTTATTTCCCCCATTTTTGGACATGTAAATTCCCCCTCCCCAAAGCATTGTAATAGCGTAGGATTTACGATTCCCATACTTTAAATTTCTGCAAAATATTAACTGTTACTAACTAGGCTTGTATGGAAAGACTGACAACAAATCGCTAGCAAACCTAATAACAAAGATAAATGAACCGAATTGAATCACTTGCACATATACACCTCTAGGGTACGCCCATTTTGGTTGCCTTTCGGAAAATAAAACAGTCATGTCCCTCGAAAATGGAGACGCTTTAGCAAAGACCCATAAATCAATAGATCATAGTCCCTCGATGACCCTACAGGGTTGCCTTTCGGTAAATGATCTAGTCCCTTAAAACAAAATTGCTAAAGCGTCTCTATATGTTGCCTTTATGACTGTACGTCCCTTCGAATGTCTCTCAAACATCCAACGATAGGGCTACCTACTCGCTAATAGTAGGATAGCATTGTCTAAAGGATAGGAGGAAAAGAACGAACCTTTTCGAGTATAAGTAGATAATTCTTAAATACTTGCTCAAAAACAAACTTTTTGAACTTACATAAGACATTTCAAAACACTTTAAAAAAACGCTTTATCAACACTCTTGAGGACTGATACAAGAGTTATCATAAAGCGAATTTCCGCACTAAGCCATTTTCAAACTAATTTTTCAAAACACACAAAAGCACAAGTTATTTCAAAATATGAGCTAAGTATCTAAGAGCCCGTAGAAAACTACGGATGGAAATGGTGCTAACACATTCCCTTTCCATAATCTACCCCCCTTAATCAGAAAATTCTCAAAAAGGTATTTTTCTGTTCTTTTCACCCTTTCCTTATTTCGAATAAAATAAAAGTCGATGGCGACTCTTGCTTACCGCAACATTTGCAAACACAAACGCAAAACAAATATAACAGTCAGTTCTGCCACCGTATCACAGAACTGGCGACTCTACTAGGGATTTAAATAAAAACTGGGGTTACCTTAAGAGTTAGTTCATTTTAAAACTGTTGTAATTGCTTGCTTTGTATGCTTTATCCTTGGAGGGTTGTTTGGGTTGTTACTATAGATCTTACACCCGGATCTGGGGGCATCTTTTTAGGTAAACAACAATAGATCATGGAGACTATACGACATAGACCGATATGGTTGAAGCAATAGTTGTGTTAGTATGACACTTTGATTGGTACTGATATCCCTTGTGTTGAATCGAGGAGAATACAGGGCCACCGCGTGGTGTCGTGAAGCACTAACGAACCTTATAGCCTTAGTTGAACAAACTTGGCCATTAGAAAGTAGTGAGATAGCCGTCCTCGGTGTAAAGCTGGGGATTGGTTGATACTCGATGCTACACTCATTGAGACCGGACTTTCGAGATGTTTCAGCCGCAAGAAAAGATTGCTAAGCTGAAATAATGCTCGATAAAGAAATATTAGTGATATTGAGACTCCTTAGAACCCGATTACTATATCTAGGACATGTTAAACCAACTAAACTTGAAGAGGGTATTTACCTATAAACTCCATGCAGGCCTAAACCTAAGGTTTTGTGTGTTTTGCTTGTATGTGATTAATTTGCTTAAACATGACATCATGCATCATAACATCCATTTTTCATTACACTGACCATTTCAAGGACCAAGGGAATTTATCTTTTTGTTTTGCAGATCATGGCTTCCACTCGTAGAAATACTATCTGAATCTGCTTTGTAAGAATACCTCTCCAACTCAAAGAGCTAGTATCAAGGGTTCTTGAGACTTCTTCGTTCACAAAAAAATATGGTCGACTTCTCAATCCAGTTACCTCGGTCTTTGACAAGAAGATGATGAGTGTAATCTTTCAATTCTTTAACCCTAAACACCATTGCTTCACTTTCCCAGACTATCAGTTGGTACCCACTATGGAAGAATTCTCTCAAATAATGGGTATACCTATTCTTGATCATATGCCTTTCACCAGTTTATAAGTAGCTCCAAAGCTAGAATTTATTGCAACAACTTTGCATCTGAAACGGTCCGACATTGTATCCAACTGGGAAATAAGAAGCGGAGTCAAGGGTTTTCTAGTCAAATTCCTATTAGAGAAGGCTCAGCTGTTTTGGGATGATTTGGATTTCCAAGCTTTTGAGGAGGTTCTGGCCCTTCTAATATATAGTTTAGTGTTGTTCCCTAATCCAAACTTACTCCTAGATGTGAATGCTATAAAGGTTTTTCTCTCTCATAACCCTGTGCCTACTCTACTCAGAGACGTCTTGTATACCCTCCACACTCGCACCATGAAGAGAAAAGGGATTCTTATGTGTTGCGTCCCATTGCTGTCAAGGTGGTTTATTTCTCACCTCTCTAAATTAGTATTGAAGAATGAATAAGGTTTAGGCTAGTCGCGAAGGATAATGTCACTTTCTCACTCGGATATTCTTTGGTATTCCTGATCTATGGGAGATATTTCTGTCATTGACCACTGCAGGGAATTCCCTAATGTCCCACTACTTGTCATTAGGGAAGGCATAAGTTATAATCCTTCTCTGGCTTTGTGACAATTTGGTTATGCTTGAAAGGATGGTCCCTACAATATGCTTATCTAGGGCATTGTGTTTAACTACGATGATGATGTTCAAGGGTATCATCAGAGGTTCATACGAGCTTGGGGCAGGGTAAACAAATTTGATACCAAGACCTTGGGGCCTAAGACTTCCATCCCTATGGAACCTTATCTCAAATGGGTACAAGCTCGTGCTCAGAACCTTATAATGTCGTATATAGCCATGTTACCAGTATTTATGGAGCCCATCACCGAAGAGGTTCCTTATACAGTTCTCCATCTTGACACGCCCACTGATCTTGAAGAGCTGTAGAGATCCTGGATTCAGTTGAAGAAATAACGGGATACCTTTAGAGATCATTTCCATGTCAATGAGAAGAAAGTGTTGGAGCTCACGAAGCAACTTCAGGAAGAGAAAAGTCTTAATGTCTATCTCAACACAAAGAGGAAGCGCCCATGGGAAACCTGATTTCTTGGATTTTAGATTTTTTTCAATTATAAGTCTAAAAGGCAATTGTATTTTGAATTCCACTAATAAAATATTTGTTTCATTTTAGTTCACAGATTTAAATTTCCCAAAGTCCTTGAAAACATCACATAAGCATAGCATACACTTCATTGCATAAGCATGTATTTTAGGACAGGTTTCTTATTCTTTTCGCTGTTTATTTCAGCAAAAGAAATGGCTCTCGAACAAACAGTAAAGGATCTTCAAGCTTAAAATGCTTAGTTCCAATAGATGTTCCTGGCCCTGCGCAAGGGTCAAGAAGATTTGAAAGTTTTGATCATCAAAGAGAAGACCAAGAAGCCAAAGAAACCAACTGGTGTCTTGAATTTTGGTAGAAGGTTTAGAGGGTTGGCCAAGCGAGCTCTAGATTTCGCAGCCCCGTAAATGAGGGGGACAACCAAGAAGAGAAGCCAACAGAAGAAAACAATAATCCAGGGTCTGAGGAAGATGAACCTGACTATTCTGAGGAGCAGTATCCTCCTACTGATGATAAATACAAACAACTAGAGGATCGACTCAATGCTATGGATATCCAGAGGATACCCGAGCTAGATTTTGAGGAGCTGGGACTGGTATCAGGGGTGGTCATCTCGCAGAAATTCAAGATCCCCACCTTTTCTAAGTATGACGTTGTCTCCTGTCCTAAGATGCACTTAAGGTCATATGTCAGAAAGATTCAACCCCACATTACTGATAGGAATCTTTGGGTACATTTCTTCCAAGAAAGTTTGGCAGGGACTCAACTGGAATGGTTCTATCAACTGGAAAGAACCAATATTTGCAATTGGGAAGATCTGGCTGCTGCTTTCTACAAGCATTATCAATATAATCTTGACCTCGCCCCAACTTGTACACAATTGCAAAGTATGTCTATGGGTTCCGGCAAAGTTTCTAAAAATTATTCCTAAAAGTGGAGAGACTTTGCGGGAAGAGTCCAGCATCCGTTGTCTGATAGAGAGGTGGTGGACATGTTCTTGGGAATGTTGTCTGGTTTGTTCTTTAACCATCTGATTGGAAGTTCATCTGCTGAGTTTACTAAATTGATACTGACTGGTGAGCGGGTAGAAGGTGACATCAAAAGTGGTAAAATCCAAAGAGATGCATCCTACAACACAATAAAGAAACCTTTCACTGGAAAGAAGGAGGTCAATGCTGCTTATGGCCAAAGAAATCACAACAAAACTGAGCATTGTCCGACGGTAGGGGCCGTTATGATTTCCAATCCTACATCAAACCAACAACAAAATAATCAACGCAGACCGGATGCGCCCAAAAGACAGTTTAATCGGATCAACATGACCTTATCCCAGGTTTTGCCACACCTGCTGAAGTCCAACCTGATGACCCTAAAGGAGGTCCCAAAGAATCCTAATACTGCCTCTCCCCACTACAACCCAAATTCTTGATGTGCCTACCATTCTGAAACTCCGAGGCATGATACAAACGACTGTTGGGCTTTAAAGAACAAGGTACATGATCTCATCAAGGAAAAGGAGATTGAGGTTGACCTTCCAGAGACACCTAATGTAATAATTGCGCCAATGCCCAAACATGCCCAGGGTGTCAATGCTGTTGATGGTGACCATTTTGTTTCTTTTGTGGATGAGTTAACTACTCCTCTTCTAACTGTTAAAGAGAATCTGTTGCGAGCCAGTTTATTTTTGGGCTGTGGTGAAGGTTGCCACTCATGTATGTCTCTACCAGATGGCTGTTTGTTGTTAAAGATGGGCGTCCAGCACCTGATGGTTAACAAAGAAATTCTGTTTGAAAAAGTTCCCCTTACAAGAAGTTTTTGTCAAGATGTCTCGATAATTACCATTTCCGATAATCCTCCCAGGGTATCCATTAAAAGACCCGTCAGGATTACATCTGTTCCCAAGTTTTCTCCCTTAATCATCACCCTCCCTGGGCCAATACCATATTCCTCGGATAAAGCTGTTCCCTGGAATTATGGGGATGACGTCTATTACCATGGCGTCAAGCAAAACCTGTTGGCTATTGAAGACAAAGTTTCTGAAGGTACTGATCCTGATGTCGACAATATCGTCGGGACTAGTAAAATTATGATAAATGGAAGAGTTTTCTCTCCCGAGATCTCTCCAAAGACTGTTGCTACTCCTGTGATCATCCCTGATGCTGCTCCTGTTAGTATTCCTATTGCTACCCCTTCTGTTATCTTTGTTGTTATCCCTACTACTGAGTCGGCCAAGACTCAGGGAAAAGAGGTATTGGTTGAGCCTGTCCAGACGAAGGCACATAAAGAAGTCATTCCCGAGGCTTCTAAAATTGAAATGGAAGAAATACTGAAGATAATAAAGAAAAGTGATTATAATGTCGTGGAGCAATTGGGGCAGACCCCTTCAAAAATCTCAATTCTGGCCTTACTTTTGTGCTCTGAAGCCCATGCTAAGGCTTTAGTAAAATTCCTGAAGTCTTCCCATGTGCCTCAAGAGACCTCCGTTGATCAATTCGAGAATTGCATGGCTAGTTTGACAGCTGACAATGGCCTGGGATTCTCTAATGCATATTTAACTCCCAAGGGAAGGAAACACAATGATGCCCTTCATGTCTCCATTGAGTGTAGGGGCACTACATTAGCCCATGTCCTGGTGGATACAGGTTCATCGCTGAATGTCTTACCCAAGAATGCTCTGGACAAGTTAGATTGGGAAGGACTCACGCTAAAGCCCAGTAACATTGTGGTGAGGGCCTTAGGCTGTTCAAAAAGAATGGTGCACAGGGAGGTGGACATCCCTATCAAAGTTGGTACTCATACTTTTTACTCAACTTTCTATGTGATGGACATCCGCCTGTCTTACTCCTATTTATTAGGTCGACCTTGGATCCACGGGGATGGTTCTGTTACTTCTACCCTGCATCAGATGCTGAAGTACCCCGTCAATGGGAAAATTATCACAGTCCATGGGGAAGAGGAATACATGGTGAGCCACCTGAACTCTTTCAGGTACCTTGAAATGGACGGCGAGTTCATTGAGACCCCATGTCAAAACTTTGAGGAGGTTCCACAGATGGTTGCTGCAACCAAGACTGCTTCCAAGGTCCCAAAGATTAGCAGGCCTCCACTAAAGATGGCTTCTCTGAAGGATGCCAAGGCAATAGTCGAAGAAGGTGGGTGTACCATTTGGAGACAACTTCTGGATATTCCCTACAAATATGACAAATTTGGTTTGGGTTTTACTTTAGGAGCCCAGAGAGCTGTTCGTCGTGCTCGCGCTGGGGGACCACCATTACGGATCAACAACCATGGAGTCAATGCTTTGGAAGACAGTGATAGTGATTATGACTTAGACACGTGGATCTTCCCAACCATCAGCAGTGGACTCAACAATTGGGAGGCCAAAGAATTTGTGCCCATTACTTTTATTCAAGAGTAATTTGTCTTTTTTTTTGAGGATATGTAATATTTGAACAATTGAAACTCTAAAGCCTTGTGTCTTACCAGAGGCACAATGGTCTATTTGTGAGGGTCATTGCTTCATCTTCATATGTCATTAATAAAACATTGGATGTTTCACATAAAAATTTTACGCTCTTTGTTTTTCTTTTCTGCCTTTTTACTTTATAAAAAATATACAACTATGCTCTTACACACACCCACATATCAAACTGCAGATCCAAATCCACTATGGATCCCATTGATAACGGTTCTTCTATTTCCAGTTATGACTTTGAAAATTCAATCTACCAAGCCGAGGGCGAAGGTGAGGAAGATTGTGAAGTACCAGGAGAACTTGCCAGACTGTTACAACAGGAAGAAAGGGAAATACAGCCTCATGAAGAGCCAGTTGAGACAGTGAACTTGGGTACTGAAAAGGATAAAAATAAAGTCAAGATCGGTGCCGATCTGGAGCATAGTGTCAAGGAGCGGTTAATTCAGATGCTACGTGACTATGTTGAGGTTTTTTCCTGGTCATACAAAGACATGCCAGGACTTAACACCAATATTGTGGTTCATCTACTACCGACAAAAGAGGATTACCCTCTAGTGAAACATATGGTTTGTCGCATGAGGCCAGAGATGTCAGAAAAGATCAAGGCTGAAGTCATGAAACAGTTCAACACCGTTTCTTAGCTGTCACATCTTATCCATAATGGGTCTCCAATGTTGTTCCAGTACCTAAGAAGAACGGTAAGGTACATATGTGTGTGGATTATAGAGACCTGAATTGGGCAAGCCCCAAGGATGATTTCCTGATTCCCTATATCGATGTTCTGGTTGACAACACCGCACAACATAAGGTATTCTCCTTCATGGATGGCTTCTCTGGGTATAATCAAATCAAAATGGAACCTGAGGACATGGAGAAAACAACCTTTGTCACACAGTAGGGCACTTTTTGTTACAAAGTTATGCCATTTGGGTTAAAGAACGCCTGGGCAACCTATCAGCGCGCCATGGTAGCTTTGTTTCACGATATGATCCATCACGAGATAGAGGTCTATGTTGATGATATAATAGCTAGGGCTCAGACTAAAGAAGAACACCTTGATCATCTACAGAAGCTATTTGAAAGGCTGAAGAGGTACAAACTGAGGCTGAACCCGAATAAGTGTGCCTTTGGAGTTAGATCTGGTAAGCTCTTAGGCTTCGTCGTCAGTGGCAAAGGTATTGAAGTTGACCCTGCAAAGGTCAAAGTTGTACAAGAAACTCCAACTCCTTGCACTGAGAAGGAGGTCAGGGGATTCTTGGGACGTCTGAACTACATTTCTATATTCATTTCACATCTGACCACTACTTGTGAGCCAATCTTCAAATTACTGAAGAAAGATCAAGTAGTGAATTGGAATGAAGACTGCCAGAATGCCTTTAACAAAATTAAGGAATATCTTCAAGAGCCTCTAATTTTGATGCATCCAGTTGAAGGAAGACCTCTAATCATGTACTTAGCAGTATTAGAGAACTCAATGGGGTGTGTGCTGGGGCAGCATGACGAGTCTGGTCGAAAAGAGCATGCAATATACTACCTTAGCAAAAAGTTTTCCGATTGTGAAACAAGATACTCACTGCTCTAGAAAACTTGTTGCGCTTTGGCATGGGCTGCTCGCAGACTAAGACAGTATATGTTGACTCACACTACCTTGTTGATATCTAAAATGGATCCTATCAAATACATCTTTGAGAAGCCCGCTCTGTCTAGAAGAATAGCAAGATGGCAAATGATCCTGACCGAATACGACATTCAATACACAACCCAGAAAGCAATTAAGGGAAGTGTACTAGCTGATCATTTGGCTCATCAGGCTGTGGATGACTACCAATCCATGAATTTCGAGTTCCCGGATGAGAACATCATGTTAGTAACTGATTGTGAAGAACCTGGACTGGATGAAGGACCTGAAAAAGGATCCCGATGGACTATGGTTTTTAATGGAGCTTCCAATGCTCTTGGCAATGGCATCAGCGATGTGATCATATCTCCCGAGGGCTGTCATACTCCTTTCACTGCCAGATTATGTTTCAATTGCACCAACAATATGGCTGAGTATGAAGCATGTATTATGGGTCTCAAAGTTGCTATCGATTTGGGGATCAAATTCTTAAGCGTATTTGGATACTCGGACTTAGTAATCAGCCATATCAAAGGAGAATGGGACACAAAGCATCCTAATCTCATCCCTTACAAAGAGCATGTGTTGACATTGATTTTGCATTTTGAAGAAATTACCTTTGAGCATTTTCAACGAGAGGAAAATCAGCTAGCGGACATGCTAGCTACTATGTCATCCATGTTCAAGGTCATATGAGATAATGAGGCTCCTTAGATCACTATTGAAAGGATGGATGAAACCACATACTATCACGAGATTGGTACTGAATAAGTAATGAACAAACCTTGGTTCCATGAAGTCAAAAGATATCTCGAAGTCCAAGAGTATCCTGAGGGAGCTTCGGTTAATGATAAGAAGTTCCTAAGAAGGTTCTCTTCCAAGTTCTTTCTCAATAACGGGATCCTCTACAAGCGCAACTACGACTTTACCTTGCTTCAGTGTGTAGATAAGAGTGAAGCAGAGAGGATTATGGCTGATTTACATGAAGGTACCTTTGGCACCCATTCTAGTGGGCACACGATGGCTAAAAAGATCCTACGGGAAGGATACTATTGGTCCACTATGGAAGCAGACTATTATCAGCATTCATGAACTTGTCATAAATGCCAAATCTATGCTGATAAAGTACGCGCAGTTCCTCTAAATGTCCTGACTGCTCCTTGGCCGTTCATAATATGGGGCATCAACATGATCGAAGATATTAAACCTACAACTTCTAATGGGCACCGCTTCATCCTGGTTGCCATTGATTACTTCACGAAGTGGGTCGAGGCAGTTTCATTTTCTTCTGTTACCAAGAACATTATGGCCTGATTCATCAAACATTACCTCATCTGTCGGTATGGTATTCCAGAAAGAATCATTACGGATAATGGTACCAATCTCAATAACACTATGATCACCGAGCTCTGCACACAATTCAATATCCAGCATCATAACTCTTCTCCTTACCGACTGAAGATGAATGGCGCTGTCGAAGATGCTAATAAAAACATCAAGAAAATCATACAGAAGATGACGGTGACATACAAATACTGGCACGAGATGTTACCATTTGCTCTTCATGGTTACCACACCACAATGCGCACATCAACATGGGCAACTCCTTTCTCTTTGGTATATGGTATGGAAGCTGTCCTACCTATTGAACTCCAAATCCCTTCCTTGAGAATCATAAAGGATGCAAGTTTGAATGAATACGAATGGGTTCAGACTCGACTTGAACAATTAAACTTGATTGATGAGAAGAGGCTCGCGGCTGTTTGTCACGGTCAGATGTACCAAAAGCGTATGATCAAAGCTTTTAATAAGAAGGTCAGACGTCAGGTATATCAGGCTGGTGACCTTGTAATCAAGCGCATCATACTTCCACAAGGTGATCCCAGGGGCAAATGGACTCCCACATACGAAGGCCCATTTATGATCAAGAACATATTTTCTGGTGGATCCATGATCTTAACCACTATGGACGGTGACATCCTTTTGCACCCTGTAAACGCGGACATATCTAAAAGATACTACACATGAACAAAGACCCGCTATGTTGACTGGCCTAGGAAAAAATTAGGGCATCCCGACGAACCAAAAGGTTTGGGCAAAAATTAGGGATATACATAAAAAAATTATACACCCGGCAAGTCAAAAACCTAAAAAGGAGCTTGGGCAAAAAAGGGTATCCCGGTGGACTGAAAATCCGAAAGGGCGGTCCAGGTAAAAGTTAGGGATTTAAAGGGTATGACTATGTCCCGTCGGATCACCTTACATCCAATCTTCAGTATTAACTATCGAGCTCAAGTGGTATTAATCAATCCAATCAGCTTCGGACAAGCAGCAAAGAGATGAGACGCTCAAAGGTATAAAGGCAATAGCAAAATTGGAATCCATTGGGATCATTTCACATAGCTGTTTTTCTTTGTATACTATTTTTGTATAGTTTCCATTATTACGACATTATTATCTTACTAGGATGTGCGTTTCCTTGTACAAAAACGCTTATTCAAGTTAATACAAAGCTTTTTCTTTGAAAGTTCAAAACTATTTGTTTTTATTTTTTTCCTGTTTTGTTTGCAAAATGTCCAATGATTATTTTTGAACATATGCATTTGAATGCGATTACTGCTTACAAATATACACATAAAAAACAGAAAGACGGTTACTAATGACTTTAAGAAATGAGACAATATCTAAAGCCCATCCACAAAATCCTCGCATATATTTTCTCCAGCAGCTGCCTTCTCCAGTAGATACAGAGACAAAAACATCCTGCTACAAGGTTGCTTCATATTCTCAGTATGAAACCTAATGGTGTCAGGTTCTCATATCCCCGAAAGAGCAGAATCTCCAAATTACTACTCCATCAAAAAGATTCCCCAGTGAAGTCTCCAAGCTTCTCAGGATTCCCCAACAGGATTTCAACAAAATCACCAAAGCTCGCGGAGTTTCCCTTTCCCCAACAGAGTTCATTTCTATAATAATGGAAATCCGTCTCCCAACATATCAACTTCAAAAAAAAATCTAAAGACCTACATTCTTTATCCCCAACTTCAATTATGGATTTATTTTCCCTAGTTCAACAATACTGCAATAGAACAACTGACACGTTCATACATTGCACTCATGCATTATTTTACAAACATCATAACATATGCAACACAAATGCATATATCACAATCTCATTTATTTTGAGAGCGTCATGCAATTCATACATCATGACATTGCATGGAACTGACTTTACCTTTCTAGGTTGAGTTTGCAGACAAACAAACACTATCAACTTGTACAGCAAGTCAAAGATTAATGCCTGAAACCAGACAGGAAAACTATCTACACGACCAAGTGGTATGAACTCCCAGAGCAAGACGAGTTTACCAAGAAAATATAGCAGGCCACAGATTAATGCCCGGAACTAGACGGGGAAACTATCTTTGTGACCAACATTGCCAAGTTCCAGATTAATACCTGAAACCAGACAGGAAAACTATCTGAGAACTATCTGATTGTAGATTAATACTTGAAACCAGACATGAAAGCTATCTACATGAGAAGATTGAAGATTAATACCCGAAACAAGACGGGAAAACTATATATTCTTTCTAAGGTCAGAGATTAATACCTGAAACCAGACAGGATAACTATCTCGACGACCGACAAAAAACAAGTTCCAGATTAATACCTGTAACAAGCCAGGACAACTATCTGGATGACCGACTATAGATTAATGCCTGTAACAAGCTAGGAAAACTATCTACACGAGGAGATTGAAGATTAATACCTGTAACAAGCCAAGAAAACTATTTTTCTTTCTCAAGTCAGAGATTAATACCCGAAACCAGACAGGATAACTATCTTAATGACCAACAAAAACAAGTTCCAGATTAATACCTGTAACAAGCCAGGACAACTATCTGTGGACGGTCGACTGTAGGTTAATACCTGTAACAAGCTAGGAAAACTATCTAAATGGGGAGGTTGAAGATTAATACCTGTAACAAGCCAGAAAAACTATCTTTCTTTCTCAGGTCAGAGATTAATACCTGTAACAAGCCAGGAAAGCTATCTTTCTTTCTCAGGTCAATGATTAATACCTGAAACTAGACAGGACAATTATCTTAACAACCAACAAAAACAAGTTCCAGATTAATATCCGTAACATGCCAGAACAACTATTTGTGGATGATCGACTGTAGATTAATACTTGTGACAAGCCAAGAAAACTATCTACATGAGGATATTGAAGATTAATACCTGTAACAAGCCAGGAAAATTATCTTTCTTTCTCAGGTCAAATATTAATACCTGAAACAAGCCAGGACAACTATCTCGATGACCGACAAAAAATAAGTTCCAGATTAATACTTGAAACCAGACATGACAACTATCTGCGAACAGCTGATTGTAGATTAACACCTGAAACCAGACAGGAAAACAATCTACATGACCAGATGAAGCAATCTTACATGGGTTTCTTCTCATGATCTCCATATGTAGTCTAACACGGACTCATCCTGAAGAAATCTTACACGAGTTTCTTCTCATGATCTATAGATGTGGTCTAGCACAGACTCATCCTGAAGCAACCCCACACAAGCTCCTTCTCATATATCTCCGGATGCAGAATAACACGGACTCATCCTGAAACAGCCCTACACAGGCTCTTTCTAATACATTCTCAGGTAATGGTTAATTCCATTATCCCCTACAAGTTACTGTGAAACCTGGATTTCAACCAGAAAGCAACAAACTCTCATCTCTCCAGTAGAGAGATAACTCCTCAGTAGAGTATTAGAAAACTGAAGCTCCTAGATTCTATTCCCTACAGAGTTTTCCTCAAGCGAGAGAACAACAAAAACCCACATTCCCCAGCGGAGTCCTCCTCAGACAGCAGGAGCAAGATTTCCCCATAAAGGGACCATTTATGAAATCAACATCTACTTTGGATGACATCTTTAAGCCCATCTCCGACGACTCTCAGTCATATTCTCCAAATGGCATCTTTAATCCCATTCCCGACATCATCAACCATCAGTGTTACTTCATACGAGTACAAATTTCTGGGCATTCTAGTGTTCAAT
Organism: Vicia faba; assembly: GCA_948472305.1. Classification (NCBI taxonomy): domain Eukaryota; kingdom Viridiplantae; phylum Streptophyta; class Magnoliopsida; order Fabales; family Fabaceae; genus Vicia; species Vicia faba. The sequence continues at coordinate 1,396,587,691 of OX451741.1, forward strand.
CATCTTCCATCTTCAGATCACGAAAGGCAGACAAGCCAATCTAAATCCTCAGGTTTAAGAAGATTGAACAGGGGCAGCTATTGTACCCCAAAATTTTCCCTCCCATTTTTACTCAAGGCATGCTCATTGAGGTTCCCAATTGCTCAAGGTTGACAAAGAATTGACCAGACAAATTCTCCTCCTAAGCAATGAACCTCTAATTAGGGTTTCACTTTTCACCAAGATGTATGAGCTCCAAAGGCCTCAAATGTTTTCCATTGCCCTAACATGCCTTCAAGATTGTCCATGACAAATTTCATGCCTTACACTACAAGTTTGCTCAGTTAATTGCTCAAATGTTTGAAAATCAACTGTACTAGGTCAAAAGTCAACTATGACCAATGTACAGTCAAAATTCAATATTTTTGGTCAATATCAACATTTTGAAGTGATATCTATAATTTGATCAAGTTTTAGTCATGATTCCTCAAGAAATGCTCCTAATCTATCAAAAGTCAAGAATTGCTAAATTAGGGTTTCTATGGGAAAAGTCAACTGAACTTTGACCAGGCATAACTTTCACATACTTCATCCATTTTCCCCAACCAAAGATCATTTTGAAGAGAATCCAATTCCCTACTACTTCTCTTTTCCCTCAAGTTCAAGAAATTCACCATATGAAAGATACAAGCTCATACATTACATGTCATTTTTAGAAAGTCAACAAAAGGCACGTTTTGTCAAGATCATTTACATCAAGATAAATTCTTCAAATGCAAAATTGATAAAAAGAGGGATTTAAGTAGACATCTTGGGCTTTCCAAAAAGTCCCAGATCATCATCATGGGATAACAATTGAGCAAGTTATGGCTTACCCAAGTTGAGCAAATTTGGGAAATTTCAAGAATTGTGCATTGGACAAAATTGAACTTTTAGGTCAATGGCCTAACTTCTTGGACTTCAAGGGTCTTCCTAACCTTAAAAGGGGCCTCTAATCTCGTTTTTACATTGCCTTACCATTTTTATCTATTTTACTCATATTTAATTTGATTTATTTCAAATAAATACAAAGTAAATTGTATAAAATATTTAGAGATGGACTTTGCCATTTGGGCTAATGTTTTGTTTTGTCTTAAGGCCCAAGAATTCGTGCAAGAGGTGTCCAGGTACATCCAAGTCCCAACATGGCATGCAATCTCAAGTTTTGGCAATTTTTAAAATTATGAATAATGGCTTTAAATATGACCTTAATGACTTGATTTCTTTTCTTGTAACCTTGCTCCCTCCTCTCCTATATATATACTACCTTCCTTATAGCATCATACACGCTGAAAAGCTGCCTCAAAGAGCTATACAAAAATTGCAAAAAAATCTCTTAAATCGTGAAAATCCAAAACCATATTTCCAAGATTCCTCGTGCCAAAAGAACCTCACCACTCCATCCCCGAGGTTCCCAGGAAGCTATACCATCTCTTATCCATGCCTAAAAAGCCCTAAGATTAGTCAACCGAATCTCCATTTTTGGTAAAAATTTCATGATCTTAAACTTTCTCTACATGTGATATAAATGATTTCTCTGTGCATACATATGTTCATATTGATGTTTGTGCCTGTTTAGAATCACTACATGCAAGGTTTGGCGTGAGGATGGATCTTTTCCATTTTTTGGGCAAAAATCCAGGAGAACTTCATTCTCATTGATGCAGGCCATTTCAGGAGAAACTAACCCCATGGTTGATTTTGCAGACCCCAATTTAGGGGGGTAGCCTAGATCTTGAGCTTTGGTTTGGATTTTTTTTTGCAGGTTTTTAGATTTTGATGTGGCCGGAGAAGGTGACCGGAGTTTGACTCCGACACCCCTGCAAACTATTGACTCCAGTGGAGTCCGCATGGCAAAATGATATAATTCTATTGGTCCACTGGAGCTAGCGCGCATTTTTTATTTTCAAATATATTTCTGACTTTGTTTTACATATTATATTGTTTTGTTATTTATATAAATGAATGAAACAGTAGCTCAGTTGGCAAGGCAACACGTGTGAAAAAGGAGAGGGCCTGGGTTTGAGTCCCAGGTTCAACGATTTTAATTTTTCTAACATTTCCTTACAGGATTCAATGTGTTACCTCCCCAAGCGCCTACCATGTGCCTTCACATCTGGGAAGGTGTATATCAACAGGGTAAAGATCCAATGCCCCTGGGGTGCTAGCCTATCATACACCCTCATGGGTCAGCAGCACAGGATCTAGTGTAGCCTGGACTTGTCATCTTCTGGGTCTAGCAATTTCAGTTCATACACCCTCTACTTGCTTATAACATATGGCCCAATTGTTTTTTTTTAATAATTTTATTTGTTTTATTGTTTAGTTTCTTTTAATAATTTTTTTTAAAATAATATAAAATCAAAAATCAGAAATAATAATAATAATTAGACTTAGGATTTTTCTAAAATTAATTTTTGATTTTGTAAATTAATTAACTTATTATTTTAACTTGTTTTAATTAATTTAAAATCAATTAGAATTAGGTTTATTTAACTCAAATATTTTCTTAATAAAAATACAAAAAAAAATATTAAAGTTAGTTTTCTTTTATTTATTTAATTAATTAGGATTAAATTTAGTATTTCTCATTTAATTTAACTTAAGCATTTTCTTAAAATAAACAAAAACCAAAAAGATTTTCTTATTTCACTTAGAATTTTTTTAGGTTTTTTAGACGTTTCTTTCCATTTCGCGCGCGTTATTTATTTTTGCATTTTTTACTAATGTATTTATGTAATAGATAATTACTAGGGCTCTTTACTGCTTTCTTTATTTTCCCCCATTTTTGGACATTTAAATTCCCCCTCCCCAAAGCATTGTAATAGCGTAGGATTTACGAACCCCGTACTTTAAATTTCTGCAAAATATTAACTGTTAGTAACTAGGCTTGTATGGAAAGACTGAAAACAAAGCACTAGCAAACCTAATAACAAAGATAAATTAACCGAATTGAATCACTTGCACATATAAACCTCTAGGATACGCCCATTTTGGTTGCCTTTCAGAAAATAAAACAGTCATGTCACTCGAAAAGGGGGATGCTTTAGCAAAGACCCGTAAATCAAAAGATCATAGTCCCTATAGTGTTGCCTTTCGGTAAATGATCTAGTCCCTTAAAAAAATTTCTAAAGCGTCTCCATATGTTGCCTTTATAACTGTACGTCCCTTCGAATGTCCCTCAAACATCCAACAATAGAGCTACCTACTCGCTAATAGTAGGATATCACTGTCTAAAAGATAGGAGAAAAAGAACGAACCTTTTCGAGTATAAGTAGATAGTTCTTAAATGCTTGCTCAAAAACAAACTTTTTGCACTTACACAAGACATTTCAAAAGACTAAAAAAAAACGCTTTTTCAACACTCTTGAGGACTGATACAAGAGTCATCATAAAGCGAATCACCGCACTAAGGCATTTTCGAACTACTTTTTCAAAACACACAAAAGAACAGGTTATTTCAAAAAATGATCTAAGCATCTAAGAGCCCGTAGAAAACTACAGATGGATAGGGTGCTAACACCTACCCTTTCCATAATCTATCCCCTTACTCAGAAAATTCTCAAAAATGTCTTTTTCTGTTCTTTTCATCCTTTCCTTAATTTGGATAAAAGAAAAGTCGATGGCGACTCTTGCTTACTGCAACATTTGCGAACACGAATGGAAAACCAGTATAATAGTCGGTTTTGCCACCGTATCACACACTATTGAAGAATTAGTGGAGTAACTATTTGAAATGTCTATCAACTATATTCTTTTTCCTAGTTGAGTGTGAAATCTCAAAAGAATCATTTTCAATGGCATGGTAAATGTCATTTCAAATGTTGTAACACTTTTCAAGGAGTCAAAGCTTGGAAAGAAAGCTGAAGAATAACGTGTGTATCTCCTATGATGAGTGATTCACTACTACTAAGGGTGATATTATCTTCTTCTAAAACAATTTCATTTATTGAAGTCTTGTTACAAGCAATGATTTGTTATAAACTAGGTAACTTTCCTTAAATTTAAAGACCATACAACCTCACCATCCTCACAAGCCGCATTTCAACTTTATTGGTGCTGAAAGAAAATTCTTCTGCTAAAACTCAAGAAGGAAGTGAGTTTTGGTTTCAAAGAAAGTAGTGTTCAACACTTTATCAGATGTTGTGACATCTACTAAAACATCCAGGACATGGAAAACACCTAATCAAGGTGAAGTCCCTCAAGAAGAACCGTGTGAATTTACACGATTCAGACTCAGATGATGATCAAGATTGGGTCTTTATTGACTCATGAAGGTGTGTGGGATAGTTGTTATATGATATCTATTTAAAAAAACAAAAAATGTGTTTGTTTTTATTGATTCAGTCTTATAGAGTCTTGTTTTTTCTCTTGTTTTGTCTTTACATAGACTTAGCTTTGAGGGAGTCATTTCTTTTTTTACCCTTAGCTTGATTCTCTTTGGGTAAGTTTTTTTAGTCCTTCTCTATTTTTCTTGAATCAATTTTTGTTTCTATTGATTCATCGTGTGTCTATAGGTTTAGGTCTTTCAAAGTGTTTATTGATTGTAACACTTAGGAGAAAAATGATTGTCCATCATGTGAGTCTAGAGTTCATTTTTGCAGTTGGTTTGTAGGAGTGTTTCAAAAGATGTTCTAACATCCTGAGTGTTTAGGTCTTGTGTCTTGTGATCTGAGTTATGAAGCAGAGTTATGTCTTGTGCTCTGAGTTACGTATTCAGTGAACTCGGAGTTATGTATTTTTCATTGATTTCTTCTTAAGGATTCTTTTATGCTTTCAGAGAAGGTTCTTCTTCCTCCTGTGATGAGAATTTGTTATGGGTTTCAGAGGAAGTATCAAGTTATGTTCTTCCTTGTGAGCAAATTGTTGGTTCGTGTTGTTGTACAAAGTATACATGTTTGACATGTAACTTGTGTTTGACTTATTTGGTTTCATCTGTGATCTGTGTGTTTTCATTGTGTAGATTTAATCTAAGTTCTTTTTGTTAATATTTTGGATAAAAAGGGGGATTAAAGTGTTGTTTCCTAATGTTACATCAAATGTATTTGCATGTTGATTTGGCATTATGATGGGACTGTGTGCCGCTGCTTGTGGGAGATTAGTTGTATGTTTGTGGTTGCTTATGTAATCATTAAGGGGGAGCATGGGTGTTCATGCTTATGTGTGTTGAAGCTGCTGCTAAAGCTTCTACGATTCTACTGCATGAGTTATAATGTGAGGTTTTCCCTTGAGGTGGAGGACTAAGTGTGTATGATAGGGGAATATTTGTCTCATTGTACGAGTTTTCTGAGCTGTGTTGTTTGTGTGGTTTTATTCCTCTTCCCAGGTTATTTGGTCTTTAGTTGTTTTAGCCAAAATATGCCAAAGTGGGAGATTGTTAGTTTTATGGTTTCGGTGTTGGTATAATTTTGCTAAAACATGGTTCTACACTGATGTTGATCAAGATGGTTCAACATTTTTATCAACTATCATAACAATTTTGTTGTTGTTAATTTTTCAGCCATATGTCGAAATAGATGTCATGACATCTTGGTCTGGTACAACAGGGCTTCTGTTTTAGATCTTGGAAAATTTGATTTGATTCTGTGATATTTCTTTTAAATATATCTTACTTTATTTCGCATATCAAGAAGATTTAATCTAGAACGGGTTTTATATCTCCATCTGTGCATTGGTTACTAAATTAGGCCTTGAGACAATTTAGGAAACTTTGTATTGGTTGTTACAAGATTTAAGAATCTTTGCTACATAATAGGTGTGTAATATGGTGGGAGAACTTACTTTTGGTTTTGCGTTTTATCACAAATGTTGCGGATAGCAAGACTTGCCACCGACTTTTGTTTTATCCAATAAAGGAAAGGGTGAAAAGAACAGGAAAGGCCTTTGAGAATTTTTCTGAGTAAGGAGGATAGGTTATGAAAAGGGAAGGTATTAGCACCCTTTTCATCCCTAGTTATCTACGGGCTCTTAATCGCTAGCTCACTTTTGAAAATTATTTGTGAATGTATAAGTTTGAAAATATTTTGAAAATGCCTAAGTGCGGCAATTTTGTAATGATTCTCGTATTGTTGATTATGCATCCAAATTATTTATTTTGAAAATATTTGTTGAAAAAAAGTGTCGTTGTGTGAAAAGAGATGTTTTTGTGAGCAAGAGATTAAAAGCTATCTACCTACTCAAAACTCTTTTGTTCTTTTCCTATTCCTTTAGATAGTATTATCCTACCATTAGCTAGTGGGAAACCCTATCATTGGATGTTTGAAGGACATGCGCAGGTCATCGTACAATCAAAAAGGCAACTTGTAGGATGCTTTAGCAATTTTATCGTAAGGGACGAAGATCGTTTACCGAGGCAGCATCGAAGGGTCATCGAGGGACTACGATCCTTTTAACCGAGGGTTTTTTGCTAAAGCGTCCCACGTTCGAGGGACATGACTGTTTTCCGAAGGCAACCAACGGGGTCACCCTAGAGGTGTGTGTGTGAAAAGTGATTTGTTTCAGTTAATTTGTCTTGATTAGGTTTTCTAGATTTTGTTTTAGATCTTGTCATACAACCCCTATTAGCATACATCTAACAATTATAAGGAAAACGGTAAAATGAGGAAAAGAAATCTAAACTATTACAGGGCTTCAGGGAAGGGGGTACAAACCATAAAAAACTTAGGGGAAAATAGAAAGTTAATAAAAACCTAATTAACTATTACAACCCTTTAATAGTTACATAATGGTGAAAAATAATGCGAAAATAAAAGAGCGCGCTTAGATTGTAAAAGTAAAAGAGAAATGGAGAAAAATATTTTCTTTTTGTGATTGTTTTGATAAAGAAAATTTCATGACTTAACCTAATCTAATTGTTTTTAGTTTTAACATAGAAATTGATTATTTGAAAAAAATATTTAATGACAAAAACCCTAAAGAAACTAAGTTAATTATTTTTAATTAATTTAGTTTAAGAAAAGGTTAATTTAATTAGTTTAATTAAAAAAATTCAAGTTAATTTTGGTTTTAATTAATTTAGAAAAAAGTTTAATTATATTAAATAAATAAAAAATAAATTGAAACAAAAAATAATAAAAAAGATTGATGGGCCTGCAGAAGGAATTTGGGGGGTGCTGAAAGGAAAGGAGGCTAGGCCCATTAACAACAGCGTTGAATCTAGTGGGGGGCAGCTCCAAGAGGTGCATCGTGAGGACTTGCACTTGGTCCAATAGATCTGGATCTGTTGAGATCCAAAGGGGAGTGATGAGAGGGTGTATGATGTGCGCGCTAGCCTGACTTGTAATGGATCTGTGAACAAGGAAACATAAAAATGAAATATCAAAATACCAGGGGTAGGGATAGAACCCGTGCCCTGGTACCATAATTCCTTTTCAATGCTCGCTTCTACTGCTGGGGCGACCTTTACATCCGGTCATATAAACCAACTCATATAATTAAATATGATACATGTTGCTATTGGCCGGAGAGGCGCCAGAGCCCTAGCTCCAGTCGTCTTCTCCAGCGACCTGTAAGATGCAAAACCTGCGAATTCAACATGTTAGTGATCTAAAACATCATGTCCCCCCTAATTCGACCCTCCTGGATCCAAATCTGGACTTATTTTTGGCTACAAACCCTTGGATCATAAGTTTCGAATCAAATGAAACCAATCGGAGAAAATATGGTGTTTTGTAAACCAGCATGCATGGAACCACAATACCTATTCAAACCTGTTCTAGCATGTATCAGAAACTTATTAGAAGCACCAATTTAGTTTAAAGCGAGACAAAATTAAAGATACAAATTTTCAAAAAAATGTAAACCGATTATGTTATGCTGCATAATTTCGCATGCTTAGCACCATAGAAATAGATCCAAACCTACCCTTCAGTGTTCCTGGGAATGATTAGAGTGGAGATTTGGAATGAGAGTGCCTGTAACAGATTTTGAAGCTCAAGGGTTTGAAAAAAGTTTTGGAATTTTTTTTGCAGTTTCTGAGGTCAGGATCTGTATGCCTTGCATCTGGTCTTGTTGTGTTTATATAGAGGAAAGATTAGGGTGAAAAAATATGGCAAGAAGACAATGCAATCATATCTAAATGAGACAAGAATCAAACATATTTACAAACTTCCATTTTGAGATATTCCTTGCCATTTTTAAGTTCATACAGTTTTGCATGGTTGTCAAATGATTCTTGGGCCTTCATGTGATTGAAACAAAAAACCCATGCGCCTTATACCATTATTTCATATTTTATTTGATTTAATTTGCATTTAAATGAATAAAAATTCAAATAAAAAATTAAAATCATAAAAATATGTGAATGGATTTAGAGGTCCTTTGATACATTGTGAACATGTTTGAACATCAAAAGTTAGGTCCACTAGTTCGAAATTTCAAGTTTGCTCAGTTTGCACTTCATGCATTTTCTCAAATTTTCCCAACTTACACTGGTCATAACTCTCTAAATTATCATCTATTGAAGGTGATATTTAAATTTTTGGAAAGCTCAAGATGTCCTCTACAATTTCTCTTTTGATCATTTTTGCATTTGGAGACATTATCTTGATGTAAGTTGCCTTAACAAAAAGTGTCTTTTTGTTGACTTTTGAAATGACTTATAATGTATGGGCTCATATCTTTCAAATGAAGCACTTTTTGGACTTGAGCATACAGATACAAAGTTGTAGAGAATTGAATTTCCTTCAAAATGGGTTTTTTTTGGGGAAAAGTTGATGAAGCATGTGAAAGTTAGGCTTGGTCAAAGTTCAGTTGACTTCTCCTAAGGAAACCCCAATTTGTCAACTTTTGACTTTTGATGATTTGAGGGCTTTCCTTGATGAATCAAGATCAAACCTTTATCAAATGATGAATATCACTTCAAAATGTTGATGTTGACCAAAAATCTCGAAGTTTGACTGTATATTGACCATAGTTGACTTTTTACCCAATATAGTTAATTTTCAATCATCTGAGCCATTGATTGAGAAAACTTGTGATGCAAGGCTTGAAACATGACACGAGGATTGTTGAAGACCTATGGAGAACCATGAAAACCATCTGAGACCCTTGAAACCCAATCTTCCTTGAGAAACTTAAAACCATAGTTGTAGACCGATTGCTTAGGAGGAGCATTTATCTGATCAACTTTTGAGCATCCTTGAGCATTTGAGAACCCTAGAAGAATGTATTTAAGAAAATGAGAGGGAAAATGTTAGGGTATAACAACGGCCTCTGTTCAATCTTCTTAAACCTGAAGAGTTAGATTGGCATGTCTGCCATTCGTGACTTGAAGGTAGAAGATGATTGAACACTTGAGTGCAAAGAAATTTTCACTCGCACATGCACCAAGTAACATTTTGGTTGATTATACCGGGAATGGAATTAAAGATGCCATTTGGAGAGTGACAAATGGTCTTCAGAGATGGGCTTATAGATTCCATCCAGGATAACTGTTGATAAGAAAATCAAACTAAGTCTACGCCCGACTTTATCTTTGAAAATTTATTTGGAATGAGTCTACGCCTGACTTTGTCCAAAAGAATAATCAGAATAAATCTATGCTCGATTTTATCTGAAACAGAAGATGTCTATGCCTGACTTCAACTAGGAAAGGCACAGGAAAGAGTTTACGCCTGACTTTTCCAGAAAGAGCATCAGAAAGAAATATTTGCCTGATTTCATCCGAACTAGAAGATGTATACGCCCGACTTCAACTAGGAAAGGAACCGGAAAGATTCTACGTCTGACTTTTCCAAAAAAGAGCATCAGAAAGAAATCTAACTTGATTTCATCCGGACTAGAAGATGTCTACACCCGACTTCAACTAGAAAAGGTACTGGAAAGAGTCTACGTCTGAATTTTTCCGAAAGAGCATCACAAAGACATCTACGCCTGATTACATCTAAACTAGAAGATGTCTACGCCCAACTTCAACTAGAAAAGGTACTGGAAAGAGTCTACGTATGACTTTTTACAAAAGAGCATCAGAAATAAATCTACGCCCCATTTCATCCGAACTAGAAGATGTCTACGCCCGACTTCAACTAGGAAAGGTACCAGAAAGAGTCTACGCCTGGATTTTTATAAAAGAGCATCATAAAGAAATCTATGTCTGATTTCATCCAAACTAGAAGATGTCTATACCCGACTTCAACTAGAACAGGTACCATTTTAGCATGACCTTCTGGGGAGAGTGTTTAAGTAGCTATTTTGTTAAATATAGCCTCTGAGGAATCTGCTTGTAGATTTTTACCTGAAAAAAGATAAAGAGTTAACTGTATGCAATGTCATGATATATGAAATGCATTACGTAATGATATTCTCAAAATAAATGAGAGTGTGTTGTATGTATTTTGTATGCACGTGCAATATTGTTTGTATATGATGTATGAATGTGAGATGTCGTTGAAGTGTATTAGCAACTTCGCGCAACATTTTTGACTGGCAAAATAAATCCCTAATTGTTGTTGGGGATGAAGAATATGTGTATATTCGATCTTGAGAGGGATTCCTGCTTTCTGTTTGAGGAAACTCCACCGAGGGAATGTTGATTTCTGTTTAGGGAGAAGAGTTCAAGAACATTAGTCGTTCATCATTCTACTGGAGAATTTAATTCTTATATACCCTGATTGGGGATAAAAGAGATGGATAACCTCTCGACGTGCTATCTGACCGAGTTTCTGATATGGATGTCGACTCGTCTAGAGAGGATAATGTTAGACAATATCCAGGCCTTCTTCAGATTTTGTAGCAACTCTCTGGGGTTAACGGTCTGGAATGCCCCTTACTGGAAATTTTGCCGGTGATCTGTAGTAGTTAGAGAAAATGGACTCAAGTTGGGGAGACTGAACTCCACTAGGGAAATAAACACTTCTTGGGGAAATAAACCCTGTTGGGGAAATAAACTCTAAACCTTGACAGAGGAATACTCTGCTGAGGAAATACCATTGTTGAGGACACGAGCTCTGCTGGAGAATATGAGCCTTGCTGGAGAAAGGGAATTTTGCAGGGGATTTTACAGTGTTTGAGAAATAAACTAAGTTGGGGAATAGAATTTACATAAACTATACTAATTCCAGAATCTCTGATGGAGATTGGGACTCCATAGTTTGGCGATGTTGCCGGGGAAGAGATCATATTCCCTTATCTGATAGAGGGATGTGATGGTGAAATATATCTTTGTTGATGATAAGCTTGTTAAGTCTACTATGTGGGGATAATCCTATCGAAGTTATTCTTCAGGGATAATATTGTGAGGATTTTTTTGTGGGGATACGTGGACGACTTGAACATTATCCTAACTCCTAGAGTTTTGAGCAAATGCTTATTCCCGTTTTTATGCATATACTTGTTAACAATAATCATATTCATACGCATATGTTCATTCAATTTATTCATTGGACATTTTTGTAAACAAAACAAAAAAGGTAAATTAGAAGTTTTAATTTTGAAATTCGTATTTCTATTGATAGTTTGCCTATAAACAGACGATTATGTACAAAGAGACAAATCCTAGTAAGAGGAAATTGTCGTGAAATGAAAAGAGTACAAAGTGAAAACAAAAGATATATCTATGTGGAAATAATCTCGTTGCGTTTCAACTTTTCTATCACCCCTTATGTCTTCAAGCGTCTCATCCCTTGCTATCAGATGAAGTTGACTCAACTGATCTGTACCGTTTGATCTTGACGTTGGCAATAAAGCTTGCTCTAACTGATCCAACGGGAAATAATCATACGCTTTTAATCCCTAACTTCTTCCTGGACCACCCTTTCGGGTTTTTAGTCCACCGTGATACCCTTTTTTTGCCCAAGTTGCCTTTCAGGTTTTCGACTTTCCGGGTGTACACTTTTTATATATATACATATATCCTTAATTTTTGCCCGAACCCTTTTGGTTCGCCGGGATGCCCTTATTTTTGCCTAGGCCAGTCAACCTTGAAGGTCATTTTTTCACGCGTAGTATTTTTTAACTATGTCTGCATTCACAGGGTGCGGGAAATCTTCACCGTCCATGGTGGTTACTATCATAGCACCACTAGAAAATATTTTCTTGATTACAAATGGCCCTTCGTAAGTGGGAGAACATTTTCCCCTGGGATCACCTTGTTGTAGAATGATGCGTTTTATTACCAAGTCACCACCCTGATATACCCGATGCTTTATTTTCTTGTTGAATACCTTGATCATACGCTTCTGATACATCTGACCGTGACAGACAGCCATAAGCCTTTTCTCGTCAATCAAATTCAGCTGGTCCATCCTAGTCTAAATCTACTCGTCTTCATCGAAGTCTGCATCTCTCATAATTTTTAAAGAGGGAATCTGAACTTCGATAGGTAGGACGACTTTCATACTGTAAACCAGAGAGAGTGGGGTTGCACCAGTTGATGTTCGAGCTAAAGTGCGATAGCCTTGAAGAGAAAATAGTAACATCTTATGCCAGTCTTTGTAGGTTACAACCATCTTCTGTATAATCTTCTTTATATTCTTATTGGTGGCTTCCGTTGTGCCATTCATATTTGGTCGATATGGAGAAGAGTTGTGATGCTTGATCTTGAACTGCGTGTAGAGTTTAGTGATCATAGTATTGTTGAGGTTAGTACCATTGTCTGTGATGATTCTCTCGGGGATGCCATACCGATAGATAAGGTTATGCCTAATGAACTGAGCCACGATGTTCTTGGTAATAGATGCGAAGAGGCTGCTTCGACCCACTTTGTGAAGTAATCAATGGCGACAAGGATGAAGCGATGTCCATTTGAAGCAGTTGGTTTAATCTCTCCAATCATATCAATGCCCCACATCACAAATAGCCAAGGAGCAGTCAATACATTCAGGGGTACTGGAGGCACGTGTACTTTATCAGTGTAAATATGGCACTTGTGACAGGTTCTTGAATGGTGGTGACAGTCGGTTTCCATAGTCGACCAATAGTAACCCACTCTCAAAATCTTCTTGGCCATAGTATGTCTGCTAGAGTGGGCGCCAAAGATACCTTCGTGCATATCTTCCATAATATTTTATGTTTCTTTCTTGTCCATACAACGAAGCAGAGTCAGATCATGATTGCGCCAGTATAAAATTCCGTTGCTCAAGAAGAATTTAGCCGAGAACCTCTGTAGGAATTTCTTTTCATTAATCGATGCCCCTTCGGGATACTCTTGAGCCTCAAGATACATCTTAACTTCATAAAACTGAGGTTTTTCTTCTACTCCGTCAGTGTCAACTTCATAGCAGCATGCTGGTTCATCCATTCTTTAAATGGTAAATATGGGAGCCTCGTTGTCCCATCTGACCTTGAACATAGATGACATCATATCCAACACGTCTGCCAACCGATTCTCTTCTCGCGGGATGTGCTCAAAAGTGTTTTCCTCGAAGTACATGATTAAGGTTAACACATGCTCTTTATAAGGAATGAGATTCGGGTGCTTCATATCCCATTATCTCTTGATCTGACTGATCACCAAGGCTGAGTCCCCATATACATCAAAGAACTTGATTCTCAGGTCAATAGCAGCTTTAATACCCATAATGCACGCTTCGTATTTGACCATGTTGTTGGTACAATAAAAGCATAATATGGCGGTGAAAGGCGTATGGCAACCCTAAGGGGAGATAATTACAACACCAATTCTATTTCCAAGTGTGTTGGAAGCTCCATCAAAAACGATAGTCCATTGGGATCCTGGCTCAGGTCCTTCATATGGTCCAGGTTCTTCACAATCTGTAACTAGCATAATGTTCTCGTCCGGGAATTCGAAATTCATAGACTGATAGTCGTCTACGGCTTGATGCGCCAAATGATCTACCAATATACTTCCCTTGATTTCCTTTTGAGTGGTGTACTGAATTTCATATTTTTTCAAGACCATTTGCCATCGGGCTATTCTTCCGGAGAGAGCTGGCTTCTCGAATATATATTTGATGGGATCCATTTTAGAAATCAATAGAGTAGTATGAGTCAACATATATTATCTTAGTCGGGGAGCAGCCCATGCCAAAGCACATCAAGTTTTCTCGAGCAGTGAATATCTTGTTTCACAGTCGGTAAACTTTTTGCTAAGGTAGTATATTGCATGCTCTTATCGACCATACTCGTCATGCTGGCCCAGTACACACCCCATTGAGTTCTCTAGCACTATTAGGCACATGATTAGAGGTCTTCCTTCAACTAGTGGAATCAGAATCAGAGGTTCTTGTAGTTACTCCTTAATTTTATCAAAGGCTATTTAATAGTCGTCGTTCCACTTTACTACTTGATCTTTCTTTAACAGCTTGAAGATTGGCACACAAGTAGCATTCAAATGAGAAATGAATCGAGCAATGTAATTCAGTCGTCCTAAGAAAGCTCTGACTTCCTTCTCAGTATGAGGAGCCGACATTTCTTGAATGACTTTGACTTTTACGGGATTAACTTTAATACCTTTACCGCTGACGAAGAATCCTAGGAGTTTACCGGATCTCACCCCAAAGGTGCACTTGTTCAGATTTAACCTTAGCTTATACTTCCTCAGTCTCTCAAACAGTTTATATAGATGATCAAGATTATCTTCTTCAATATATAACCTGGATATCATATCATCGATGTAGAACTCTATCTCATGATGAATCATGTCATGGAATAAAGCTACCATGGCACGCTGATAAGTTGCACTGATGTTCTTCAACCTAAAAGGCATAACCTTATAGCAGAAAGTTCCTCACTGTGTGACGAAGGTAGTTTTCTCCATATCTTCAGGCGCCATATTGATCTAATTATGACCCGAGAAACCATCCATGAAAGAGAATACCTTATGCTGAGCGATGTTGTCGACCAAAACGTCAATATGTGGAAGTGGGAAGTCATCTTTGGAGCTTGCCCTGTTCAGATCCCTGTAGTCTACACACATACACATTTTTCCGTCTTTATTTGGTACCGGAACAATATTAGCAACCCATTAAGGATATGACGTCACTGCTAAGAAACCCACGTTGAATTGCTTCATAACCTCAACTTTGATTTTCTCTGACATCTCGGGACGCATACGACGAAACTTCTGCTTAATCGGAGAACAAACCTCTTTCATTGGCAGACGATGGACCATAATATCAGTGTTGATCCCTGGCATGTCTTTGTACGACCAATAAAAGATCTCAACATAGTCATGCAAAATCTGAATTAACCTGTTCTTGACACTGTGATACGGTGGGAGAACTGACTTGAGGTTTTGCGTTTGTTTTCGCAAATGTTTCGGTTGAGCAAGAGTCGCCACCGACTTTTTATTTTATCCTAAGGAAAGGTTAAAAAGCACAGCAAAAACCTTTGAGATGTTTTCTTCGGTTCAGGGAGTAGATTATAGAAAGGGAAGGTATTAGCACCCTTTCTATCCATGGTTATCCATGGGCTCTTAGTTACTTGCTTAGATCAACTTGCCTTGATTTTCAATTGTTTGAAATGGTGCTTTGTGTGTGTGTTTGAAATTGTTTTGAAAAGAGGCCAATGTGGTGGCAACCTTTGTAATGATCCATGTTGGGATGTATACAAAGGTGTATGTCCTTTTGAAAAGTTTTCTATGTCTTTGAAAATTGTTTTGAAAATGTGTTGTGATGTGTGGTTTTGAAAAATAGGAAAGTGTTTTTGTTTTGCAAGTTGGCAAGTAACCAAGAGCTATCTACCCTAAATTTCTCAAAGATCTTTGCTATGCTTTAACCCTTTTAACAATTTTGTTCCACCATTGTATTTGGTGGACAATCTTGTGTTAGGATTTGAACGGGACGGGCGCGGGTCATCGTTTAGACCATGATTGCAATGGTGCCAAGTATCTTTGGGAAATTTTTCTTTAAGGGACTTGATCATTTTTTAGGCAACTTTTTGAAAGCGTCATCGAGGGACTATGATCATTTGAATTGTTTTGTTTTTGCCAAAGATACCTAACATGCAATATGGCCCATTATTGAAGGCAACAAGTGGAATACCCTAGGGGTGCAAGTGTGATTAGTGTTGTCCATTTTCATGCTTGTTTATCTTGAATTTAGGTCAAACTATTTGTTGTTTTTGATTTGCATACAAAATCCTAATTTTGTCATGGCATATTTAGAAAGCTTTTAAAGTGCGGAATTTAAAGGTCCTAAATTATTACAACACAATATATGGGATGGGGGGTACAAATGTTCAAATGGGGATATTTTAGCAAGAAATTAAAACCTAAACTATTACATCCAAATTGAATTATACAAATTAATTAATTGCATAATAATTAAATAAAAATGAGATAAATATGCAAGATGCAAAAAATGATTTTTATATGTATGTAAAAAAGTATTTTTCATGTGTCAAATAAACAAAAATAAAATGAATTAATTTTTGGTATTTTTAGGTATTTAGGGCAAAACCCTAATTTTGCTAAATAAAATGTATTAATTATTTATTATATGCAATATTTATTAATTATGTAAAAAAATAAATAAAAAGGAAGTATATTGTAAAAAAGTGATTTTTTAAGTTAAATATTAATAAAAAATAAAAATGTATTATTTTTATGTTTTTAACCTAAATAGACTAATAAATATATAAGTATCTATATTATTTATTAAATATATTAAATATATACAAAAATAAAATATTTAATATTTACAAAAAAAAAAGAATATTTTTTATAAAATGTTTTCAAAGGTAAAATAAAATAAAAATCAGAAAATAAAAGTGTTTGTATTATTTTTAGTTATTTTAAATAAAAGTATATTTATGTTTATTTATGTACAAAACTAAATGAAACCAAATAAATATCAAATAAAATGCTAAAAATGTGGGAAAAATAATTTTAATATTTTTTCATGCTTAAATAAAAATATAGAAACAAAAACAAAAGGAAAAAAATAAAAAATGACAAGTATATCTCAAAATGGGCCAGGGGGGTGCATGTGAAAATTGAAAGTGCAAAAAGGAAAAATATCTGAGGCCCAGCCCAAGAGAGGTTGTCTTCAACCTGCAGACAAAAATATCAAAAACGCGCGCCCTTCCCTCCTGGTTCAAACATCCTGATTCCTGGACTTTTAGCACAAACTTACAACATGAAAAATGTCAAGCATCAAGCCACGATTCCATACATACCAAGAACTTGATCTAACTCTCAGAAATGAGAGAGAATTTCTCCATCCCTAATTCTTAACCTAAGTTTTTGTCAATGTTCAGGTCTTAAATTCTCTCAGCATATGCAATATAAATGGAAAGTGAGGATATGTATAGGTTCAGGGCCATGAGTAGTGCATTTTTCATTCATAAACTTAAAGCTAACTCTTCCTAGATTGAGAGATAGAAGTCCATGAACTTACCTGTTCAGCTTGGATCGTGTCTGGTAATGGAGGTACTTTCAGTGCAATGTGAGGACTTGTACAGCTTGCTTGAAGGTCAGGGATGCTTCTCCAACCTTTAGCTTGCTTTGAAACCAAGTGAATCAAGCTATGGCAATCAACCTGCAAAACAGAAAAAGTGAAAATGGTGAAGTTGGTTAGAGGTGTTACAGGTCGTGTCCAATGCTTGGGATAGTTTGTATATGTGGTATGGAGTGTGTATGAACTGGTTTTAGCAAAAATGCACGAGTGGATTGAGTTATAGAAGTCCAACTGCAGAGGTGACTCTGTTTTCTGCAGTAGGATGATGTTTTGATGAATGATGAGGTTTGGAAGGTGTTTTGGTCGTGCCTTAGCTCAGTTATGTTGTTTGGGATGTGTCTAACAAGTTTGTCTAAGCTAGTTCTTGCAGCAATGAGAGTTGGATATCAATATGCCAAGTTTCTTCTAACTTAAGCAAAAAATGACAAGTTGGTTTCTAGGCTTATGCAGGCCCCTCAAAATGTGCTGCAAAGCCTTGTCTTGATCAGTGGGATATATCCCTGAACTTGTGCCAAAAGGATTTTCATTGTACTTCATGATTTGCAAACTTGACATAAAGTTCCACTTTTCAAAAATGGATATATTGCTTTTTCCATATTAAGGTTAATCTTTTGTGTAATGGCTTAATGGACAAGATAATGCTAGGACACAAAGGTTTTGCATTAAATTATTGAGTGTGGATGAGATAAAAGGCCTGTAATCTAGCTTAGAGCATGCTGAGTTCAAAAATGCAAAGTTATGGACATGGAAATGGCTCATGAACAAAGTGAGTTTTGCCTATATTGCCAAATTCGATTCTCCCTAACCATAAGGGTGTTTGATGAGTTCTTGGACATTTTTGAAAGCTTGGAATGTGTAATACAATCCATCTTTGTAATGAAAATTGAAATTCCAAGTGGAAGCATGTGAAAAGTGGCCATGAAGTTAGGCAAAAATCCTGCCTAAAATAGGTCAAAATTTTTCTAAGTTAAGAATGTTTTGCACCCTTGTTCCAAAAATTATAACTTGAGCTACAAGCTTCTTTTGAGGAAACTTTGTGAATCAAAGTTGTAGATTTTGCAATGGACTATAACTTTCATGTTTTGAGTTTTCCTTGAATTCAAATGTATCTTGATGAAAAAGTGGGACAAAGTTAGGAAAAAATTAGGGATTTTCATAACTTAGAAAAATTCTAAGTTATGAAAATTCTTCATTTTAAAACCCTAATTTGCAATTCTTGATTTCTTGATGAACAAGTTTCATATTTTGACATGTCTTGATGAAAAATGAATCTTGACACTTGATTTTGACCAAAAAGTCAAAGTTTGACTTTTCAGTGTACAGTCAAATTTGGCTCAGTTGACTGGAAAATTCATCTGTCAATCTTGTACATTTGGGATCTTCTGAACTTGTTGAACATGTCAAGACAATTCCATGGGGTCCTTGAGTCCATATGAGAGCTTGGTTTGCCATTGGCTAGGTCAAACAGTCAAAAATTGCCTTTGTGCAGTCAAAACCCTAAAAATGACTATTTTGCCCTTTTGGTGATCTGATCAAATTTCTTGTGGATTTGTGATCCAAACTTGACCAAATGGTTTATATGAGTTCAATATGTTGATGTGGGTCAAAAATCATGAGGTTTGACTGTCAATTGACCACAATTGACTTTTTCCTCAATACAACTGATTTCTAGGTCAACTGTCCAATTGACTGGGCAAAGATTGGAATCAAGGCTTGAAACTTGGTATGGATAAACTTGGGAGTCCAATATGAAGCATGAAAGTCATCTTGGGAATTTTAGGTCAAAACATCTTTGTGCAAACTCAAACCCTAATTTGGGTCAACAGTGTAAGGAGGAGTCTTGAGCAGAGTAAACCCTAACTTGACCTTGAGCTCCAAGGGTCTTGTGGTGAGAAAATGTTGAGGAAATGGGAGGGCAAATTTTGGTGTACAACAGTTGCCCCTGTTCAATCTTCTTGAACCTGAAGAGTTAGATTGGCAAGTTTCCCTTCACGACTCGAGGGTAAAAGGAGATTGGACACTAGAGTGCCCGGAAATTTGCACTCGCATGCTGGAGTATCATCAATGTGATGGCGGGAATGGGCTTATAGATGCCATTTGGAGAGATGGTGGATAGGAGGATGGGCTTATAGATGCCATATGGAGGCGTGACAGAACCTTATCGGGAATGGGCTTATAGATGCCATTTGGAAGCGTTGATCTCATAAGAGATTCCTTAGCGAGAACTTGTGTACTTTGAGAAAGAAAGATGTTTTCCTGGCTTGTTACAAGTGTTTGATCTTCAGTCTCTTCATGCAGATATGCCCTGGCTAGATACAGGTATCGAATCTACAATTGGTTGCTCACAGATGTGCCCTGGCTAGATACAGGAATCGAATCTGGAACTGTTGTCTACAGGTATGCCCTGGCTGGATACAGGTATCGAATCTGGAATTGTCGTCTACAGATATGCCCTGGCTAGATACAGGAATCGAATCTGGAATTGGTTGCTCACAGTTGTGCCCTGGCTAGATACAGGAATCGAATCTGGAATTGCAAAAGGTTGGTAGAGATAGCTTTCCTGGCTGGATACAGGTGTAAGCCTCTGCCCTGAGAATGAAAGATAATTTCCTGGCCTGTTACAGGGGTTGATCTTCAAACTCTTCATGCAGATATGCCCTGTCTAGATACAGGTATCGAATCTACAATCAATCACTCACAGATGTGCCCTGGCTAGATACAGGAATCGAATCTGGAATTGCGGTAGTTGACAGTAATCATCTCTGGATTGACCTTTTCCTGAAAAGGCAAAACATCAGTTGTATGCAATGT
The DNA here is from genome assembly GCA_948472305.1 of Vicia faba. NCBI lineage: Eukaryota > Viridiplantae > Streptophyta > Magnoliopsida > Fabales > Fabaceae > Vicia > Vicia faba. The sequence continues at coordinate 1,396,607,877 of OX451741.1, forward strand.
CATGATGTATGAAATGCACGATGTCATGATGCTCAAAATGAGATAGTGTTGTATGCACTTTATCATGTATGTAAGCAGGATGTATGAAATGTGAAATGTCTATGAATGTATTTTCGTCTAGGAAAATAAATCCTTAACGACTGGCCGGGGAATCAAATCCCGGGCTGATGTTGAAGAGTAGAGTTCTTTGCTTCTGCTGGGGATGATGGTTGCAAGAATAAACCGGTAGGAGAAGATGACTCTGTTGGGGAATAAACTTGTTGGAGAAGTTACTCCGCGGGGAATTACTCTGTGGGAAGAGATACTTCGCTGGGGTTTTGATGAGAGCTCCGCTGGGGATTTCAATGATAGACTCCGCCGGGGATTTCAACGATAAACTCCGCTGGGGATTCTGCTGATAAGTTATGTTGGGGAATATTGTGCCTTTCCAGGGCTGATAGGAAACCAACTCTACTTGGGGAAAGTATTACTGAATCTTGTCTTACTCTGTAGGGAGTTGAGGTAACTTTGTCACTTTCTTCAGCCGAACCTACCTTGGTACCTCGGTGGACAGAACAACTAGATCGCTTGGACAAATCTACATTGCCCCTGTTTCTGATGTCACCTGTAATCAGTCCTTTGTTTCGCATGCAAATATTCATGGTTAGCAATTAATGGTAAATTCATATATCAAAAATGAACATTGGACGTTCTTGGCAAAACAAAACAGAAAAAGGAAAAACAATGGATAATTTGTCTGAAAAATTGAACTTGTATTGATTTTGAAATTTGCCTGTAAATAGGCGTTTATGTACAGGAGGCTGACGTCCTAGTAAGAGAACGCCGCCAAATAGCATAGAGTTTATACAATTTTGAAAAGGAAACAAAACAGCTATGTGAAATATAATCCCACTGGGTTCCAACTCCGCTATCGCCTTTATGTCTTTAAGCATCTCATCACTTTGCTGCTTAGTTGAAGATGAAGCTGATTGATTGATGCCGTCTGAACCTGATAGTTGATACCGGATTCTGGATGCAAGGTGATCCAATTAGACATAGTATTACGCTTTAATCCCTAACTTTTTCCTGGACCGCCCTTTCGGGTTTTCAGTCCACCGGGATACCCATTTTTGCCCAAGCCGCCTTTTCAGGTTTTCGACTTGCCGGGTGTACAGATTTTTTTCATTTCATCCCTTATTTTTGCCCGAACCCTTTTGGTTCGCCGGGAAGCCCTTGTTTTTTCCTAGGTGTGTCAACCTAGCGGGTCTTTAGTTCATGTGTAGTATCTTTTTACTATGTCTGAATTGGCGGGGTGAGGAAGGTCGTCACCATCCATGGTGGTTAGAATCATAGCTCCTCCTGAGAAGATATGTTTAACCACAAATGGCCCTTCGTACGTAGGGGTCCATTTGCCCCTGGGATCACTTTGAGGAAGAATGATGCGCTTGATTACCAGGTCTCCGACTTGATACTCTTGTCGTCTGACCTTCTTGTTAAATGCCCTGATCATTCGTTTTTGGTACGTCTTACCATGACAAATAGCAGTGAGTCTCTTTTCGTCAATTAGGTTTAATTGATCAAGCCAAGTCTGGATCAAGTCATCTTCGCTCAAGTCTGCATCCTTCATTATCCGGAGCGAGGGTATCTGGACTTCAATAGGCAAGACTGCCTCCATGCCATAGACCAAGGAAAAGGGAGTTGCCCCTGTTGACGTCCGTGCTGAGGTACGGTACCCATGAAGAGCAAACGGTAACATTTCATGCCAATCTTTATAGGTCACTGTCATCTTCTGCAAAATCTTCTTGATGTTCTTATTCGCTGCCTCTACAACCCCGTTCATCTTCGGTCGGTAAGGTGGAGAATTGTGGTGCTGTATCTTGAACTGCTCGCAGAGCTCAGTGATCATCTTGTTGTTAAGATTGGTACCATTATTCGTAATGATCCTTTCAGGTATACCGTATCGACAGATCAGGTTGTGCCGAATGAACCGCGCCACGACACTCTTGGTTACGGTGGCGTAGGAAGCTGCTTCAACCCACTTCGTGAAGTAATCAATCGCGACTAGGATGAAGCGATGCCCGTTGGATGCCGTAGGTCGGATCTCGCCGATCATATCAATGCCCCACATTGCAAAAGGCCAAGGTGCTGTCAAGACGTTTAGAGGAACCGGAGGAATGTGCACCTTATCAGCATAGATCTGGCATTTATGACAAGTTCGCGAGTGTTGATAACAGTCGGCCTCCATTATGGACCAGAAATATCCTGCCCGAAGGATTTTCTTTGCCATGGTATGCCCACTGGAATGTGTTCCGAAGGTACCTTCATGTAGCTCCGCCATGATCTTTTCTGCTTCAGTCTTATCCACACAACGCAGTAGGGTCGAATCATGGTTTCGTTTGTACAAAATGCCGTTGCTGAGGAAGAACTTTGCCGCAAACCTTCTTAGGAACTTCTTGTCATTGACCGATGCACCTTCGGGGTATTCTTGAGCTTCCAGGTACCTCTTCACTTCATGATACCGGGGTTTTTCAGTTACCTCTTTGGTCTCGAGATCGCAGCAATGTGCAGGTTCATCCAACTTCCAGATAATGATCCGGGGCGCCTCGTTGTCCCATTTGACTTTAAACATAGAAGACATTGTAGCCAACGCGTCCGCCAACTGATTCTCCTCTCTTGGGAAGTGTTCAAAAGTTATCTCTTCTAAGTGGGGAAGCAAAGTCAGCACATACTCCTTGTAAGGAATGAGATTTGGGTGTTTCGTATCCCACTCGCCTTTGATCTGATTGATCACGAGAGCGGAATCTCCGAATACACTCAGAAACTTGATCCTCAAGTCAATTGCAGCCTGAAGACCCATGATACATGCCTCATATTCTACCATGTTGTTGGTGCAGTTGAAACATAGCCGGGCGGTGAGTGGAGTATGAGTGCCTTTGGGGGATATGATCACAGCGCCGATTCCATTACCCAAAGCGTTCGAGGCTCCGTCAAAGTGCATAGACCATCGGGATCCTTCCTCAGGTCCTTCATCCGGTCCAGGTACTTCACAATCAGTCACTACCATGATATCCTCGTCTGGAAATTCAAAGTTCAACGACTGGTAATCGTCCACTGGTTGGTGTGCCAAATGGTCTGCCAATACACTTCCCTTGATTGCTTTCTGAGTCGTGTACTGGATGTCATATTCCGTCAAGATCATTTGCCATCTTGCTATTCTTCCGGACAAGGCAGGCTTTACGAATATGTACTTGATTGGATCCATTTTTGAAATCAACAGGGTAGTGTGAGTCAACATATACTGTCTCAGCCGGCGAGCAGCCTATACCAGAGCGCAGCAAGTTTTCTCGAGCAGTGAGTACCGAGTCTCACAGTCGGTAAACTTTTTGCTCAGGTAATAAATAGCGTGCTCTTTTTTGCCAGACTCGTCATGCTGCCCCAGCACACACCCCATTGAGTTGTCAAGTACTGTCAAGTATAGTATTAGAGGTCTCCCTTCAACCGGCGGCATAAGAATGGGTGGTTCTTGGAGATACTCTTTGATCTTTTCGAAAGCAGCCTGACACTCATCGTTCCAACGTACCACTTGATCTTTCTTCAGTAGTTTGAAGATTGGTTCACAGGTAGCAGTTAGATGTGAGATGAATCGGGCAATGTAGTTCAATCGTCCTAGAAAGCCTCTGACTTCTTTCTCCGTCTTGGGAGTTGGCATCTCTTGTATGGCTTTCACCTTGGCAGGATCCACTTGAATACCTTTGTCGCTTACAATGAAACCTAGTAGTTTTCCAGATCTCACCCCAAAGGTGCATTTGTTTGGGTTCAACCTTAGCTTGTACAACTTCAGACGGTCAAACAGCTTTCGTAGATGGTCAAGGTGTTCCTCCTCAGTTTGGGATCTTGCAATCATATCTTCGACATACACTTCGATCTCATGGTGGATCATATCATGAAATAAAGCAACCATGGCACGTTGGTAAGTTGCCCCAGCATTTTTCAACCCAAAAGGCATGACCTTGTAGCAAAAGGTGCCCCACTGAGTGACAAAAGTGGTTTTCTCCATGTCTTCAGGAGCCATCTTGATCTGATTATAACCGGAGAAGCCATCCATGAAGGAGAAAACTTTATGCTGAGCAGTATTATCAACCAGAACGTCGATATGAGGCAGAGGGAAATCATCCTTGGGGCTGGCCCTGTTCAAATCCCTGTAATCAACACACATCCGGACCTTACCATCCTTTTTCGGCACTGGAACCACGTTGGCAATCCACTGAGGGTAAGAAGTTACTGCTAGAAATACGGCATCAAATTGTTTCATAACCTCAGCTTTGATTTTCTCTGACATCTCTGGACGCATACGGCGGACCTTTTGTTTTATCGGAGGGCAGTCTTCCTTGGTAGGCAAGTGATGGACCACAATGTCGGTATCCAACCCAGGCATGTCTTCGTAAGACCAGGCAAAGATTTCCACATAGTTATGCAACATCTGAATCAACCGTTGTTTCACACTAGCCTCCAGATTGGCACCAATCTTGACTTCCTTTCTGTCTGTCTCAGTACCCAGATTTACCGTTTCCACTGGCTCTTCATGTGGATGAATGGCCCTCTCTTCCTGGAGTAGCAGTCTTGCAAGTTCACCAGGCACTTCACAATCATCTTCCCCTTCGTCTTCGGCTAAGTTGATCGGACTTTCGAAGTCATAACTGGCAGTAGCAGAGTCGTTACAGTGAGATCCAGAGTGGATTGGAACCTGTATAAGTGAGTGTGTGTAAATATAGCTGTTTTGCAATATATAATAAAGAAAGAAAAGGAGCACAAGATTTGAAATGCAACAAACGTCCAATGTTTTGATTAATGATATATGAAAATGTCATACAAAAGCCCTCACAAATGGAGCCACGGTGCCCCGGGTAAGACACCGAGCCATAAAAGTTTCAACATATTGTTTGTTACAAATTGAAAACAAAAGAGTTCATTACTGAGTGACAAAAGTAATAGGTGTGAGGTCTTTGGCAGTCCAGTTGCTTGGTCCACTGTCGGTTGTTGGGTAGATCCAACTGTCGAATTCATATTCCTCCACTTCGTCTTCAACAACATTCACTCCTGGGTTGGTGATGAACACAGGAGGTCTTCAAATTCTCGCCTTACGAACAGCCCTCTGAGCCTCTGCAGTGAAACCCAAGCCAAACTTGTCGGTCTTCGGAGTAAAGTCAGGAAGTCGGCCCCAGTTTGCGCACTCACCCTTCTCAATAACAGCCCGAGCATCCTTTAAGGAAGCCATCTTCAAAGGAGGGTCTTCAATCACAGCTTCAGCTGACGCCAGTGTCTGAGGCACTTCTTCAAAGTGTTGAAAGGGGGTCTCAATGAATTCCCCATCCATTTCTATGTACCGGAACGAGTTTAGGTGGCTGACCATATACTCTTCTTCCCCTTGAACTATAACAATCTTTCCTCTGACTAGGTATTTAAGCTTCTGATGCAGTGTGGAGGTCACAGCTCCGGCCTTGTGGATCCACGGACGACCCAGCAAACAAGAGTAGGATGGAAGGATGTCCATCACATAGAAAGTAGAATCAAAAACTTGAGAACCAACCTTGATTGGGATGTCAACTTCGCCATGTACCATCCTTTTCGAACCGTCAAAGGCTCGGACAACAATGTTACTAGGCTTGAGCTCCAAACCCTCACAATCTAACCTGTCTAAGGCTTTCTTGGGCAATACGTTTAATGAAGAACTGGTGTCTACCAACACATGGGCAAGAGTGGTGCCCCTGCATTCAATAGAGACATGCAGGGCGTCATTATGGTTCTTTCCTTTTGCAATCAGATCGGCGCCAGAGAAGCCCAAACCATTATCGGCAGTCAAGTTGGCCACACAATTAGTAAATTGATCAGCAGATGTTTCTTGTGGCACATGGGCCGTCTTCAGGAAGGAGATCAGGGCCTTGGCATGGGCCTCTGAACAGAACAACAGTGATAGCATAGAAATATTTGATGGGGTGTGCCCCAACTGCTCAACAACATTGAAATCACTTTTCTTGATAATCTTGAGGATCTCCTCCATCTCTTGCTGGGAGGCTTCAACAGTGGTTGTCTTTGTCGCCTCCGTCAGGGCAGGAAAATCAGTAGCAATCCCTTTGCCCCGAGCGTCAGAGGACTCGGCAGCAGGGGTAGAAACAGGAACTTGATTAGGAAGTGGAACATGCACACTTGCAGGTGTGATGATAAGAGGTTTCTTAATAGCTGGTGGCGCAATATCTGGCGAGAACAACCTACCACTGCGAGTAATTTTGGCAGGCCCGGTAATGTTGCTGACACCAGTACTTGTACCAAACTTTTGCTTTACTCCAAGAACATAAACATCTTCCCCATAGTGCCACGGGACAGCTTTGTCGGACGTATAGGGGAGGGGCCTCAGAACAGTGATAATGATAGGAGCAATATTCTGAGTGGACATGATTTTGATAGGCTTCTTTGAGAGAGCCTTAGGAGGTTTGTTGAAAATAGTGACGATAGAAACTTCTTCGGCAGGGACAGCAGGAACGACAATCTTCTCGAATAAGATCTCTTTGCTATCCATCAGGCTTTGGATACCTGATTTCAGCAAAGGACAACCAAAAGGGGAAACAACACATAGAAGGCAATCTTCACCACATCCCGGAAATAAACCGGCTAGCAACAGATTCCTTTTAACAGTCGATAACGGAGTAACAATCTCTTCCACGGAGGCTACATATCGGTCTTCTTCCATAACACTCACTCCATGCTGGGGCATGGGAGCAGTCACAACATTGGGCCTTTCAGGCGCCTCAAACTGTATTTCCTTAGCATCAATAAGGTCTTGAACCTTATTCCTCAGAGCCCAACAATCGTCCGTAGTATGCCCGGGGCTATCAGAATGATAAGTGCAACGGGCATTGGGGTTGTACTTCGGAGAAGCTGTGTTCACTACTTTCGGAGCTTCTTTGACAGTTACCAGATTGGTTGACAGTAGTTGCGGCAAGATCTGAGATAGGGTCATGCTGAGCCGAGTGTACTGCCTCTTGGGCCTCTCACCCCTTTGCTGATTATACTGCTGAGGAGCAGCAGCAGGCTTTGAAATTACCAATGCATTGATGGCTTGGCGGCGTTCCGGCTTAACTTGTCTTCTAGGACCATAAACATCACTAGCTTCCTTCTTGAAAGGCTTCTTCTCAGTACTCGCAGCGGCACCTTTCTGTATCTTCCCTGACTTGATACCAGCTTCTATCCTCTCACCAATCAAGATCAAATCTGTAAACCCAGCAGAGGAATTACCAATCAGATGATTGAAGAACGGACCAGACAGGGTCCCTAGGAACATGTCAACAAGTTCACGGTCAGTTAGCGGTGGCTGCACCCTGCCAGCCAGGTCTCTCCACTTTTGCGCATACTCCTTGAATCCTTCGCCCGTCCCCAGTGACATACCCTGAAGTTGGGTACGCGTAGGAGCGAGGTCAGAATTGTACTGATATTGTTTATAAAATGCGGTGGCCAAGTCTTCCCAATTTCGGATACTGGCTCCATCCAGCTGATAGAACCACTCGAGTTGAGCCCCTGAAAGGCTATCCTGAAAGAAATGGATCCAAAGGTTCTTGTCTGCAGTGTAAGGTTGGATCTTCCTTACATATGATCTGAGATGCATCTTCGGGCAGGATAGCCCGTCATACCTTGCAAACACTGGCACTTTGAACTTCGGGGGGATCACAATTCCAGCAACTAATCCCAAATCTTCGAAATCTAAGCCGGGAACTCTCTGCAGCTCCATAGCTGCCAACCTGTCTTCCAAGCCTTTGTACTTATCATCGGCGGGCGGGTATTGTTGATCAGAGTAGTCTTCGTCCTCTTCAGCCTCTTCTTCTTCAACCTCGGATTCAGAAGGTACTGCAGCCGCATTCCCTTTACTGGTTCCCTCTTCAGATGTAGGGGAAAATTCAAGCACTCTTCTGGCTTCACCCTCAAACCTTCTTCCTAGGGTAGCCACCCCGATTCTCTTCTTCTTCTTTTTCACTTGGTCTTTGTTCCCCAGCAGGGCTTTCAGATCCTCCTGACCCTTAGCCAAGGTCATCAGGAGTTGTTGAAACTGTGAATTCTGAGACTGCAAGTCCTTGACCATCTGTTCGAGATCCATCTTACTGTAATAAACAACAGAAAGATAAGGAAACCTGGTGTGGAGACCTGCTTATGCGCATGATGAATGATATGCTTATGTATGCAATGCATTCAAGGATTTAGAACATTCAAAATTGTTGCAAACAAAAAGAACGCACGTCATATTAATAAGAAGGAATTTGTCAGTACATAAATGCCCCATGGGCCAAATATTACAAAAACTTCTCAAGGTAAAAAGACGTTGCGCATCCTCTTTGGTGCGATGTAGGTGTTGAGGGTCTCTTCCTCATGGAGTCGGCGGGTAAGCTCTAAAACCTTCTTCTCGCTGGCGTAGAAGCTGGCTTTGAAAGTGTTCCGTTCCTCCTTGAGTTGGATCCAACTCTTCTGCATCTCCTCCCACGATGTAGGCATGTCAGGATACAGGACGGTGTAGGGAACCTCTCCTTCCTTAACGGGCTCTTTAATCACAGGGAGAACATGAGGATAAGGCCTCATTAGACTCTGGGCTCGGGCTCGTACCCACTTGAGATAAGGCTCAAGAGGGATGGAGTTCTTGTGCCCCAGTGTCTTGCTGTCTACCTTGTTAGGCATCCTCCAAGCTCTGATGAATCTTTGGCGAAGTCCTTGCGCATCGTTGTCGAAGTCAAAAACTAGGTCAGGAATCAACATGTCGTGAGGGCCATCTCTCCGTGCATATCCAAATTGTATCAAGGCTAGACAAGGGTTGTAGGTAATGCCTCCCCTAATGCCAAGTAATGGAACATTAGGGAACTCTCCACAATGATCGACGATGATGACATTTTCTCTGGACTGAGAACACCAATGTACATCAGAGTGAGTGAGGGTCATCAATCGTTGTGACCACCTTAAGCCTTGGTCATTCTTCAAGACAGATTGTGGAAGGTGCGAAATAAACCACCTTGCAAGGAGAGGAGTACAACACATGAGAACACCCCTCTTTCTCATTGTTCGAGTGTAAAATTAGTGAAGAATGTCCCCAAGCAATGTTGGTATTGGATTTCTGGATAAGAAGATCTTGACGGCGTTGACATCTACAAGCTGGTCAGGATTTGGGAACAGGACCAACCCATAAATAAGGAGTGCCACAATTTCTTCAAAGGCTTGTAGATCTAATGAATTCCAACACTCTTGTGCCTTCTCAAACAAGAATTTTTCCAAGAAGCCTTTGACACCGCTTCTAGTTTCCCAATGCCCCTTGATGTCAGATGGCTATAGATGTAGTGCTTGAGCAACATCTTCAGGCTTTGGTTCCTTTTCCGTACCGTTGTAGGGTAGTTGATTAAGGATAGGAATTCTCAGGAGTTGAGAAAATTCCTCCAAAGTGGGCACCAACTGGTAGTCGGGGAAAGTGAAACAGTGGTGAAGAGGGTCAAAGAACTGGAACAGCACCTTCATCATGTCTTCTTCAATGTTGGTGTTGACTAGGCTGAGCAGTCTACCATGTCTTTCACTGAAGGGAGAGCTTTCCGGAATTCTTGTTTTGAGCTCCTTGAGTTGAGGAGGGATTCTCACAAGGTTTACTTGGATGGTTTTCCTGCGAGGAATTTCCATGACCTACAAAACAAGAACAAAGATGAAGATCTAAACCCTTGAAATGGTTAGTGAATGCATATGATGTTTTATGATGTTCATGATGTATGCATAAAACATATGTACAAGCAATTCACACCAAACCCTAGTTTCAGGCTTGCATGGGGTTTCATAGGTAAGTACCCTCTTGAGTGTAGTTGGCTTAAAAACCTGTCCTATAAATAGTAACCGGGTTCTAAGGAGCTCAATATCATTGGATTGTTTTCCATGTTCATTGTTTTGGTTTAGCCACTTAACTAGCGACCAAAATATTCCTAGAAAACAACCCTCAATGAGTGTAGTATCGAGTATCTACCAACTTCGGACTGCACCAAAGCCGGTTATCTCACTACCCCTAATGAAAGGCCAAGATGGTCAAGTAAGGTTATAGGTCATTAGTGCTTAGTGACATCACTCAACGGCCCCGTACTCTCCTTGATTGAACTCAAGGGTTACCGGTACTCACAAATATGTCGCACTAATATAGCTATTGCTCCAACCATGTCGGTATACCCCGCACAGTTTCCACAACATATTGCTATCTATGAATGTTTCCCCAAATCCGGGTGTAGGATTGCAAACCCAAACAAGAGAGCCAAGATGTAAAGCAATCAAAACAAACAATTAGTCATGCAAGAGGGTGATCTAAGCCCTAAGGTTACTCCACTTTTAAGTTTTCCCCAGCAGAGTCGCCAGTTCTATGATACGGTGGGAGAACTGACTTGAGGTTTTGCGTTTGTTTTCGCAAATGTTTCGGTTGAGCAAGAGTCTCCACCGACTTTTTATTTTATCCTAAGGAAAGGTTAAAAAGCACAGCAAAAACCTTTGAGATGTTTTCTTGGGTTCGGGGAGTAGATTATAGAAAGGGAAGGTATTAGCACCCTTTCTATCCATGGTTATCCATGGTCTCTTAGTTACTTGCTTAGATCAACTTGCCTTGATTTTCAATTGTTTGAAATGGTGCTTTGTGTGTGTGTTTGAAATTGTTTTGAAAAGAGGCCAATGTGGTGGAAACCTTTGTAATGATCCATGTTGGGATGTATACAAAGGTGTATGTCTTTTTGAAAAGTTTTCAATGTCTTTGAAAATTGTTTTGAAAATGTGTTGTGATGTGTGGTTTTGAAAAATAGGCAAGTGTTTTTGTTTTGCAAGTTAGCAAGTAACCAAGAGCTATCTACCCTAAATTTCTCAAAGATCTTTGCTATGCTTTAACCCTTTTAACAATTTTGTTCCACCATTGTATTTGGTGGACAATCTTGTGTTAGGATGTGAACGGGACGGGCGCGGGTCATCGTTTAGACCATGATTGCAATGGTGCCAAGTATCTTTGGGCAATTTTTTCTTTAAGGGACTTGATCATTTTTTAGGCAACTTTTTGAAAGCGTCATCGAGGGACTATGATCATTTGAATTGTTTTGTTTTTGCCAAAGATACCTAACATGCAATATGGCCCATTATTGAAGGCAACAAGTGGAATACCCTAGGGGTGCAAGTGTAATTAGTGTTGTCCATTTTCATGCTTGTTTATCTTGAATTTAGGTCAAACTATTTGTTGTTTTTGATTTGCATACAAAATCCTAATTCTGTCATGGCATATTTAGAAAGCTTTTAAAGTGCGGAATTTAAAGGTCCTAAATTATTACAACACAATATATGGGATGGGGGGTACAAATGTTCAAATGGGGATATTTTAGCAAGAAATTAAAACCTAAACTATTACATCCAAATTGAATTATACAAATTAATTAATTGCACAATAATTAAATAAAAATGAGATAAATATGCAAGATGCAAAAAATGATTTTTATATGTATGTAAAAAAGTATTTTTCATGTGTCAAATAAACAAAAATAAAATGAATTAATTTTTGGTATTTTTAGGTATTTAGGGCAAAACCCTAATTTTGCTAAATAAAATGTATTAATTATTTATTATATGCAATATTTATTAATTATGTACAAAAAATAAATAAAAAGGAAGTATATTGTAAAAAAGTGATTTTTTAAGTTAAATATTAATAAAAAATTAAAATGTATTATTTTTATGTTTTTAACCTAAATAGACTAATAAATATATAAGTATCTATATTATTTATTAAATATATTAAATATATACAAAAATAAAATATTTAATATTTACAAAAAAAAAAGTATATTTTTTATAAAATGTTTTCAAAGGTAAAATAAAATAAAAATCAGAAAATAAAAGTGTTTGTATTATTTTTAGTTATTTTAAATAAAAGTATATTTATGTTTATTTATGTACAAAACTAAATGAAACCAAATAAATATCGAATAAAATGCTAAAAATGTGGGAAAAATAATTTTAATATATTTTCATGCTTAAATAAAAATATAGAAACAAAATCAAAAGGAAAAAATAAAAAATGACAAGTATATCTCAAAATGGGCCAGGGGGTGCATGTGAAAAATGAAAGTGCAAAAAGGAAAAATATCTCAGGCCCAGCCCAAGAGAGGTTGTCTTCAACCTCCAGACAAAAATGTCAAAAACGCGCGCCCTTCCCTCCTGGTTCAAACATCCTGATTCCTGGACTTTTAGCACAAACTTACAACATGAAAAATGTCAAGCATCAAGCCACGATTCCATACATACCAAGAACTTGATCTAACTCTCAGAAATGAGAGAGAATTTCTCCATCCCTAATTCTTAACCTAAGTTTTTGTCAATGTTCAGGTCTTAAATTCTCTCAGCATATGCAATATAAATGGAAAGTGAGGATATGTATAGTTTCAGGGCCATGAGTAGTGCATTTTTCATTCATAAACTTAAATCTAACTCTTCCTAGATTGAGAGATAGAAGTCCATGAACTTACCTGTTCAGCTTGGATCGTTTCTGGTAATGGAGGTACTTTCAGTGCAATGTGAGGACTTATACAACTTGCTTGAAGGTCAGGGATGCTTCTCCAACCTTTAGCTTGCTTTGAAACCAAGTGAATCAAGCTATGGCAATCAACCTGCAAAACAGAAAAAGTGAAAATGGTGAAGTTGGTTAGAGGTGTTACAGGTCGTGTCCAATGCTTGGGATAGTTTGTATATGTGGTATGGAGTGTGTATGGAGTGCCTATATTGCCAAATTCCATTCTCCCTAACCATAAGGGTGTTTGATGAGTTCTTGGACATTTTGGAAAGCTTGGAATGTGTACTACAATCCATATTTGTAATGCAAATTGAAATTCCAAGTGGACGCATGTGAAAAGTGGCCATGAAGTTAGGCAAAAATCCTGCCTAAAATAGGTCAAAATTTTTCTAAGTTAAGAATGTTTTGCACCCTTGTTCCAAAAATCATAACTTGAGCTACAAGCTTCTTTTGAGCAAAATTTGTGAATCAAAGTTGTAGATTTTTCAATGGACTATAACTTTCATGTTTTGAGTTTTCCTTGAATCCAAATGTATCTTGATGAAAAAGTGGGACAAAGTTAGGAAAAAATTAGGGATTTTCATAACTTAGAAATATTCTAAGTTATGAAAATTCTTCATTTCAAAACCCTAATTTGCAATTCTTGATTTCTTGATGAACAAGTTTCATATTTTGACATGTCTTGATTAAAAATGAATCTTGACACTTGATTTTGACCAAAAAGTCAAAGTTTGACTTTTCAGTGTACAGTTAAATTTGGCTCAGTTGACTGGAAAATTCATCTGTCAATCTTGTGCATTTGGGATCTTCTGAACTTGTTGAACATGTCAAGACAATTCCATGGGGTCCTTGAGTCCATATGATAGCTTGGTTTGCCATTGGCTAGGTCAAACAGTCAAAAATTGCCTTTGTGCAGTCAAAACCCTAAAAATGACCATTTTGCCCTTTTGGTGATCTGATCAAATTTCTTGTGGATTTGTGATCCAAACTTGACCAAATGGTTTATATGAGTTCAATATGTTGATGTGGGTCAAAAATCATGAGGTTTGACTGTCAATTGACCACAGTTGACTTTTTCCTCAATACAGCTGATTTCTGGGTCAACTGTCCAATTGACTGGGCAAAGATTGGAATCAAGGCTTGAAACTTGGTATGGATAAACTTTGGAGTCCAATATGAAGCATGAAAGTCATCTTGGGAATTTTAGGTCAAAACATCTTTGTGCAAACTCAAACCCTAATTTTGGTCAACAGTGTAAGGAGAAGTCTTGAGTAGAGTAAACCCTAACTTGACCTTGAGCTCCAAGGGTCTTGTGGTGAGAAAATGTTGAGGAAATGGGAGGGTAAATTTTGGGGTACAACAGACACCATTCTCTAAATTGGCGCCTATCTTGTTTTCTTTCCGGCCTGTCTTGGTACCCAAGTTTACAACTTTGACTGCTTCTTCATGCGGTTGGATATCCTTTTCTTCTTGTGTTAAGAGTCTGGTAAGTTCTCCAGGTATTTCACAATCTTCCTCATCTTCATCCTCGTCTTGGTAGATCGGGTTCTCAAAGTCATGGGTGGAAGTAGCAGAATCAATATCGATAAGATCCAGAGTGGATGTGGATCTTCAATGTAGTGTATGGGTGTGTGTAAGAAACACATGGCTATATTTGAAGGCAATAAAGTAATGAAAAGACATAGATAGCAAAATTTGAATGCAAAAACATCCAATATTTTATTAGATGAGCATATGTGGATGAAAGATAACATCCCTAACAAGTGGACTGTTGTGCACCGGGTAAGGCACAAGGCTTAAAGTTATTGTTTTAAAATTACATATCCCAAAAACTTGAAAGCAATAAAACAAGAAATAGCAATTACTCCTGACTAAAGGATATTGGTATAAAGTCTTTAGCCTTCCAGTTATTTAGTCCTTCATCACTAGTAGGGAATATCCAGTTTTCTAAATCACAATCACTATCAATGTCTTCTATAGCATTGACTTCATTATTGCTGATGCAGAAAGGTGGTCTCCCAGCATGAGCACGACGAACCGCCTTCTGAGCCTCTGAGGTGAAACCCAAACCAAATTTGTTGGACTTGTAAGGAATGTCAGGAAGCTGACCCTAAATAGTGCAACCACCTTCTTCTACTATAGCCCTAGCATATTTCGGAGAAGCCATTCTTGGTGGATCCTTGGTAATCTTAGGAGTAGCATGAGTAGCTTTAGCAATGACAGACGTCTGAGGGATTACTTCAAAGGTCTGGCATGGAGTCTACATTAATTCACCATCCATATCGACATATTTTAAAGAATTTAAATGGCTCACCATATACTCTTCTTCTCCACAAACTGTAACAATTTTCCCTTTCACCAGATACTTCAGTTTTTGATGCAAGGTAGAGGTAACAACGCCTGCCCCATGAATCCAGGGGCGTCCAAGAAAACAGGAATATGCTGGACGAATATCCATTACATAGAAGTGGAAGTTGAAGACCTGAGATCTCACCTTGATCAGAAGATTAACCTCTCTATGCACCATTCTCCTTTACCCATCAAAGGCTCTTACCACAATATCGCTGGGTTTCAGCACAACCCCTTTATAGTCCAGTCTATCTAGAGCACCTTTTAGTAATACATTTAATGAGGAGCCTGTATCTACCAACACATGCACCAAGGTAGTGCCCCTACACTCAATAGAGACGTGCAGGGCCTTGTTATAATTCTTTCTTGCCGGTGTTAAGTCAGCATCAGAAAAGCCTAATCCATTACCAGCTGTTAGGCTTGCAACATAATTCTCAAACTGATTAGCAAAGGTCTCTTGTGGTACATGAGCAGTTTTCAAAAATTTAAGCAAAGCCTGAGCATGGCTTCGGAGCATAATAACAAGGATAACATGGATATTTTGGAGGGTGTCTTCCCCAAATGTTCAACGATATTGTAGTCACTTTTGCAGATGATTTTCAGTATTTCCTCCATCTCTTTCTTGGAGGAATCTTCAACAGTAACATCTTTTGATGGTGCCTCCGTCCGGGCAGGCTCAATCATTTTCTCTTTGCCCCGAGTGTCAGTAGTCGACTTAGTAGCAGGGATACAAACATGTGTTATGATAGTTGTTGTACCCCAAAATTTTCCCTCCCATATTTCTCAATACATGTCAAGTGAGGTCCTCAAATTGCTCAAGGAAGTCCAAGGGTTGACCAGACAAACTCTCTCCTAAGGCAGTCTACCTCACATTAGGGTTTCATTATGCATTAAGATATTTGAGTCCAAAGGATCCCAAATGTTCACCATTATCTTAATATGTTCTCAAGATCATCCATGTCAAGTTTCAAGCCGTGTAGAGGAAGTTTGCTCAGTCAATTGCTCAAAGGCCTGAAAATCGACTATGCTAGGTCAAAAGTTAACTGTGGTCCACATACAGTCAAACTTCAAGATTTTTGGTCAACATCCTCATTTTGAAGTATCATTCATCATTTGATCAAGATTTGATCATTATTCAGCAAGGATTGCTCACAATTCATCAAAACCCAAAAGTTGCTAAATTAGGGTTTTGCAGAAAAAGTCAACTCAACTTTGACCAAGCATAACTTTATCATACTTTATAAAAAATGACCCATCCAAAGCTCATTTTGAAGAGGATTAAATTCCCTACAATTCATCTTCATCTCCCAAGTCCAAAATATGCACTCACAAAAGGATATGAATTTTGACATTATAGGTCATTTTGAAAAGTCAACAAAAACACATTTTATGTCAAAGCTTCATACATGAACATGGAAGAATCAATTGACATGAGACCAAAATGGTTGTTTAGAGGACATCATAATATTTCTAAAAAGTCCAAGAACACCTCTCTAGGGTCAAAATTGAGAGAGTTATGCATTGGCCAAGTTGACCTTTTTTGCAAAATTGCCAAAAGTCAAATGTGCTCAAATTTGCATCTTTTGCTAAATGGGCCCAACTTTTTATGCTTGCATATCATTCCTAACATAGTACACAACCTATGGGACCCTCCATGCTTTATTTATTAATTTATTTAATTTATTTTGATTTTTATTCATTTAAATTTCAAATAAATCCTAATAAATCATATATTGTATTTTAGGGATGATTTTTGCATTGAAAGAAGATCTTATATGCTGTCAATTGAAGATCAACTCGTGCAAGGTCAATTTGGTTGGAAAAAGATTGGATTTGAGAAAAATTGGAAAGGAATCACATGCTATGAAAGATCAAATCAAATCTCCATGATGAGAAAGATTGAGGTTGTTTTTGTTGACCTAATAGTTTGTAGTACATATACAGAAGGAGACCAAGGCATAAAGGGGTTGGAAACAGTCGTGAAAGAGTAAAAAAAAACTAAAAAAATCTAGGAAAAAGTGGTGATCCAATTTCCATATTAGAGGCCAATTTGCACCATTCTCACGATACCAAAAGATTCTTGGACATCTCCAGAAGGAATTCCAACCATTTGCAAGCTCTCTAACGCCTAGAATCATAGGTATAAAAGTCACAGTTTTGTCTCAAAACTTTGATTTCGTTTTCATTATTTTACGCATTATTAGCATGTTTGTTTCATATATCCTTGTTTGTCAATGAATTTGCAAGATTTTGGTATTGTTTAATTGTGTTTTTAGTACAGAAATCCAGAGATGCCATGGTTAGGGTTTCATACTCTTGATTAGGGCTTTGCAGGATAGGTGAAATTGGACATTGATTCTGGTACCATGAGACTCATGAGGATGAGACGAGTTGATTGGTACCAACCATGACCATTTATATTGCTTGTGGAGATTTTTTGAAATACAGAGGGGTATACCTACATTAAGTGTCTGTAGGTAAAAGTTGGCTACCTAAAACGACGGTTTGGGAGAAAGACGACGATGCGTGTCATCCCCTGGTTGGGTGATTTGAATTTGGCGCGTTTTGAATTTCAGCGTTTTTTTAATATTATAATTGATTTCCATTATATATTCAAACAAACCAAATAGCCCAGTTGGCAAGCGTGCAGGGGAAAAGTGCAAAGGGCCTGGGTTCGATTCCCAGGTCCCATCCTTCATTCCTAATATTTTTTAACAGGTAATCCAACGCTTTGCACATCAAGAGGCTCACCATGTACCATCAGGATCTGGCCATCCAATTCATCAATGCCCCAGATCAACATACCACCATTGGAGGACCACCATGCACCTCAGTCAAGCGTGCACATTGGATTGGGCGAAGTCAAACAGGCCTTAGCCATTTGGGCCCAGGAATTCATATTTCAACCCCCCTCAATTGCTGAACAACATCAGGCCCATTACTAATCTTCTTTTTATATTTCTTTTCTTTATCATTTTTTATTCTTTTATTTTCCTTTATTTATTTAATTTACAAATTAACTTATTTTTCACAAAAAAAAAACATAAAATCAATAATTCACCAAAATTAGGATTAGTCTTTTTTTATTATTATCAAAATTAATTTAATTTAGGTTTAACTTAGAGAAGTTGTAATTTGTTTTCATAAATAAAATCAAAATAGAAATTAAGTTAACTTTTAATGTTATTTTGCTCTTTTTCTCAAATAAATAAAATACAAAAAAATAGGTTTAGAATAAATTAATTTATTTTTAGATTAAAATTAATTAGAATTAGGTCTTTCTTTTTTTTAATGTAATAATTTCTCTATTTTATTAAATAACAAAACATGACCAAAACATTTTTTTAACTAATCGCAATTAGGTTTAGGCAAGGGTCAAAACCCTAGTTGCCCCGCATTTGATTCATCGCGCGTGAATTATTATTTATACTTGTAAATGCTCATGGTATGTAATAGTTTAATCTAGGGCTTTTTATTTATTGCTTTTTCCGGGTTTTTTTGGCTATGTAATTAATCCCCTCCCTGAAGCCTTGTAATAGCGTAGATTTACTTTCTCGCATTTTAATTCTTGCAAATATTAACTGTTTAGATGAATGCTAATAGGATTGTATGACAAGAATGCATGACAAATTAATCTAGTTAGAAAACTCTGATGTGCAAAGATTAAATAATTGAAAATAGATCACTCGCACATATCACTCTTAGGGTATACTCACACTTTGGTTGCCTTCGGTAAACGATTGTTAAAGTATAGGATGTCTTAGTGGTTGCCCTCCTGTCTGAAAAAGATCAAACATCCCATTCAAATGTTTCCTCGGAAATGTTGCCTCGGAAATGTTGCCTCAGAAATGTTGCCTCGAATATGATCTTAAAGACTTTAGGGTTATTACTAAGTCATTCTAGCGTTGCTTTAGTGATTGTATGTCCCTTTCGAATTGACCCTTACAAACTCCAACGACGGTGCTACCTATTTCTCAATAGTAGGATAAGCGCTGTCTAAAGGAAACGAGAATAGAAACAATCTTTTTTTCAAGTAGGTAGATGCTAGTAGGTACTTGATCAATAAAAAACTTTTCACACAAACACCTTTTCAAAACAAATTTTCAAAACAACTCTGTCATATCCTTGAGGACTGATACAAGGGTTATCACGAAGCAAAACATTTTCAAAATAAAGCATACACACAAGCAATTTCAAAATATGAGCAAGTACCTAAGAGCCCATGGAAAACCATGGATAGAAAGGGTTCTAACACCTTCCCTTTCTATAATCTACCCCCCGTACTCAGAATATCTCAAAAAAGGATTTTTTCTTTACTTTTTTCCTTTCCAGTTGGATGAAATAAAAGTTGGTGGCGACTCTTACTTACCGCGACATTTTGCAAACATAAAACGCAAACTAGCATTTCAAAACAGTCGGTTCTGTCACCGTATCACAATAGTCTTTGGAGGAGAGATCTCTGGAGAGAAGACCCTTCCCGTTCTGGTAACTTTACTAGTTCCGAAAATATTTTCGACATTGAGGTTGGTAACTCCAGTATCTTCATCTTTGGAAAACCATGGTTCTTTCTTAACACCATGGTAATAAACTTCAGCTCCATAATTCTAGGGAACAACCTTGTCAGAGGAATAAGGGACTGGTCCGGGTGTAGTAATGATCAGGGGAGCCACCCTAGGCTTGGCAGGAATCCTTATAGAACCTTTATAGGTGATCCTTACATGAGTATTGGAAATTGTGATTATAGAAACATCTTCAAGTCTCATCTCTTGATACATACTTTCATGCAAACCCTTCACGGACAAAGTCTTCTCAAATAGAATTTCTCGGCTATCAATCAAATGCTGAATACCCTTCTGTAGACACATATAACCATCAGATTGGGACGCATAATGGTAATAACTTTCAAGGCAACTCGGAAATAAACCGGCTTGCAACATATTCTTTTCAATGATTAACAAGGGAGTGGTCAAGTCACTTACGGTGGAGACATAAGAAACATCGTCGGTAGCATTAACACCTTTACTATGATTGGGCATAGGTGCAGTGATCACATTAGGGGTCTCGGGAGGATAAAATTCAATCTCTTTTGCGTCAATCATATCTTGGATTTTGTTCTTCAGGGACCAGTAGTTATTGGTGTCGTGCTCAGGACTGTTAGAATGATATGCACACTTCACATTCGGGTTGTACTTAGGAGAGAAGGTGTTAGGATTCTGAGGAGGATCCCGTAGTGTTATATATTCTGCCTTCAATAGATGTTGTAATTCATTAGACAAAGGCATATTAATCTTGGTGAACTTCCTCCTCGGAGTGTCTGACCTACCCTGATTCCCCTATTGTTCTTGTTGAATAAGTGCAGGATTAGAAATCAACACTGCTCCCACAGACAGATGGTGATCATTCTTACCACGACCCTTATGGTCATATACAACATTGGTTTCTTTCTTATTGTTGAACGTATTCTTTATAATACTATAAGACGCAGCCACCGGAATTTTCCCACTCTTGATATCGCTTTCATCTCGTTTCATAGTCAGGATTAGTTCAGTAAAACCAGATGAAGAACTCCCAATCAGAAGATTAAAAAATGGACCTGTCAGAGTGCCCATGAACATATCAGTTAGCTCCCGATCAGACAAGGGAGGTTGCACCCTTCCAGCTAGGTCTCTCCACATTTGGGCATATTCTTTGAAACCCTTGTTCGAGGCCATAAACATGTTTTGTAATTGCACTCGAGTCGGTGCAAGGTCAGCATTATATTGATACTGCTTGTAAAAAGCAATAACCAAGTCTTCCCAAGTGTGAATGTTGGTTCCTTCCAGCTGATAGAACCATTCGAATTGCATCCCCGACAGGCTTTCTTGGAAGAAATGCACCCATAATTTTCTATCAGTAGTATCAGGTTGGATTTTTCGGACATAAGACTACAAATGAAGCTTAGGACAAGACACACCATCATATTTGGAAAAGACGGGGGCCTTGAACTTGTGGGGGAGAACAACCCCTGATATAAGACCCAGTTCTTCAAAATCTAACCCATGAACTCTCTGGATCTCTATAGCATTGAGCCGATCTTCCAGCTGCTTGTACTTGTCATCAGCCGAAGGATATTGTTCATCTGAATAGTTTGCTTCTTCTTCATCAGAACCTTAGTTTTCAGCCTTCATAATTTTTTCATCTTCCTCTTGGTCATCATTTTTCTTCTTCAAACTCCAAAGCTCGCTGGACCGGACCTTTGAGCCTCCTACCCATGTTGAGGACTCCAGCTGGTTTCTTGATTTTATCCTTCCTCTCTTTAGTGAAGAGGGCCTTTAGCTCTTCCCGCCCCTTGACTAGACTCAAGAACATTTGCTGGAACTAGGCATTCTGAGCCTGGAGATCCTTAATTGTTTGTTCAAGAGCCATTCGTTCTGCTGAAATAAACAACAAAAAGATAATAAACCTTTCTTGAAACACCTGTCATGTAATGATATGAATGATATGTATATGCAATGTTTTCAAGGACCTTATGAGATTTAAATTTTTTAACCAAAAGGGAAACAAAAGCAAAGATTTTATTAATAAGTTCATGTGAAAACACAAGATTACAAAGGGATACATTAAAAAACTCCTAAAGCTTTAAGTTTCTTAAAGATTCCTCTTCTCCGTGTTGACATATGCGTTAAGACTCCTCTCCTCGTGAAGTTGCTTCGTGAGCTCCAACACTTTCTTCTCACTTGCATAGAATTGAGTCTCAAAGGTGTCCCTCTCTTTCTTGAGTTGAATCCAGGACTTCTGTAACTCTTCAAGGTCAGTAGGCATGTCTGGGTGAAGGATGGTATGAGAAACGTCTCATTCGACAACAAGATCCATGATTACTGGTAGGATAGCAGGATATGGCATCATAAGATTTTAAGCACGAGCTCGTACCCTTTTAGATAGGTCTCCAGAGGGATGGAATTCTTCTGTCCTAAAGCCTTGCTATCTATCTTTCTCACCATGCCCCAAGCATGTATGAACCTTTGACGATAACCTTGAGGATCGTTATCGTAATCGAATATAATATCATGGATAAGCGTGTCATGAGGACCGTCTTTTCGAGCATAACCAAATTGATGTAGAGCTAGAGAAGGGTTGTAAGTAATACCTCCCATAATGCCAAGGAATGGAACATTAGGGAATTCCCCACAGCGGTCAATGATAGTGATATCCTCGTGAGATCAGGAATACCAGTGGATGTCCATATAAGAGAGTGACATTATTCTTTGATACCACCTCAAACCTTGTTCATTCTTTATTATCGAGTGGGGAAGGTGCGAAATAAACCACCTGGATAGCAGAGATATACAACACATGAGAGTTCCTCGCTTCTTCATGGTACGAGTGTGAAGAGAATGCAGAATATCTCCGAGCAAAGTAGGAACGGGATTATGAGTGAGGAATATATTGATGATGTTTACATTTATAAGTTGGTATGGATTAGGGAATAGTACCAATCCATAGATTAACAGAGCGAAGATCTCCTCGAAAGCCTGAAAACTCATAGCATCCAGAAACAGTTGAGCCTTCTCTATCAAAAATTTATCCAGAAAGCCCTTGACTCCACTTCTCGTTTCCCAGTTAGATACAATGTAAGACCGTTTCAGATGTAAGTTTGCTGCAATATCTTCTGGTTTTGGAGCTTCCTCTAAACCGATGAAGGGTGTCTGATCAAGAACAAGTACTTCTAGTAGTTTAGAGAGCTCTTCCATCGTGGGTACCAACTAATAATCTAGAAATATGAAACAGTGATGTGCAGGGTCAAAAAACTGGAATAGAACACTCATCATGTCTTCGTCAAAACCTGGGATAACCAGACTGAGTAGTCGACCATGCCTTCTGATGAATTGAGAACATTCAGGAACCCTTGAGACTAACTCCTTAAGTTGAGAAGGTATCCTTACAAAGTTGATTTGGGTAGTGTTTCTATGAGCGGAGGCCATAACCTATAACAAAGAACAAAGATAAATCCCTTGGTCCTTGAAATGGTTAGTAAAAATGATATGGTATGATGTCATGATGTTATGATGTCATGTTCGGGAAATTAATTCAGACACAAACAAAACACATAAGGACTTAGGTTCAAGCTTGCATAGATTTTATAGGTAAGTACCCTCTTGAGTTTTAGTTAGCTCAACCTATCCTAAAAGAAGTAACAGGGTTCTTGGAGTCTCAATATCATCGATCTTTCTCTCAGGCATTGTTTCAGCACAAGCATATGATTTACGACTGAAATATCCCGAGAGTATGATCTCAATGAGTGTAGTATCGAGTATCAACCAACTCCAGTCTGCACCAAATCCAACCATCTCACTACTTTCTAATGGCTAAGTTGTGTCAACTAAGGTTCTACAGCCAGTTAGTGTTTTATGACACCACGCGGCAGCCCAACATTCTCCTTGACTAACTCAAGGGACATCGACACTAACCAATGTGTCACACTAACATAGCCATCACTTCAACCATAGCGGTATACACCATACAATTTTCATGATTTATTGCTACTTACCTAAAATGCCCCCAGATCTGGGTATAGGATATTTACAAAAATGAACCCTAGCAAAACCCCGAAATGTAAAGCATACAAATCAAGCAAGTAAAGCATTTTAAATGTGATATAACTCTAAGGTAACCCCACTTTTTTAATCCCCCAACAGAGTCTCCAGTTCTGTAATGCGGTGGGAGAACTGAGTTTTGGTTTTGCGTTTTATCGCAAATGTTGCGGATAGCAAGAGTCGCCACCAATTTTTCTTTTATCCAATAAGGGAAAGGGTGAAAAGAACAGGAAAGACCTTTGAGAATTTTTCTGAGTAAGGGGGGTAGGTTATAAAAAGGATAGATATTGTTGGTGTAAGCCCTAGAGGCCAATACTTTGGATACTTGTATTGAATTATTTATTAATAATAAAAGGCATTTCTTTATTATGTTTTCTTTTCCAAAATAATAAAGTCCATTTAATAGTTCGTTGGTTTAATGAAATATTAAGTGTGACTTAATCATGAGATCCCATTAAACATAAGAACATTATTCTTAAAATATACGTAGTCGAGCTTTATTGCGAAGTGGGATAATATTAAAGCATTGAGATTATTATAAAGATAGACTAATGATCACACCTCATGGATCATGGATAAGGATTTATCAAGTATTGACATAGGTATGAACATTAAGAGTAATATTTATACTAGATAGACCCGCTATGAGAATACTACATAAAATGTTATGCAAAGTGTCATAAGTTATTATCATGGTGATAATGGTGTATACCAACCTTTGATCTGAAACCACTATGGAACCTAGACGTGGAGTTAAGTACTTTATTACTGATCAAACATTATCCGTAACTGGATGACCATAAAGACATTTGATGGGTACTTCACGAAGGATGCTGAGGGACATGAGTGACCTAGATGGAATTTGTCCATCCTGCATAACAAGATAAATGTCTAAGGGTCCAATATTGAACTGGAAAAGGGTGACACAGTTTATGCCTTGTGTTCAATATTATAAGGAAAAAAGGGTAATTGTACACACAAATATTATTATAGAAAGGTTTTGTCAGATCACATGACATTTTAGTGACTTGGATAGTAGTGATGCGTTGCTAGATACCGTTTGAAATTTTGGTATCAGATATGTGATGTCGAAGGAGATGTCACGACACAAATATCTGAGGACAATATAAAATGCAATAATATTAAAAGCAGTAAAAACACAAGGGATTGTTAACCCAGTTCGGTGTACAACAACACCTAGTCTGGGGGCTACCAAGCCAGGGACAAGTCCATTAAATAGTATCAATTCATAGACCCTCAGTAAATAACCAATTTACGATCTAATCGCTTAATCACTACCCGTGCTATACTTCTACCTAAGATACACCTAGGTATGAGGCCCTCCTCAAATCCATTCAATCACTAACAGTGAAAAACAACAGATTTATCAAGTTTGAAAAACCTCAATCATTCAATACTTAAAAGCTTATGAATGGTTCACAACTTATAACTCAAATTACAACTCAAGTATTGAAACAATACTATAGTGTATTAAAATTAAAAGACTTAGACTTTTAAAATGCACATAGTATATTTTTATTCAAAATGTTGCAGCAGTACGAATAAGGATGCAAGTCCTTATAAAGGCACAACAAATTCTTTATGGGCTTGGGCTGAAAAACCAATATTGCAAAATATTGAATCCCTTAAAAATCTCCATGAAAGTAAGACAAGATATAAACCATAAAGATGAGACATATCAAAAAATATTCCTCCATATATTTTCGCAAGTTATAACCCATAAATCCTGAATAAGGCGCACTTAAAAACAGGAAACAGAAAATCTGAAAACACGTTCAGATCAGTAGGCAGATGTTAAGACATTTGCTTTGACATCATTCAAACTCATTTGAGATGTTTTACTTCAAATGTCAAGACATTAAGAAAAACATTAATAAGGTAGTGTTTTACCAAAATTGCTGCCAACAAACACTTAAAAACTCCCCCTTTAGAAAATTTTGGATAAAACATTATTTGAGCACATTGTCAGAGCATCAGCAAAAAAATCAGTTAGCAGAAACTCAGTTAGCAGTTAGCAGTGGAAGATGTCAGGACTTTCTGAGACATGAAGCTCCCCCTCAAGCAATGAAGCTCCCCCTCAAACTTAGCAGTCATTCAGTCAGCCTCCAGTCAGTTTCTCTCCCCCTTTTTAGACATAATATGCTAAATAAACATGCATTCAAGAGAGTAGTAGTAAAAGAAGTACATACCGGAATATCCCAGTATTAAGAAAAAACATACAAATGCCAAAAATAACATAGGGATAAAAAAAAAAAAGAACACAAAAAGGAATCAACATAGAGTCTGACTGTCTTCAGGACCAATAGACTTGGTAGTTTCAGAACTTCCTTCATTATCAGAATCTCCTCCTTCAGTACCCACACTATTATCCTTCTGCAGGTCCTTGATCGACTTTTCAAATTTTAGCTTCCTTGTTGAGCTAACTCTGATTACCTCATCAAGTTCTTTGTAGGCTTACAATAACTCAGTAATCATATCATCCTTGCTTGAGGACTTGTTTTCAGAGGATGCAGATGTCAAAACAATGTCTGGAACATGTTTACCTGAAAACAACTTGAAGTGAACGGACAGGGCAGACTCCCTTTTGTAAACTGCATCAGTGCCACACAGAATTCTAGGATGTTGATTTAGAATTATTCCAAAAATAAGAGATGGAAAGGTAATAACATTTTGCAAACCTGGTGACAATATTCATCAAGCCAGCAAAAGAAATCAGCTCCACAATCTCTTTGTATTCCAGTGCATCTGCTCCCAACTCTCTTTCAAGAGCAATTCTTCTTTGGAAGACATATTTCCATTTTTAGCATTGCCAACAGAATGGAAGGAGATGTTGTCAAGAGGAGCATCAGGCACCTTGACAGAAAGCTTCTTGCTTGAAGACTTCTTCACAGGAGAGATGTCTTGGACATCATCCTCATCATTGTCCAAGGAGCTATCAGGTCTAACTTTTCTTTTGTTGGAGGGAGGAACCACTTTACTCCAGGGCTTTGGGGTACCATACATAGTCTTCTTCTTGATACTCTTGGAAGGGGGTGTGACATTCACAACCTTCACCTTTCTAGACTTGAGCCTTTTAGCAATTCCAGGCACCATATTAATAATAAGGTCATTGTCAGACAACTCATCAACATTCACCACATTATCAGCATTTGGATTCTTTGCAGTTTTGGAGCCAGCACCATCTTTCTTAGCAGAAGAGTCCTTCTCAGCAGATGATGTCTCAACATCTTGTTCAACCTCATCTTCCACTTCTTCTAGAACAAATGTAGCAAACTTCCCAAGTTCACTTTCAACAACATCTTTCTTTAAGGTAGATGATTCATAAACATTTTAAGGATCAATACCTTTGTCATCCTGAGTAGGCACTCAAGTAAGAGGAGTAGAAATCTCAGGCACAACAAAAACCTCATTTAACACCCTATTTACCAACCTTCTAATACTCCTATAAACATTATCAGTGTCTTCTTCTGACCTATCATTAGTAGTATTATGAGCATTACATTTAGAAGTGTCAAACTCGTCTTTGGATTTCTTTGCATGTGACGATCTGGGTTTCTTGACCTTCTTATCAAGAGGTGGAATAGTTGTCATGGGAGCGACGACCAATACTTTATGAAGGGAGAGATCATCAGGATGATTGACAGACTTTGAACTCGAAGCCTTGGCTTCATCAGAAGAACACTTTGAGGGAGACGAAGCATAATGTTGCGACATCTTTGAATATTTTTGAACAGTGAGATAGAAAATAACAAGGGTTCTTTTTATGTAAAGGAGAACGAAGAGGTTGTGAAAAAAGAATGAGGTAATTTCGTAGCGTGTGGGAGAGTATTTGAGATATCCTTGAAATGACTTCTTAAGATATTTTATTTGTTAGAAACATAAATGATATAATATCACTTTAATGATATTCCCACACGCCCTTAATTGCTACAAACCCTCATATATTCAGATCCCTAGTTTTCCTCTTAAGTTCTCAAACTGGTTTGCATCCAAAGCCTTAGTGAAAATGTCAGCTAGTTGTAATTAAGTAGCTACATGTGAAGGAAAATTGCGATCATAAGCGCAGCGGAATATAAAATTTTCCTTTAGCGATCCTTACGAATGAGCATGGTCAGTGATAGAAATATTTACCTCTTGTGGCGATTCAGACCTTTGATGTCGTGATCACGAGCGTTGATGAAGAACAACGCCTCTACTCAGTCCACACGAACATATCGCTTCCGGTCACAGTGCTAGCTGATCACGAACGGAAACCTTGAGTGAGAGAGAGAATCAAAAATGAAATTGCATCAAGTGAAATTGCTTCATCACAAGGGATCTATTTATAGAATCACTCGTGTGGGCTACAAGCTAAAAGCCCAATTAAGGCTATAAGCTAAAAGCCCAATTAAGCTTATGGACATCATACCTTATGATGTACTATATATCACTTATCCACGTGGTACCTTACCACTTTCCGTATTACACTTAAGTGCACCGTACCTTACGGTGTTCCTTATTTATTCTATCTCTCATCAACCTGTCCTTATGTGTGTGACCCTGTAGGTTTTCGCGACGTTGGCAATTATATTAAATCACACATTTAATATAATAAAGAGTGAGCGGTATCTAGCAACACATCACTGTTACCCAAGTCACGAAAATGTCATGTGATCTGACCAAACCTTTTCCTTGATAATATTTATGTTGTACAATTACCCTTTTGCCCTCATGTCTATATTGAACACAAGGCATACACTGTGTCACCCTTGTCCAGATCAATATTGGGCCCTTAGACATTTATCCTGTTATGCAGGATGAGCAAATTCCATCTAGGTCACTCATGTCCCTTAGCATGCTTTGTGAAGTACCCATCAACCGTCTTTATAGTCATCCAGTTACGGATGACGTTTGATCAGCAATAAAATACTTGACTCTACATCTAGGGTCCATAGTGGTTTCAGGTCGAAGGGTGGTATACACCATTATCATCATGAGAATAACTTATGACACTTTTCATAACATTCTATGTAGTATTCTCATAGCGGGTCAATCCAGTATAAATATTACTCCTAATATTCATACATATGTCAAGACTTGATAACTCCTTATCTATGATCCATGAGATGTGATCATCAATCTATCTTCATAATAATCTTAATGCTTTAATGTTATCCCACTTCACATTAAAGCTTGACTACAGATACTTTAAGAATAATGTCTTATGTTTAATGGGATCTCATGATTAAGTCACACTTAACATTTCATTAAACCAATAAACCATTCTAGGGACTTTATTATTTTGGAAAGCAAACATAATAAAGAAATGCCTTTTATTGTTAATAAATAATTCGATACAAGTACCAAAAGTATTAGCCTCTAGGGTTTACACTAACAAT
The DNA here is from genome assembly GCA_948472305.1 of Vicia faba. Classification (NCBI taxonomy): domain Eukaryota; kingdom Viridiplantae; phylum Streptophyta; class Magnoliopsida; order Fabales; family Fabaceae; genus Vicia; species Vicia faba. The sequence goes on from OX451741.1 coordinate 1,396,636,769, forward strand.
CTCCCACTAGCACTAGAGCCAATCAGGCATACCCCTAATACCCATAGATCTAGTATGTCCATCATGCTTCAGCTGCGCAAGAGGCTTTGTTAATGGGTCAGCAACATTGTCAAGTGTATGTACTCTCTCATATTTTCACATCTCCCCGATCGATTATCTCTCGAATGAGATGATAACGCCTAAGTTTATGTTTGGATCGTTGGTGAGATCTAGGCTCCTTAGCTTGTGCGATAGCACCATTGTTATCACAATAGAGATCAATGGGATCCACAATGCTATGGACTATGCCAAGTTCACTAATGAACTTCTTGATCCAAACAGCTTCCTTTGCTGCAGTTGAGGCAGCAATATACTCAGCCTCGGTTGTAGAATCAGCAACTGTATCTTGCTTTGAACTTTTCCAGCTCACAGCGCCAACATTTAAACAAAACACATAACCAGATTGCGATATAAAGTCATCCTTATCTGTCTGGAAGCTAGCATCAGTGTATCCAATTACAGCAAGCTCTTCCTGACCTCCATATATCAAGAATGAATCCTTAGTCCTTCTCAAGTACTTAAGGATATTCTTGACAGCTACCCAATGAGCATCACCAGGATTAGACTGGTACCTACTCGTTGCACTTAAAGAATACGAGACATCTGGTCGAGTACATAGCATGGCATACATGATAGATCCTATTGCAGATGCATATGGAATCTTATCCATGCGATCCCTTTCTTCCTTACTTGAAGGGGATTGTGTTTTTGACAGACACATGCCATGTTGCATAGGTATGAATCCTTTCTTGGAATCATGCATATTAAAGCGTCTCAACACTTTTTCTATGTATGTACTCTGACTTAGGCCAAGCAGTTTTTGTGACCTATCTCTATAGATCCTGATTCCTAATATATAGGCTGCTTCACCTAGGTCCTTCATTGAAAAGCATTTCCCTAACCAAGTCTTCACTTGTTGCAAGGTAGGGACATCGTTTCCAATGAGTAATATGTCATCTACATATAATACCAGGAATACGATCATGCTCCCACTAACCTTCTTGTAGACACAAGGCTCATCTTCATTCTTGATGAATCCATATTGTTTTACGGTTTCATCAAAACGAAGATTCCAGCTTCTGGAAGCTTGCTTCAATCCATAAATTGATTGCTGTAACTTACATATCTTTTGGGCTTCCTCTGGTATGTCAAATCCTTCAGGTTGTGTCATGTACACATCCTCAAGAAGATTCCCATTAAGGAAAGCAGTTTTGACATCCATCTGCCATATTTCATAATCATGATATGCAGCGATAGCAAGTAAAATCCGAATAGATTTAAGCATTGCAACTGGTGAAAAGGTTTCATCACAGTCAACCCCATGAATTTGTTTATAGCTTTTTGCAACCAGTCTTGCCTTATAGGTATGTACCTTACCATCCATGTCAGTCTTCTTTTTGAAGGCCCATTTGCATCCTATAGGGTTAACTCCTATAGGAGGCTCTACCAAGGTCCAAACCTGGTTTGTGTACATGGAATCCATTTCAGATTTCATGGCTTCTAGCCACTTCTCGGACTCAGGACCAGTTATGGCCTCTTGGTAGGTCACAGGATCATCTTGATCCATGAGTAATACATCACCCTGATCACTTATGAGATATCCATATCTCTCAGGTTGTTGACGTATCCTGCTTGACCTACGCTGGTCTTGTTCTACTTGAGCAGGTTGCTCTTCCACAACTACTTGTGTTTCCTGCTCTAATTCCTCCATAGGTGTATCAATGCTTTGTGGTTCTTGAATTTCTTCAAGCTCTATTTTCCTCCCACTGATTCTTTTGGAAATAAAATCCTTTTCCAGAAAAACTCCAGTTCGAGCGACAAACACTTTGCCCTCAGAAGGATTGTAGAAGTAATATCCTCTTGTTTCTTTAGGATACCCCACAAATAAGCATTTGTCAGATTTGGGCTCAAGCTTAGTTGAAATTTGTCGTTTCACATAAGCTTCGCAACCCCAAATCTTCATGTAAGACATATGTGGTTTCTTACCACTCCATATCTCATATGGTGTCTTCTCAACCTTTTTGGATGGAACTCGGTTAAGTGTGTGAGCTGCAGTCAATAGTGCATGTCCCCAAAAGGAGTTCGGAAGATCAGCGTGACTCATCATGGATCAGACCATGTCTAACAAGGTTCAATTTCTTCTCTCAGATACACCATTCCATTGTGGTGTTCCAGGAGGAGTAAGTTGGGATAAAATCCCACATTCCTTTAGATGGTCATCAAACTCTAGGCTTAAATATTCACCGCCTCGATCTGATCGAAGAACTTTAATATTCTTACCTAGTTGGTTTTGTACTTCATTCTTGAATTCCTTGAATTTTTCAAAGGTTTCAGATTTGTGTTTCATTAAATACACATAACCATATCTACTGAAATCATCAGTAAATGTGATGAAGTATTGAAAACCTCCTCTGGCTGGTATGTTCAGTGGTCCACATACATCAGTATGTATGAGGGCCAAAAGATCATTAGCCCTTTCACCTTTTCCTGTGAATGGGGACTTTGTCATCTTTCCAATTAAACAAGATCCGCATGTCTCATATGATTCATAATCAAAAGAGTCCAAGAGTCCATCTTTATGGAGTTTGGAAACGCGTTTCTCATTTATGTGGCCTAAGCGACAGTGCCAAAGGTAGCTTGGATTTAACTCATTAGGTTTAATCCGTTTAGCATTAATGTTATAAATTGGCATTTCAAGATCAAGGGCATATAGTCCATTGTTCATTTGTGCAGAAGCATAGAATATATCATTCAAATAAATAGAGCAACAATTGTTCTTTATTATAAATGAAAAACCAAACTTGTCCAAACAAGAAACGGAAATAATATTCCTACTAATTGCAGGTACATAATAACAGTTCTCTAACTGAATTATTAAACCACTAGGTAAAGTCAAAACATAAGTTCCTACGGCTAAAGCAGCAACCTTTGCTCCATTTCCAACTCGTAGGTCAACTTCACCTTTTGCCAAATCTCTACTCCTTTTTAGCCCCTGCACATTAGTACAAATGTGAGAACCGCATCCAGTATCTAATACTCATGATGCAGAAGTAGATAAATTAATTTCAATAACAAAAATACCTGAATTTGAAGTCCCTACTCCATTTTTCATATCTTCCAGGTACTTTGGACAGTTTCTCTTCCAATGTCCGGTCTTACCGCAATGGAAGCAAGTGCCCTCCTTTGCTATGCCTCCACTAGGCTTCAAAGCAGGAACAGTAGGTTTAGGCTTGGCAAATTCCTTGCCTTTCCCTTTACCAACCTGCTTGGTAGGCCTCTTGTTCAGCTTCTTTCCATTACTGACCATCAGAATGGACTTCCCTTTTGTCTTCATATTCTGCTCAGCAGTTTTCAACATAGTTAGCAATTCTGGAAGACTCTTATCCATGTCATTCATGTTGAAATTCATGACAAACTGATTAAAGCTATCTGGCAACGATTGCAAGATAAAATCAGTTGCAAGTTCCTTTCCAAGCGGAAACCCTAACCTTTCAAGGTTCTCCACATAACCAATCATTTTGAGTACATGGGGACCTACAGGGTTTCCCTCAGATAACTTGCTGTTAAAAAGGGCCTTTGAAACCTGAAACCTCTCATTTCTTGCCTGCTTTTGATAGAGCATTTTTAGATGTCCGATCATATCGAACGCTGACATGTTCTCGTGTTGCTTTTGTAACTCCGAGTTCATAGTAGCTAGCATGAGACAAGCGGCTTCGTTAGCATCATCAAAATGCTTCTTATAAGCTTCTCTTTCTGCCTTAGGTGCCGAACTAGGCGGTTCTTCTTCAGGAACAGGTGTCTCCAAGACATACAGCTTCTTATCGTGCTTGAGGACAATCCTCAGATTTCGGTGCCAATCCAGGAAATTTGTCCCAGACAATTTTTCCTTATCTAGGATTGATCGCAAAATATGGTTGTTTGTTGTCATGGTAATCTACAAAAAAAATGAAAATATAAGTATCATTAAAACAACATATTTAATTAGGCCTTTAATCAAATATGCTCCCACTATTTTACTCAAACCAAATGACCCTCATCATTTGATTCGGAAAATCCCGTTGGAAGACTTTCTAGTGGGTCAAGATCCATATTTCACTTCGTTCTAAGTCAGTGTTAGGCTGATTACACAAAACTAGGTTATTTAGGTAGGAACTCCTTCCAATTGTATCTCATACAACTCTCGAATATTTTCAGTTGGGTGAATAACTCCTTATTCTAATTCATCATATGAATCATTCCCAACTCTTGCTTCTAAACATGTATAATCTTATTATAATGTGTTTAGTTAAGTTTGACCCATTGTTTTAGCAGTTGGATATTACAATTATCCCATCGCACCTTACTAATATAGAACATGCACCTCGCGTAGGCGAAACCTACATTGTTCGATACTAGTCTTGATGAGTGCTAAAAATTGGAAAGCATGAACTTAATATTTAACTTGAGGGATTTTGTTATTAGTTTGATCTCACCGGCTTAACATGCAATTCGTCTCTCTCATGCATCAACATACAAACACATGCATCAATATACATAAAAGGATACAGTTATGGCCCCTAGCGCAATTGTTCTCCCAAGCCAATGAGAGAACCTAAGCTAACCTAATAACGATCTAAACTTCTCCAAGCAAGATCTTCAAGGTTATCCTCCTTTGATATTGTATTCTTCTCTTTCTTCATAACATTACATTACATAAAAGAAACTCGTTTTACATACGAGGGAGTGAGATGAGAAAAGAAGTTACATCAAGAATTTTTAGAGAGAGGCACGACACGCAGGCCGTATTTTACAATCCCAAAACAAAATAAAGGAAAAAACTAAGGCCATAACTGATCACCACAAGACAATAATAATAATAAACACACTTTTATTATTAGTTTAAATTTTGTTAATTAAAAAAAAGGCAAATTAAATTTCGACGATTGATCACACTACGCAGAGTTAGCTGGGGGTTCCGCTGCCCGGTCAGCGGATGGTGGTTCCGCTGACCGTTCAGCGGACGAGGGTCAAGGGGGAAGCGCCCCTTTGCGGGGTTGTCAGGGGCAGCGCCCCGACACAAAAATTTAATGAACAATTCATTTGAAATCGGCGTCATTTTCGCACAACTCTTGTGCATTCACAACCCTAATCGCATAACTCTGCAACAACACAACCCTAGTGCTGTCATGAACCCTAATGCAACAAGTTCATGCTGTCAAACACATTTCGATTGATAATTCAGTATGATTAATCACATGCCATTGCTTCACCATACTAATGTCGGATTCCGAAGCATATGAACAGTGATCGGTCAAAGGAATAACAATCATCAAGTGTTTGAATGAACGAAACAGAAACAGTATATCCCATATACCATCGTTGCATCAGATTTACTTATATCATATATAAAAGTGATCGATCTTACTTGTGTAACCTATGGACGATCGATGTATCGCTGCTTCACCATACTAATGTCGGATTCCGAAGTATAGTCAATATCAATCATCCAAATCGTACACAACAGATGCCAAATTTAATTACTCGTTTATTATTCAATTCATTCTAGTTTTAATCGAATCAAAACAGAAAAATATAGAACATAAACAACTATCAGATCCATGGTTTCGTAAGTGGCTCTGATACCACTGAAGGAAAATTGCGATCATAAGCGCAGCGGAATATAAAATTTTCTTTTAGCGATCCTTACGAATGAGCATGGTCAGTGATAGAAATATTTACCTCTTGTGGTGATTCATACCTTTGATGTCGTGATCACGAGCGTTGATGAAGAACAACGCCTCTACTCAGTCCACACGAACAGATCGCTTCTGGTCACAGTGCTAGCTGATCACGAACGGAAACCTTGAGTGAGAGAGAGAATCAAAAATGAAATTGCATCAAGTGAAATTGCTTCATCACAAGGGATCTATTTATAGAATCACTCGTGTGGGCTACAAGCTAAAAGCCCAATTAAGGTTATAAGCTAAAAGCCCAATTAAGCTTATGGACATCATACCTTATGATGTACCATATATCACTTATCCACGTGGTACCTTACCACTTTCCGTATTACACTTAAGTGCACCGTACCTTATGGTGTTCCTTATTTATTCTATCTCTCATCAACCTGTCCTTATGTGTGTGACCCTGTAGGTTTTCACGACGTTGGCAATTATATTAAATCACACATTTAATATAATAAACAGTGAGCGGTTTCTAGCAACACATCACTGTTACCCAAGTCACGAAAATGTCATGTGATCTGACCAAACCTTTTCCTTGATAATATTTATGTTGTACAATTACCCTTTTGCCCTCATGTCTATATTGAACACAAGGCATACACTGTGTCACCCTTGTCCAGTTCAATATTGGGCCCTTAGACATTTATCCTGTTATGCAGGATGAGAAAATTCCATCTAGGTCACTCATGTCCCTTAGCATGCTTTGTGAAGTACCCATCAATCGTCTTTATAGTCATCCAGTTACGGATGACGTTTGATCAGCAATAAAATACTTGACTCTACATCTAGGGTCCATAGTGGTTTCAGGTCGAAGGGTGGTATACACCATTATCATCATGAGAATAACTTATGACACTTTGCATAACATTCTATGTAGTATTCTCATAGCGAGTCAATCCAGTATAAATATTACTCCTAATATTCATACATATGTCAAGACTTGATAACTCCTTATCTATGATCCATGAGATGTGATCATCAATCTATCTTCATAATAATCTTAATGCTTTAATGTTATCCCACTTCACATTAAAGCTTGACTACGGATACTTTAAGAATAATGTCTTATGTTTAATGGGATCTCATGATTAAGTCACACTTAACATTTCATTAATCCAATAAACCATTCTAGGGACTTTATTATTTTGGAAAGCAAACATAATAAAGAAATGCCTTTTATTGTTAATAAATAATTCGATACAAGTACCAAAAGTATTGGCCTCTAGGGCTTACACCAACAACATGTTCTAAGGTAACAATCTTTTCTTCAACAAGCTATCTTATGAAGTGATGACGAATATCAATGTGTTTGGTCCTGCTGTGTTGAATAGGATTTTTTGAGATATTTATGGCACTTAGATTGTCACAAAATAATGTCATGACATCTTGTTTGACATTATATTCTGTTAACATTTGTTTCATCCAAACCAACTGAGAACAACTGCTTCCTACAACAATATACTCAGCCTCAACAGTGGACAGAGACACACAATTTTGCTTCTTACTGAACCAAGATATGAGATTATTTCCTAGAAAGAAACATCCTCCTGATGTACTTTTTCTATCATCAACACTTCATGCCCAATCAGCATCACAATAACCAATTAAAGCAGAGCTAGATCCATGAGAGTATAGCATACCATAGTCACTTGTCACATTCACATATTTAAGAATCATCTTCACATGGTTGACATGGATAAATTTAGGATCAACTTGATATTTAGCACACACCTCTACAATAAAGGCAATCTCAGGTCTACTAGCTATGAGATATAGAAGACTGCCTATCATACTTCTGTAAAGACTTTGATCCACACTTCTTTTTCATCTTTAGACAACTTCAGATGTGTGGGAGCAGGTGTTCTTTTGTGACTGGAATTTTCCATCCCAAATTTCTTTATTATATTCTTTTCATATTTTCTCTGAGATAAGAATATGGAATCTTCCATTTGTTTAAGTTGCAGACCAAGAAAGTAGGTTAACTCACCAACAAGGCTCATCTCAAATTCTGACTGCATTTGCTTGACAAAATGTTGAACCATCTCATTTGACATCCCACCAAACACAATACCATCAACATAAATCTGTGCAATCATGGTCTTCCCTTCTTCTTCCTTGACAAAAAAAGTTTTGTCTATGCCACCTTTCCTATATCCATTCTCACAAAGAAATTATGTCAATCTCTCATACCAAGCTCTTGGAGCCTTCTTTAATCCATACAAAGCTTTCTTCAGTTTATACACATGGTTAGGAAGGCTTGGATCAGCAAATCCCTTAGGTTGTTCCATAAAAACTTCCTCATTCAGATAACCATTTAAGAAGGCAATTTTTACATCCATTTGAAACAACTTGAATCTTAGAATGCAAGAAACTCCTAAGAGTAGTCTGATTTATTCAAGTCTGGCCACATGGGAAAAGGTTTCATCAAAGTCAACTCCTTCAATTTGAGTGTACCCTTATGCAACTAATCTTGCCTTATTTCTAGTTACCACCCCTTTTTCATCATATTTATTCTTGTACACCCATTTAGTGCCAATCACATTTGTCCCTTCAGGTCTTGGAACCAGATCCCAAACTTCATTTCTTCTAAATTGTTCTAGCTCTTCTTGCATAGTATTATATAGAACTCACCAGTTAAGGCTTCTTTGACATTATTAGGCTCAATTTTTGAAACAAAACAAGAGTTTGACATTCCTTCTCTTGATATTGTAGTAACTCCTTTATTTAGATCTCCTATAATAAGATCCTTGGTATGATCTCTCTGAATTCTGATTGAAGGCCCTTTGTTGAGTTGACTGAGCTCATGATCTTCTTGAGTTGGATTAGAATCAGTACTTCTGTCATTGGATTCTGTTGGAATGTCTGACAAAGACGTTCCAACATCTTCTAAGACACATTCTTCATCATTCCATCCTCTATCATCAATAATAACATTTATGGATTCCATCATAACCTTAGTTCTAGAGTTAAATACTCTGTAAGCTCTGCTATTTGTAGAGTACCCCCAGAATATTCCCTCAACACTCTTGGGATCCATCTTCATTCTCTGTTCATGGTCTGCTAAGATGTAACATTTACTTCTAAAAACATGAAAGTATTTAACAATAGGTTTTCTCCCCTTCCATATTTCATACAAGGTGGTTGAGGTGCCTTTTCTTAGAGTGACTCTATTATGGATATAGCATGCAGTATTCATACCTTCATCCTACAAGTGGTAGGGTAGCTTCTTAGCATGAATCATAGCTCTGGCAGATTCCTGAAGAGTTATATTTTTGCGTTCCATAATCCCATTTTGCTGAGGAGTAATGGGAGAGGAAAATTCATGACTTATTCCTTCAGAAGAACAAAAATCAGCAAATTTATTATTCTCAAATTCCTTTCCATGATCACTTTTGATTCTGATGACATGGCTATCCTTTTATATTTGAAGTTTTTGAAAGAGATCTTTAAATACTTCAAAAGTTTCTGATTTTTCTCTGATAAAACTTATCCATATGTATCTAGAGAATTCATCTACAACAACATATGCATACTTCTTTCCACCAAGACTTTTAACCTGCATAGGTCCCATCAAGTCCATGTGAAGAAGTTCCAAAACTTTTGATGTGGTGAGATGTTGGATCTTCTGATGTGACATCTTAGTTTGCTTTCCAATCTGGCATTCACCAAATACTCTCCCTTCTTCTATCTTGAACTTAGGAATCCCTCTCACGACTTCTATAGATATGATTCTCTTTATTCCTTTCAGATGCAAGTGTCCCAGTTTTTGATGCCACAGTTTAACTTCATTTTATTTGGATAAAGCACATGTTAAGGAGAAGTTCAACTCTTGGGGAACCCATAAATAATAGTTGTCTTTAGATCTGATTCCTTTCATAATAACTTCATTATTCTCATTGAAAATGAGACATTCTGTTTTGGTGAAGTTTACCTAGAACCCTTGATCACACAATTGACTTATACTTATTAGGTTAGCTGTTAACCCTTTAACAAGTAACACATTATCAAGTTTTGGGACTCCTGAACATTCCAGCTTTCCAACTTCTTCGATTTCACCTTTGGCTCCATCACCAAAAGTCACATAACTGGTGGAGTGAGATTTGATATCTACCAACAAATTCTTAACATTTGTCATGTGTCTAGAACAACCACTGTCAAAGTACCAGTCATCTTTGGTTGAGACTCTGAGAGAGGTATGAGCTATGAGACTAGCAACATTAGTTTTGGGAACCCATTGTTTATTCTTTTTGCTATTTTGAGAGATCTGATTAATCTTAGGAAGAGGAGCAGTTTTGGGGTACCCATACAACTTGAAACAGAAATGTCTTATGTGACCAAACCTTCTACATTGGCGACACCTCCAACGCTGGAATTCCTCTCTGGTATGATTAAATTTTTTCTTGCTATGATGTTTGTCCTGATGTCTTTTCTTACTGTGATGTTTGTCATGATGTTGAGACATCTGATTCGACATCTTTGGTTTAGGCTTGGCATGAGTGGAATCTGATGAAGGTTCTTCAGAATAGGGTTCCTTTTTCTCATTAAACCCTAGACCACTCTTGCCTCCTGTCACTCTTCCCACATGAAGAATTTCATCTAATGTGTTAGACCCATTATTCAACATCTTGAGTGATTTGACCATTCTGTTAAGATCAGAATTCATGGAAGTCACTTCACTTTCCATACTAGAGATATTTTTCAGATGCTCTTTCCTTTCTGCCTTCAGGTGAGTTATGAGAGCTTTATGTTTCTCCCCTTCTTGGAAAACTTCTACACTCATGAGACACATCAAAGGTTAGTTCACCATCACTTGATTCTTCACCAGAAATATATTTGCCTATCAATGCTTTAACATACTTGGAAGATTCCTCTTTAAGATCACTCTCAGAGTCCTCTTCAGGCCAAGTAACATATATATTCTTCTTCTGTTTCTTAAGATATGTAGGACATTCAGATCTAATGTGACCGAAACCTTCACATCCATGACACTGTATTCCATTCCCTTGAGTGGATTTTTCTTCAGCCCTTTTTCTTCAAAACTCATTTGACTTATGGATGTCAAATGAGATGTTCTTGACATTTGATCTTGGGTTCCTATCCATCTTCTTTATCACTCTGTTGAACTATCTTCCAAGCAGAACTAATGCATTAGACATTCCTTCATATGTATCCAGATCACAATCCTCCTCTTTATCTTCAGTATTGGTTACAAAAGCTATGCTTTTGTTTTTCTTTTCAGATATTTCATTGATGCTTAATTCAAATGTCTGAAGGGATCCAACAAGTTCATCCATTCTCATCTTGTGAATGTCTTGTGCTTCTTCTATGGCAGTCACTTTCATATCAAATCTCTTGGGGAGAGACCTGAGCATCTTTCTCACCAATTTGTCTTCAGGTATTTTTTTTCTCCTAAAGCACTGGATGCATTAGCAATCTCAAGAATATTCATATGGAAGTCATTTATACTTTCATCATCCTTCATTCTCATATTTTCAAATCTGGTGGTGAGTAACTGAAGTCTTGACATCTTAACTTTGGATGTGCCTTCATGGGTAGATTGAACAATCCCCCAGGCATCCTTAGCAACTTCACACATGTTTACTAGTCTGAAAATGTTCTTGTTAATTCCATTGAATATAGAATTCAAGGCTTTAGAATTTCCAAGTGAAATTTCATCCTCTTCTTTAGACCAATCTTCTTCTGGATTTAACACAAAAGTAGGTTCTCCATCGTCTCCCAATTTTACAGGGTGTTTCCATCCTTTTAAGACAGCTTTGCAAGCCCTGCTGTCCAGAGACTTTAGAAAGGCAACCATACGTGGTTTTCAATAGTCATAATTGCTTCCATCTAGAATAGGTGGTCTGTTCACAAATCCTCCTTCCCTGTCCATAGTACCAGAAAGTATCTTCCCTAGATCTTACCCAGATATAGAGCAAGATGTCTGCTCTGATACCAATTGAAATTTTGGTATCAGATATGTGATGTCGAAAGAGATGTCATGACACAAATATCTGAGGACAATATAAAATGCAACAATATTAAAAGCAGTAAAAACATAAGGGATTGTTAACCCAGTTCAGTATATAACAACACCTACTCTTGGGACTACCAATCTAGGGACAACTCCACTAAATAGTATCAATTCATAGACCCTTAGTAAACAACTAGTTTACGATCTAATCACTTAATCAAAACCCATGCTATACTTCTACCTAAGACACACCTAGGTATGAGGCCCTCCTCAAATCCCTTCAATCACTAACAATGAAAAACAACAAATTTATCAAGTTTGAAAACCTCAATCATTCAGTACTTAAAATCTTATGAATGATTCACAACTTACAACTCAAATTAGAACTCAAGTATTAAAACAATAATAGAGTATATTACAATTAAAAGACTTATACTTTTAAAATGCATAAAGTATATTTTTCTTCAAAATGTTGCAGCAGTACGAATAAGGATGCAAGTCCTTATAAAGGAGCAACAACTTCTTTATGGGCTTGGGCTGAAAAACCAATATTGCAAAATATTGAATCCCTTAAAAATATCCATGAAAGTAGTTCAAGATATAAACCATAAATATGAGACATATTGAAAAATATTCCTGCATATGTTTCACAAATTATAACCCACAAATCCTGAATAAGGCACGCTTAAAAACAAGAAACAGAAAATCTGAAAACACATTCAGATCAGCACACATATGTTAAGACATGTGCTTTGACATCATTCAAAATCAGCTGAGATGTTTTACTTCAAATGTCAATCCATTAAGCAAAACATTACTAAGGTAGTGTTTTACCAAAATTGTTGCCAACAAACACTTACACCGCTCACTGTTTATTATGTTAAATGTGTAATTTAATATAATTGCCAATGTCATGAAAACCTACAGGGTCACACACATAAGGACAGGTTGGTGAGAGATAAAGTAAATAAGGAACACCGTAAGGTACGGTGCACTTAAGTAAAATATGGAATGGGGTAATGTACCATATGCTTAAGTGATATGTGGTATATCATAAGGTATGATACTTGTATGCTTAATTGGGCTTTTAGCTTGTATGCTTAATTGGGCTTTTAGCTTGCAGCCTTAATTGGGCTTTTAGCTTGCAGCCCACATAAGGGTTTCTATAAATAGAACCCTTGTGCTGAAGCATTTGAGTTGATGAAAATTTAGTCTTGATTTCTAGCCGTATATTTTGTCTCACTCTCTCACTCAAAGTTTCCGTTTGTAAGAAGCTAGCACTCTGTCTAGAAGGGACCTGTTCGTGTGGACTGAGTAGAGACATTTATATTCATCAACGTTCATGATCACAACATAAAAGGTCTGAATCATCACAAGATGTAATGATTTCTATCACTCACTATGCCCATTCGTAAGGATCACTAAAGGAAACATTTAATTTTCCGCTGCATTTTGGATTGCAATTTTCATTCAGTGGTATCAGAGCCACTTACGAAACCATGGATCTGATAGCTGTTTACTTTCTGTATGTTCTGTATTAATCATATTAAAACACGGAATAAATTGAATAATAACCCAGTAAATTAAATTTTGGCATCATGGTGTGTACAATTTGGGCAAATAGATGTTGACTATGCTTCGGAATCCGACACTAGTATGGTGAAGCAGCGGTACATTGGTCATCCATAAGTTACACAAATATGATCGATCAAATTTATATATGATATAAACAATTCTGGTGCAAAGATGGTATATTGGATATACTATTTCGATTTCTTTCATTCAATCACAGAATGATTGTTATTCTTTTGAAAGGTCATTGGTCATTCACTTCGGAATCCGACGTTAGTATGGTGAAGTAATGGCATATTGATCGATCATACTGAATTATCAATTGAGTTGTGTTTGACGGTATAAAATTATTATCATTAGTGTTTATGACGGCACAAGGGTTATGCTGTAAGAGAGTTATGCGGATTAGGTTTGTAATAACACAAGAGTTGTGCGAAAAACGATGCTAATTTCAAATGAATTATTCATTAAGATTTTGTGAAAACCCCGACTAACTCTGCATAGTGTGACCAATCGCCGAAATTTAATTTGACTTATTTAATTAATACAATTAAATTAATAATAATAATAATAATAAAGTGTTTATTATTATTGTCTTGTGGTGATCGGTTATGGCCTTAGATTCCTTTAATTTGTTTTTGGGATTTTAAAATATGACCTGCGTGTCATGCCTTTCTCTTAATCTCTCTAAGTAACTTCTTTTCTCATCTCATTCCCTCGTATGTAAAACGAGTATTCTTTTATGTAATGAAATTAAGAAAAGGAAGAATACAAGATTGAAGGAAGATAACCATAGAGATCTATCTTGGAGAAGTTTAGATCGTTATTAGGTTAGCTTAGGTTCTCTCATTGGCTTGGGAGAACAATTGCGCTAAGGGTCATAACTGTATCCTTTTTATATGTATGTTGATGCACGTGTTTGTATGTTGATGCATGTGAGAGACGATTTGCATGTTAAACGAGTGAGATCAAACTAATATCAAATTCCCTCAAAAGGAATATTAAGTTTATGCTTTCCAAGTTTTAGCACTCATCAAGACTAGTATCGAACAATGTAGGTTTCGCCTAACGCGAGGTGCATGTTCTATATTAGTAAGGTGCAATGGGATAAATGTAATATTCATTTGCTAAAACACTGGGTCAAACTTAACTAAACAAATTATAATAAGATTATACATGTTTAGAAGCAAGAGTTGGAAATGATTCATATGATGGATTAGAATAAGGAGTTATTCTCCCAACTGAAAATATTGGAGAATTGTATGAGATACAATTGGAAGGAGTTTCTACCTAAATAACCTAGTTTTGTGTAATCAGCCTAACACTGACTTAAAACAAAGTGAAATGTGGATCTCGACCCACTAGAAAATATTCCAACGGGATTTTCCGAATCAAATGATGAGGGTCATTTGTTTTGAGTAAAATACTGGGAGCATATTTGATTAAAGGCCTAATTGAATATGTTGTTTTAATGATACTTATATTTTCATATTTTTCTTGTATATTACCATGACAACTAACACCTCTAACAACATTTTATGATCAATCCTTGATAAGGAAAAGTTGTCTGGGACAATTTTTTTGGATTGGCACCGAAATCTGAGGATTATCCTCAAGCATGATAAGAAGTTGTACGTCTTAGAGACACCTGTTACTAAAGTGGAAACTCCTAGTTTTGAACCTAAGGTAGAAAGAGATGCTTATAAGAAGCATGTTGATGATGCCAAAGAAACGTCTTGTCTTATTCTAGCTACCATTGACTCATGATTGCAAAAGTAGCATGAGAACATGTCAGAGTTCGATATGATCGGACATCTGAAGATGCTCTATCATGAGCAGACAAGAAATGAGAGGTTTCAGGTTTCAAAGGCCCTTTTTAATAGCAAGTTAGGTAAGGGAACCCCTGTAGGTCCCCATGTACTCAAGATGATTCGGTATGTGGAGAACCTTGAAAGGTTAGGGTTTCCCCTTAGAAAGGAACTTGCAACTAATTTGATCTTGCAATCGTTGCCAGAGAGCTTCAATCAATGTGTCTTGAATTTCAACATGAATGACATGGACAAAAGTCTTCAAGAGTTGCTAAGCATGTTAAGAACTGTTGAGCAAAATGTGATGTCAAAAGGGAAGTCCATTCTGATGGTAAGTAATGGAAAGAAGCTGAAAAAAAGGCCCACCAAGCAGGTTGGTAAAGGGAAAGGCAAGGAAGTTGCCAAACCTAAACCTAATGTTCGTGCTTTAAAGCCTAGTGGAGGAATAGCAAAAGAGGGTACTTTCTTCCACTGTGGTAAGACCAGACACTGGAAGAGAGACTGCCTAAAGTACCTGGAAGATAAGAAGAATGAAGTAGAGACTTCAAATTCAGGTATTTTTGTTATAGAAATTAATTTATCTACTTCTGCATCATGGTTATTAGATACTGGACGCGGTTCTCACATTCGTACCAATGTGCAGAGGCTAAAAAGGAGTAGAGATTTGGCAAAAGGTGAAGTTGACCTACGAGTTGGCAATGGAGCAACGATTACCGCTTTAGCCATATGAGCTTATGTTTTGACTTTACCTAGTGGTTTAATAATTCAGTTATAGAACTGTTATTATGTACCTGCAATTAGCAAGAATATTATTTCTGTTTCTTGTTTGGACAAGTTTGGTTTTTCATTCATAATAAAGAACAATTGTTGCTCCATTTACTTGAATGATATATTCTATGCTTCTGCACAAATGAACAATGGATTGTATGTCCTTGATCTTGAATTGCCAATTTATAACATTAATAATAAAAGGATTAAACCTAATGAGATAAATCGAAGTTACCTTTAGCATTGTCGCTTAGGCCACATAAATGAGAAACGCATTTCCAAACTCCATAAAGATGGACTCTTGGACTCTTTTGATTATGAATCATATGAGACATGCATGTCTTATTTAATTGGAAAGATGACAAAGTCCCCATTCACAGGAAAATGTGAAAGGGCTAACAATCTTTTGTCCCTCATACATACTGATGTATGTGGACCACTGAACATACCAGCCAGAGGAGGTTTTCAATACTTCATCATTTACTAACGATTTCAGTAGATATGGTTATTTGTATTTAATGAAATACAAATCTGAAACCTTTGAAAAGTCCAAGGAATTTAAGAATGAAGTACAAAACCAACTAGGTAAGAATATTAAAGTTCTTCGATCAGATCGAGGCGGTGAACATTTAAGCCTAGAGTTTGATGACCATCTAAAGGAATGTGAGATTCTATCCCAACTCACTCCTGCAGGAACACCACAATGGAATGGTGTATCTGAGAGAATAAATCGAACCTTGTTAGACATGGTCTGATCTATGATGAGTCACTCCGATCTTCCAAACTCCTTTTGGGGACATGCACTATTGACAGCAACTTACACACTTAACCGTGTTCCATCCAAAAAGTTTGAGAAGACACCATATAAGAGATGGAGTGGTAAGAAACAACATATGTCTCACATGAAGATTTGGGGTTGCGAAGTTTATGTGAAATGACAATCTCAACTAAGCTTGGGTCCAAATCTGACAAATTCTTATTTATGGGGTACCCTAAAGAAACAAGAGGATATTACTTCTACAATCCTTCTGAGATCAAAGTATTTGTCGCTCGAACTGGAGTTTTATTGGGAAAAGACTTTATTTCCAAAGGAATCAGTGGGAGGAAGGTAGAGCTCGAAGAAATTAAAGAATCACAAAGAATTTATACACTTATGGAGGAATTAGAGCAGGAAACACAAGTAGTTATGGAAGAACAACCTGCTCAAGTAGAACAAGACCAGCGTAGGTCAAACAGGATACATCACCAACCTGATAGATATAAATATCTCATAAGTGATCAAGGCTATGTATTTCTCATGGATTAAGATGAGCCTATGACCTACCAAGAGACCATAACTGGTTCTAAGTCTGAGAAGTGGCTAGAAGCCATGAAATCTGAAATGGATTCCATGTACACAAACCAGGTTTGAACCTTGGTAGAACCTCCTATAGGAGTTAACCCTATGGGATGTTGTTGTAACCCAATTTTTCCCCCTAAGATCACTTCATCATACCATGTTGATTCAATCACAACAAGATCACACTAGGACTTTTGGTTCTTATCCCTATTTTTAGCTTTGCTCTTCTGAGGAGTTACCAAGCACCTTGACTTGTTTTCTTTTGTGATCATGAATATTTTGCTTTGATTTTCTTCCTAATTAATAAAATGAAATGTTAATTTGTCTTACTTGTTAATAATGTAGGTAAAGGCAATGAGGTTTAGCAAGTTGCTCCATGGGTTCATGAGTTTATTTCCATGCCTTAGTCAATATAGCTTGAGGAGTACAAACCTCACCATTGAAGTTGCTTTGGAAGAAATGGCATGACAAGGATTATTTTGGTTCAACATATTTCAAAGTTATCAAAATTGATTCAAAAGTACAAGAGGTTGAGGGAAGAAGTTGTCATGATTGGACAAGGTCTTGTTCCCATTGGTCACAAGGGCACATATCTCTCAAATTTCAAGATATGGAAGTGGTTTTTGTGTCTATGGGTCCTCGTCATCATCCTCAACAACTTCTATTCACATATAAAGAATATTGTCACAAGAAGTTTGTTCAAACTTGTCAAAAGTTCCTCAAAGCATTCTCTTGATCTAGAGGCTAGGGTTTTGAACTTCAAAGGAGCATATCTTGCTCACCTTTTGGAATTTTTGAGTGATTCCAAATACACATTTCTCTACAAAAAAGCTACCAAGAAATCACTTCAAAAGTTCCAAGGAGTTTTCATGTGGAAGGAACTTGGTGAAAAAGAAAGATTACAAGTCATCCAGATGAATCCACAATTTTCTATATGTGACTTCAAATGGTCATAACTTGGTAAATTTTTATCACCTTGAGTCCATTTTTTTCCATGATGATCTTAAATATGTGTACTTTATGCCTTATTTTATGTGCAAAGTGAGAAAATGGATGGAAGTTGCCTTAAATATGCAAAAGATTATAAGTCATTTCATGATTTTTAGCCAACTTCAACAAGTCATAACTTGCTCAATATTTTGAGATTTTGAGTGGTTCAAATTTAAAAATGTCATTTAAGAGGTCTACTTCATTCCATCTTTTTTGGTAAAGAGCAATTTCCAAGTGGAAGGCCATGTTTGGATGCAAAAGATTATAGGTCATTTTGGAAGAAAAATTTGAAATATTTCTAAGTATGGAAAGTCAACTCTTTTTCTTCAACTTTGACTCCATGTAACTTTCAGCTCAAGCATCCATTTGATTCCATTCTTCTTCCATTGCAAAGCTTGTAACCTCATCTTTCCAAAGCATCAAGAATTATGCCCTAAGACCCCTTGAGTTGGAAATGCCATGGATTTGAATTTGGTAACTTGAAACTTAATTTTTCACAAAGTCAGAATTTTGAAATCCATAATGTGACTTCTAAACACAAGATTTGTGCGTGTTTTTGGTTTAATATTGATTAGCAAACTTTCCAAAAGTGATTTGCATTCTTAGAATGTGTGAGTTGGACCTAGCTCAACCCTACAAAACCGGCTTGTAAGGTGAGGATTACTCCCACTTATAAAGTCATGTTCAGGCCATCTATTGTCCGATGTGGGACTCTTAACACCCCCTCTCACGCCCAGGAATTAGGGCTGGAGCGTGGAACTAAATGGTGGATGGCCCAATGGATCTTAGATGAGGCTCTGATACTATCTTAGAATGTGTGAGTTGGACCTAGCTCAACCCTACAAAACCGGCTTGTTAGGTGAGGATTACTCCCACTTATAAAGTCATGTTCAGGCCATATATTGTCCGATGTGGGACTCTTAATAAGCATCATGAAACGCACGATTTAGCTGAGTTTTGATCAAGAATAAGTCACACTTTCTTCGTGATGCAGACCCACACGAATTCCCTCCAAAATGCATCATTCACTCTTTCCTTTGATTACATTTGCTTCCCTATAAATATAGGGTCATCTGCCATCCATTTTCCCATGCTTAGAGAGCCAAGAATACCCTGCCAAAACCTCACACGAACCCACTTTTTTTTAATTCAGTTTCTGAAATTTAAGCTTCCTTTTCCAAAATTCTTTGCGCATTCATCATCCTTGAGCATCATACAAACTCTCCAAAACTTAAACCAATCAAAACGACCCATAATTCAAGCTACAAAAGTCCAGTTTTAGAGCTTCTTACTTGAACTTCGAAAAGGTAGAATTCTCCACCATTTGGATCCAAATAAAGCACTAATCTATTCTACTCCTTCTTCTGATTCTAATGCTGCTTACAATTTTTAAATCCATTGAGAATTGAGAGAGAAATCTCAAATTGAAGATGCTCTCTATTTTCTGAGCTTTTGATTCATATCTCTCTCCATACCTTACATAAATTTGGTGCGATGGTTGTGTTAGAATCGTCTTGAAGAGACGAGTTCAATGATGCTAGCCTGAGATCCTAATTTTTCCATTTTAAGGATCTCAAAAAATCCCCATTGCAGGGTGTCTGGAGGTTGAAGATGATGACATGTCTCGTCCCAGCCAATGATAGCGTGCCAAACGTTTTAATTTCATTGGTTGCCCTTTTTCTGATCCCATGTGTATTTCACTAAGGTCCATATCAAGCACAGCACGTCTGGTCTATTGGATTAACTTACTAACGCGTTTTGACTATGATATGATGGTCCACATCTTTTTGGTTTTATTTTATTTTCTAATTTTATATTTTTATTGATTAAATTTTCAAAAATTCATAACTCTTTTATTTTTATCCAAAACTTATGAAAAAATTCACAAAAATACTTTGAATTATTTCTAATCTCATGAATATTTTTTCACATTTTTATTTTAAAATTTGGTATTTTTTATATTTTTTTGTATTATTTGCTTACTTTTAATTACTTTAAAAAAATACTTTCTGACATTTTTTAATTCTGAAAAAATTTATAAATATTTTTTTGCATATTTTTGACTTTCTGAAATATTTTATGGAATTTTATGTTGAGTTTTACTATTTTTGATCTATTTTATGTTTGTTTTAGCAATTTTAAATAGTTTAAAAATAGTTTCTGACTTTTAAAAATTACCAAAATTTTTATAAAAATATTTGGATCCATTTCTAATTTTTCTATGGCCTTATTTTTCACTTCTTGATTAATTTGAATATAATTGATATTTTCCTCATTATTTTTCTATTTTTAAACATTTTTTTAATGTATATATTAAATATAATATTATTTTTGTGTTTATTTTCTGGCTAATCTTGGGTTAGATTTTGGATCACGAACTTTATTAACATCATTGGATCCATGGTGTTGAGTTTAACTCCACAAAAAATGGATGAATGATTTTAATAATAGTTTGATTAAAATTTAATTCAAATGTGGTTTGTATATTCTTTTTTACCCTAATCCTCTTCATCTCATCCCCTTCTTATTGCACTAAGTGTTGTTAGAGCATGATCTCTATATCATGTCTCAAAACAAATGGTGCATAGATTGCTATTGACCGACCTCAAAATAGGTGCGACTTCTATATAAGTCCACTTACGATTGCTCAACATAGCGCTAAATTTTGTCCTGATTCGAATAAATGATCATTCGTGGCCCAAACTTATGATTGCAAGCCCAAGTATGTTAATTTGATCTCTTTGATCCAATAACCTTGAGATTCATTGTGTGGAGGCTTTGGTTCTACCAATCCTCTAATGGATCTACAACACTTTTGGTCAATGCGGATCACTTAAACATCGTTGATCATTAAATGGTAGTTGTGAGAATTCCAAATGATTGATATACTTGACAAAAAGCAAATGCAACTTGTTGTGTGGAGGCTTTGGTTATACCAATCCTCTAATGAGTTCCAAATGCAAGTTTCAAGATGGTCATCCAACTAACCTTTAATTATTGACTTGTTTTATCTTATGCTTTTTATTCTTTTTATGCTTTATGTATTATTTACCTTTAGCATTTTCATTTCATGCCATTTTCATCTTTGCTCATTTGAGTATTTATTTTCTTGCCATTTTTACTTTGCTCACTTAAGCTTTTATTTTCTTTTCTTAAGATACTTAATAATCAACATAAACCCTAAAAAACTCTTAATGGTACTTGGACTATTTGGTTACTATCATTGGCATGATGGAGCATGGGACTTTTTCTTGGACTTAGGATTAGAAACCTTGGCCTATCTTGGAGACCTTGTGATCTTATCTGATTATTTTGTCTGGAGTTCTTGAGGTTTACCTCAAGACATTGGGTTGCTTGTTTGTTTTTGTGTGCAGGTTTTTGTGATTACATCCTCTGTTTGTAATATGGAATTCACCCGTATACAGCCGTTACTCTGCCCAATTTTTATGAAGACTTAATACACTTGAAGTTTGGTTCTCTCTAGAGGTCTAGTATCTTTGCTTGCTTGGTTTCAATCCAAAGAATGGGAATTCTACCTTGGCTCATAATGTCAAGTTTTGGCTTCTTTGTGGTTAGATAGTCCTTATCCTTAGCTTTTACCTTATGCTTTAGGATAGCCTCTTTTACTCCTCCCATCTTCTTTAATTTCAAAAATCTTTTCCCTCCTTTTGAAAACTCTTCTTGTTTTGAAACTTGAACTAGTTTCATAATAAACTTGGACTTAGGTCCTTGTATTTTCAAAACATTTTCATAAATAAACTTCAATCATTTAATAATACCTTGACATTTTTTGTGAAAAGACTAAAAGTCAATCAATCTCATTTCAAACCATTTTGCCACTTTGGCTTTTATCTTTAAACTTTTCTCAAAAGATTAGTCTCTTGTCAATCCTTGTAGTGATGCAAACAACTATACTTCTACAATATCTAGAAGAGAGATATTTTCCACTTGGGTGTTGAGTGAGGCATTGTTGATTTTAATATCTAAGCCATATCCTCCACTTTGAGATGATGTAACTTCTCCTTTCTCATGATTGTGGGTAGTAAGTATGTTTTCCACATGGACAATGACGATGATGTCTTATCTCATAAAATCACCCAACACACTCGTGTTTCAAAATTTTAAAAGAGGAACTACGTGTACCCTGATCCCCTATTGCACGAAAAGTGGTACGTAGGCACTAAAGGTTCGCAACCGCGGCGGGTGCAAAAATCATAAAAAATATTTCTTTTCTCACCTCCACCATCCATTTTATATACAACATATTCTTTTATATCCAAAATGTACATATTTTACAAAGAGGTTCCTGCAGAGTACCATAGATGTTTAGGGTGCTAATACCTTCCCTTTGCATAACCAACCCCCTTACCTTGAATCTTTCCCCCTCTTTTTGGGTTATTCGCTCTTTTCCCATTCCTTTGGAAACAATAAAGCGCGGTGGCGATTTTTATTTTTGATTTGTAAAGTCTAGTCAATCCAATGGCTTAGTCTTGAACATTTCTACCGCTACAGAAAAATGGTGACTTCACTGGGGAAAGATTGACCTCTTGCTGGTCCATCCCTAAGTGGGTTGACCTTATCTTTGTTTATATTTGTATATGTGCTATTGTTGTTTATGTCTTATATTTTGTATATATGTTTGTTTAGATTTTCCTGGTTTTCAGGGTGCTTGGTGATTACTCATAAGTCCTATACCCGGACTTGGGAAAACTTTAAGATAGGATGGGCGGTATAGTCATGTTAACTTTGAGGGAGTAATCCCAAAAAAGGAGGCATGAGATCCCCCACTCAGTGGAGGCCCCTTTGACTGTAGTGTCGTTTACCGAGTAATCGGGAAGACGTACTGCTTTCAACCTGGGAGCCTGCTGAAATTGAGGACCGTAGAATACCAAACCCATCTTGGCCTTTTAGGTGTACTGCGGAAGCTATGACGGAGTAATTTGGAAATAGTTGCCACGCGATACTATGCTCGGACGAGTATTTCTTGAGAATATTACTAATTACCAAGTTAATCAGGAAGTTGGTAATGTCCGAAGGAAGGATGTAGACTCTGGGAACCTCTAGAACCTTGTTCGGCAGGTGATAAATCTTATACCAACACCTTATGGGTAGTACCTTTGATCTCATGCTCGTGACGTTGAACCTATGAACCCTATATGTGTGATCTTGTGTGTGATTGTTGCATCATGCATCCATGCACTCATAAGCATCTTTTGAAGAAAACAATATTTCAAGGGATTTAAAGGTTGACTATTTATGAATATCTTAAGTACTTTTAACCATGGATTCTGGAAAGAGAAAGACCGGGAAATACAGTTTCAAGGATCCCAAGATAGATGAGTTGGTCAGTCTAATTCCAGAGATCGAGTGTTCTGTAGACTTTCGAAAGAAGTATGGATCCATTATTCCTCTCATGAAGCTGGAGATGAAGGAGGGTATTCTCTCGACCTTGGTACAGTTCTATGATCTGATGTATCACTGCTTTACTTTTCCCAATTATCAGTTGATGCCTAAACTGGAGGAGTATTCTTATCTATTGGATTTACCCGTTACCGATCGTGTTCCTTTTACTGGTTTGAAGAGTGAGCCAAAACCACATGAGATTGCTGCTTTGATTCATTTGGGGAAGTCTGAGGTGGAATCCCATATGACTACTAAAGAAGGGATTAGAGGATTACCAGCTTAGTTCTTATTGGAGAAAGCTCGTTACTTTGCCAAAATGAAGAGTACAGTTGCTTTTGAGGCCATCTTTGCTCTACTTGCTTACGGATTGTTCTTATTTCCTAATGTGGACAAGTTTGTCGACATTAACGCTATCAGGATTTTCATGATTGGAAACCTAGTTCCTACACTGTTGGATGATGCTTATTACTATGTTCATCTTCGGAATTCTTATCATGGGGGAATGATTATCTGTTGCACGCCTTTGTTGTACCGATGGTTCATCTCTCATATGCCTCAGTCTGATGCTTTTTGGGATGTCAAGAAGGAACCCCGTTGGGCTCCTAAGATCATGGCACTTACTCACTCGGATATTGATTGGTATCATCGAGCTTATTAGGATGTGGAGATTATTGACAGTTGTGGTAGTTTCCCCAATGTACCTCTTCTTGGTACAAAGGGAGGAATTAACTATAACCTTGTTCTTGCACGGCGATAACTTGGTTATCCGATGAGGGATAAATTGAATAGTATTCATTTGAGTAGTTTCTTTCTGAAGGAAGGAGAAGACCATAGGGAAGCTAGAGAGAAGATTGCGAAGGCCTGGCGTCACATTCATAAGAAGAGTAGGAAGGATTTGGGACCTAGGGGTGCTGTTTCTTTGGAGCCATATCTTTAATGGGTCCGATCGAGAGCCATTCAGTTGAAGATGCCGTATACTGGGGAGACACCCATGCCTGATCTATTTGTGAAGACCATCCCTCCCTTATTAGATGATCTAGAAGAGATGCAACTCGCTTTGGTTAGGATGCAACAGGAAAGGGATGCTTGGAAGAATAAGTTCAAGACTTTAGAGAGTTCCTACAGAGCAGACCTGAAGGAGAAAGGCGATTTGATCGAGATCCTTGAGAGTCGAGCGGTAGAGTCTATGGAGAGGAAAGGGGATTTATTTTCCCCTAAACCTCAAACAGGTACTAATTAATCACTTTCTGATCCATATGATTGGAAGGAGGTTGCCATCAGACACGAGGAAGAAAACCAGAGGTTGAGGGCTCAGATTTCCTGGCTCACAGGGAAGCGCCAGCGTACAGATTGATCTCCATCAATTCTTTTTCTCAGGATTTTAGATTGTATTTTCATCTTGTACTTGTGATCATTGAAACTTGTAATCCATTTTGAAGTTATTATAATAAAAAAATTTAGTATTTCAAAAGCTTTATTACTTTGATGTTTGCAATATGCGTATAAATCTTAAATCCCTTGAAATATTAAATAATGAAGTAAAAATAATCATGTGCATTGCATATCATGCATCATATTGCACATATTTCTTGCATTTATTATGCATATCCAGGTGCCTTACCCAGCTTTTTACTTCATTCAGCAAGCTGACTCACTCGGGCTAATTTCAAAAAGAAGATGGACAACTTAGAACAGGAGAATCGCGAGCTGCACGAAGAAGTTTCTGCTTTGAAGGCCGGCTTGGCCAATTTGACTACTCTGATGGAAGCTCTGGTGGTTGCTCAGAATCAGCCACCGAGTGTTCAACCTCAACCAACAAGGGCAAATACTGATGTTCTGTCTGTTCCTGTATCTGCTACTCCAGCTATTGTTCAAAACCGTTTGCCTCAAGGTTATCCATGGGGAATGCCAGAGAATTTTGCACCTAAAGGTTTCAATATTGGCCCTCAAGAAGCTCCAGTGGTTCAGACTGTTGTTACTCCGGCACCTCCTGTGATGCATATTGTTCCTGCTGCACCTCCTTCGGTGAATTTGGTTCTGTTTGTTAATGAAGATGTGTGTCATCCTTTCCCTCCGCCGAGTGAAGATTTGGGTCTTTATGACAAAATGGATGATTTTCAAGAGCAGTTTGATAGAATGCAAAGAGAGATGAAGGCTCTTAGGGGAAAAGAGTTGTTTGGGCAGAATGTGATTGAGCTATGTTTGGTCCCGAATGTTAAGTTACCTACTAAGTTCAAGGTCCCAGAATTTTAGAAGTACAAGGGCAACACTTGCCCTCGTGCCCATTTGGTAATGTACGTGAGGAGAATGTCTACCCACACTGATGATTAATGTCTGCTGATTCACTTTTTTCAGGATAGTTTGACTGGCGCAACACTGAAGTGGTATATGAGTTTAGACAACACCAACATCCATACTTTTAATGATTTGGGAGAAGCATTCATCAAACAATACACGTACAATGTGGACATGGTGCCCGGCCGTGACCAACTTAGGGCCATGGTTCAGAAAGATAGGGAATCGTTCAAAGAGTATACACAGAGATGGCGCGAAGTAGCTGCCTAAGTGATTACTCCCATGAAAGAGAAAGAAATGACTAAGATTTTTCTGAAGACGCTGGTTGATTTCTACTACAAAAGGACGGTAGCAAGCTCACCAAGTGATTTTACAGAGATGGTAGGAATGGGTGTCTGCCTAGAAGAGGCTGTAAGAGAAGGCCATTTGACAAAGACTGAAGGATCCAGAGGTGAGAAGAAGCCATCTTATGGGTTTACCAATAAGAAAGAGGGGGACTCAAATGCTGTTATACAAGAGAAGAGGGTAAATGCTCCTAGAAGGAATTATCAGCGTCACTAGCAAGTCGCCTCGGTTACTCTTGTTATGAATGTCACTCCGACTACCGTTGCTTATCAAAGATAGTCCCATAGGGGAACCAAGGGAATAATCAGAGAAGGGAGAACTATGACCCTATCCCCATGAGCTATGCAGAGCTACTACCGGCATTGATTCAGAAGAAGTTGGTCCAGACATGACCACCTCCCGCCGTACCATCACCATTGCCTTGGTATTATAAGGCAGACCAAACGTGTGCTTTTCATCACGGAGCACCAGGGCATAGTGTTGAGAATTGTTATCCTTTGAGGACTAAAGTGCAAAGGTTGGTGAAGTCTGGAATTCTACCTTTCAAAGACATGGGACCTAATGTGAAAGATAATCCTCTACCCAAGCACGGGGGAGTGAATGCTGTGAATATGGTGGCCGGTTGTCCAGGTGACTTTCGGATTTTTGACATTAATCTGGTTAGAGGAGATTTGGTGAAAATGCACACAGACCTCTGGGAATTCAGCTACTATACGCATGACCATGCCGGTTGTGTTGTTTGCAGTACATACATACAAGGTTGCAAGAAGATAAAGGCTGATTTACAGGAGATGATGGATGAAGGTTTAATCCATATAATCAAGCCTAGGGCAGAGTATGAAGAGGAAGTGAATATGGTTTCTGGATTTTCTGGTGAATTCAAATTTTTTAATGTGAAGTATTTGAATGAGGATCTCGTGCAATTGCATGCTACCTTCTGCCGTACTGCTGGTCAGGTGGAACACCAATATGGATCTTGCATAGTTTTCTGTCGAGACCCCCGAGGATGTTATATTGTGAGGGAGGGTGTTCAATTGTTGTTAGACAATGGAACTATCAAGATCACGGGTCAGAGGGATGATTATCATGAGATTGATATGGTTGAAGTTTGTTTAATGGAAGAAGATTCAGAGGAAGAGTATGCCTCCGCGGATGAGTATTTTTCTTCAGACAAAGATTTGTTTCCCAGAAATGACTTTTTGATTGCCGATTGTGTCGAGGAAGGGGTAAACATTATTGTGCCTTGTTTTGGTGCACCCTATCATCTTGAAGTGGAGTACCATAGAAAACCAGCTGTTACCCCGTTGGTAATTAGTTTGCCAGGTCTTATTCCCTACAAATCAGATAAGGTTGTGCCTTACAAATACAACGCTACAATCTTAGAAGATGGGGTGGAAGTTCCCATCCAGCCAATGCCTGATGTTGGAAATATAGATGAAAATAGCAGAGTGACCCATAATAGTCATGTGTTTGTGCCGATTGTTCAAAGAGATGTTGTTGATGGAAAGAAAATTTATGAGAATGATGAGCCTAAGAAGGCTACAGGAGAGACTAGTGGAGCTACATTAGAGAAAGAAGTGGATGATAATTAAGATGAGCAACTACAGAATTGTAGATCAGCTACTGCAGACTCCTTCAAAGATATATAACCTAGCCTTATTGATGAACTCCTCTGCTCATAGAGAATCACTGATAAGAGTACTAGACCAAGCTTTTGTGGAGAGTGATATGCCATTAGATCAATTCAGCAGCGTAATTGGAAACATTATGTCATGTAATAACTTGAGTTTCTGCGATGATGAATTACCAGATGAAGAGAGGAATCATAACCTGGACCTCCACATATCTATGAACTGCAAGAATGATTCGCTATCCAATGTGCTAATTGATAATGGATCCGCGTTGAATGCTATACCGAGGAGTACTCTCATGAAGTTAAAGTATCAAGGAGCACCTATGCACCCGAGTGGCATCATTGTGAAGGCTTTTGATGGGTCGAGGAAATCTGTCATTGGTGAAGTGGACTTACCCATCCATATAGGACCACATTTGTTCCTGATAACCTTCCAGGTCATGGACATTATTCCCACATATAGTTGTTTGCTAGGACGGCCATGGATATGCGAAGTAGGGGCTATCACTTTAACTCTACATCAGAAGCTAAAGTTTATGCGTGAAGGGAAGGTAGTGATCATAAATGGGGAGCAGGCGTTGTTGATATCCCATCTATCCTCTTTCAGTATCGTAGAAGCGGATGAGGCTGCTATTGGAACCCAGTTCCAAGCCCTATCTATTGACAACATAAGGAGAAATGATAATTCTGTGGTTTTGCTGAAGGACGCGCAACAGGTTGTGCGCAATGGTCATAATACAGTCTGGGGACGACTTGTGGATCCACCCGTGAACAAGAACAAAGCTGGTTTGCTTTTCTCTTCGAAGATTGGAAAAGGAGAAATTCTGAAGTCAAAATCTACTGTGAATAGTTATCAGGATGTTTTCCGTAGCGGAGGCTACCTCCATCCAATTGATTCTAGAATTAATGTTGTTGAAGAGGATGAAGCAGAGCAGGAAGTACCAAATTATGTCACACATGGAGTCAGAGTTTAGAACTGGGTCACCATTGATGTTACTTCTTGCATACATGTTTCAAAGTAATTTGTTTTGTTAATTTGTTTCTTTATTTTAAAAAGCTTTCACTCTGCCCAAGGTGGAAGTATTAATGTTGTAGGGCTTATCTGCTTGTTGTGACTTTTAAGATCGTTAATAAAAGTTGTCTTTGCTTCCCAAATTATGTCTTTGTATTCTGCTTTTTCTTGGAAAATGGTAATCAGAAAAAAAAACTTTAAAAATAAATAATAACTGAAAATTAATCTGCATGATCACTTGTTATAAGTGTCAGTTTCTAAAAGCAATCATAAATCATATGTGCAGATTAATTAAAAAACCCGTTGAATACAATGACCCTGCACCCTCTCCTAACTTTGAATGTCCTGTGTTTGGGGTTGAAGAAGAAGATTATGATGAGATTCCAGAAGAGGTCTCACGGTTTCTTGAGCACGAGGAAAATACCATTCAGCCATATAAAGAGCCTTTGGAAGTGATTAATTTGGGTTCTAAAGAAGATCCGAAGGAAGTCAAGATTGGAGCATCGTTACATCCTAATGTGAAGAGCGGGTTGATTGAGCTGTTGAAAGGGTATGTGGATATTTTTGCTTGTTCCTATCAAGATATGCCTGGTCTAGATACAGACATTGTCGAGCATCGTTTGCCATTGAAGCCAGACTGTTCGCCAATTAAACAAAAGTTGAGAAGAACCCACCCATATATGGAAGTAAAGATCAAAGAGGAGGTCCTAAATAAGATTAATGCTGGTTTTCTTGTGACATCAGTGTATCCTTAATGGATTGCCAATATTTTCTCAGTACCGAAAAAAGACGAAAAAGTCCGCATGTGCGTAGATTACAGAGATCTAAATAAAGCTAGTCCAAAAGATGATTTTCCACTGACTCACATCGACATGTTAGTGGACAACACAGCAAAATTCAAAGTATTCTCGTTCATGGAAGGATTTTCCGGGTATAATCAAATAAGAATGGATCTAGAGGACATGGAAAAAACAACGTTTATCACACCTTGGGGAATATTCTGTTACAGAGTGATGCCCTTCGGGTTGAAGAACGCTGGTGCAACGTACCAGAGGGCTATGACAACCCTAGTCCATGATCTGATGCACAAAGAAATCGAAGTATATGTTGATGATATGATTTCCAAATCCCAGACTGAAGAAGGGCATATAAAATATTTGTTGATGTTGTTTCAGCGTTTGAGGAAGTATCGTCTCTGCTTGAATCTAAATAAATGCACCTTCGGTGTTTGATCGAGGAAATTGTTCGGTTTCATTGTTAGCCAGAAAGGAATCGAAGTTCACCCTCATAAAGTCAAAGCAATTCAAGAAATGCCAGCACCAAAAACTGAAAAGCAAGTCATGGGTTTCCTTGGGCGTTTGAATTATATTTCTAGATTTATTTCCCACATGACTGCAACATGTGAACCGATCTTTAAGTTGTTAAAGAAAGATCAAGGTTGTGTGTGGAAGGATGACTGCCAAAGGGCATTTGAGAGTATTAAAGAATATATGCTTGAACCTCCTATCTTGCTCCCTCCCGTAGAAGGAAGACCGTTGATTATGTATCTGACAGTGTTAGATAAATCCATGGGTTGTATTCTGGGACAACAGGATGAAACAGGGAAGAAGGAGTTCGCCATTTACTATCTCAGGAAAAAGTTCACTGATTGCGAGTCGCGGTATTCCATGCTAGAAAAGACATGTTGTACTTTGGCCTGGGCGGCAAAGCGGAAGTATATGTTGAATCATACCACTTGGTTGATCTCCAAAATGGATCCAATAAAGTATATTTTTGAAAAGCCTGCTCTTACCGGGAGAATTTCCTGCTGGCAGATGTTGTTATTTGAATATGATATCGAGTACCGCACTCAAAAGGCTATTAAAAGTAGTGTGTTGGCAGGTTACCTTGCTCACCAACCGGTGGAAAATCATCAGTCTACAGAATATGAATTCCCCGATGAGGATGTGATGTTCCTGAAAGTGAAAGATTGTGATGAACCTTTGCCTGAGGAAGGCCCTGACCCTGAATCTTGTTAGAGTATGGTATTTGATGGAGCTGTGAATGCTTATGATAAAAGAATTGGTGTTGTGATTGTCACTCCTCATGGATCGCACATTCCTTTTACTGCAAGGTTAACATTTGATTGCACTAATAATATGGCAGAATATGAGGCTTGCATCATGGGTCTTGAGGAAGCTATTGATCTCAGAATCAAAATTCTCGATGTGTATGGTGATTCAGCATTGGTAATAAATCAGATTAGAGGAGAATGGGACACTCGTCACCCTGGCTTGATCCCTTACAAAGATTATTCTAGAAGGTTATTACCCTTATTCAATAAAGTTGAATTCTATCATATTCCTAGAGATGAAAATTAAATGGAGGATGCTCTGGAAACTCTGTCTTCCATGTATCAAGTGAATACTTGGAATGATATACCCCGAATTACAATTCGACGGCTGGATAGGCCCGCTCATGTGTTTACGACAAAGGAGGTAGCAGATGAAAAACCTTAGTACTATGATATCAAGCATTTTCTTCAGACTCAGGAATACCCGATTGGTGTGTCTAGGAAAGATAGAAAGACACTGAGAAGATTGGCAGGCAGTTTCTTCCTTAGTGAAAATGTGTTATACAAGAGAAATTATGACATGTTCTTGCTCAGATGCATGGATAGACACGAAGCAGACATGTTGATGCATGAGATTCATGAAGGTTCATTTGGAACTCATGCTAATGGACATTCGATGGCTAAAAAGATGCTAAGGGCAGGTTATTATTGGTTGACAATGGAATCTGACTGTTACAAATTTGCAAAGAAGTGTCGTAAATGCCAAGTTTATGCAGATAAGGTCCATGTGCCTCCGACACTTCTCAATGTGATTTCCTCCCCATGGCCTTTCTCTATGTGGGGTATTAACATGATTGGGATGATAGAACCCAAAGCTTCAAATGGACACCGTTTCATCTTAGTAGCAATTGATTACTTCACCAAGAGGGTGGAGGCTGCTTCATATGCCAATGTTACTAAGAAGGTGGTTGCGTGTTTCATAAAAAATAATCTTATATGCCGGTATGGTGTGCCGAGCAGAATCATCACTGACAATGGCTTGAATTTGAACAACAAGATGATGACAGAACTGTGGAAAGAATTCAAGATTGTCCATCATAATTCATCTCCATACAGGCCAAAGATGAATGGGGCTGTTGAAGTTGCTAATAAGAATATCAAGAGAATTATCCAGAAAATGGTTGTTACTTAAAAGGATTGGCATGAAATGCTCCCTTTTTCTCTACATGGATATCGAACATCTGTTCACACTTCAACAGGAGCAACCCCGTTCTCCCTGGTGTATGGAATGGAAGTTGTACTCCCTGTCGAGGTAGAGATTCCCTCGTTGTGTGTGATAATGGAAACCAAATTGACAGAAGCTGAATGGGTCCAGAACAGGTTTGACCATTTGAATTTGATTGAGGAAAAGAGAATGACAGCTTTGTGTCATGGACAATTATATCAGAGAAGAGTGAATAAAGCTTTTGATAAAAAGGTCAAACCTCGTGAATTCAGAGAAGGCGACCTCGTGCTCAGGAAGATCATGTCTTTTAACACTAATTCTAGGGGCAAGTGGACTCCCAATTTTGAAGGCCCGTATGTTGTCAAGAAAGCCTTCTCTGGTGGTGCATTAATTCTTGAAACTATGGATGGTGAGGAGTTCCCACGTCCCATGAATGCTGACGCAGTCAAGAAATACTTCGCCTAAAGAAATAAAAGAACAGCTCGCTAAGTTGAAAACCTGAAAGGGAGGCTTAGGCAAAAAGGAGCGTCTCGGTAGGCCGAAAACCCGAAAGGGAGGTCTAGGAAAAAATTAGAGACATAAACAGAATAAATTTCCCGCTAAGTTGAAAACCCGCAAGGGAAACTTAGGCAAAAGTTAGGGATTTTTCTTGGCAAGTAACTAGGTCAGACAAGACTTGATCGTTGAAGCAACAATCTTCTCGGATCCTTACCATACTTCAAAAGTTGTTAGGGAGAATAGTGGTCATTGTATCTCAATGTATCTTTTCCATTATGTATTACCATTTCCCAAACTTTGTAATCATCCATGGAGTCTCGCCATTCGCAGACTACCATTCTATTAATGAAATTCAAGCTTTTACCCAATTCTTTGTGTTCTTATTTTATTTAGCTTGCAAAGACTCCATTTATTACTGATAATAAATTTCAAAGCAAAAAGATTAAAAAAAAAATTGATTTTTCAAAAAAAAAGAAAAAGAGATTTTTACAATTCACTTTTACTTTGAGATTTGTGATGACACAATGACAACAAAAATGGTGATCCCAGGAATGAACAAACTCCAGTTGTTTTGAGAAGTTTTATTTCCCTCATGAAGGTTCTTTCAGGTCATTTTACTGGTATGTGTGGGATCTTTGTGTGTTTCTCAGATAGTTAAAGACGATACCAATCGGTGTAAGGTGCAGTATTGGGTTTGTGATCCCATTATGTCCAGTCAAGTCTTGGTTCATGTTTGATTTTGGGTTTACATGGTCAAAAGCCTCTGTCCCAGATTCCCCAGTGAAGTCTTCCCTCATATGATGAAAGGGTTTATTCCCTTAGTGTGCTGAGATATCGCTCTTTTTTCAGTATTGTTGGAATAGGTTTTCATGATGTAAAGTTTCAATCCGCATTTTTCCAAGGAAGTAGGCTTGAATTCCCCAGTGAGGTTTGGTTGTTTCAGCGTCAGTCTGCTTTATTTGAGGATGGTCTTGCAATCTACAGTAGGCATGTTGCTTTTGGAAAACTGTTTCTCCGATGAAGCCAGAAGGAGGACGTTCTATCCCAATATCTATTTAATTTGTCTACCTCCGAATTATATTTCTCTTTAGTAAAGTTAAAGGCAGGCAATAGGTTTGATTTTTGTAGTTGGCCTTTACCTTTCTTGGAATTATCTTTCTGCTTGAAGTTTAGCCAAGTGTTGTTCGTACCTGAGGCAGTTTTGTTTGTTTGTTCCTACTGATTGTGTATTTGTCTTACCAGGATATGCACGATAGCACTCATACATTCATACATACATCCTGCATGGCTAAAATTGACAAATCATTATTCATTGACATTATGTTCTGACCTTCCTGCAGCGCTCCTTGCTTAGATGGATTTGGTTTTCCCTCTTGAATTTATTTCTTAAAGGATGTATCTTCGTTGACCGTCTTGCTCTAGTTTATTTCTGATTGGATCTGTGGTTGCATGACAATATCATTTACTTTGGATTTCTGAAAACTTTTAGTTTTGGTTTGTGCATTTATTTTGCACGAGAAGACTTTATCTCCTCAGTAGGAATATCGTGGCATTTCCCAGGGAAGTCATGTTTCTTTCCCCAAAAAGTCATTTCTTTTTGCAATTCTCCATGACAACAAGTAACAAGTCTCTTTATTTGAGATAACTTATGTTTGATCTTTTCCAGGAAGATTTCCTTGGTCAAGAAGAAGTTGAGACCCGTTCTAGGTGAAACATTTGAATTTTGGGGAAAACTTGATATATTTTCTCTTTCTACCTTCAGTGAACGTTGGTAGGACATCGGCAGTGAACGTCGGTGTTTGTTATCTTTTTGCTATATTCAGTGAACGTTGATAGTTCATCGTTAGTGAACTACGGTGGTATGATATATTTTCTCTTTCTACCTTCAGTGAACGTTGGTAGGACATCGGCAGTGAATGTAGGTGTTTATTATCTTTTTGCTATCTTCAGTGAACGTTGATAGTTCATATTCAGTGAACGGAGGTGGTATGATATATTTTCTCTTTCTACCTTCAGTGAACATTGGTAGGACATCGGCAGTGAACGTCGATGTTTATTATCTTTTTGCTATCTTCAGTGAACGTTGATAGTTCATTGTCAGTGAACGGCGGTGATATGATATATTTTCTCTTTCTACCTTCAGTGAACGTTGGTAGGACATCGGCAGTGAATGTCGATGCTTGTTATCTTCCTCTCTGATTCAGTTCTTTTGGTCCACCAGTGATTTATTTTCCTGGTGGGGTTGCCCCTTTGTTTCTTTATTTTTGTTGCATCCCCAGTGATACTTTGCGTCTCTTTGGTACTGTTCATATGCATTCATATGCATAAGCATTTGCATGGCATCTTAAGGCCAAAAATAGGGTTTGTTTTATATTTAAGTATCTTCGATCACATCGACAAAGATTTCCAACCTTCGTATCTCCGGATAGAAGAAACTTAAATAAGGGAAGCTGTTGTACACCAATTTTCCCCCTAAGATCCCTTCATCATACCATGTTGATTCAATCACAACAAGATCACACTAGGACTTTTGGTTTTTATCCCTATTTTTAACTTTGCTCTTCTGAGGAGTTACCAAGCACCTTGACTTGTTTTCTTTTGTGTTCATGAATATTTTGCTTTGATTTTATTTCTAATTAATAAAATGCAATGTTGGTTTGTCTTACTTATTAATAATGTAGGTAAAGGCAATGAGGTTTAGCAAGTTACCCCATGGGTTCATGAGTTTATTTCCATGCCCTAGTCAACATAGCTTGAGGAGTACAAACCTCACCATTGAATTTTATTTGGAAGAAATGGCATGATAAGGCTTATTTTGGTTCAACATATTTCAAAGTTATCAAAATTGATTCAAAAGTACAAGAGGTTGAGGGAAGACGTTGTCATGATTGGACAAGGTCTTGTTCCTATTGGTCACAAGGGCACATATCTCTCAAATTTCAAGATATGGAAGTGGTTTTGGTGGCTATGGGTCCTCATCATCATCCTCAACAACTTCTATTCACATAGAAAGAATATTGGCACAAGAAGTTTGTTCAAACTTGTCAAAAGTTCCTCAAAGCATTCTCTTGATCTAGAGGCTAGGATTTTGAACTTCAAAGGAGCATATCTTGCTCACCTTTTGGAATTTTTGAATGATTCCAAAGACATATTTATCTACAAAAAAGCTACCAACAAATCACTTCAAAAGTTCCAAGGAGCATTCATGTGGAAGGAACTTGGTGAAAAAGAAAGATTACAAGTCATCCAGATGAATCCACAATTTTCCATATGTGACTTCAAATGGTCATAACTTGGTCAATTTTTATCACCTTGAGTCCATTATTTTTCCATGATGATCTTAAAGATGTGTATTTTATGCCTTCTTTTATGTGCAAAATGAGAAAATGGATGGAAGTTTCCTTAAATATGCAAAAGATTATAGGTCATTTCATGATTTTTGGCCAACTTCAACAAGTCATAACTTGCTCAATTTTTTTGAGATTTTGAGTGGTTCAAATTTCAAAATGTCATTTAAGAGGTCTACTTCATTCCATATTTTTTGGTCAAGAGCAAATTCCAAGTGGAAGGCCATGTTTGGATGCAAAAGATTATAGGTCATTTTGGAAGAAGAATTTGAAATATTTCTAAGTATGGAAAGTCAACTCTTTTTCTTCAACTTTGACTCCATGTAACTTTCAGCTCAAGCATCCATTTGATTCCATTCTTCTTCCATTGCAAAGTTTGTAACCTTTTCTTTCCAAAGCATCAAGAATTATGCCTTAAGACCCCTTGAGTTTAAAATGCCATGGATTTGAATTTGGTAACTTGAAACTGAATTTTTCACAAAGTCAGAATTTTGAAATCCATAATGTGACTTCTAAACACAAGATTTGTGCGCGTTTTTGGTTTAAACTTGATTAGAAAACTTGCCAGAAGTGATTAGTATCATGAAACACACGATTTAGCTGAGTTTTGATCAAGATTGAGTCACACTTTCTTCGTGATGCAGACCCACACGAATTCCCTCTAAAACGCATCATTCACTCTTTCTTTTGATCCCATTTGCTTCCCTATAAATAGAGGGTCATCCCCCATCCATTTTCCCAAGCTTAGAGAGCAAGGAATACCCTGCCAAAACCTCACACGAACCCACTTTTTTTTTAATTCAGTTTCTGAAATTTAAGCTTCCTTTTCCAAAATTCTTTGCGCATTCATCATCCTTGAACTTCATACAAACTCTCCAACACTTAAACCAATCAAAATGACCCATAATTCAAGCTACAGAAGTCCAGTTTCAGAGCTTCTTACTTGAACTTCGAAAAGGTAGAATTCTCCATCATTTGGATCCAAATAAAACACTAATCTATTATACTCCTTCTTCTGATTCTAATGCTGCTTACAATTTTTAAATCCATTGAGAATTGAGAGAGAAATCTCAAATTCAAGATGCTCTCTATTTTCTGAGTTTTTGATTCATATCTCTCTACATACCTTACATAAATTTGGCGCGATGGTTGTGTTAGAATCGTCTTGAAGAGACGAGTTCAATGATGCTAGCCTGAGATCCTAATTTTTTTCCATTTGAAGGATCTCACAAAATCCCCATTGCAGGGTGTCTGGAGGTTGAAGATGATGACATGTCTCGTCTCAATCAATGATAGCGTGCCAAACGTTTTAATTTTATTGGTTGCCCTTTTTCTAATCCCATGTGTATTTCACTAAGGTCCATATCAAGCACAGCGCGTCTGGTCCAGTGGATTAGCTTACTAACGTGTTTCGACTATGATCTGATGGTCCACATCTTTTTGGTTTTATTTTATTTTCTGATTTTATAATTTTATTGATTAAATTTTCAAAAATTCATAACTCTTTTATTTTTTATCCAAAAATTATGAAAAAATTCACAAAAATACTTTGAATTATTTCTGATCTCATGAATATTTTTTCACATTTTTATTTTAACATTTGGTATTTTTTTATATTTTTTTTGTATTATTTGCTTAATTTTAATTACTTAAAAAATACTTTCTGACATTTTTTAATTCTGAAAAAAATTATAAATATTAGTTTGCATATTTTTTACTTTCAGAAAATTTTATGTTGAGTTTTACTATTTTTGATCTATTTAATGTTTGTTTTAGCAATTTTAAATAGTTTAAAAATAGTTTCTGACTTTTAAAAATTACCAAAAATTTTATAAAAATATTTGGATCAATTTCTGATTTTTCTATAGCCTTATTTTTCACTTCTTGGTTAATTTGAACATAATTGATATTTTCCTCATTATTTTTCTATTTTTAAACTTTTTTTTAATGTATATATTAAATATAATATTATTTTTGTGTTTATTTTCTGGCTAATATTGGGTTAGATTTTGGATCATGAACTTTATTAACATCATTGGATCCATGGTGTTGAGTTTAACTCCACAAAAAATGGATGAATGATTTTAATAATAGTTTGATTAAAATTTAATTCAAATGTGGTTTATATATTCTTTTTTACCCCAATCCTCTTCATCATATCCCCTTTTTATTGCACTAAGTGTTGTTGAAGCATGATCTCTATATCATGTCTCAAAACAAATGGTGCATAGATTGCTATTGACCGGCCTCAAAATAGGTGTGACTTCTATATAAGTCCACTTACGATTAGTTAACATAGCGCTAAATTTTGTCCAGATTCGAATAAATGATCATTCGTGGCCCAAAATTATGATTACAAACCCAAGTATGTTAATTTGATCTCTTTGATCCAATAAAATTGAGATTCATTGTGTGGAGGCTTTGGTTCTACCAATCCTCTAATGGATCTACAACACTTTTGGTTAACGCGGATCACTTAAACATTGTTGATCATTAAATGGTACTTGTGAGAATTCCAAATGGATGATATACTTGACAAAAAGCAAATGCAACTTGTTGTGTGGAGGCTTTGGTTCTACCAATCCTCTAATGAGTTCCAAATGCAAGTTTCAAGATGGTCATTCAACTAACCACTAATTATTGACTTGTTTTACTTATGCTTTTTATTCTTTTTATGCTTTATGTATTATTTACCTTTAACATTTTCATTTCATGCCATTTTCATCTCATTTGAGTATTTATTTTCTTGCCATTTTTACTTTGCTCACTTGAGCTTTTCTTTTATTTTCTTAAGATACTTAATAATCAACATAAACCCTAAAAAACTCTTAATGGTACTTGGACTATTTGGTTACTATCCTTGGCATGATGGAGCATGGGTGTTGTACCCCAAAATTTGCCCTCCCATATTCTTCAAGACTTGCAAAGAGCATGCTTCAAAATCTCCCAAAGGTTGCACAGTCCAATGGCCTCCTAAACAGTCAAAATTAGGGTTTTGGTTCTAGCAAAGAAGTTGAAGTTTTCAAGGTTCCAAACAAGTCCCACATGCCTATAAACATTGTCAAGCATCCTTATACCAAGTTTCAAGACTTACAGCACAAAATTGCACAGTCAAAAACCCTAATTGCATCACAGTCAACTGTAGGGGCAAAATGGTCATTTGACAGTCAAAAGTCCAAATTTTTGGTCAACATCTTATTTTGAAGCCACAAACATCATTTGATCAATTCTTGATCATGATTCTCAAGGCATGGCTCAAAAAGTCTCAAGATGCAAAAGTTTCCATATTTGGACAGTTGAAAAAGTCAACTGCAAATTGACCAAAGCATAACTTCCACATGGTTTATCAGAAAAATTCCATCCAAAGCTCATTTTGAAGAGAATGACATTCCTTACAACTCCTCTTCACACTTCAAGTCCAAGAAATGCTCTCACAAAAAGTTATCAATCTCAACATTATAGGTCATTTTCAAAAGCCAACAAAAAGGCACTTTAAGTCAAAGACCATAACTTGAGATTGGTAAATCAAAATGACATGGGACCAAAGGAATTGGTTAGAGGACTTCAAGACCTTTCCAAAATGTCCAAGAACATGATCAAATCTTAAAAATTGAGCAAGATATGCCTTGTGGAAGTTGGGAAATTTTAGGGGATTTTGAAAAGTCAACTTCGCTTCAAATACCTCAAAATTTCTAATGGGCCACAATTTCTTCCAAGAATCATCACCCAAAAGCTATGCACGACCCATTGACCCAAAGGGGAGTTATTTTCTTATTTTTAATTTATTAATTGAATTTTTAAATCTATTAATTCATTTAATTAAAATTAAATATGAAAAAATAATAAACAAATGTTTTGGAATCTTTTTGTGCAGCATTTGCATTCTTAAAGCCTCAAGATTTCGTGCACACCCCAAAAAGGCAAGAATCTCCATTGATTGGCATCAAAAAGACATGAAAAAGATTGAAAAAGATTACATTGAAAACCAAATATTTGAATCATGAATGCAAAGGTTTGGGCTTGGTTTCTTTAACCTAAATCGTTCCAGATACATATAGAATGATAACCTAATGCACAAGAACAAGCATGCTGTGCTGAAAACCTGAAAACAAACTTGCATTTTTCTTAAGAAACTCAAAACTGAAAACATAGTTCCAGTGTGTTTCAAAGCCTCAAAACCATCCCAATTCATTCCTGACGCATCAAGGGAGCTTTTCCAATCAAAATCACAACCCCTAACCTCAAGAACTGGTAACACAAAGTCGCCCTGTTCATGAACATTTGCATATTCGTATTTTAATTTGCACGCATTTTCCATACATTCTAATGATTGTTTTACACTAATATGGACTCACTGATGCTTATGGTACCATTGAATTGAACTAATCTTGCTTGTATAGAAAATTGCCATGGATATTTTTTAGGGTTTCAGGAACCTTGAATTGGGGTTTTACGCTTGAGGAAAAATTAAGCCATGAAA
Organism: Vicia faba; assembly: GCA_948472305.1. Classification (NCBI taxonomy): domain Eukaryota; kingdom Viridiplantae; phylum Streptophyta; class Magnoliopsida; order Fabales; family Fabaceae; genus Vicia; species Vicia faba. The sequence goes on from OX451741.1 coordinate 1,396,677,270, forward strand.
CTAGGACCATTGAATTCGTGATATTCCAACAAATCCAAAACACTCATCGCGCCCAATTTATCATTGCCCAGGAGCTATTCGCTATTTTTGCATATTGTGGTTAGTGGGGGTTTAAAACCCCCGCTATTTGGTTTCTTTTACAGGTAGAAAGAAGAAGATGATGCAGGCGTGGCAGAACATGAGTGGAGTATTTGAATCTGGCGCGGTTTTTTAATGTTTTATATCATTAGTTTTATGTTCTCATTATAATTTTTGTATTCCATTATGTTATCAAAACGCGCACACAGCACAATTGGCAAGGCGTTAGCATGGTAAACGCAGGGGCCTGGGTTCGATTCCCAGGTCCCCCCACTTTATTCAATATTTTTCTTTCTAACGTGATTCTGTGTAGCACACTTCCAAAGGCCTGCCATACAACCTCACCATCTGGCTTGCCACGCGCCTGGAGATTCCAATCTGAAGGCCATCAAAGGGGCTCATCATACGCACCAGTCAACGCCTCCACACACAAGCCTGAAAAGTCAAAAAAGGCCAAGAATCAGTGGGCCAAAATACTTCTCATATACCTCCAATTTGGGTCAACCACCCCCCCATGTTTGCATTTTTCTCTCTTTTTTATTCTTCCCTTTATTTATTTTAATTATATTAATTATTTTTCTTTTAATTCACCCAATTAATTTTGATAATATAAAAATACAAAAAATACAAAAAAAATCAGAAAAGTAAAAAATGAAAATATGTTTTATTTAATAGTTTCTTTTTTTTTGTAAATAAATTTTAAAAAAAACCAATTTAGTTTTAATTTAGGGTTTTAACTTTAATTCTTTTTCTAAATAACTAAAATAGGTAAAAATTAGGTTTTAGATTTTTGTTCTTTTTCTCAATAAATAATTTTTATTCTTATTATTATTAACCATTAATTACTTTGTAAATAAATATGCCATTTAAATCATTAATGTAAATTAGGTCAAACTTGAATTTATTTCTTTAATAATTAAAAAAAATGCTTAGAATTAGGGTTTTAATTCCAATTAATTTTCTTTATTTCTATTAAATACAAAAACATCAAAAAATAAATTCCTTTCTTTATTTAAGCATTAACTAATTTTTGTAAATTCAAATCAATTTCCTTAAAGGGTCCAACGCCCTCGCACCTTCGATCATAATTCCACTTCGCGCGTTTATTTTATTTTTCTTTGTGAAATTTATGTACTTGCCCCAAAGCCTTGTAATAGATTAATTAGGATATTTACTTTCCGCATTTTATTTATTCAAATCGGGTCTTGGTTTAATTTGGCGATGTAGACCCGCGCCTTTGTAATAGCGTAGGACTTTTATCTTCCTGCACCTTTTAACTGCTAATAATCACATGAAAGAATGTATGCCCAAATAAAAACAATGCGTAGATCACCAATGTATGAACAAGACAAAAATAATCTGAAAACGACACACAATTCACACACCACTCCTAGGGTATGCCTCACTATTTCCTTGCCCCTCGAAACGTGGTCGTCGAGTAGAGGACGTCTTAGTAAGTCCTCATGTCCATGAACATGGCATGGGGGTAGCTTCTAAGGTATCCTCCTATTGCTCTGGTGACCACACTGTCCTTGATCCTCGAATTGACCCGAACACCTCCAACGGTGGTGCTACCTACCTCTCAATGGTGGGATGGCACTACCTTAAGGACATTTACACAGACTAATTCCTTAGGGTAGGTAGATGACTCGTAGATACTTGCTCTGAATTCAAAACAAATCAAAAACTTCTTTTCACACCGACACTTTGCAAAAAGCTTTCAAAAATAACTTTTCAAACACTCTTGAGGACTGATACAAGAGTCGATCTGAAACTTTCAAAGAAACTCTTTCAAACCCACTCACCTTGAAAAGCAAACAAACATTTTTGAAAACACAAATGAGCAAGTATCTAAGAGCCCATGGATAACCATGGATAGAAAGGGTGCTAACACCTTCCCTTTCTATAAATCTACCTCCCGAACCGAGAACTAATCTCAATAAGGAATTTTTCTGTGCTTTTGTCCTTTCCATGTTGGAGAAAATAAAAGACGATGGCGACTCTTGCTTCCGCGACATTTCGCTAACCAGCGTTAAACAGTCAGTTCCAGATCCACCGATCACAGAACTGGCGACTCTGCTGGGGACAAACTTAAAGTGAGGTGTACCTTAGGATAGTTCATAACCGTGTTTTCAATTGTTTTGACTTGTTTGCTTTAAATTGTGGGTTGCATCGGAGTTACATGGATCCTAACCCGGATCTGGGGATACCCTGTTTAGGTAGCATAAGCTGTGAGGGACCTGTCCGGCGTAGACCGACATGGGTGAAGCAGTGGCTACGTTGGTGTGGCACCTTGGTCTGTACCGATATCCCTTGTGTTGCAACGACGAGAATATGGGTCTTCTGAGGAGTCATTAAGCACCAACAGACCTTAGAACCTTAAATGACACAACTTGGCCATTAGAACAGTAGCAGTATGCTACGCCCAATGAGGCTAAACTCTCGTGATGGTTCTGGCCGCAAGAAAAGATTGCGATGCTGGAGTTATGACCGATTGAGGGTAGTCAATGATATTGGGATCCTCTAGGAACCCGGTTACTTTTGATAGGACAGGTATGAACCAACAAACTGAAAGAGGGTAATACCTAGACCTCATGCTGGCCTAAACTATAAGGGCTTGTCTTGTGTGACTTGTGTGCCTTATCATGTTTGCCTTTGTAAATATTTGTGGTGTGCTTTATCATAACATCATAACATCATGAGCATTGCATGCATCCTGCATAAGGACTGACCATTTCAAAGACAAGAGGGTTTCACCTTTGCTCTGTTTTGTAGGACATCATGATGCCTATGCGAAGGAATACTATCCGGTTCAACTTTGTTCACCCACCTGAATTGCTTGAAGAGTTGGTTAGTAGAATTCCAAACACTACATCCTTCATCCAGAGGCATGGTTCTCTTCTCAGTTTAGTCACTGCAAAGCGGGATCAACAGTTGATGAGTGTCCTGACCCAGTTCTATGACCCTCTGTACCAGTGTTTCACCTTTCAAGACTTCCAGCTGGTCCCTACCCTGGAAGAGTTCTCTGATTTGCTTGGTATCCCTATCTTGGATCAGACTCCCTTCACTGGTTGGGAAAAGACTCTTACGCTTGAGGAGGTTGCTACAGCTCTTCCCTTGACCCACCAAGAAGTAATGGACAACTGGGTGACTAGAAGCGGAGTTAAGGGTTTCTTGGCCAAGTTTCTGATTGGTAAGGCTAACAGTTTCTGGAATGACTTGGAATTTAGGGCATATGAAGACATCTTGGCTCTCTTAATCTATGGGTTAGTCTTGTTTCCTAATCCTGACAACTTCATCAATGTCACTGCTATAAGGATCTTCATGTCTCAGAATCCTGTGCCCACTCTCTTGGGTGACATCCTGCAACAACTTTATGCTCGTACTGCCCGAAGACGAGGAACTCTGTGGTGTTGTATCCCTTTGTTGGTGAGGTGGTTTATTTCGCACCTCCCTAAGTTCGTGCTGAAGAATCAAGAAGGAAGAGGTTGGGATCATAGGTTAATGTATCTCACTGATAAGGACATCATTTGGACTCTCAGAGGTTTGGATGAGGTAGCTGTTATTGATCGTTGCGGAGAATACCCTAATGTTCCTTTGATTGGTACTCAAGGAGGAATCTCTTATAATCCATGTCTAGCTCTCCGTCAGTTTGGAAGGGCCAGAAGAGCAGGGCCTCATGAGATGTTGGTGCCTCACATCAGTTTTGAGTTTCAGGTGGATAGTGACGAGCTGCGTCGTAGGTTCATCAAGGCTTGGGACAGAGTTCATAAAGCTGACCCACAAGAGTTGGGGCCAAAGACTTCTTTACCTATGGAAGCCTACTACAAATGGGTTCGCATCCGTGCTCAGAAGTTAGGTATGCCATACGAGGCTGTCAGACCCATCATTCTTAAGTATCCTGACCAAGATAGGGCTCCTCCAACTGTACTCCCTCCTCAGATACCTACTGATTATGAGACATTAAAGAGGTCTTAGTCGCAACTGCGAGAAGAACGAGATTCTTACCGGGAAAGGTACAACGAGCAGGAATTGAAGATTCAGAAGCTGACAAAGCAGTTGGAGAATGAGCGAGCTCTGAATGACTACATCCGTACTGAGAAGAGGAGACCATGGGATCAATGATGAGCTTTGGATGTTCTTTTACAGTTTTATTTCCCTTTTCAATATTTCCATTCTATGTAATGCCTAAGGGCAACCTGTTGAACAATTTGAATTTCAAAGTTGAATCTAATGAAGTGTGTTCCTTTTTGTTTACAAAGTTGATCCCCGATTGTCTTTGAAAACATAAATCATACGCATTCCATTTATCATGTGCATAGCAGGTATTCTTCTTTTCAGGTTGCTTATTGTTCTTCGCTGTTTATTTCAGCATCATGAACCCTGAATCATCAACCGAGATGTCTATCAAGGCCCTTCAGGCGCAGAACGCACAATTTCAAGAGCTGATCACGGGTTTGGCTCAAGGCCAAGAAGAGCTGAAGGCTTTGCTCCTGAAGAAGGAGAAGAAGAAGAAGAGAACTGTTCTTTTCAACTCGGGCCGGAGGTTTGGTAACACTCTGCAGAATGAGGAAGCTGGTTCTTCTGTAGGCAAAGACAGTCCCCAGGGGGGAAAGGCTCCAAGTCTAGTAGTCTCTGACAACGAGACTGATTTTAATGAGGAACAGTATCCTCCTGCTGAAGACCGGTACAAGCAGTTGGAAGACCGTCTGAATGCTATGGAGATCCAACAAGTTCTTGGGCTGGATTTCAAAGACTTGGGTTTATCTACTGGTGTGATCATTCCTCACAAGTTTAAAGCACCATCTTTCACCAAGTATGACGGGGCATCTTGTCCCAAGCTACACCTCAGATCTTATGTGCGGAAGATTCAAGCGTACACAGTGGACAAGAACTTGTGGATCCACTTCTTCCAGGAGAGTCTTTCAGGGACTCATCTCGAATGGTTCTATCAGCTGGATGGAACCAAGGTTCGTAACTGGGAGGAGTTGGCTACTGCTTTTTACAAGCAATATCAATATAATGCCGACCTTGCTCCTACACGTACCCAACTCCAGGGTATGTCGCTAGGGTCAAGCGAAGGTTTTAAAGAGTATGCACAGAAGTGGAGGGACCTGGCTGGCAGGGTGCAGCCACCATTAACTGACCGGGAGCTGGTAGATATGTTCTTGGGGACCCTCTCCGGGCCGTTTTTCAATCATCTTATCGGTAATTTGTCTGCAGGGTTTACTGATCTTATTCTGACTGGGGAAAGGATAGAGGCTGGAATGAAGTCCGGTAAAATTCAGAAAGGTACATCTTCAAATGCTGAAAAGAAACATTTTAAGAAGGAGGCCAGTGCTGTATATGGGCCTAGAAGACAAGATAAACCAGAGCATCGCCAGTCTATCAACGCGGTGGTTATTGCTAAACCTGCTTCCGCTCCTCGGCAAACCAATCCACAAAGGGCTGAGAGACCCAGAAGAGAGTTTACCCGGCTGAGTATGACCCTATCACAAATCTTACCGCAGTTGCTATCCACCAACTTGGTGACTGTCAGAGAGGCCCCAAAGGTTGTGAATACTGCCTCTCCCAAGTACAATCCAAATGCCCGTTGTGCTTATCACTCTGATAGCCCGGGGCATTCCACTGATGACTGTTGGGCCTTAAGGAATAAGGTGCAAGACCTTATTGATGCGAAGGAGATACAATTTGAAGCGCCTGAGAGGCCAAATGTGGTGACAGCTCCCCTGCCTGCTCATGGAGTGAATGCTATCAGGGATGATGATGAAGTGGAAGAATCAGAATTCGACAGCTGGATTTATCCGACGGCCGACAGTGGGCCTAGCAATTGGACTGCAAAGGACAACCTACCTGTTACTTTTGTTACGCAGTAATAAACTCCTTTGTTTTTGTTATTTGTAATAAACAATGAATTAAAACTCTATGGCTCGGTGTCTTACCCGGGGCACCGTGGCTTCATTTGTGAGGGCATATTAATTGTCATTTCATATATCATGAATAAAGACCTTGGACGTTTTCTCGCATTTCAAATCTTATGCTCCTTTTCTTTCTTTCCTTTCTTTATATATTGCAAAACAACTGTATTTACACACACTCACTCATACAGGTTTCAATCTACTCTGGATCTCACTGGTAACGACTCTGCTACTGCCAGTTATGACTTCGAAAATCCGATCAACTTAGCCGAAGACGAAGGTGAAGATGATTGCGAAGTGCCTGGCGAGCTTGCAAGACTGTTACTCCAGGAAGAGAGGACAATTCAACCACACGAAGAGCCGGTGGAAACAATAAATCTGGGTACTGATACAGACAGAAAGGAAGTTAAGATTGGTGCCAACCTAGAGCTCAGCGTGAAGCAACGGTTGACTCAGATGCTACATGATTATGTGGAGATCTTTGCCTGGTCCTACGAAGACATGCCTTGGTTGGATACCGACATTGTGGTCCATCATTTGCCTACCAAGGAAGACTGTCCTCCGGTTAAGCAAAAGGTCCGCCGTATGCGTCCAGAGATGTCCGAAAAGATCAAAGCTGAGGTTATGAAGCAGTTTGATGCCGGGTTTCTTGCAGTGACTTCTTACCCTCAATGGGTTGAAAATGTGGTGCCAGTACCCAAGAAGGATGGTAAGGTCAGAATGTGTGTCGATTACAGGGATCTGAACAGGGCCAGCCCCAAAGATGACTTCCCTCTGCCTCACATTGATGTTCTTGTTGACAATACTGCTCAGCACAAGGTGTTCTCTTTCATGGATGATTTCTCAGGGTATAATCAGATCAAGATGGCTCCTGAAGACATGGAAAAGACTACCTTTGTCACTCAGTGGGGCACCTTCTGCTACAAGGTCATGCCATTCGGGTTGAAAAATGCTGGGGCAACCTACCAACGTGCCATGGTTGCTTTATTTCATGACATGATCCATCATGAGATAGAAGTGTATGTCGATGACATGATTGCAAGGTCCCAAACTAAGGAGGAACACCTGGATCATCTGCAGAAACTGTTTGACCGTTTGAAACTGTACAAGCTGAGGTTGAACCCGAACAAATGCACCTTCGGGGTAAGATCTGGAAAGTTGCTAGGCTTCGTTGTAAGTGATAAGGGTATTCAAGTGGACCCAGCCAAGGTTAAAGCCATTCAAGAGATGCCAGTTCCTAAGACAGAGAAAGAGGTCAGAGGCTTTCTAGGACGTCTGAATTATATTGCTCGATTCATCTCGCATCTAACTGCCACCTGTGAGCCAATCTTCAAGCTGCTGAAGAAAGATCAGGTAGTACGTTGGAATGATGAATGTCAGGCCGCTTTTGACAGAATCAAAGAGTATCTCCAAGAACCACCCATCCTTATGCCACCGGTTGAAGGGAGACCTCTGATACTATACCTGACAGTACTTGACAACTCAATGGGGTGTGTGCTGGGGCAGCATGACGAGTCTGGCCGAAAAGAGCATGCCATTTATTACCTTAGCAAAAAGTTTACCGACTGTGAGACCCGATACTCACTGCTCGAGAAAACTTGTTGCGCTTTGGTATGGGCTGCTCGCCGGTTGAGACAGTATATGCTGACTCACACTACCTTGTTGATTTCAAAGATGGATCCCATAAAGTACATATTTGAAAAGCCTGCTCTGTCTGGGAGAATAGCAAGATGGAAAATGATCTTGACGGAATACGACATCCAATACACGACTCAGAAAGCCATCAAAGGAAGTGTATTGGCAGACCACTTGGCACATCAGGCAGTAGACGACTATCAGTCAATGAACTTCGAGTTTCCAGACGAGAGTATCATGATAGTGACTGATTGTGAAGTACCTGGACCGGATGAAGGACCTGAGGAAGGATCCCGATGGTCTATGCACTTTGACGGAGCCTCCAATGCTTTGGGTAACGGTATCGGCGCTATGGTCATATCCCCTCAAGGCACTCATACTCCACTTACTGCCCGGCTATGTTTCAACTGCACCAACAACATGGCGGAGTATGAGGCATGCATAATGGGTCTTCAAGCTGCAATTGATTTAAGGATCAAGTTTCTGAGTGTCTTCGGAGATTCCGCTCTCGTGATCAATCAGATCAAAGGCGAGTGGGATACGAAACATCCGAATCTTATTCCTTACAAAGAATGTGTGTTGACCTTGATCCCCCACTTCACAGAGATAACCTTTGAACATTTCCCGAGAGAGGAGAATCAGCCGGCGGACGCGTTAGCTACGATGTCTTCTATGTTCAAGGTCAAATGGGACAATGAGGCTCCCCGGATCATTATCTGGAAACTGGACGAACCGGCATACTGTTGTGATCTTGAGACTGAGTAGGTGACTGAGAAGCCTTGGTACCATGAAGTGAAGAGATACTTGGAAGCTCAGGAGTATCCTGAAGGTGCCTCTGTCAACGATAAGAAGTTTCTGAGAAGGTTCGCAGCGAAGTTCTTCCTTAGCAATGACATCCTGTACAAACGAAACCATGATTCGACCTTACTGCGTTGTGTGGATAAGACTGAAGCAGAAAGGATCATGACATAACTGCATGAAGGTACCTTCGGAACACATTCCAGTGGACACACTATGGCAAAGAAAATCCTTCGGGCAGGGTATTTCTGGTCCACAATGGAAGCTGATTGCTACCAACATTCTCGGACATGTCATAAATGCCAGATTTATGCAGATAAGGTGCATGTTCTTCTAGTTCCTCTAAATGTTCTGACTGCACCTTGGCCTTTTGCAATGTGGGGCATAGATATGATCGGCGAGATTAAACCTACAACATCCAATGGGCATCGCTTCATCCTAGTAGCGATCGATTACTTCACGAAGTGGGTTGAAGCAGCTTCCTACGCCACTGTAACCAAGAACGTTGTGGCACGGTTCATTCGGAACAATTTGATCTGTCGATACGGCGTCCCTGAAAGGATCATTACAGACAACGGTACCAATCTCAATAACAAGATGATCACTGAGCTCTGCGAACAATTCAAGATACAGCACCATAACTCTTCTCCTTACCGGCCGAAGATGAATGGGGCTGTAGAAGCAGCGAATAAGAACATTAAGAAAATTGTGCAGAAGATGACAGTGACATATAGAGATTGGCACGAGATGTTACCGTTCTCTCTTCATGGGTATCATACCTCAGCAAGGACATCAACCGGGGCAACTCCTTTTTCCTTGGTCTATGGTATGGAGGCAGTCTTACCGATCGAAGTGCAGATACCCTCTCTCCGGATAATGAAGGATGCAGATCTGAGCGAAGATGATTGGATCCAGACACAACTTGATCAGTTAAACTTAATCGACGAAAAAAGACTTGCTGCTATTTGTCATGGTCAGACGTATCAAAAACGGATGATCAGGGCATTTAACAAAAAGGTCAGACCGCAAGAATATCAAGTTGGGGATCTGGTAATCAAGCGCATCATCCTTCCTCAGAGTGATCCAAGGGGAAAATGGACCCCTACGTACGAAGGGCCATTTGTGGTTAAACATGTGTTCTCAGGAGGAGCCATGATTCTGACCACCATGGATGGTGACGACCTTCCTCACCTCGCCAATGCAGACATAGTAAAAAGATACTACGCATGAGAAAAGACCCGCTAGGTTGACATACCTAGGCAAAAATTAGGGCTTCCCGGCGAACCAAAAGGGTTCGGGCAAAATGAAGGGATGAAATGAAAAAAATCTGTACACCCGGCAAGTCGAAAACCTGAAAAGGCGACTTGGGCAAAAATGGGTATCCCGGTGGACTGAAAACCCGAAAGGGCGGTCCAGGCAAAAGTTAAGGATAAAGCCTAATACTATGTCTCATTGGATCACTCTGCATCCAGAATCCGGTATCAACACCAAGTTCAGACGGCATCAATCAATCAGCTTCATCTTCATCTAGGTCATCAAGTGATGAGACGCTCGAAGATATAAAGGCGATAGCAGAGTCAGAACCCAATGGGATTATTCTCTTCACATAACTGTTTTGTTTTCCCTTTGTACAAATTGTATAAACTCTTTTGTTCGGCGGCGTTCTCTTACTAGGATGTCAGCCTCTTGTACATAAACGCCTATTTACAGGCAAATTCAAAAATCAATACAAATACAATTTTCAGTTCAAAATTGCCAATTGTTTTTCCCTTTCTGTTTTGTTTTGCGAAGAACGTCCAAGGTTCAATTTGTGATATATGCATTCGACGCTAATTGCTAACTCATAAATATTTGCATACGAAACAAAGGGTTAATTACAGGTAACATTAGAAACAGGGGCAATAAAGAGTTGTCTAAGCGATCTAATTGCTCTGTCCGCCAAGGTATCAAGGTAGGTTCAGCTGAAGAACATAACCAGTATATCTTAATTCCCCAGAGAGTGAGTCAGCAAATCAATACACTCTCCCCAAGTAAAGCTATACTATCAGCCTTAAGGAAGTTGGGTATCCTCCAGCAGATCTCAACATTCCCCAGCACATCATACAAACATTCCTAACAAGCATCCCCGACAGTCTTGATCTAAGATTGTTCCCCGGTGGTATACCAGACATTCAGCGGAGTCACTTCCCCAATGCATCTCAAAATTCCCCCAGGAGAGTCCAATCAAGATTTCCCCAGGAAAGTTTGAATCCATCTCCCCAGCAGGAAGCTCATCCCCAGTAGATTCTGGAAGCTTCCCCCCCTACAGAGCACGAACGCGTCTCCCGGCTTTATTCAAAGGTTACTTCCCTACCAGGATATAACTAGGTTATCCTCAGCCAAAAGCCACGGAAAGATCGTCGTCGACAAAGTGTTCTTATCCCCAGCGAAGTTTATTAACACTTCCAACACAACAATGGTATCCCCAGCGAAGTTACCATCAGCGTCTCAACAAAGTACCTCTCCTCCCACAGAGTACTGTTCCCCAGCAAGGTAGCTAGAATAATTTTCTCCCCCGCAGAGTAATCCATTCGCCAAGTTTATTCCCTAATGGAGTCATCTTCTCCTACCGGTATTCTTGCAACCATCACTCCCCAGTGGAAACAAGAGCTTCACGTCAGCCCAGGATGTGACTTCCCGGCACCCGTCAAGGATTTACTTTCCTAGACGAAAAAATATACATTCATAAACATCGCATTTCCATACATTATAACATACATATACGCATCATATCTTACAATCTCATTTATGCTGAGAACATCATTGCTTGATCCATATCATGCATTACATATGACTGACCTTTACCTGTCAGGAAAGATCCAGTTAAGTTCTCAGTTATTCCAAGACTTTCGTCTGGTTCAGTTAAATCGACCCTAAGATTTTTCTGATTCTTATCCAGTCAAAGGCCTTCTCTGGTTCAGTCAGATCGACCCTAAGATCTCCCTGATTCTTACCCAGTTGAAGATTTCAAGACCTTGTCCGGTTCAGTTAAATCGACTCCTAAAGATTTTCCTGATTCTTATCCAGTCAAAGGCCTTCTCTGATTCAGTCAGATCGACCCTAAGATCTCCCTGATTCTTACCCAGTTGAAGATTTCAAGACCTTGTCCGGTTCAATTAAATCGACCCTAAGATTTTTCTGATTCTTATCCAGTCAAAGGCCTTCTCTGGTTCAGTCAGATCGACCCTAAGATCTCCCTGATTCTTATCCAGTTGAAGTTATTCCAAGACCTTGCTTGGTTCAGTTAAATCGACCCTAAGATTTTTCTGATTCTTATCCAGTCAAAGGCCTTCTCTGGTTCAGTCAGATCGACCCTAAGATCTCCCTGATTCTTATCCAGTTGAAGTTATTCCAAGACCTTTCCCGGTTCAGTTAAATCAACTCCTAAAGATTTTTCTGATTCTTATCCAGTCAAAGGCCTTCTCTAGTCCAGTTAAGTCGATTCCTAAAGATTTTCCTAATGAAGACTCAGTAGAAGACATCCCAGGTTCTCTCATTGTTACTGTTGAGGTAGTAATCGCCCCAGGTTCTCTCATCGTTACTGTTGAGGTAGTAAGCACCCCAGGTTCTCTCATCGTTACTGTTGAGGTAGTAATCACCCCAGGTTCTCTCATCGTCCCGTTGAGGTAGTAACCATTCCTGATTCATTCATCACCTTTTGAAGCTCCAGACTCGATTCCTGTAACCAGTCAGGGCACATCTACACAAAGAGTCTGAAGACCAGCTCCTGTAACCGGCCAGGTAATCATTTTCTTTTTCAGGTACGCAAGTTCTCGCTAAGGAATCTCTTACGCAATCGACACCCAGATGGCATCTATAAGCCCATCCACCTATCCATCACCCCTCAACATGGCATCTGTAAGCCCATCTTCCTAAAGTATCAATCTCCAAATGGCATCTGTAAGCCCATTCCCACCATCACACTACTATGTGAGCGCAAATTTCTGGGCACTCTAGTGTTCAATCATCTTCCACCTTCGGATTACGAAAGGCACGTCAGCCAATCTACATCCTCAGGTCTAAGAAGATTGAACAGGGGCAACTGTTGTACCCCAAAATTTGCCCTCCCATATTCTTCAAGACTTGCAAAGAGCATGCTTCAAAATCTCCCAAAGGTTGCACAGTCCAATGGCCTCCTAAACAGTCAAAATTAGGGTTTTGGTTCTAGCAAAGAAGTTGAAGTTTTCAAGGGTCCAAACAAGTCCCACATGCTTATAAAAATTGTCAAGCATCCTTATACCAAGTTTCAAGACTTACAGCACAAAATTGCACAGTCAAAAACCCTAATTGCATCACAGTCAACTGTAGGGGCAAAATGGTCATTTGACAGTCAAAAGTCCAAATTTTTGGTCAACATCTTATTTTTAAGCCACAAACATCATTTGATCAATTCTTGATCATGATTCTCAAGGCATGGCTCAAAAAGTCTCAAGATGCAAAAGTTTCCATATTTGGACAGTTGAAAAACTCAACTACAAATTGACCAAGGCATAACTTCCACATGGTTTATCAGAAAAATTCCATCCAAATCTCATTTTGAAGAGAATGACATTCCCTACAACTCCTCTTCACACTTCAAGTCTAAGAAATGCTCTCACAAAAAGTTATCAATCTCAACATTATAGGTCATTTTCAAAAGCCAACAAAAAGGCACTTTAAGTCAAAGACCATAACTTGAGATTGGTAAATCAAAATGACATGGGACCAAAGGCATTGGTTAGGGGACTTCAGGACCTTTCCAAAATGTCCAAGAACATGATCAAAGCTTAAAAATTGAGCAAGATATGCCTTGTGGAAGTTGGGAAATTTTTGGGGATTTTGAAAAGTCAACTTTGCTTCAAATACCTCAAAATTGCTAATGGGCCACAATTTCTTCCAAGAATCATCACCCAAAAGCTATGCACGACACATTGACCCAAAGGGGAGTTATTTTCTTATTTTTAATTTATTAATTGAATTTTTAAATCTATTAATTCATTTAATTAAAATTAAATATGAAAAAATACTAAACAAATGTTTTGGAATCTTTTTGTGCAGCATTTGCATTCTTAAAGCCTCAAGATTTCGTGCACACCCCAAAAAGGCAAGAATCTCCATTGATTGGCATCAAAAAGACATGAAAAAGATTGAAAAAGATTACATTGAAAACCAAATATTTGAATCATGAATGCAAAGGTTTGGGCTTGGTTTCTTTAACCTAAATCGTTCCAGATACATATAGAATGATAACCTAATGCACAAGAACAAGCATGCTGCGCTGAAAACCTGAAAACAAACTTGCATTTTTCTTAAGAAACTCAAAACTGAAAACATAGTTCCAGTGTGTTTCAAAGCCTCAAAACCATCCCAATTCATTCCTGACGCATCAAGGGAGCTTTTCCAATTAAAATCACAACCCCTAACCTCAAGAACTGGTAACACGAAGTCGCCCTATTCATGAACATTTGCATATTCGTATTTTGATTTGCACGCATTTTCCATACATTCTAATGATTGTTTTACACTAATATGGACTCACTGAAGCTTATGGTACCATTGAATTGAACTAATCTTGCTTGTATAGAAAATTGCCCTAGATATTTTTTAGGGTTTCAGGAACCTTGAATTGGGGTTTTACGCTTGAGGAAAAATTAAGCCATGAAACTAGGACCATTGAATTCGTGATATTCCAACAAATCCAAAACACTCATCGCGCCCAATTTATCATTGCCCAGGAGCTATTCGCTATTTTTGCATATTGTGGTTAGTGGGGGTTTAAAACCCCCGCTATTTGGTTTCTTTTATAGGTAGAAAGAAGAAGATGATGCAGGCGTGGCAGAACATGAGTGGAGTATTTGAATCTGGCGCGGTTTTTTAATGTTTTATATCATTAGTTTTATGTTCTCATTATAATTTTTGTATTCCATTATGTTATCAAAACGCGCACACAACACAATTGGCAAGGCGTTAGCATGGTAAACGCAGGGGCCTGGGTTCGATTCCCAGGTCCCCCCACTTTATTCAATATTTTTCTATCTAACGTGATTCTGTGTAGCACACTTCCAAAGGCCTGCCATACAGCCTCACCATCTGACTTGCCACGCGCCTGGAGATTCCAATCTGAAGGCCATCAAAGGGGCTCATCATACGCACAGTCAATGCCTCCACACACAAGCCTGAAAAGTCAAAAAAAAGGCTAAGAATCAGTGGGCCAAAATGCTTCTCATATACCTCCAATTTGGGTCAACCACCCCCCCCCCCCCCCCATGTTTGCATTTTTCTCTCTTTTTTATTCTTCCCTTTATTTATTTTAATTATATTAATTATTTTTCTTTTAATTCACCCAATTAATTTTGATAATATAAAAATACAAAAAATACAAAAAAATCAGAAAAGTAAAAAATGAAAATATGTTTTATTTAATAGTTTCTTTTTTTTTGTAAATAAATTTAAAAAAAAAACAATTTAGTTTTAATTTAGGGTTTTAACTTTAATTCTTTTTCTAAATAACTAAAATAGGTAAAAATTAGGTTTTAGATTTTTGTTCTTTTTCTCAATAAATAATTTTTATTCTTATTATTATTAACCATTAATTACTTTGTAAATAAATATGCCATTTAAATCATTAATGTAAATTAGGTCAAACTTGAATTTATTTCTTTAATAATTAAAAAAATGCTTAGAATTAGGGTTTTAATTCCAATTAATTTTCTTTATTTCTATTAAATACAAAAACATCAAAAAATAAATTCCTTTCTTTATTTAATCATTAACTAATTTTTGTAAATTCAAATCAATTTCCTTAAAGAGTCCAACGCCCTCGCACCTTCGATCATAATTCCACTTCGCGCGTTTATTTTATTTTTCTTTGTGAAATTTATGTACTTGCCCCAAAGCCTTGTAATAGATTAATTAGGATATTTACTTTCCGCATTTTATTTATTCAAATCGGGTCTTGGTTTAATTTGGCGATGTAGACCCGCGCCTTTGTAATAGCGTAGGACTTTTATCTTCCCGCACCTTTTAACTGCTAATAATCACATGAAAGAATGTATGCCCAAATAAAAACAATGCGTAGATCACCAATGTATGAACAAGACAAAAATAATCTGAAAACGACACACAATTCACACACCAATCCTAGGGTACGCCTCACTGTTGCCTTGCCCCTCGAAATGTGGTCGTCGAGTAGAGGACGTCTTAGTAAGTCCTCATGTCCATGAACATGGCATGGGGGTAGCTTCTAAGGTATCTTCCTATTGCTCTGGTGACCACACTGTCCTTAATCCTCGAATTGACCCGAACACCTCCAACGGTGGTGCTACCTACCTCTCAATGGTGGGATGGCACTACCTTAAGGACATTTACACAGACTAATTCCTTAGGGTAGGTAGATGACTCGTAGATACTTGCTCTGAATTCAAAACAAATCAAAAACTTCTTTTCACACCGAAACTTTGCAAAAAGCTTTCAAAAACAACTTTTCAAACACTCTTGAGGACTGATACAAGAGTCGATCTGAAACTTTCAAAGAAACTCTTTCAAACCCACTCACCTTGAAAAGCAAACAAACATTTTTGAAAACACAAATGAGCAAGTATCTAAGAGCCCATGGATAACCATGGATAGAAAGGGTGCTAACACCTTCCCTTTCTATAAATCTACCTCCCGAACCGAGAACTAATCTCAATAAGGAATTTTTCTGTGCTTTTGTCCTTTCCATGTTGGAGAAAATAAAAGACGGTGGCGACTCTTGCTTCCGCGACATTTCGCGAACCAGCGTTAAACAGTCAGTTCCAGATCCACCGATCACAATGGGACTTTTTCTTTGACTAAGGATTAGAAACCTTGGCCTATCTTGAAGACCTTGTGATCTTATCTCATTATTTTGTCTGGAGTTCTTGAGGTTTACCTCAAGACATTGGGGTTCTTGTTTGTTTTTGTGTGCAGGTTTTTATGATTACATCCTCTGTTTGTAATCTGGAATTCACTCGTATACAGCCGTTACTCTGTCCAATTTTTGTGAAGACTTAATACACTTGAAGTTTGGTTCTCTCAAGAGGTCTAGTATCTTTGCTTGCTTGGTTTCAATCCAAAGAATGGGAATTCTACCTTGGCTCATAATGTCAAGTTTTGGCTTATTGGTGGTTAGATAGTCCTTATCCTTAGCTTTTACCTTATGCTTTAGGATAGCCTCTTCTATTCCTCCCATCTTCTTTAATTTCAAAAATCTTCTCCCTCCTTTTGAAAACTCTTCTTGTTTTGAAACTTGAACTAGTTTCATAATAAACTTGGACTTAGGTCCATGTATTTTCAAAACATTTTCATAAATAAACTTCAATCAATTTAATAATACCTTGTCATTTTTTGTGAGAAGACTAAAAGTCAATCAATCTCATTTCAAACAATTTTGCCACTTTGGCTTTTATCTTTAAAATTTTCTCAATAGATTAGACTCTTGTCAATCCTTGTAGTGATGCAAACAACTATACTTCTACAATATGTAGTGAAGAGAGATATTTTCGACTTGGGTGTTGAGTGAGGCATTGTTGATTTTAAGATCCAAGTCATATCCTCCACTTTGAGATGATGCAAATTCTCCTTTCTCATGATCGTGGGTAGTAAGTATGTTTTCCACACGGACAATGGCGATGATGTCTTATCTCATAAAATCAACCAACACACTCGTGTTTCAAATTTTAAAAAGAGGAACTACGTGTACCCTAATCCCCTATTGCACGAAAGGTTGTACGTAGGCACTAAATGTTCTCAACCGCGGAGGGTGAAAAAATCATAAAAAATATTTCTTTTCTCACCTCCATCATCCATTTTATATATAACACATTCTTTTATAGCCAAAATGTACAGATTTTACAAAGAGGTTCCTGCGGAGTACCGTAGATGTTTAGGATGCTAATACCTTCCCTTTGCATAACCAAACCCCTTACCTTGAATATTTCCCCCTCTTTTTGGGTTATTCGCTCTTTTCCCATTCCTTTGGAAACAATAAAGCGTGGTGGTGATTTTTATTTTTGATTTGTAAAGTCTAGTCAATCCAATGGCTTAGTCTTGAACATTTCTACCGCTACAGATGCAAGTGGGTCTTTAAAATGAAGATTGACATGGATGGTAAGGTACATACCTATAAGGCAAGACTGGTTGCAAAAGGCTATAAACAAATTCATGGGGTTGACTATGATGAAACCTTTTCACCCGTTGCAATGCTTAAATCTGTTCGGATTTTACTTGCTATTGTTGCATATCATGATTATGAAATATGGAAGATGGATGTAAAGACTGCTTTCCTTAATGGGAATATTCTTGAGGATGTGTACATGACACAACCTGAAGGATTTGACATACCACATGAAGCCCAAAAGATATGCAAGTTACAACGATCAATCTATGGCTTAAAGCAAGCTTCCAGAAGTTGGAATATTCATTTTAATGAAATAGTAAAATAATATGGATTCATCAAGAATGAAGATGAGCCTTGTGTCTACAAGAAGGTTAGTGGGAGCTTGATTTTTTCCCTGATATTATATGTAGATGACATATTACTCATTGGAAACGATGTCCCTACCTTGCAACAAGTAAAGACTTGGTTGGGGAAATTCTTTTCTATGAAGGACCTAGGTGAAGCAACCTATATATTAGGAATCCGGATCTAGAGAGATAGATCACAAAAATTTCTTGGCCTAAGTCAGAGTACATACATAGACAAAGTGTTGAGACGCTTTAATATGCATGATTCTAAGAAAGGATTCATACCTATGCAACATGGCCCGTGTTTATAAAAACACA
The DNA here is from genome assembly GCA_948472305.1 of Vicia faba. Classification (NCBI taxonomy): domain Eukaryota; kingdom Viridiplantae; phylum Streptophyta; class Magnoliopsida; order Fabales; family Fabaceae; genus Vicia; species Vicia faba. The sequence continues at coordinate 1,396,695,521 of OX451741.1, forward strand.
AGCCCCTTCAACTAAGGAAGAAAGGGATCACATGACTAAGATTCCATATGCATCTACAATAGGATGTATCATGTATGCCATGTTATGTACTTGACCAGATGTCTCGTATGCTTTAAGTGCAACGAGTAGGTACCAATTTGATCCCGATGATGCTCATTGGGTAGCTGCGAAGAATATCCTTAAGTACTTGAGAAAGACTAAGGACTCATTCTTGATATATGGAGGTCAGAAAGAGCTTGCTGTAATAGGATACACTGATGCTAGCTTCCAGACATATAAGGATGACTTTAGATCGCAATATGATTATGTGTTATGCTTAAATGGTGGTATTGTGAGCTGGAAAAGTTCAAAGCAAGATATAGTTGTTGATTCTACAACTGAGGCCAAGTATATTGTTGCTTAAAATTCAGCAAAGGAAGTTGTTTGGATCAAGAAGTTCATTAGTAAACTTGACATAGTCCCGAGCATTGTGGATCCCATTGATCTCTATTTTGATAATAATGGTGCTATCACACAAGCTAAGGAGCCTAGATCTCACCAACGATCCAAACAAATACTTAAGTGTTATCACCTCATTCGAGATATAATTGATCATGGAAATGTGAAGATATGTAGAGTACCTACACTTGACAATGTTGCTGACCCACTAACAAAGCCTCTTGCGCAACAGAAGCATGATGGCCATACTAGATTTATGGGTATTAGGGGTATGTCTGATTGGCTCTAGTGCTAGTGGGAGATTGTTGGTTTAAGCCCTAGAGGCCAATACTTTGGGTACTTGTATCAAATTATTTATTAATTATAAAAGGAATTTCTTTATTATGTTTGATTTTCCAAAATAATAAAGTCCCTAGAATAGTTCATTTGTTTAATGAAATATTAAGTGTGACTTAATCATGAGATCCCATTAAATATAAGAACACTATTCTTAAAATATCTGTAGTCGAGCTTTATTATGAAGTAGGATAACATTAAAGCATTGAGATTATTATGAAGATAGACTGATGATCACACCTCATGGGTCATGTATAAGGAGTTATCAAGTCTTGACATAGGTATGAATGTTAGGAGTAATATTTATACTGGATTGACCCGCTATGAGAATACTACATAAAATGTTATACAAGGTGTCATAAGTTATTCTCATGGTGATAATGGTGTGTGCCAACCTTCGACCTGAAACCATTATGGATCCTAGATGTGGAGTTAAGTACTTTATTGTTGATCAAACATTATCTGTAACTGGATGACCATAAAGACAGTTGATGGGTACTTCACAAAGCATGCTGAGGGACATGAGTGACCTAGATGGAATTTGTCCATCCTATATAACAGGATAAATGTCTAAGGGCCCAATATTGAACTGGACAAGGGTGACTCGATTTATGCCTTGTGTTCAATATAGACATAAGGGAAAAAGGTTAATTGTACACAAATATTATCACGGAAAGGTTTTGTCAGATCACATGACATTCTCGTGACTTCGGTAGTAGTGATGTGTTGCTAGATACCGCTTACTATTTATCATGTTAAATGTGTGATTTAATATAATTGCCAACGTTAAAAAAACCTACAGGGTCACACACATAAGGACAGGTTGATGAGAGATAGAGTAAATAAGTAACACCATAAGATATGGTGCACTTAAGTGAAATATGGAATATGGTAATGTACCACGCGCTTAAGTGATATGCAGTATATCATAAGGTATGATACTCGTATACTTAATTGGGCTTTTAGCTTGCAGCCTTAATTGGGCTTTTAGCTTGCATCCCACATAAGTGGTTATGTAAATAGAATCCTTGTGCTGAAGCATTTGAGTTGATGAAAATTCGGTCTTGATTTCTAGCCGTATATTTTGTCTCACTCTTTCACTCGAAGTTTTTGTTTGTAAGCAGCTAGCACTATGTCCAGAAGTGATCTGTTCGTATGGGATGAGTAGAGACGTTGCTATTCATCAACATTCGTGATCACAAAATCAAAAGTTTGTATAATCACAAGAGGTAATGATTCCTATCACTGACCATGCACATTCGTAAGGATCACTAAAGGAAAAATTTAATTTTTCGCTGCGTTTTAGATCGCAATTTCCTTCAGATATTAGCACCCTTTTCATATGTAGTTATCTACGGGCTCTTAATTGCTAGCTCACTTTTGAAAATGCTTTGTGAATGTGTAAGTTTGAAAATATTTTGAAAATGCCTAAGTGCGGCAATTTTGTAATGATTCTCGTATCGTTGAGAATGCATACAAAATGTTTATTTTGAAAATATTTGTTAAAAAAAAGTGTCATTGTGTGAAAAGAGATGTTTTTGTGAGAAACCGATTAAAAGCTATCTACCTACTCAAAAGTATTTTGTTTTTTTCCACTTCCTTTATATATGGCTATCCATCCATTAGCTAGTAGGAAGCCCTATCGTTGGATGTTTGAGGGACATGCGTGGGTCATCGTACAGTCATAAAAGAAACTTGTAGGACGCTTTAGAAATTTTATCCTAAGGGACTAAGATCATTTACCAAGGAAGCATCGAAGGGTCATCGAGGGACTACGATCTTTTTAACCGAGGGTCTTTTGCTAAAGCGTCCCACATTCGAGGGACATGATTGTTTTCCGAAGGAAACTAGTGGGGTCACCCTAGAGGTGCGTGTGTGAAAAGTAATTTGTTTTCGGTTAATTTGTCTTAATTAGGTTTTATATCATTTGTTTTAGATCTTGTCGTACAAACCCTATTAGCATACATCTAGCAATTATAAGGAAAATGGTAAAATACGGAAAAGAAATCTAAACTATTACAGGGCTTTAGGGAAGGGGGTATAATCCATAAAAAACATAGGGGAAAATAGAAAGCGAATAAAAATCTAATTAACTATTACAACCCTTTAACAGTTACATAATGTTTAAAACTAATGCGAAAATAAAAGAACGCACGGAGATTGTAAAAGTAGAAGAGAAATGGAGAAAATGTTTTCTTTTTGTGATCGTTTTGATAAAGAAAATTTGATGACTTAACCTAATCTAATTTTTTTTATAGTTTTAACAAAGAAATTGTTTATTTGAAAAAAATATTTAATGACAAAAACCCTAAAGAAACTAAGTTAATTATTTTCAATTAATTTAATTTAAAAAAAGGTTAATTTAATTAGTTTAATTAAAAAAAGTCAAGTTAATTTTTATTTTAATTAATTTAGAAAAAGGTTAATTATATTAAATAAATAAAAAAGAAATTGAAACAAAAAATAATAAAAAAAAGATTGATGGGCCTACAGAAGGAATTTTGGGGGTGCTGAAAGGAAAGGAGGCTAGGCCCATTAACAAAAGCCTTGAATCCAGCGGGGGGCAGCTCCAAGAGGTGCATCCTGAGGACTTGTGCTTGGTCTAATAGATCTGGATCTGTTGAGATCCAAAGGAGAGTGATGAGAGGGTGTATGATGCGCGCGCTAGTCTGACTTGTACTGGATCTGTGAACAAGGAAACATAAAAATGAAATATAAAAATGAAATATAAAAATAGCAGGGGCAGGGATCAAACCCATGCCCTGATACCATATTGACTTTGCAATGCTCGGTTCTACCGTTGGGGAAGACTTTACATCCGGTCATATAAACAAACTCATATCATTAACTATAATACATGATGTTATTGTCCGGAGAGGCATCAGAGACCTAGCTCTGATCGTCTTCTCCGGCGACCTGTAAGATGCAAAACCTGCAAATTCAACATGTTAGTGATCCAAAACATCATGCCCCCCCTAATTCAACCCTCTTGGATCCAAATATGGACTTATTTTTGGCTATAAACCCTTGGATCACGAGTTTCGAATCAAACGAAACCAATCAGAGCAAATATGGTATTTTGCAAACCAACGTGCATGGGACCATAATACCTATTCAAACTTATTCTAGCATGTCTCAGAAACTTGTTAGAAGAATCAGTTTAATTTTAAACGAGACAAAATTAAAGATACAACTTTTCAAAAAAATGTAAACTGTTTATGTTATGCTGCATAATTTCGTATGCTTAGGACCATGGAAATAGATCCAAACCTACCCTTCAAAGTTCATGGGAATGATTGGAGTGGAGATTTGGAATGAGAGGGCCCTGTAACAAAGATTTTGAAGCTCGAGGGATTGAAAAAAGTTTTGGAAATTTTTTGCAGTTTGTGAGGCCAGGATCCGTATGCCTTGCATCTGGTCTTGTTATGTTTATATAGAGGAAGGATTAGAGTGAACAAATATAGCAAGAAGATAATGTAATCATAGCCAAATGAGACAAAAATCAAACACATTTACAAACTTCCATTTTGAGATATTCCTTGCGATTTTCAAGTTCACACGGTTTTACATTGCTGTCAAATGATTCTTGGGCCTCCATGTGATTGAGACAAAATTTCCATCCGCCTTATGCCATTATTTCATATTTTATTTGATTTAATTTTCAATTAAATGAATAAAAATTCAAATAAAATAAATAAAAATCATAAAAATATGTGAACGGATTTATAGGTCCTTTGATACATTGTGAACATGTTTGAAACTCAAAAGTTAGGTCCACTAGTTCAAAATTTCAAGTTTGCTCACTTTGCACTTCATGCATTGTCTCAAAATTTCCTAACTTGCACTGGTCATAACTCTCTCAATTTTCATCTCTTGAAGGTGATCTTTGACTTTTTGTAAATCTAAAGATATCCTCTACAATTTCTCTTTTGATCATTTTTGCATTTGGAGACTTTATCTTGATGTAAGTTGTCTTGACAAAAAGTGTCTTTTTGTTGACTTTTGAAATGACCTATAATGTATGGGCTCATATATTTCAAATGAAGCACTTTTTGGACTTGAGCGTATAGATAAAAAGTTGTAGAGAATCTAATTTCCTTCAAAATGGGCTTTGGTTGGGGAAAAGTTGATGAAGCATGTGAAAGTTATACTTGGTCAACTTTAATTTGTCAACTTTTAAATTTTGATAATTTGAGGGCTTTCCTTGAGGAATCATGATCAACCATTGATAAAATTATGAATATCACTTCAAAATATTGATGTTGACCAAAAATCTTGAAGTTTTACTGTATATTTATCATAATTGACTTTTTACCCAATACAGTTGATTTTCAACCATCTGAGCCATTGACTGAGCAAACTTGTGATGCAAGGCTTGAAACTTGACATGAGGATTGTTGAAGACCTATGGAGAACCATGGAAACCATTTAGAACCTTGAAACCCAATCTTCCTTGAGAAACTCAAAACCCTAGTTGTAGACCCATTGCTTAAGAGGAACATTTGCCTGATCAACTTTTTAGCATCCTTGAGCATTTGAGAACACTAGAAGAATGTCTTGAAGAAAATGGGAGGGGAAAGTTTGGGGTAAAATAAGGTGCATCACTCAATTTGTGGTTCAAGAAATATCTGGATGAAGAATTCGAATCCCATGGATTTCATAGGTGTATTTAAAGGGGAATCCTAACCTAATGTAATTAGAACATTCAACTATTTTAAAATTAGGGGAAGGGAAAATTAGTCTTAGATTTTGAGATTATCTTGTGTATTTTGTGGTGTAAGTAACCCTTGTATCTTTTGATACTTTAGAAACATCCGGTCGAAAATCATCGAGAGAAAACCAATGAAGTTGCCATCGAACATTTTTTATCCCATCGGAAGGGAAAGGTAAACATCGAGTAAACCTGAGAAAGATGAAATTAAGGTTTTGCGACCGAGAGATATGGGTAAGGGAGTTGATTACGTAAGGGGGAGGTATTAGCACCCCTCACGTCCGTGGTACTCCACGGGATCCACTCTTGTTGTTCTAATCAAAGGGTGTGTTCTAATCTAAAGCTTACGAGCTAAAGACAAAATGCAAAGATGGAATACATGCGAAAGAAAACACTGGGAAAAGAAGGAATATTTACAAAGTTTCACTCACCTGTGCTCCGAACCAAATGCTTACTCATCACTTTTAAGGAATCAGAGCACAGTAGTTCGGCTCAAAAGTTGTCGTATGTTTTGTGTACAGCACAAAAAAAAACTATAAGATCATGTCTCTCAGTGCAAAATCCTAATGCGCAACCTGACACAAAATCGACAATGATAATTTGTGACATTGTTCCGAAATAATCACCCTAATATGATAAAAATTGAGCAAGTTATGATTTTTAGAATGGAATGAAACAGTAAACTTATTTTTCTGTCTTGAAAGTTTCAGCTTATTTTCGTGCGCACTTTGGGAAGCAAGCCACAAACCAAATCCTTTGAAGCATAATCCGTACTCGGTACTTGAAGCAAAGTTGTAGCTCATAAAATTTTTTATCTCACGCTTCAAGAATCGTCTTGAACCGGTAAAATTTAAAAAGTTACAAATTTTTCAATATCAAAAGACGGTCCGGCAGAAAACCAATCCAGAGCGTAATTTTCCCAGGTAATTCGCAATTTTGGAGTTCTTCTACAAAGAATTAACTTCTGACTCGAACATACGAATCAAAGATAAAATAAAGATGAATTTTTCACCCAAAAAGCCATCCAAAAACGTTGAACCGGGCGAAAGTTATGAATTTTTGAACATCTTCAAAACACCGGTGCAACGCACTATTTTCTCTATATTATAATTGTATTTCTTCAGAGTACTCGCATATTCAGAGATCTTCATCAATGAATCGACTTCTGAGAACACGAAAATTGAAAGAAATAACAAGATGGTTAAAATGCTCCAAGAGCCACTCACAGATGATATTCTTGCCATAAGTTATGAATTTTTAAGCATCCGAAAACCTGCGAACCAGCAAATCCACTATATAACACATTTCAAGTATTTGGCACTTTAAAAACTCTTCCTCAAAAAATTAGCCTTCTACCTAAACATATGAATTGAAGAAGACCCCAAGACATTTTTAAAGGCCTAAGAATCATTCCCAAAACATTTTCTGATCTCAAGTTATGAATTTTCGAGCTTGAAATGCACAATACTTAATTTCTGTCTGCAATATCTCAAATCAATTGAAACACTTGACTTTCTACACAATTCAGAGCATGTTGGAACTTATAAGAGCTTGATATTATGGTGCCTTGATTAATTGATGATTGAATAGATTGGGACACATGCGGCATGCATTAAAAATTCGAAAACCCAGAGTTCTGCTTCATAGTGCTGCTTGACGGAACAATCAAATTTCGCAACTCTTTTTACATAGAAAACCCCTTTATTCCATGAGTAGAGACCCTATGACATGTGTATATGCATATGATGATGAAGTACAAGAAAATTAGGTTTAAAATGCAGAGGGAGAATTTTGGGGTACAACAGTTGCCCCTATTTTATCTTCTTTAACCAGAGGGTGAGATTGGCGGTAAACTTCCAAACTATCGAGGTAAAAGAGTATTGAATACTTAAGAGAACCATAAAATTTTCACTTTGAAGCCAGTCGGGTATTTATATTTTGGGTTTTCTGTATTTTCTATTTTTCTTTGTGTAATAACAAATTTTAAAATGAGAATTGCCACCCTTAAGTTTTATCTTTAGAAAGGGAATATAAAGGATAACCCCAATTTGGTCAAATATTCTAAGTTGTTGGACTCGTTCTTAGACGAAGGGAAGGTGTTAGGAACCCCTCATATACCTTGTTCACAAGGATACTAGGGTTTAGAATTACGACTTAGGAAATAGGGTTTTAATTTTTATTAGGTGAACTCGCCACGATTTTAGTTGTATGTCTACGTATCCTCTTATGAGGAATCAGAGTCTCAATTCATAGTTCGCAGTTGTTTGGTTAGTGTTTTTTATGGATTGCATAGAATTGATTTCAAATTTATCCTTGAACCTTGTCTGGGTTGTAAGTTGAGTGATCGTAGATGCAGTTTGCAGTTAATTTTGAAAGTAATTCTATTTAATCCTTTTTTGAAATCTTCTTGAGGTTTTGATTATGTTAGTGGAAGAATGGTTGATCGTTTGTTAGCAGTTTTGAATTTCGATTTGATTAAAGAGTACGGTAGGACACAAAGCGAGGGAGTATGATAAAGTCTCCTCATCACGTGACAAGATATTGGTCATGTGTCGCTCATTGATGAATTGCGTGATTTTTAATATCTCTGTAAAATATTAAATTAATTAATTTGATTATAAAAAGTGTTTGTACAAGATTAGCAGTATTATTTACAAGTGATGTGAGAGATTAATTAGAAAAACTAAATTATGTATAAAGTATTATTTTTATTAAATAACCTAAATGAATTAATTTTTTTACTTTTGTATTATTTAAACATTTAGAAACACATAACCTAATTAACTAAGAACTATTTTTTTTTTGTATTCTTTATAATTTTTAACCTAAGTAACTATAACTAAAAACTAACCAAATTAAAATCTTAATGAAATTAGGCTAACTTCTAATTAAACTAAAAACTTAATTAATTGAGAAAATAATATAATTAAAAGAATTAAAAAACTTTAATATTTTTTATTCATAAAAATATAAATTAATAATTAATTTATTAATAAAAACAAACTAAGTTAAGAGACAAAACGAAACCTAAATTTATTCTAATAATAAACTAGGAATAATGAGATAAAACAATAAAAAAAGAAATTGAAAAAATAAATGAAAAAACGGTGGAGCCTTTGCACCTTTCCACAATTTGAATCTATAAGTCACATGAGGTCCTTTTAAAATAGGGTAGCAGCTTTTTCCCAATTTTAAGAACAAATTTAATAATAGAAAATAATGATAATGATAGTAAATAAAGAAGGAATGAAAAAAAAATAATAAACAACAAATAAATTGAATTAATGGAGCGGTGACTCTCTTACTCAAATCAGCCCTTCATATTTTCAATTATGGTGAACCAATAACGGGGTGACATTTGGAAATTGGAAATAAATAATATAACAAAAATAAAAACACAAGGTAATGATATATCAGAACCTGTTAACTCTCTTTCTCTTTTTCGTTCCTTTGTTTTCCTCATCTCTTCTCTATTTTCTTCTTTCTCTCAATTTGCAAAGAACCCAAAAATCAAACCGTGAATGAGAGTTTGGTGTGTAAAAATTGACTTCAAAGTGTGAGTGAAATTTGTGGAACTTGTGAGAATCGTGTTGTTGATGAGGTTGTTCTTAGGCTGTTGTCTGATATAGTCAACAACCCTAGAATAAACCAAAAAGAATTGTAAAAGCAAGTTAACAAGTTTGTGGATGGTGTTGGAAATTTTTTGGAACTCCTCCAACTCTCAAGACATTGTCCTATTTATAGAGTTGAGAAATTAGGTTAAAGGGAAAAAGTGAAATAAAAATAAATCAGATCTTTCTTGGTCAGCAAGTTGACCAATTAGAAGCTGAGTATGTCACCAATTGATGCAGATTAACCACTAAGAAACAATTATATCGAAAAGGAAATATTTTTTATATTTTTTATGATTTTTACACTCAATTTTGATAAAAAATTCATAAAATCAAACAAATAGTTATTTTTAAAAATGTATTAATTAAAAAAATGAAAATAACATTTAAATAATAAAAAAACATGATTTTGGTGATTTTGAATAGAAAATAGAAATAGTTAGTAACAAATAAACAAAAATATATCCAAAGTGAACCAGGTGAGATTTGAACCCTCCTAGGCTTCCAAGCTATGCTTCCTTACCAATTGTGCTATGTTTATTTATTTGAAAGAACAAGCCAATTGAAAGTATATGAAGATGAGCAATTATTTGCTATTTGAAATAAATTATTATATTAACTTGAAAACGAATATTTATAAAACTAAAATTGTCAGGCTAACCCAAAAGAATTTTATAAAACCTAATTTTTAAAATAATTTTGACCTTAGAAATAAGGACGGGAAAATTTGAGGTATGACTACTGCCCCTATTTAATTACCTTTCGAATGGATATCTCAAGAATACGCAGGTTTCGCACATTTGAATTGGAGGTTTATTAAATAATGGAAGACCCCTGAATTTTTCCAAAAGATTATGAAGGACACACTGTACAGCATTCCCTGGGGTACAAAAATTAGGCGAAGATGATGATGTATCATCCTACCAGATTTTAAAAGGAGAGTAGATAGGAATAAAACATACCTTGATAATACATTGCCACAAAGAGACTAACATAATGAATTATATCGCATATTTCATTATGTTTACTATAACCTTAGAGAGTAAACAATACGAGGATGAACCTGTGCACTTACCACGACTTAGAGGGTAAATGAAACAGGGATAGGCTTATGTATTCATCATGACTTAGAGGATGAATAATATAACCTTGAAAATTTGCATACCTATCACAACCTAGGGGATATATATTTGAAAAAGTTTGTGCGTTTATCACAACCTAGAGGATAAATGACATGAAGATAGACCTATGTATTCATTATGACCTAGAGAATGAATAACATAAACCTGATAATTCGCACACCTACCACAACCTAGGGGATAGATAATTGAAAAGTTTATATGTTTATCATGACCTAGAGGATAAACGATACAGGGGTAGTTTTTGTACCCCAATGTTTTCCCCTAAGATTCCTCTATCATCTCATATTAACTCAATCATATCAAGATCACAATTGGGTTTGGTTATTCCCTCTATCTTTAGGTTTTCTCATAAGGAATCCCCAAGCACCTTGATTTATATATTATTATCATTTTTTTTATTGATTAACTTTTAAACTAACAAATACAATGAATGTTTGCTCTAATTGATGATATTAGAGGTGAGAGCACAACACATTTCATCAAGTTGATTCATAGGTTCATGAGTTTATTTCCATGCCTTCTTCAACAAAGCTTCATTGAGATTCAAGCTTCATTATTTAATATGATTTAAAGTAATATCATGTCAAGGTCTACTATGATTCATCATGACTTAATTTGTTAAAGAAAATCAAAAGATACAAGAGTTGATTGAAGAAGTTTAACCTAATTGGACAAGTTCTTGATTTCTTGATCACAAGTGCATAACTGTCTCAATTCTTAACATTTGGAGGTGGTTTTTGTTTATATGGGTTCTTATTATCATCCAAAACAACTTCTATCTATATGGCAAGTGTATTTGTTCAAGAAAGTTTGTCAAAATGGAAAGGGGTTTCCAAGTCATTTTGGTGCTCTATGAGCTAGGGTTTTGAACTTCTAAGGGCTATATATTGCTCATGTTTTGAGATTTTTGAGTGATTCCAAAGACATGCTTCTATTTAAATAGTTATCAACCAATCACTTCAAAATTTTCAAGAAAAGTTTGTGTGGAAGATGCCTAATGATGAAGAGAGATTACAATTCCTCTAGATAGGCCATCAAATTCCCTTATGTGACTTCAAAGGACCATAAGTTGGTCAATTTTTATCTTCTTGATCCTATTATTTTTCCACAATGATCTTAAGGATGTGAAATTCAACTTTTATTTTATGTTCAAATCTTGAAAATGAGTGGAAGATGCCTTAAGAACCCAAAAGATTATATGTCATCTCATGAACTTTCACCAATTTTGCAAGACTATGACTTTTGCAATACTTGGTATTTTTGAGTGATTCAAGTTTTATAATGCTCTTTGGGATATCTACTTCAATCTATCATCATTGATCAAAGCTCAATTTTGGAGGAAAGCCTTGGTTGAACTCAAAACATTACAGGTCACTTTTGAAGAAAAAACTTAGAATATTTCTAAGTACAAAAAGTCATCATCTTTTTCTCAACTTTGACTCATCACAACTTTTAACTCAACCATCCAATTGATCTCACTCTTTTCACATTGTAAAGTTTGTGACCTTATCTTTCAAATGTTTCAAGAGTCATGCCCTAAGGTTCCCTAAATTATGCACACCATGAGTTCAAAGACAACCACTTGAAACTGATTTTTTCCTCCAAGTCAGAATTTGAAATACACAATTCAGCTCCTAGTCACTAAATTTTTGCGTGTTTTTACTTCTAATCATGTTTAAGAATCATCCAAAAGTGATTAGCAACTTGAAACACAAGTTTTGGTTAATTTTTGAGAAAAATATGGGTCACACTTTTCATGCTTGCAACTTCACACGAATTCCCTCAAAACTTCATCATTCCACACGCTTGAGCATCCCATTTGCTTCCCTATAAATAGAGGGTTATATCACACTCCTTTTCTCAAGCTTAAACAACCAGAATCACCTTTCCCAACCCTCTCCTTAACCCATATTTCTGCAACTTCGAATTTGGTTTTACAGTCTTCCTCAATCCATTTTCTTTGTCAATTCTTCATCCTGGAACTTCACTGAAGCTAACAAAAGAAGGACCAAGTCCTAAAGCATCCTAAATCGTGCTAGCCAAGTCAAGTTTCAGAGCTCTGAATTTGAACTTCAATAGGCAGATTCCTTCATCAATTCTCTCAAAATTTGCTACCATAATGAAGCTCTCACCATTCTGATACTAGTCGCATCATTTGTTTTCAACTGGAAATAAGTTTTGGCCATGGATTTACAAATCCCTATTCAATTTGTTCCTTCTAGTTTTTTTTGCAAATCGACTGAGCTACACTTTAAATAAATTTTTCGCGAGGGTACAATTGTCTTCGTCTTAATGAGACTAAGTGAATGGCATAGGTCTGAGCTCCTAATTTTATAATATGAGAGATCTGTAATTCGCGTGGCTGGAGGTTGAAGATGACCAACATGCCATCTCTCAACCAATGATAAAGCGCCACTTGTTTATTAAAAAATCTGATTTAATATTGGGTCCAATGTTTTATTCAATAAGGACCATGATATGCACAGCACGCCAGATCCATTGGATATGATTACTAACGCGTTTTGACATTAATCCAATGGTCTATATCTTTTTTGTTTTATTTTTATTTTCTGATTTTATATTTTAATTGATTTAAACTTCAAAAATTCATAAAAAATTCATTTCCAACTAAAAAAAATCTGAAAAAATTCTTAAAAATATTTTGGATTTTTCTCTTTCTGATTTTTATTTTTTCACAATTTTATTCTATAATTTGATATTTTTATAAATTTTCAGTTTAATTGAATTTTTTTAAATGATTAAAAAAATATTCATTTTAATTTTAAAATTATGAAAAAATTATGGAAAGATCCTTTGGCCTTCTTGCAATTTTTGATTACCTTGTTTTATTTTTATTTCTGATTTTAATATTTTTCACCATTTTTAGTTTACTTTACCTATTTCTTTTATTTTTAAAAAATAGTTTGATTTTAAAAAATTCAAAAAATTTTTCAACCTTTATTAAATCATGTTTGATCTCTGACTAATTTTTTTAGGATTTTTATTTAGTGTTTTAATATACTTTGTGTATTTTTACCATTTATTTTCCTTTTAATTAACCTTTTAAATATTATTTTATTAAATTTTATTTCATTATTTTATTTGACTCTGACTTGGATATTATTTGGTGATAAATTCTTCAACCTCATTGGATCTTGGGTGTTGATAGGTTGAGAAACCAAATCCACCAAAATGGATGAATGATGTTGATGATATTTGAAACCCTAATTTCATACCTTGCATCCCTTCCCTCTACCTCTTATCCCTTTTTCATTGTGCTATATGTTATTAGAGGATGATCTACATATGACTACTCCAAACATATGACACATAGATTGCTATTGACCGGCCTCAAAATAGGGGTGACTTCTATATAAGTCCACTTACGATTGCTTAACATAGCACTACATTTTGTCCCGATTCGAGAAATGATCATTCGTGGCCCAAACCTATGTTTGAAAGCCCAAGTATGTTTAATTTGAAACCTTTGATCCAATAACCTTGAGTTTCATTGTTAGGAGGCTTTGGTTTTATCAATCCTCTAATAATTTTTCGTAAATTTTGGAACTATGTGAATCATTTAAACATTGTTAATCATTTATTGTTGCCTTGAGATTTTGAAATGAATGATATACTTGACAAAAAGCAAATGAAACTTGTTGTTGAGTGGCTTTGATCTTATCAATCTTATAATGAGTTTTCAAATGCAAGTTTCAAGATGGTCATTCAACTAACCTCTAATTTCTAACAATTGACTTTATGTTATGCTTTTACTTTATGCTTTTTACTTTAAGCACGTTTATTTTAGCATTTACATTTCATGTTATTTTCATCTTTGCTCACTTGAGCATTTACCTTTATGTCATTTTTTTTACTTTGCTCATTTGAGCTTTCATTTTCTTTTTTAAGATACCTAATAACCAACTTGAACAATAAAAAACTTTAAGGTTACTTGGACCATTTGGTTACTATCCTTGGCTTGATGGAGTTATGGACTTCTTGGACTTAGGAGTAGAGACCTTGACCTACCTTGAAACCCTTGGTGACTTCTATTGTTATTTTGTCTAGAGTTCTTGGGTTTACCCCGAGATATTAGGTTTTTTGTTTTCTTTCTGTGCAAGTTTTTCTGATTATATTCTTTGTCTGTGATAAGGAATTCATTTGTATACAATTGTTACTCTGCCTAATTTTTGTGAAGATATAATGCATTTGAAGCTTGGTTTTCTTAAGAGGTTTATTATCCTTTATTATTTGGTTTCAATCAAAAGGATGATAATTCTACATTGACTCATTATGTCAAGTGTTGGCTAGAAAGTTCTTTTCCCTAGTTCTTACCTTATGCTTTAGGATAGTCCCTTCGTCTCCTCCCACTTTCTTTAATTTTAAAACTCTTCTCCCTCCTTTTGAAGACTCTTCTTGTTTTTAAACTTGAACCGCTTTCACAATAAACTTGGACTTAGGTCCCTACATTTTCAAAATATTTTCTTAATTTAATTTTAACCAACTTAATCATACTTTGACATTTTTGTGAGAAGACTAAAAGTCAATCAATCTCATTCAAATCATTTTTCCACTTTAGCTTTTTACTTTAAAACTTTTCTCAAAATATTAGATTCTTGCCAATCCTTGCAATGATGCGAGATACTATACTTATACGATATATAGTGAAGTGAGATATTTTCCACTTGGGTGTTAAGCGAGGCTTTGTTGATTTTAAAATCCAAGCCATATCCTCCACTTTGAGATAACGCAAATTCTCCTTTCTCTTAATCATGGGTAGTAAGTATGTTCTTCCACTCGGATACGACGATGATGTATCGTCTCTTAAAATTAACTAACACACTTGTGTTTTAAAATTTTTAAAGGTGAACTACGAGTACCCTGATCCCCTATTGCACGGAAGGTGGTATGTAGGCACTAAAGGTTCGTAACCGCGGCGGGTGCAAAAATTGTAAAAAATATATTTATTTTCTCACCTATACCATCTATTTTCATACAACATTTATAGCCAAAGTAAACAATTTTCAAAGAAGTTCATGCTGAGTACCGTAGATGTTTAGGGTGCTAATACACTCCCTTTGCATAACCAACCCTCGAACTTAGATTCTCTCCCACTTTTATTGGGTTATTCGCTCTTTTCCCATTCCTTTGGAAACAATAAAGCGTGGTGGAGATTTTTATTTGATTTGTGCGAGTTAAGTCAATCTAATGGCTTAGTCTCAATATTTCTACCGCTACAAAAAAATGGCGACTTCAGTGGGGAAAGATCGACCAAATGCTGGTCCAACCCTAAGTGGGTTGAACATATCTTTGTTTATCTGTGTATGTGCTATTATTTGTTGTATAATATGTGTTGTATATATGTTTGTCTGGATTTTCCTGGTTTTCAGGGTGGTTGGTGATTTCTCATAAGTCCTCTACCCGGACTTGGGAAAACTTAAGATAGGACGGGAGGTATAGTCATGTTAACTTTGAGGGAGTAATCCCAAAAAAGGAGGCATGAGATCCCCCACTCAGTAGAGGCTTCTTTGACTGTTATCGTTTACTGAGTAATCCGGAAAATATGCTGCTTTCGACCTAGGAGCCTACTGAAACTGAGGAATGTAGAACCTTTAACCCATATTGGCCTTTTAGGTGTAGCACGGAAATTATGACAGAGTAATCCAAAAATGGTTGTAACACGATACTACACTCAGACGAGTTTTTCTTGAGAATATTACTAATTACCGAGTCAATCGGGACGTTGGTAATATCTGAAGGAATGATGTAGACTTTGGAAACCTTTTATAACCTTGTTAGGCAAGTGATAAACTATTATACCATACCTTGTGGGTAGTACCTTTGACCTCTTGCTCGTGACGTTGAACCTATGAACCCCATGTTTGTGATCTTGTGTGTGATTGTTGCATCATGCATTCATCCACCCATGAGCATCCTTTAAAACATTTTGTTTCAAGGGACTTAAAGTTAACTCTTTGTGAATATCTCAGATACATTTTGGCGATGGATTCTGGAAAAAGAAAGACTCAGAAGTACAGTTTCAAGAATTCTAAGATAAATGATTTGATGAGTCTGATTCCTGAGATCGAGAGTTCTACAGATTTTCAGAAGAAGTATGGATCCATCGTGTCTCTCATAGAGCTCAGGATGAAGGAGGGAATTCTCTCGACTTTGGTCTAATTCTATGATCCGACGTATCGATGTTTCACTTTCCCTGATTATCAGTTGATTCCTACATTGGAGGAGTATTCTTATCTACTGGGTTTACCTATTATCGATCGTGTTCCTTTCACCAATTTGGGGGAGGAGCCAAAGTCTCATGAGATTGCTGCTATGGTTTATTTGGGGAAGTCTGAGGTTGAGGCCCACATGACTACTATAGGAGGAATTCTAGGATTACCCGCTCAGTTTTTATTAGAGAAAGCTTGATATTTTGCTAGGATGAAGAGTATAGTTGCTTTTGAAGCTATCTTTGCTCTGCTTGCTTATGGGTTATTCTTATTTCCGAACATCGACAACTTTGTGGATATCAATGTCATCATGATCTTTTTGATAGGGAATCCAGTCCCTACATTATTAGGAGATAATTATTACTTCATTCATCTTCAGGATTCTTATCATGGAGGAATGATCATTTGTTGCACGCCTTTGTTGTATCAGTGGTTTATTTCTCACTTACCTTGGTCTGATGCTTTCTGGGATGTCAAGAAGGAACATTGTCGGGCTTATAAGATTATGGCCCTCAGTCATTCAGATATTGTTTGGTATCATCAGGCTTACCATGATTTAGAGATTGTTGATAGTTGTGGTAGTTTCCCCAATGTACCTCTTCTTGGTACAAAGAGAGGAATTAACTACAATGTCATTCTTACACGATGACAACTTAGATATCTGATGAGAGATAATCCAAATAGTATTCATCTGATTGGTATCTTTCTTAAAGAGGGGGGGAATCATAAGGAAGCTAAGGATGAGATTGCAAAGGTTTGGCGTCATATTCACAGTAAGAGTAGAAGGGACTTGGGACCTAGAGGAGTTGTTGCTTTGGAACCTTATCTCTGGTGGGTACAAGCAAGGGCAATTCAGTTGAAGATGCCATATTCCCGTGAGGAACCTTTACGTGATATGTTTGTGAAGACCTCTCCTCCCCTTTTAGATGATGTGGAATAGCTTCAGCTTGCCCTAGTTAGGATGCAGCAGGAGAAAGAGGCTTGGAAGAATAAGTGTCATACTTAAGAGATGTCATACCAGGCAGAAAGAGAAGGATCACCTGATCGAGATTCTTGAGAGTCATGCTGTAGAGATGATGGAGAGGCAAGAGGATTTATTTTCCTCTAGAGCTCAATTATTACTTAGTCATTCACTTCCTGACTCTGGTGATTGGAAAGAGGTTGCTGACAGGTATGCAGAAGAGAACAAGCAGTTGAAGGCTCAGATTGCAAGACTCACGGGAAAGCGCCAGTGTGTGGAGAGATCTTCATCAGCTTTACCTTCTTAGGATTTTAGATTCTATCTTCTCTTGTACTCAGGATTATTGAAACTTGTACTAAAAGTTGTAATTCATTTTAAAGTTATTATAATGAGATTCTCAGTATTTCAAAATTATGTTAGTACTTTAAATTTTCAAATTGTCTATAATTCTTTGAGTCCCTTGAAATATTAATAATAATAAAATAAATCATGTGCATTACATATCATGCATCATCTTGTACATATTTCTTGCATTTTTGTTCATACCCAGGTGTCTTACTGTGTTTCTCTGACTTCATTCAACAAGTTGTCTCGCCGGTACAATACTTGGGCTAATTCCAGGAAGAAAATGGAGAATCTTGAAAAGAGAATCGCGAAGAAGTTACCGCTTTGATGGGCGGTATGGTCAATCTGACTGCTTTGATGGAAACATTGATGGATTCTCAGAATCATCCACCACTTGTTCAGTCACAACAAACAACGATTGCTTCTGAAGGTCCATCATATCCTGTTTCTGTTACCCCAGTTACTGTTGCTCAGAATCGTATGCCTCAGGGTTACCCGTGGGGAATACCTGAAAATTTCATGCCAGAAGGTTTTAATCTTGACACTCAAGTTTCTCTAATTGTGCAAGTTGTTGCTACTCTCGCACCTCCTGTGGTGCATGTTACTCCTACTGCTAGAAATGAGATCCACTATACTGCACCTCCTTCGGTGAATGTTATGTCGTTTGTTAATGATGAAGTTTATCGTCTTGTTCCTCCATCGAGTGAAAGTATGGGTTTCTATGATCGGTTAGATTACTTTCTAGACCAGTCCAATGAGATGCAGAAGGAGGAGAAGGCCCTTCGAGGAAAAGAATTGTTTGGACAAAATGTCAGTGAGCTCTTCCTAGTTCCCAATGTAAAGGTGCCAGCCAATTTTAAAGTTCCAGAATTTGAGAGGTACAAGGACATTTCTTGCCCTCGTGACCACCTTGTGATGTATAACAGGAAAATGTCTACCCATACTGATGATTAGCATTTTCTCATTCATTTCTTCCAAGATAGTTTAACTGGTGCTACTCTGAAGTGGTATATGAGTCTGGATAGTAGTAGAATTTGCACCTTTAATTATTCGGGGGAAGCCTTCATCAAACAATATAAGTACAATATGTTCATGGCGCCTGACCGTGCCTAGTTAAGGGCAATGGCTCAGAGAGACAATGGGTCGTTTAAAGAATATGTGCAGAGATGACGCAAGATAGAGGCCCAGGTGGTGCCACCTAGGGGAGAACAAGAAATGACCAAGGTCTTCCTGAAAACCCTTGGATCATTTTATTATGAAAGGATGGTTGTCAATGCACCGAGTAATTTCACCGTAATGGTGAGCATGGGTGTTCGTTTGTAAGAGGCTTTTAGAGAAGGGTGCTTGGCGAAAGATAAAGGGACAAAGAAGTCATCATACGGGTTTTCTCTAAAGAAAGAAATTGAAACGAATGTTGTTATTGGGGAAAGGAAGATTAGACCAACTAGAAGGAATCAATGGTACCAGCAACAGGTTGCTTTTGTAACTTCATTCGTCAATATAGCTCCAACCACTATTGCCTATCAGAGACCATCTCCTCAAGGAAATCAAGGGCAAATTCATAAGAGAGACGTTTGACTCTATTCTAATGAGCTATGCAGAGCTACTTCCGACTTTGATTCATAAGAAGTTAGTCCAGACCAGGCCGCCCCTGCTATACCATCACCTTTACCTTGGTATTATAAGGCAGACCAGACGTGTGTTTTTCATTAGGGAGCACCAGGGAACAATATTAAGAATTGTTATCCTTTGAAATCTGAAGTACAAAAGATGGTGAGATCTGGCCTTTTATCCTTTAAAGATGTTGGCCCTAATGTGAAAGATAATCCTTTACCTAAGTATGGAGGAGCAAATGTTGTAAACATGGTTGCTGGTTGTCCATGGGACTTTCAGATTTTTGATATCAACTTAGTTAGTGGAGATTTGGTAAAGATTCATGTTGACCTCTCCGATTTCAGCTACTATACGTATGACCATGCTGGTTGTAGTATTTGCAGTATAGATATCCAAGGATGTGATAAGATAAAAGCTGATCTTCAGGAAATGATGGAAGAAGGCCTCATTCATATAATTAGGCCAAGGACAGAGTACGACGAAGATGTTAATATAGTCTTTGGATGTCCCGGTGAATTCCAGATTTTTGACATGAACCATATGAATGATGATTTGGTGTAGTTGCACGCTACCTTCCGTCACATGGACGATCAAGAAGAACACCATTATCGATCTTTCCAGATCTTCTGCAGGGATTCTCGAGGTTGTTCCATAGTGAGAAATGGTGTTTAGTTGGGGGAATCTAGTGGTACTACTCTGGAAAAAGATAGGGATGATATATTGAATATTATCAAGATGAGCGACTACAGGATCGTAGATCAATTGTTGCAGACTCCATCCAAGATATCTATTCTAGCCTTGCTAATGAACTCTTCTACCCACAGGGAATCATTGATGAGAGTATTGGATCAAGCTTTCATAGAAAGTGATATGCCTTTGGACCAATTCAGCAGTGTCGTAAGAAATATTACATCCTGTAATAACCTGAGTTTCTATGATGACGAATTGCCTGATGAAGGAAGGAATCATAATTTGGCTCTCCATATCTCCATGAACTGCAAGAATGATTCATTATCCAATGTGCTGATTGACAATGGGTCCGCTTTAAATTTCATACCGAGGAGCACACTCATGAAGCTGAAGTACCGAGGAACTCCCATGCGCCCGAGTGGCATAATTGTGAAAGGTTTTGATGGATCAAGGAAGTCTGTCATCGGGGAAGTATATTTGCCTATTCGCATAGGCCCGCATTTATTTCAGATTACTTTCCAGGTTATGGATATTGTTCCCGCTTACAGATGTTTACTGGGGCGACCGTGGATCCACGAGGCAGGGGCTGTTACTTCAACTTTGCATCAGAAGTTGAAGTTTGTGCGTGAAGGAAAGGTGGTCATCATAAATGGAGAACAAGCATTGTTAATATCTCATTTATCCTCTTTCAGTGTTGTGGAAGCAGATGAAGCTGCTATTGGAACTCAGTTACAAGCTTTATCCATTGATAATATAATCGAAAATGAGAATTTTATAGCTTCATTTAAGGATGCTCAGTAGGTAGTGCGTAATGGCCCTAGTTAAGTGTGGGGGTAGATTATTGATCCACCTGTGAATAAGAATAGAGCTGGTCTGGGATTCTCTGTAAATAATAATAAAGGTGAAAATATGAATCTGAAGTTTGCTTTGGGAAAATATCAAGATATCTTTCACAGCGGAGGTTACCTTTATCCAACTGTTCCTAAGATCAATGTTATTATGGAAAGTGAAGCAGAACAAGAGATGTTGAACTATGTGACGCATAAAGTTAGAGTCTAAAATTAGATCAATATTGATGTTCCCTCTTTCATTCATGTCTCAAAGTAATTTGTTTTTGTTAATCTTTCAAAAAAAAATCTTTCACTCTGTCCAAGGTGAAAAGTATTGATATTGTATGGGCATATCTGTTGCTTTGATTTTTAAAATCAATAGTAAAAGTTGTCTTTTATTCCCAAATTGTGTCTTTATTTTCTGCTTTTTCTTGGAAAATGGTAATCAGAAAAAACCTTTCAAAATAAATAATAACTGTAATTGAATCTGCATAATCACTTATTATATATGTCAGTTTCTAAAATGACCCTGCACCCTCTCCCAACTTTGAATATCCTGCATATGTGGCCAAAGAAGAAGAATATGATGAAATCCCAGAAGAGGTTTCACGGTTGCTTGAGCACGAGGAAAGTACCATTCAGCCGTATAAAGAGTCACTAGAGATAATCAATTTGGGTTCAAAGGAAGATCTAAAAGAAGTCAAGATTGGAGTGTTACTGCATCCTAACATAAATAGAAGGTTAAATATAAGCGTTACTGCATCTTTTCCTGGTGATACCAAGACATGCCGGGGTTGGATACTGATATTGTGGAACATCATTTATCGCTAAAGTTGGAATGGCCACCAATCAAGCAGAAATTACAAAGAACTCACCCTGATATGGCAGTAAAAATTAAAGAAGAAGTTTTAAAGAAGATTAATGC
Organism: Vicia faba; assembly: GCA_948472305.1. Lineage (NCBI taxonomy): Eukaryota > Viridiplantae > Streptophyta > Magnoliopsida > Fabales > Fabaceae > Vicia > Vicia faba. The sequence continues at coordinate 1,396,717,354 of OX451741.1, forward strand.
AGATTTTCTTGTGACATCAGTGTACCCTCAGTGGATTTCCGATATTGTCCGAGTACAAAAGAAAGACAAAAAATTTCACATGTGTGTAGATTATAGAGATTTAAATAGAGCTAGTCCAAAAGATGATTTTCCATTGCCACATATTGATATATTGATTGGTAGCACATCAAAATTCAAAGTATTCTCGTTCATGGATGGATTTTCCGGATATAAACAAATCAGAATGGCTCCTGAGGACATGGAAAAAACAATGTTTATCACACCCTGGGGAACATTCTGTTACAGAGTGCTGCCCTTAGGGTTGAAGAACGCTGGTGCAACGTACCAGATGGATATGACAATCCTATTCCATGATCTGATGCACAAGGAAATTGAGGTATATGTTTATGATATGATTGCCAAATCCTAGACTAAAGAAGGGCACATAGAAGATTTATTGAAATTGTTTTAGCGTTTGAGGAAGTATCGTCTCCGTTTGAATCCAAATAAATACACCTTTGGTGTTTGATCAGGAAAATTGTTAGGTTTCATTGTCAGCCAAAAAGGAATTGAAGTTGATCCTGATAAAGTCAAATAAATTCAAGGAATGCCTGCACTAAGAACTGAAAATCAAGTTAGAGGCTTCCTTGGGCGTTTGAATTACATTTCCAAATTTATTTCCCATATGACTGCAACATGTGAACCAATCTTTAAGTTGTTAAAGAAAGATCAAGGTTGTGTATGGATAGATGATTGCCAAAGGGCATTTGGAAGTATCAAAGAGTATCTTCTTTAACCACCTATCTTGCTCCCACCTGTTGAAGAAAGACCATTGATCATGTATCTGACAATGTTAGATAATTCTATGGGCTGTATTTTAGGACAACAAGATGAAACAGGGAAGAAGGAATATGTCATTTATTATCTCATCAAGAAGTTTACTGACTGTTAGTCGCAATATTATATGCTGGAAAAGACATGTTATGCTATATCTTAGGCAGAAAAGCGGTTGTGATAGTATATGTTGAATCATACTAATTGGTTAATTTCCAAAATGGATCCAATTAAGTATATTTTTGAAAAGACTGCTCTTACTGGAAGAATTTCCCATTGGCAGATGCTGTTGTCTGAATATGATATTGAATACCGTACTCAGAAGGCTATAAAAAGCAGTGCGTTGGCATATTACCTTGCTCACCAACCAGTTGATGGTTATCAATCTGTTAAATATGATTTCCCTGATGAGGATGTGATGTTTTTGAAAATAAAAGATTGTGATGAACCTTTTCTTGGGGAAGGTCCTGATCTTTAATCCCGATGGGGTATGGTGTTTGATGGAGATGTAAATGCTTATGGGAAAAGAATTGGTGTTGTAATTATCACTCCTCATGGATAACATATTCCTTTTACTGAAAGATTGACATTTGATTGCACCAATAACATGGCAGAGTTTGAAGCTTGTATCATGGGTCTCAAGGAAGCTATAGATCACAGAATCAAAATTCTAGATGTATATGGCGATTCAGATTTGGTAATAAATCAGATTAAAGGAGAATGGGATACTTGTCACTCTGGATTGATTCCCTACAAAGACTATGCTAGAAGATTATTACCTTTATTTAACAAAGTTGAATTCCATCATATTCCCAGAGATGAAAATCAGATGGTGGATGCTTAGGCCACTTTGGCTTCTATGTATCAAGTAAATACTTGGAACGATGTGCCTTGTATCATAGTGTGACATTTAGATAGACCAGCTCATGTGTTTCCAACAGAGGAGACGTCAGACGAAAAACCTTGGTATTATGATATCAATTATTTTCTCCAGACTCAGGAGTACCCGGTTGGTGCGTCAAATAAATATAGAAATACATTGAGAAGGTTAGCGGGTAGCTTTTTCCTCAATAAATATGTATTATATAAAATAAATTATGACATGGTCTTGCTCAGATGCATGGATAGACACGAAGCAGACATGTTGATGCATGAAATCCATTAAGGTTCCTTTGGTACTCATGCCCATGGACATTCGATGGTGTTGTAACCCAAAATTTTCCCTCTCATATTCCTCAAGACATTGCAAGAAAAATCTCCAAGTTGCTCAAGAATTGGTCAGACAAGTTCTCTCCTAAGGCAGTCTACCCCAAATTAGGGTTTTGTGTTGCATCAAGATCCTTGAGTCTAAATGACCTCAAGTGCTCCCCAATATCCTAATATATTCTCAAGGTCATCCATGTCAAGTTTAAAGCCTTGCAGAGGAAGTTTGCTCAATCAAATGCTCAAAGGTCCAAAAGACGACGGTGATAGGGCAAAACTCAACTGTGACCCAAATAGTCAAACTTCAAGATTTTTTGTCAACATTATCATTTTTAAGGATATTTAATCATTTGATCAAGGGTTGATCATGATTCATCAAGGATTGCTCAAAATTCATCAAGACTCAAAAGTTGCTAAATTAGGGTTTTGTAGGAAAAGTCAACTCAACATTGACCAAGCATAACTTTCTCATACTTTATTAGAAATGACCCATACAAAGCTCATTTTGAAGAGGCTTCCATTTCCTACAATCCATATTCATACCCCAAGATCAAAAAATTCACTCACAAGAAGTTATGAATTTGGACATTATAGGTCATTTTTGAAAGTCAACAAAAACACCTTTTTTTCCAAAGCTTATAACTTGAGCATGGAATATCAAAATGAGATGCGACCAAAAGGGTTGATTAGAGGACATCTCAAGCTTTCTAAACAGTCCAAGAACACCTCAAAAAGTTCAAAATTGAAGAAGTTGGACTTTTTTGCAAAATTGCCAAAAGTCAACTATCCCCAAAACTTCAAATTTTGCCAAATGGGCCCATTCTTTTCCACTTGATTTGAGTTTGCATTATTTTCCACGTGCCCTAGCTCCAGCCATGTGTTCATATCATTTTTTATTAATTATTTTGATTTTATTTGAATTAATTTGATTTAAATCAAAATAAATCAAATAAAAATCAAAAAGCATTGATAACCAAGATCTTGTGTTGATTTCAGGCTCCAAATACAGATATTATCATCATCAAATTCGTATCAAGTGAATCATGTGCAAAAAGATTGGAATTAAGAAAATTTGGCAAGTTTGTAAATGGAGATCAAATCAAATATGCAAGCATTGATAAGGCAAGATTTGGATCAAGTTTGTAAACCTAATGCACTGAGTAATACATAAGCAAGATAAAGCACACGAAATAAGGGTTGAAAATCATTGGAAGAGGCAGAACAAGAACTGAAAAAATCACAAAAAAGCTTGAGGTCGAAATCCAGGTTATAGGCATTTTTAGAGGTCGTTCCAATCGATTCCTGGTCATTCACACAAGCTAACTGCATCCAAACCAAGCATTATCAGGCCCTTAAATGCACTGTAATCTCAAGCTATTCACCCCTGTTCTTGATTTCGATTTGAATCATTCTGGCATCTATTGAACAAACTAATAGCATATTTTAAATCTGCAAACCATTTGCAAGCGTTTGGTATCATTCAATTGCATTTATCTGGCCTAAATAGAAAACCACCATTGTTAGGGTTTGGTCTGCGTTTTTGGCCATTTTTGTTTCAGGTACAATTGACCTCCATGAAAGACATGGTTGTGACCGGGAGGGTGAGACGAACACGACCATGACCTTGAAATTCATTTTTATGGTCTGTACAGGATTTTGGAGATGGACATGCCTGTAGCTACGGACTTTTATCCGTTGGTATATGTGTTTGACCTTTTAGCCACGGACGAGAGGTTAGGGATGATGCATGGCATCCCTCTATTGGACCATTCAAATATTACGCACATTTTTTCTTCTTTTCTGGCAATTATTTTGTTTTTATATAATATATATTATTTATATTGTTATAACAAACACAACAACGTGCCCCAGTGGTCAACACATCAGCTTCCAAGGCATTAGTTGCTGAAGGTCAGGGGTTCGATCCCTGCCTCCAGCACTTTGTATTTTCTTATTTCTTTTTAGTTTATTAGATGCACGCTCAAGCTTACAACCCACCATGCTCCCTCATGATCCAAGCGCCAAATGGCTAAGGAGCCAGATCTGGTGGTCCACGTTGGAAGTCCACCAAAGCGCTGGTCAATGCGTATACATAGGATCCAAAAAGTCAATCTGGACCAGCATCAAATGGGCCAACATATTTGCTACTCACACCTTCCTAATCAGACCCAACTCCTCTCTCATTTATTTATTTTGTTATATTTTTATTTAATTGTTTTATTTTATTTAATTAATTTTCTAACCAATAACAAAATTCTTTTTATCAAATAAAATCACAAAAATATTTTTTTATTCAACCAAATTTTAAACTTTTATTTTTCTTAATAAATTTATTAATTGATTAGGTTTTTAATTAGAAAACTTTAATTCATTTTTTGTAAATAATTAAAATTAATTAGACTTAATTAGGTTTTAACTATTAATTTTATTAATTTTATTTTCTTTCTTAAAATAACAAAAACCCAAAAATATATCATTAATTTATTTTTTTCATTCATTAATTTATTTAATTTAATTTAGTAATTAATTTAGGATTAATTTCTTTACTTAAAATAAAAACAAAAAAAAGCAATTTTCTTTCAAAAGGGTGAAAACCCTACTTCGCACTCGATTTAATTTCTCGCGCGCTTTATTTATTTATTGATCCAATTAATATATCTGCTTCCGGATTGTAATAGTTAAATAGGACATTTAATTATTTTTATCGCTTTATTTTATTTTTCAAAGGGTTTGTCTTTGGCGATGTAAATACCCGACGCCTTGTAATTTAAATTCCGCATTTTAATTCCGCAAATTATAACTGCTAGATGTTTGATAATAGGGTTTGCATGACAAGACTGAACGTTTTAACCTAAAATAAAATTAGATCACCCTTAACATGTACAAAGATAAAAATAACTGAAAACGACACACTCGCACACGCGCACTCCTAGGGTACACTCCACTTGGTTGCCTTCGTACAAGATCATTGAGTATATTTCACTTTAGAGGTCGCCCTCTTGTCTAAAAGATCATAGTCGCCGCGAAATGATTGCCTCAGATATTGTTGCCTCAAACAAATGATCTAAGACATTAGGGTTACCGCTAAGGCGTCCTAACATTGCTTTAGTGGTCGTATGTCCCGCATTCGAATTGACCCTCAAATTCCAACGACAATGCTACCTACTCATTAATAGTGGGATAGCATTGTCTAAAGGAAATTAGCATAGAACGATTCCTTTTTCGAGTAGGTAGATAGTTCTTAGATACTTGCTCCTTCAAAAACAAAACTTTTCACACTTACACTCATTTTCAAACAAAGTTTTCAAAAACACTTCATTACACTCTTGAGGACAGAAGTAGGAGTTAAATCGAAGTTTCAAACAAAAACTTTTTTTCAAACCCACAAGCACAAAGAAAACAAATTTTGAAAATGATGAGCAAGTGCCTAAGAGCCCGTAGATAACTACGGATAGAAAGGGTGATAATACCTTCCATTTCTATAATCTACCCCTCGTACCTAGAAAATCTCGAAAAAGGAATTTTTCTGTGCTTTTTTCCTTTCCTTGTTGGATAAAATAAAAGTCGGTGGCGACTCTTGCTTACCGCGACATTTTGCAAAAACAAACGCAAAACGCAAACCAGCATTCCAAAAAACAGTCAGTTTTTCCCACCGTATCACAGAACTGGCGACTCTGCTGGGGAATATTCTTATAAGTGGGGTGTACCTTAGGAATAGTTCATATTGTTTTAAATTGCTTGACTTGTATGCTTTATCTTTGTGGGTTTGAATCAGAGTTACTATAGATCCTAACCCGGATCTGGGGGACACCCTTTAGGTAAGTAGCAATAAACTGTGAGGGAACTGTACGACGTAGACCGATACAGTTGAAGCAGTAGCTATGTTGGTGTGGCACTTTAGTTTGTACCGATATCCCTTGTGGCGCAACGAGGAGAATATGGGTCTTCTAAGGGTTCATTAAGCACCAACTGACCTTAGCACCTATACTTGACCAAGTTGGCCATAGAACAGTAGCAGTATGCTACACTCATTGAGACCAAACTCTCGTGATGATTCCGGCTGCAAGAAAAGGTTGCTAAACTGGAATTATGACCGATTGAGGGTGGTCAATGATATTGAGATCCTCTAGAATCCAGTTACTATTTCTAGGATAGGTTTGAACCAACTAAATTGAAAGAGGGTAGTACCTAAACTTCTTGCCAGCCTGAAATCTAAGGGCTATCTGTGTGACTTGTTTGCCCTTACCATGTTTGCTATTTGTGGATACTTGTGGTGTGTTTTCTATCATGACATCATGCATCATGACATTGCATGCATCTTGCATTGGACTAACCCATTTCAAAGACAGAGGGGATTCATCTTTGTTCTGTTTTGTAGGTCATGGAACCCATGCGTAGAAATACTATTCGGATCAACTTTGTCCAGATTCCCACTCAGTTTAAGGATTTGGTTGCAAATGTTCCAGATACTTCCTCTTTTATCAGAATACATGGGCACCTCCTTGGTTTGGTCACCTCCAAGATGGACGAACAGATGATGAGTGTCTTAGTCCAGTTCTTTGATCATATGTACCACTGCTTTACTTTTCCAGACTACCAGCTGGTCTCTACCTTGGAAGAGTTCTCTGATCTACTTGGTATCTCTATTCTGGAGCAGACCCCGTTCACAGGTTGGTAGAAAATCCTTAGGTCGGAAGAGATTGCTTCAGCCCTCCATCTGACAAAGGCTGAGGTAATGTCTAATTGGGAAACTCGTAGCGGGACAAAAGGCTTCTTGGCTAAATTCTTGGTTGATCGGGATAATTAGTTCTGGGATAGTCTAGACTTTCAGGCATTTGAAGACATTCTGGCTCTTCTCATATATGGTTTGGTTTTGTTTCCTAACTCAGATTCTTTCGTCAACGTGAATGCAGTGAAGATTTTCATGTCCGGTAATCTTGTGCCCACTCTTTTGGGTGACATGTTGCACTCTCTTTATGCCCGTACTGCTCGGAAACGGGGAACCCTTATGTGTTGTGCGCCATTGCTGGCGAGGTGGTTTATTTCTCACCTCCCCAAATCAGTTTTGAAGAACAAGGAAGGCATGGGTTAGGCCTACAGGATTATGTCCCTCTCTCACATGGACATCATTTGGACTATTAAGGGCATGGAAGATGTGGCTATTATTGATCGTTGTGGGGAATACCCTAATGTCCCACTTCTAGGAATCAATGGAGGGATCACTTATAATCCGTACTTGGCCTTACGTCAATTTGGGCGAGCTAGGAGGGAAGGACCTCATGAGTTGCTGATGCCGAGCATTGTCTTTGACTTCCAAGGGGATAGTGACGAGCAACTCCGCAGGTTCATACGAGCTTGGGACAGAGTACACAGGTCTGATCCGCACGAGCTAGGTGCGAAGACTTCCCTTCCGATGGAGCCATATCTCCGATGGGTTCGAATCCGTGCCCAAAAGCTGGGAATGCCGTACGAAGCTGTCTTGCCTATAATTGTTGAGGTTGCTGATGAAGAAGGGGTTCCTCCTACCATCCTCCATTGATACATGCCTACTGACATTGGGGCATTAAAGAGATCTTGGATGCAGCTGAGAGAGGAGCGGGATACTTATAGAGAAAAGTATCACGAGCAAGAGCGGAAGATCCAGAAGTTAACAAGGCAGATGGAGAACGAGCAGATCCTCAACGAGTATGTCCGCACCGACGGGAAACGACCATGGGAATGTTGATGTCTTTTGATTATTTCTAGTTTTGATTTACTTTTCAGTTTTTCTTTCTTGTAACGCCTTAAAGGCATCTATTGAACAATTGAATTCAAAGTTTATCTAATAAAAGTGTGTTTCATTTTGGTTTACGAATTTGAATCCATAAAGTATTTGAAATCATATTATACACATATCACGCACCTCATAACAGGTACCCTTACAGGTTTCTCATCATCTTCGCTGTTTATTTCAGTATCATGTCTTCTGAAACATCAACTGAACAAGCCATCAAGGCTCTGAAAGCTCAAAACGCCCAGTTCCAGGAATTTTTCATGAGTTTGGCTAAGGGTCAGCAAGATCTGAAGACCCTTATCTTGAAATAGAAGAAGAAGAAGAAGAAGAAGAAGAAGACGGTCCTACTGAATATGGGTCGCAGATTCGGAAACAATTTGCGAGAAGAGGTTGATTTGACTCACTCATCTGGAGGGGGAGATAATCAGGAAGAAAGGAGGGCTCCTAGCCCTGTGGTTTCCGACAACGAGACTAACTTTGATGAAGACCAGTATCCTCCGGTTGAGGATAGGTATAAGCAACTCGAAGACCGGTTGAGCGCGATGGAAGTTCAGAAAGTGCTAGGTCTGGACTTTGGAGATTTGGGTCTGTCATCTGGGGTAGTGATTCCCCACAAGTTTAAAACACCAGTCTTTGCTAAATATGATGGGGTTTCTTGCCCGAAACTTCACCTCCGCTCGTATGTTAGAAAGATTCAGCCATACACCGCTGACAAGAATCTCTGGATCCACTTCTTTCAAGACAATCTCTCAGGGACTCAACTTGAATGGTTTTACCAGCTGGAAGGAGCTAGTATTCGTAATTGGGAGGACTTGGCTGGTGCTTTCTACAAGCAGTACCAATACAATGCCGACCTCGCTCCCACGCGTACCCAACTCCAGGGTATGTCTATGGGTGCGGGCGAAGGTTTCAAAGACTACGCTCAGAAGTGGAGGGACCTTGCTGGAAGAGTGAAACCTCCCTTGGCTGATAGGGAGCTAGTGAATATGTTTTTGGGGACCTTGTCTGGTCCGTATTTCAACCATCTGATTGGAAGTTCATCGTCCGGGTTTACAGAGTTGATTATGACTGGGGAAAGAATTGAGGCCGGTATCAAATCTGGCAAGATACAGAAGGGCGCTACATCAGGCGCCGAGAAGAAGCCTTTTAAGAAGGAGTCAAGCGCAGTTTATAGTGCAAAGATCCATAATAAACCTGAACGCTGCCAAGCAGTCAATGCGGTGGTTATATCAAGACCTGTTGTTGCTCCTTAGTGCAACAGTCAACCAAGGGCCAAGAGACCGCGAAGACAATTCACTCAGCTCAACATGAATTTATCCCAAATTCTGCCGCAATTATTGAAGACCAACTTTGTGATTCCGAAGGAGGCCCCGAAGAATCCCAACACAACATCACCGATGTACAATCCAAATGCCCACTGTTCTTTTCACTCTGATAGCCCGGGACATGATACGAATGATTGTTGGGTTTTGAAGAATAAGGTACAGGACTTGATTGATGCTAAGGAGATTGAGTTCGAAGCGCCCGAAAGGCCTAATGTTGTGACTGCTCTCATGCCCAAGCATGGAGTGAATGCTATAGATGAAGACTCGTTTGTGTTTTATGTGAAAGACATTGTTACTCCATTGATGACTGTGAAGAAGAACCTTCTGTTAGCCGGTTTATTTCTAGGCTGTGATGAAGGTTGCCGTATGTGTTCCGTCCTACCTACCGGTTGCCCTCTTTTGAAGTCAGGTGTCCAATGCCTGATGGATAATAAAGAAATTCTGTTTGAGAAGACTTTTGTTCCTTTGGTTCCTACTGAATAAGTTGCTATAATCACCATTTTCGACAATTCTTCCAAGGCTTCCTCGAGAAAGCCTGTTAGAATTACATCCGTTCCAAGAATTGCACCGTTGATCATCACCATTCCTGGGCCTATCCCCTATACATCAAATAAAGTTGTCCTATGGCATTATGGAGCTGACGTATACTATCACGGAGTTAAACAAGACTTGAGTGCTGAAGAGGCTGATACTGACGTCAGCAATATTGTTGCATCTAGTAAAGTCACCCGTAGCGGAAGACTTTTCTCCCCTGAGATCTCTGCACCAACTTTCCGGAAGCCTATTGTTATTACGCCTGTCAGTACACCTGCTACTATCCCTGTTCAAGTTACAATCCTTACCCTTGTCGCTGAGTCATCTGACACTCGGGGCAAAGGGACCACCGGTGAGCCTGCCCAGATGGAGGCACTGAAGAAGATTACTATTGAAGCCTCTAGACAAGAGATGGAGGAAATTTTGAAGATCATCAAAAAGAGCGACTACAATGTAGTCGAGAAGTTGGGAAAAACCCCATCCAAAATCTCTATGTTGTCTCTGTTGCTATGCTGCAGAAGCCCATGCCAAGGATCTGATTGCTTTCCTGAAGACTGCACACGTTCTGCAAGAAACATCAGCTGATCAGTTTAAAGATTGCGTGGCTAGTCTGACAGCAGATAATGGTTTGGGTTTCTCCGACGCCGACTTGACTGTTAAGGGGAATAATCACAATGATGCCCTGCATGTCTCCATTGAATGCATGGGCACTACTCTTGCTCACGTATTGGTGGATACTGGGTCATCGCTGAATGTTTTACCTAAAAAAGCTCTAGACTGGTTAGACTGTGAAGGGTTGGAGCTGAAACCAAGCAACATTGTAGTCAGGGCTTTTGATGGGTCCAAGAGAATGGTACACGGAGAAGTGGATATTCCGATTAAGGTCGATTCTCAGGTTTTCGCATCTACATTCTATGTGATGGACATTCGGCCATCTTATTCTTGTTTGCTGGGTCGCCCGTGGATCCACAAAGCTGGGGCAGTAACGTCTACGCTTCACCAGATGCTGAAATACCCAGTCAAGGGGAAAATTGTTACAATACGAGGGGAAGAGGAGTACATGGTGAGCCACCTCAACTCCTTTCGGTATGTGGATATGGACGGGGAGTTCATTGAGACCCCGTTTCAACATTTTGAGCAAGTCCCCCAGACGCTGGCGTCAACTGAAACTGTTGTTGAAGATCCTCCAATGAAGATGGCTTCCTTCAAGGATGCCCGGGCTGTGGTTGAGAAAGGTGGGTGTTCAAATTGGGGCTAACTCCCTGATTTTTCACATAAGACTAACAAGTTTGGTTTGGGTTTCACTGCAGAATCTCAAAGGGCTATTCGGAGTGCACGGATCGGAAGACCTCCCCTGTTCATCAGCAATTCAGGAGTGAATGTCATTGAAGACGATGTTGAAGAGTCTGACTTTGACAGTTGGATTTACCCAACTACCGATGGTGGATTAAGCAATTGGACGGCAAAGGACTTCGTCCCAATTTATTTTATTACCCAGTAATGAGACTTTTGTTTTAAGTTTGTAACAGACAATTTTTTAAACTTTACGGCCCGGTGTCTTACCCGAGGCACCGTGGCTTTGTTTGTGAGGGCTTTATGTGTGTCATCTACATATATCATTAATAAAAGAATTGGAAGTTTCTTGCATTTCAAATTTTGTGCTCCTTGTTTTTCTTTTATTATATATTGCAAAATAGTTATTTTACACACACTCACATATACAGGTCTACATCCACTCTGGATCCTACTGGTAACGACTCTGCTACTGCCAGTTATGACTTCGAAAGTCCGATCAACTTAGCCGAAGACGAAGGTGAAGATAATTGCGAAGTGCCTGGTGAACTTGCAAGACTGTTACTTCAGGAAGAGAGGGCCATACAGCCGCATGAAGAGCCGGTGGAATCAGTAAATCTGGGTACAGAGATAGACAAGAAAGAGGTCAAGATTGGTGCAAAACTGGAGCCTTGTGTCAAGCAATGTTTGATTCAGATGCTGCATGATTATATCGAGATCTTTGCCTGGTCTTATGAAGATATGCCTGGATTAGATACCAATATTATGGTCCACCTCCTGCCTACCAAGGAAGACTGTCCTCCAGTGAAACAGAAGGTCCGCCGAATGCGCCCGGAGATGTCTGAGAAAATCAAGGCTGAAGTGATGAAACAGTTTGACGCCGGCTTTCTAGCAGTTACTTCTTACCCACAGTGGGTGGCCAACATGGTTCCAGTGCCGAAGAAGGATGGTAAGGTTCAGATGTGTGTTGACTATAGGGATCTGAACAGGGAAAGCCCCAAGGATGATTTCCCTCTACCTCATATCGACGTCCTAGTTGACAACACCGCACAACATAAGGTCTTCTCCTTTATGGATGGTTTCTCCAGTTATAATCAGATTAAAATGGCTCCCGAAGACATGGAGAAGACAACCTTTGTTACTCAATGGGGTACCTTTCACTATAAAGTCATGCCTTTTGGATTGAAGAATGCTGGGGTAACGTATCAGTGCGCCATGGTCGCTCTGTTCCATGACATGATCCATCATGAGATTGAGGTATACATCGACAACATGATTTCAAGATCCCAGACTGAGGAAGAACACCTTGACCACCTTCAGAAGTTATTTGACAGGTTGAAGTTGTACAAGTTGAGGTTAAACCCGAACAAGTGCACCTTCAGGGTGAGATCTGGTAAACTGTTGGGTTTCATCCTAAGTAATAAAGGTATTCAAGTGGATCCTGCAAAGGTGAAGGCTATACAGGAAATGCCAGCTCCCCGAACAGAAAAAGAAGTCAGAGGCTTTCTGGGACGACTGAACTACATTGCCCGATTCATCTCACACCTGACTGCTACTTGTGAGCCAATCTTCAAGCTACTGAAGAAATATCAAGTGGTAAGATGGAATGTTGAATGTCAGGCCGCTTTCGAAAGGATCAAAGAATATCTCCAAGAGCCACCTATTCTGATGCCTCTAGTTGAAGGGAGACCTTTGATCTTATACTTAACAGTACTCGACAACTCAATGGGGTGCGTGCTGGGGCAGCATGATGAGTCTGGCCGAAAAGAGCGTGCTATTTATTACCTTAGCAAAAAGTTTACCGACTGCGAGACTCGATACTTGTTGCTCGAGAAAACTTGTTGTGCTTTAGCATGGGCTGCTCGTTGGCTGAGACAGTATATGCTGACTCACACCACCTTGTTGATATCAAAGATGGATCCAATCAAGTATATCTTCGAGAAGCCTGCCTTGTCCGGAAGAATAGCAAGATGGCAGATGATCTTGACTGAGTATGATATCCAATACACGACCCAAAAAGAAATCAAGGGAAGTGTGTCGGCAGACCATTTGGCACATCAGGCAGTGGATGATTACTAGTCTATGAACTTCGAATTTTCGGATGAGAATATCATGATTGTGAAAGACTGTGAAGAACCTGGACCGGATGAAGGACTTGAGGAGGGATCCCGATGGTCTATGTACTTTGATGGAGGTTCAAATGCTTTGGGCAATGGCATTGGCGCCATGATGATATCTCCTAAAGGCTCTCATACTCCGTTTATCGCCCGACTATGTTTCAACTGCACCAACAACATGGCGGAGTATGAAGTGTGCATTATGGGTCTTCGAGCAGCAATTGACCTAAGGATAAAGTTCCTGAGTGTATTCGAAGATTCCGTTCTCGTGATCATTCAGATCAAAAGCGAGTGGGATATGAAACACCCAAATCTTTTTCCTTACAAGGAGTATGTATTGACGTTGCTTCCACATTTAGAAGAAATAACCTTTGAATACTTCCCTAGAGAGGAGAATCAGTTGGCGGACGCGCTAGCTACGATGTCTTCTATGTTTAAGGTCAATTGGGACAACGAAGCTCCCCGGATTATCATTGAAATATTGGACAAACCTGCACATTGCTTTGACATTGAGACTGAGGAGGTAACAGAAAAGCCCTGGTTTCATGAGGTGAAGAGGTATCTTGAGGCTTAGGAGTATCCCGAGGTTGCATCTGTTAATGACAAGAAGTTTCTGAGGAGGTTCGCGGCGAAGTTCTTCATCGGTAATGGCATCCTTTACAAGCGTAACCATGATTTGACCTTACTGCGTTGTGTGGATAAGAGCGAAGCAGAAAGGATTATGGTAGAGTTGCATGAGGGTACTTTCGGAACTCATTCCAGTGGACATACCATGGCAAAGAAAATCCTTTGGGCAGGATACTATTGGTCCACCATGGAAGCCGACTGTTATCAGTATTCTCGGACATGTCACAAGTGCCAAGTCTATGCTGATAAGGTGCACATACCTCCAGTACCTCTGAACGTCTTAACGACACCTTGGCCTTTTGTAATGTGGGGCATCGACATGATCGGCGAGATCATACCTATGGCATCCAACGGGCATCGTTTCATCCTGGTAGCAATTGATTAATTTACAAAGTGGGTTGAAGTAGCTTCCTTTGCTACTATAACCAAGAACGTCGTGGCACGGTTTATTCGGCACAATCTGATTTGTCGATATGGTGTACCAGAGAGGATCATAACAAACGATGGTACAAATCTCAATAATAAGATGATCACCGAGCTCTGCAAGCAGTTCAAGATACAGCATCATAACTCTTCTCCCTACCGGCCGAAGATGAATGGGACTGTTGAAGCGGCTAATAAGAACATTAAGAAGACTGTGCAGAAGATGATAGTGACATACAAAGATTGGCACAAGATGTTACCTTTTGCTCTTCAGGGGTACCGCACTTCAGCGCTGACGTCAACAGGGGCAACCCCCTATTCCTTGGTATATGGCATGGAGGCTGTATTACCCATTGAAGTTCAGATACCCTCTCTTTGGATTATGAAGGATGCAGGTTTGAGCGAAGATGACTGGATTCAGACCCGGCTTGATCAGCTGAATTTAATCGACGAAAAGAGACTTACTACTATTTGTCATGGTCAAACGTATCAAAACCGGATGATCAAGGCATTTAACAAGAAAGTTAGACGACAAGAGTATCAAGTTGGAGATCTGGTGATCAAGCGCATTATCTTACCTCAAGGTGATCCCAGGGGCAAATGGACCCTTACCTACGAAGGGCCATTTGTGGTTAAAAACATTTTCTCAGGAGGAGCTATGATTCTAACCACCATGGATGGTGACGACCTTCCTCACTCCGTCAATGCAGACATAGTGAAAAATACTACGCATGATCAAAGACCCGCTAGGTCGACTGGCCTAGGCAAAAATAAGGGCTTCCCGGCGAACCAAAAGGGTTCGGGCAAAAATAAGGGATGAAAAAAAAAACTGTACGCCCGGCAAGTCGAAAACCTGAAAAGGCGGCTTGGGCAAAAAAGGGTATCCCGGTGGACTAAAAACCCGAAAGGGCGGTCCAGGCAAAAATTAGGGATCAAAGCGTAATACTATGTCTCATTGGATCACCTTGCAACCAAACTTCGCTATCGACTATCAAGCTCGGACAGAACTAATCCATATGATCTACCTTTAACCAAGTAGGAAAGTGATGAGATGCTCGAGGGCATAAAGGCAATAGCAGAGTTGGAACCCAGTGGGATTATTCACATAGCTGTTTTGTTTAGTTTTTCACAAATTGTTTAAATTCTATTATTCGGCGGTGTTCTCTTACTAGGACGTCAGCCTCTTGTACAAAAACGCCTATTTACAGGCCAAACTTCAAAATCAATACAATTCATTTTCAAAGAAATTACAAACTGTTTTTCCTTTTTCTGTTTTGTTTTGCAAAGAACGTCCAATATTTATTTTTTGATATATGCATTTGACATTAATTGCTGCTCATAAATATTTACATGCGAAACAAAAGACGATTATTGGTAATATCAGAAACAGGGGTAAATAAGATATGTCCAAGCTTTACAGTTGCTCTATCCACTAGGTACAAAGGTAGATTCAGCTGAAGAATATGGCTAAAGTGCTCCCCGTAGAGTAAGAGTAAGACAGTAATGATAGCTCTCCCCAACTGAGACTCGCAACTGTGGGTGAATCGGTAATATTCTCCCCAAGCACAGTTTATCTACCATCAGCACTGAAAGGTCTTAATGTTCCCCAACAGAGTATAAGAATATTCCCCGGCGGAGTATAAAACATCCCCAGTGGAGTTTGAAAATTTTCCCCAGCGCAGTCTGAAAAAACTTCCCCAGTGGAGTATGGAGAATCATCCCCAATAGACTTTGGAAGATTGCTCCCAGTAGAGTCTAAAAGATTATCCCCATGGAAGTCGCAACTGAAGATCATCCCCAATGGAGTTTATTCCTTTCACAAACAGGAATTCAATCCCCAACCGGATTCAGTATCACCAGCAACGGTAATTCATCCCCAGTGGAATTTATCAGTGGAATCCTCTACAGAGCATCTCTTCCCCACATAGTAATCTCCTCATCAGTTTATTCCCCAACGGAGTTATCCTCTCCTGCAGGTTTATTCTCGCAATCATCTACATTCGCTATCTCCAGCGGAATCAAATAATTCTACTCTTTTCTCCAGCAGCTATCCGGGATTTATTTTCCCTAGCTAAAAACATTACATTACCATACATCATGACACATGCATATACGCATCATACAACACCAATCTCATTTATTTTGAGAACATCATTGTTTGATACATATCATGCATTACATACAACTAACCTTTTCAGGAAGGATGCGGTTAAATTCTCATAAAAATCAAAAGCTATGAAGCTTTTACCAAGTCGAGTTACTGATAAGTTCTTAAATCTCAATAGAGTTTTTCTCAGTTGAATTACAGACAAGGTCCTAAATCTCGACAAGTTCCTCCGTCGAATTACAGACGAGTTCCTAAATCTCAGCAGAGTTTTTCTCAGTTGAATTACAGGCAAGTTCTTAAATCTTGATGAAGATGTTTCCCTCAGTCGAATTAACGACAAGTTATTAAATCTCAACCGAATTACCCTCAGTTGAATTACAGATAAGGTTCTAAATCTCGACAAAGTTCCTCCGTCGAATTACAGACGAGTTCCTAAATCTCAGCAGAGTTTTCTCAATTAAATTACGGGCGAGTTCTTAAATCTCGATGAAGATGTTTCCCTCAGTCGAATTACTGAATGGTTCTTAAATTTCAACCGAATTATCCTCAGTTGAATTACAGATAAGGTTCTAAATCTCGACAAAGTTCCTCCGTCGAATTACAGACGAGTTCCTAAATCTCAGCAGAGTTCTCTCAGTTAAATTACGGACAAGTTCTTAAATCTCGATGAAGATGTTTCCCTCAGGCGAATTACTGACCGGTTCTTAAATCTCAACCGAACTATCCTCAATTGAATTACAGATAAGGTTCTAAATCTCGACAAAGTTCCTCTGTCGAATTACAGACGAGTTCCTAAATCTCAGCAGAGTTCTCTCAGTTGAATTATGGGCAAGTTCTTAAATCTCGATGAAGATGTTTCCCTCAGTCGAATTACTGACCAGTTCTTAAATCTCAACCGAATTATCCTCAGTTGAATTACAGATAAGGTTCTAAATCTCGACAAAGTTCCTCCGTCGAATTACAGACGAGTTCCTAAATCTCAGCAGAGTTTTCTCAGTTGAATTAAGGGCGAGTTCTTAAATCTCGATAAAGATGTTTTCCCTTCAGTTGAAGTACGGACAAGTTCTTAAAACTCAGCAGAGATGGTCTCTCAGCTGAAGTACAGGAAAGTTCCTAAACCTCAACAAAGATCAGACTTCCCCAGCGGAATCTTCCACAACAACAGGTATACAAGCTCTCGCTAAGGAATCTCTTATGCGATCAACACTCCTCCAAATGGCATCTTTAAGCCTATCCCCTCATCAGCAATCTCCAAATGGCATCTGTAAGCCCATTCCCAACATCACAAGGTTGATACCACTTCATGCGAGTGCAAATTTCTGGGCACTCTAGTGTTCAATCATCTTCCACCTTCGGATCACGAAAGGCATGAAAGCCAATCTACATCCTCAGGTTTAAGAAGATTTAACAGGGGCAGCTATTGTACCCAAAAATTTTCCCTCTCATATTCCTTAAGACATTACAAGAAAAATCTCCAAGTTGCTCAAGGTTGCTCAAGAATTGGTCAGACAAGCTCTCTCCTAAGGCAGTCTACCCCAAATTAGGGTTTTGTGTTGCCTCAAGATCCTTGAGTAAAAATGACCTCAAGTGCTCCCCAATGTCCTAATATGTTCTCAAGGTCATCCATGTCAAGTTTTAAGCCTCGCATAGGAAGTTTGCTCAGTCAAATGCTCAAAGGTCCAAAAGTCGATTGTGCTAGGGCAAAAGTCAACAGTGACCCAAACAGTCAAACTTCAAGATTTTTTGTCAACATTCTAATTTTTAAGTATACTTCATCATTTGATCAATGGTTGATCATTATTCATCAAGGATTGCTCAAAATTCATCAAGACTCAAAAGTTGCTAAATTAGGGTTTTGTAGGAAAAGTCAACTCAACTTTGACCAAGCATAACTTTCTCATACTTTATGAGAAATGACCCATCCAAAGCTCATTTTGAAGAGGATTCCATTTCTTGAAATCCATCTTCATACCCGAAGATCAAAAAATGCACTCACGAGAAGTTATGAATTTGGACATTATAGGTCATTTTTGAAAGTCAACAAAAACACCTTTTTTCCCAAAGCTTATAACTTGAGCATGGAATATCAAAATGATATGATGCCAAAAGGGTTGATTATAGGATATCTCAAGCTTTCTAAAAAGTCTAATAACACTACCAAAAGTTCAAAATTGAAGAAGTTATGCATTGTTGAAGTTAGACTTTTTTGCAAAATTGCCAAAAGTCAACTATCCCCAAAACATCAAATTTTGCCAAATGGGCCCATTATTTTCCACTTGATTTGAGTTTGAATTATTGCCCACGTGCCCTAGCTCCATCCATGTGTCCATATCATTTTTTTATTAATTATTTAGATTTTATTTGAATTAATTTGATTTAAATCAAAATAAATCAAATAAAAATCAAAAGGCATTGATAACCAAGATCTTGTGTTGATTTCAGGCTCCAAATACAGATATTATCATCATCAAATTTGTATCAAGTGAATCATGTGAAAAAAGATTGGAATTAAGCAAATTTGGCAAGTTTGTAAATGGAGATCAAATCAAATATGCAAGCATTGATAAGGCAAGATTTGGATCAAGTTTGTAAACCTAATGCACCGAGTAATACATAAGAAAGCTAAAGCACACGAAATAAGGGTTGAAAATCATTGGAAGAGGCAGAACAAGAACTTAAAAATCACAAAAAAGATTGAGGTCGAAATCCAGGTTAGAGGCGTTTTCAGAGGTCGAGACTTGTTCCAATCGATTCCTGGTCATTCACACAAGCTAACTGCATCCAAACTAAGCATTATCGGTCCTTAAACACACTGTAAGTCTCACGATATTCACCCCTGTTCTTGATTTTGATTTGAATCATTTTGGCATCTATTGAACAAACTAATAGCATATTTTGAATCTGCAAACCATTTGCAAGCGTTTGGTATCATTCAATTGCATTTATCTGGCCTGAATAGAAAACCACCATTGTTAGGGTTTGGTCTGCGTTTTTGGGCATTTTTGTTTCAGGTACAATTGACCTCCATGAAAGACATGGTTGTGACCGGGAGGCTGAGACGAACACGACCATGCCCTTGAAATTCATTTTTATGGCCTTTACAAGATTTTGGAGACGGACATGCCTGTAGCTACGGACTTTTGTCTGTTGGTATAGGTGCTTGACCGTTTAGCCACGGACGAGAGGTGAGGGATGATGCGTGGCATCCCTCTATTGGACCATTCAAATATTACGCGCGTTTTTTCTTCTTTTCTGGAAACTATTTTGTTTTTATATAATATATATTATTTATATTGTTATAACAAACACAACAACGTGCCCCAGTGGTCAACACGTCAGCTTCCAATGCATTAGTGGCTGGAGGTCAGGGGTTCGATCCCTGCCTCCAGCACTTTGTATTTTCTTATTTCTTTTCAGGTTATTACATGCGCACTCAAGCTTACAACCCACCATGCTCCCTCATGATCCAAGCGCCAGATGGCTAAGGATCCAGATCTGGTGGTCCACGTTGGAAGTCCACCAAAGCGTTGGTCAATGCGTATACACAGGATCCAAAAAGTCAATCTAGACCAGCATCAAATGAGCCAACAGATTTGCTACTCACACCCTCCTAATCAGGCCCAACTCCTCTCTCTTTTATTTATTTTGTTATATTTTTATTTAATTGTTTTATTTAATTTAATTAATTTTCTAACCAATAACAAAATTCTTTTTATCAAATAAAATCACAAAAATATTTTTTTATTCAACCAAATTTTAAACTTTTATTTTTCTTAATAAATTTATTAATTGATTAGGTTTTTAATTAGAAAACTTTAATTGATTTTTTGTAAATAATTAAAATTAATTAGACTTAATTAGGTTTTAACTATTAATTTAATTTATTTTATTTTATTTCTTAAAATAACAAAAACCCAAAAATATATCATTAATTTTTTTTTCATTCATTAATTTATTTAATTTAATTTAGTAATTAATTTAGGATTAATTTCTTTACTTAAAATAAAAACAAAAAAAAAGCAATTTTCTTTCAAAAGGGTCAAAACCCTACTTCGCACTCGATTTAATTTCTCGCGCGCCTTATTTATTTTTTGATCCAATTAATGTATCTGCTTCCGGATTGTAATAGTTAAATAGGATATTTAATTATTTTTATCGCTTTATTTTATTTTTCAAAGGGTTTGTCTTTGGCGATGTAAATACCCGACGCCTTGTAATTTAAATTCCGCATTTTAATTCCGCAAATTATAACTGCTAGATGTTTGATAATAGGGTTTACATGACAAGACTGAACGTTTTAACCTAAAATCAAATTAGATCACCCTTAACATGTACAAAGATAAAAATAACTGAAAACGACACACTCGCACACGCGCACTCCTAGGGTACACCCCACTTGGTTGCCTTCGTACACGATCATTGAGTATAGTTCACTTTAGAGGTCACCCTCTTGTCTAAAAGATCATAGTCTCCTCAAAATGGTTGCCTCGGATATTGTTGCCTCAAACAAATGATCTAAGACATTAGGGTTACCGTTAAGGCGTCCTAACATTGCTTTAGTGACCGTATGTCCCGCAGTTGAATTAACCCTCAAATTCCAACGACGGTGCTACGTACTCATTAATAATGGGATAGAATTGTCTAAAGGAAAATAGCATAGAACGATTCCTTTTTCGAGTAGGTAGATAGTTCTTAGATACTTGCTCCTTCAAAAACAAAACTTTTCACACTTACACGCCTTTTCAAACAAAGTTTTCAAAAACACTTCATTACACTCTTGAGGATAGAAGCAGGAGTTAAATCAAAGTTTCAAACAAAAACTTTTTTTCAAACCCACAAGCACAAAGAAAATAAATTTTGAAAATGATGAGCAAGTACCTAAGAGCCCGTAGATAACTACGGATAGAAAGGGTGCTAATACCTTCCCTTTCTATAATCTACCCCCCGTACCCAGAAAATCTCGAAAAAGGAATTTTTCTGTGCTTTTTTCCTTTCCTTGTTGGATAAATTAAAAGTCGATGGCGACTCTTTCTTACCGCGACATTTTGCAAAAACAAACGCAAAATGCAAACCAGCATTCCAAAAAACAGTCAGTTCTTCCCACCGTATCACAGATGGCAAAGAAGATGCTTAGGGAAGGTTACTATTGGCTGAAAATGGAATCTAACAGTTACAAATTTGCAAAGAAGTGTCATAAGTATCAGATTTATGCTGACAAAATTCATGTGCCTCCGACGCCTCTCAATGTTATTTCTTCCCCATGGCCTTTCTCTATATGGGGAATTGACATGATTCGAATGATTGAAACTAAGGCGTCAAATGGACATCGTTTTATCCTGGTGGAAATTGACTATTTCACCAAATGGGTGGAAGCATCCTCATATGATAATGTTACTAAGCAGGTGGTAGTACGCTTTATCAAGAATAATCTTATATGTTGGTATGATGTGCCAAGTAGGATTATCACTGAAAACGGCTCAAATTTGAATAACAAGATGATGACAGAACTTTGTGAAGAATTCAAGATTGTCCATCACAATTCATCTCCTTATAGGCCAAAGATGAATGGGGCTGTTAAAGCTGCTAATAAAAACATCAAGAAGATCATCCAGAAATGGTTGTTACCTATAATGACTGACATGAGATGCTCCCTTTTGCTTTGCATGGGTATCGTACATATGTCTGCACTTCAACAGAGGCAACCCTGTTCTCTCTTGTGTATGGCATGGAAGCAGTGCTCCTTGTTGAGGTTGAGATTCCCTCTTTACATGTGATAATGGAAACCAAATTGTCAGAGGCTGAATTGGTCCAGAATAGGTTTGACCAATTGAATTTGATTGAAGAAAAGAGAACGAAAACCTTCTGTCATGGTCTGTTATACCAGAAGAGAATGAAAAAAGCTTTTGATAAGAAGGTCAAGTCTCTTGAATTCAGAGAAGACGACCTTGTGCTCAGGAAGATCACGTCTTTTAACATTGATTCTAAGGGCAAGTGGACTCCTAATTTTGAAGGTCCATATGTTGTCAAGAAAGTCTTCTCTAGAGGTGCACTGATTCTTGAAACTATGGATGACAAGGAGTTCCCACGTCCTGTGAATGCTGATGTAGTTAAGAAATACTTCGCCTAAAAAAATAAAAGAACAACTCACTAAGTCGAAAACCCGAAAGGGAAGCTTAGGCAAAAAAGAGCGTCTCGGTAGGCCAAAAACCCCAAAAGGGAGGCATAGGCAAAAATTAGATACATAAACAGAATAAATCCTCCCGCTAGGTTAAAAACCCGCAAGGGGACCTTAGGAAAAAGTTAGGGATTTCTTGGCAAGTAACTGCGTCAGAAAAGACTTGATCATTGAAGCAACAATCTTCTTGGACTCTCACCATACTTCAATAGAAGTCGCTGCTCAGGAATTCAAAGTTGATAGGGAGAATAGTGGTCATTGTATTTCAATGTATCTTTTCCAATGTATTACCATTTTCTAAACTTTGTAATCATCTGTGGGGTCTCTCCATTCGCAGACTACCATTCTATTAATAAAGTTTGAGCTTTTATCCAATTCTTTATAATTCTTATTTTATTCTGCTTACCAAGACTCCATTTATTATTGACATTAATTTTTGAAACAAAAATTTTAAATAAAAAAATTGTTTTTTGAAAAGAATTTATAAATTACTTTTTACTTTAGATTTTGTGACTCAAGAAAAACAAAAATGGTGAATCCAATGATGGACGAACTCAGAAATTTTAGAAGTATGTATTCCCCTGGAAGGTTCTCCCAATTCATTTTTACTGGTATCTGTATGATCTTCTTGTGTTTCTCAGATAGTTGGAGATGATGCCAATTGATGTACGGTGTGGTGTTGGGTTTATGATCCCATTTCCACAGTCAAGTATTGGTTCATTTGTTTTCCTCCAGGTTAATCATTTTGATTTCGGGTTTGCATGGTATGAAGCCTTTATCCCAGATTCCACAACAAGGTCTTAACTCATTTGGCATGAGTTCCTTTTCCCTTTATGTGCTAAGGAAGAATCACTTGCAAAACATTTCCCTTTTATAGTATTGGTATTATTGTTGTTGTTTGGAAAATCAACAAGGGCAACATTTGTTTTAAGAAGTGTGGAAACAGTTGTCAACTTTTTTGGGTTTTCTCCCACCAAGTGCTGGGTTTGATTTAAAATCCCCCTAATTTTGATTTCTTGTTGTATTGTTTGACTTCTTAAATCCCCAAGTAAAGTTGAGATAATGTTTCTCTCTGAAAGTTGTTATCCCCATGTGGTTTCATAATTTCTTCCCAAGAAAGTTTGTGTAAGAATATCTCTTGGTATTGAAGAATGTATTTTGGGCTCCTCTCGACGATGTGATATTGCCCTCCCCAATGAAGTCGAAACGAGATCCCTAGTTGATATCTCGATGGCATGGTTTTCATCTCCCTAGAGAAGCTAATATTATAATCTCCAGTGGAAATCTAGACATTGAGACATTTGTTTTCCCCATTGAAGTATGTGTGATGTTCCCCGATAAAGCCTGGAGGAGGATGTTATATCCTGGTATTTGTACTAATTTATTGCTTTGATTTGATTACTTTCGGATTGTGTTTCTTCCCAGTGAAGTTAAGTCGTGGAATAGGAATTTGTTTCTTCAGTTGGTGCTTACTTTCTTATAAAATTTTCCTCCTGGATGTGATTTAGCCGAGTGTTGACTTTACCCAAGCTGGTTTTGTCTGGTTATTCCCAGTGTTGTATGTATGTTTTGTCAGCATATACATAATAATATTCATACATACATCATGCATAGCTGAATTAAAATTCATTGCTCATTTGCATTTATTATAATTTTTGTTGGCATATTACCCTATTTGCAGAGTTATGTTACCCTCTCTCTAATAGATTGTCAACCTTAAGCAGAAAGTGTATATCCTTTCAATTTCCCCACTGAGTTATCCATCATGGAAGAATTTTATTTTAGCCTTCCTATTACGCTCATTATCTGGATGAAACATGGTCCCCTTTTGAGTTTATTTCTCACCAGGCTTTGAGCCCTGGTTTGAAAATGTGCATTTATTTTGCACGTGAAGATTTTATCTTCTCCGCAAGAATATATTGGTATTTCCCCAGGAAGTCATTATTACAACTCCTTCGCATAACAGCAAGTGGAAGGTCTCTTTATTTGAGCAACATGTACTTCCCCAGTAAGTCTGTTAGTTCTTAGAGAAGATTCATAATTTTGTTACTCCAATGCATGGTAGTCTCGTCATTATGGGAGATAGTTCGTTGTTGAGATTTGTTACTCTAATGGATGGTAGTCTCGTCATTATGGGAGATACTTTATTGTTGAGATTTGTTACTCCAATGGATGGTAGTCTCGTCATTATGGGAGATAGTTCATTGTTGAGATTTTTTACTCCAATGGATGGTAGTCTCATTATTATGGGAAATAGTTCATTGTTGATATTTATACTCCAATGGATGGTAGTCTCGTCATCAGGGGAGATAGTTCGTTGTTGAGATTTGTTACTCCGATGGATGGTAATCTCATCATTATGGGGGATAGTTCGTCGTTGAAACTCACTTTGCTCTAAGGAATTCAGTTATTTCCAGTTATAAGTACTGATGCTGGTCATTTGTGACTTACCCTAATATTGGTGTTTGATGGTATTATCCTACCACTAATTTCCCCCTTGTGGGTCGACGTTACTTTTTTTGCTATCTTCTCAGTGAGTGGATAGTTTGCGGTTATCTTTCGGTCACTATTATCCTTTATTTTTTTCTCCTTAATGTTTGAGTTGATGTTATTTGGTCTCCTCCTCGGGCTTTACCCCAATAGAGTCGAGTCTTTTGTTCACCAGTGATTTATTTTCCTGGTCTAATTCTCTTTTGATCTTTTACTTTCAGTTTCCCCAGTGGTGTCTCATGTCACCATTGGATTCATTTACTTGAATGCATAATCATAAGCATTGCATGGCATCTTAGGGCCAAAAATAGTGTTTAATTTATATTTAAGTATCTTCAATCGCGTCGACATGAAGATTTTAACCTTCGTATCTCCAGATAGAAGACACTTAAATAAGGGCAGACATTATACCCCAATTTTTGCCCCTAAGATTCCTCTATCATCTCATATTAACTCAATCGTATCAAGATCACAATTGGGTTTGGTCTTCCCTCTATCTTTAGGTTTTCTCATAAGGAATCCCCAAGCATCTTGATTTGTATATTGTGATCATATTTGTTTTGTATTGATTAACTTTTAAACTAACAAATACAATGAATGTTGGCTCTAATTAATGATATTATAGGTGAGAGAATAACACATTTTATCAAGTTGATTTATAGGTTCATGAGTTTATTTCCATGCCTTCTTTAACAAAGCTTCATTGCGATTCAAGCTTCATTATTGAAGATGCTATAAATTAATATCATGACAAGGCCTACTATGATTCATCATGCCTCAATTTGTCAAATAAAATCAAAAGATGCAAGAGTTGATTGAAGAAGTTTAACCTAATTGGAAAAGTTCTTTATTTCTTGATCACAAGTGCATAACTCTCTCAGTTATTAACATTTGGAGGTGGTTTTTGTTGCTATTAGTTCTTATTATCATCCACAAAAACTTCCATCCACATGGAAAGAGTAATTATGCAAGAAAGTTTGTCAAAATTGAAAGGAGTTTCCAAGTCATTTTGGTGCTCTAGGAGCTAGGGTTTTGAACTTCTAAGGGATATATCTTGGTCATATTTTGAGATTTTTGTGTGATTCCAAATACATGCTTCTCTTTAAAGAGTTATCAACCAACCACTTCAAAAGTTTCAATAAACTTTTGTGTGGAAGATGCCTAATGATGAAGAAAGATTACAAGTCCTCTAGACTGGCCATCAAATTCCCTTATGTGACTTCAAAGGACCATAACTTGGTCAATTTTTATTTCCCTGATCCTATTATTTTTCCAAAATGATCTTAAGGATGTGAACTTCAACTCTTATTTTATGTGCAAAGCTTGAAAATGAGTGGAAGATGCCTTAAGAACCCATGAACTTTCACCAATTTTGCAAGACCATAACTTTTTCAATACTTGGTATTTTTGGGTGATTCAAGTTTCAGAATGCCTTTTGGATATCTACTTCAAGCTAGAATCATTGATAAAATCTCAATTTTGGAGGAAAGACTTGGTTGAACTCAAAACATTATAGGTCACTTTTGAAGAAAAAACGTAGAAATTTTCTAAGTACAAAAAGTCAACATCTTTTTCTCAACTTTGACTCATCACAACTTTTAGCTCAAGCATCCAATTGATCTCACTCTTTGCACATTGTAAATTTTGTGACCTTATCTTTCAAATGCTTTAAGAATCATTCTGTAAGGTTCCCTAAATTATGCACACCATGAGTTCAAAGACAGCCACTTGAAACTGATTTTTTCCTCCAAATCGTGTTTAACAATCTTCCAGAAGTGATTAGCACCTTGAAACGCAAGTTTTGGTTGAGTTTTGAGAAAAATATTAGTCATACTTTTCATGCTTGCAACATCACATGAATTCCCTCCAAACTTCATCATTCCACACGCTTGAGCATCCCATTTTCTTCCCTATAAATAGAGGGTTATATCTCACTCATTTTCTCAAGCTTGAACATCCAGAATCACCCTGCCCAACTCTCTCCTTAACCCATATTTCTACAACTTCGAATTTGGTTTTACATCCTTCCTAAATCCATTTTATTTGTCAATTCTCCATCCTTTAACTTCCTTGAAGCTAATAAAAGAAGAACCAAGTCCTAAAGCATCCTAAATCGTGCTAGCCAAGTCAAGTTTCAGAGCTCTGAATTTGAACTTCAATATGTAGATTCCTTCATCAATTCTCTCAAAATTTTCTACCACAATGAAGCTCTCATCATTCTTATACTAGTCACATAATTTGGTTTCAACTGGAAATGAGTTTTGGACATGAATTTTCAAATCCCTATTCAATTTGTTCCTTCTGGTTTTTTGAAAATCGATTGAGGTACACTTTAAATAAATTTTTCACGAGGGTACAATTGTCTTCATCTTGATGAGACGAAGCGAATGGCATATGTCTGAGTTCCGAATTTTACAATGTGAGAGACCTGTAATTCGCGTGGCTAGAGATTGAAGATGACCAACGTGTCATCTCTCAACCAATGATAAGGCGCCACTTGTTTTTTTCAAAAATCTGATTTAATATTGGATCCAGTGTTTTATTCAATAAGGACCATGATATGCACAACGCACCAGATCCCTTGGATCTGATTACTAACGCATTTTGACTATTTGGTTACTATCCTTGGCTTGATGGAGTTATGGACTTCTTGGACTTATGAGTAGATACCTTGACCTACCTTGAGACCCTTGGTGACTTCTATTGTCATTTTGTCAGGAGTTATTTGGGTTTACCCCGAGACATTGGGTTGTTTTTTTCTTTGGTGTAGGTTATTCTGATTATATGCTTTCTCTGTGATTGGGAATTCATCTGTATAAAACTGTTACTCTGTCCAATTTTTGTGATGACATAAAGCATTTGAAGCTTGTTTTTATTAAGAGGTTATATTTATTTGTTTGGTTTCAATCCAAAGGATGATAATTCTACATTGAATCATTATGTCAAGTGTTGGCTCCTTGTTCGTTAGAAGGTTCTTTTCCCTAGCTCTTACCTTATGCTTTAGGATAGTCCCTTCATATCCTCCCACTTTCTTTAATTTCAAAAATATTCTCCCCCCTTTTGAAAACTCTTCTTGTTTTTAAACTTGAAGGGCTTTCATAATAAACTTGGACTTAGGTCCCTGCATTTTCAAAATATTTTCTTAATCAAATTTTAACCAACTTAATCATACTTTGAAATTTTTGTAAGAAGACTAAAAGTAAATCAATTTTATACAAATAATTTTGCCACTTTGGCTTTTTACTTTAAAAAATTTCTCAAAAGATTAGACTCTTGTCAATCCTTGTAGTGATGCGAGATACTATACTTCTATGAAATGTAGTGAAGTGAGATATTTTATACTTGGGTGTTGAGCGAGGCTTTGTTGATTTTAAAATCCAAGCCATGTCCTCCACTTTGAGATGACGCAAATTCTCCTTTCTCATAATCGTGGGTAGTAAGTATGTTCTTCCACTCAGATACGACGACGATGTATCGTCTCTTATAATTAGCCAACACACTTGTGTTTTAAATTTTTTAAAGGTGAACTATGAGTACCCTGATCCCCCTATTGCATGGAAGGTTGTATGTAGGCACTAAAGGTTCGCAACCGCGGCGGGTGCAAAAATTGTAAAAAAATATATTTCTTTTCTCACCTATACCATCTATTTTCATACAACATTTATAGCCAAAATACACAATTTTGAAAGAGGTTCTTGCGGAGTACGGTAGATGTTTAGGGTTCTAATATCTTCCCTTTTTATAACCAACCCCCGAACTTAGATTCTCTCCCCCTTTTATTGGGTTATTCGCTCTTTTCCCATTCCTTTGGAAACAATAAAGCACTATGGCGATTTTTATTTTATCTGTACGAGTTAAGTAAATCTAAGGCTTAGTCTCGACATTTCTACCGCTACAGTACTCTTACGTACTTATCACGACCTACATGATAAATAACATAATCATGAAAATTCGCATATCTTCCACAACCTAGAGGATAGATATTTTAAGAATGTTTTGGTAATTGAATCTCAGATAACTAAACCAAAGATTAGATCGGAGTTTACCGATTGTGTCTGTTCTCAATCAAGGTATTGATTAGCATGAAAAATGTTGGGTTTGAAGATTGAAATCGAAGTTTCGCTGATGATGTCGGTTCTGTTTGTTCTCAACCAAATAAAGTTGAATTTTTTTTAAAATTTTTGAAAAGTTTGAATTTGATAATTGAAAGTATAATGTCCGGAGGATGGTGATGACTGGGCCTTGGATATGAATCGTAGGTAAGATGCCTAGTAAAATTTTGATAACGGTACCTCTGATGATTGTGCCTGTTTTCAACTAAGGTAGCTATAGTGATAATACAAAGAATGGACTATGCTGAGCTTAGATTTGAAATTGAGTGTGTCTTAGATGGTAAGCATGCCTTGATATTTTCCGCAGTTTTCATGGGCATTTATGATTGAATGTAATGCATGTATGCATGTTTGATATGATTATGCTTGATGTATGCATGATACATGTTATGTATGCTTGGTATAATCATGATAGGTGTTGTACCCCAAAATTCTCCCTCACATATTTTCCCAAGATTTTTCCCTCACATGGTGGTTACAAACAATTGGTTAAAGAAAGAGGAAATTTTTTAATATTAGTAAAGTGCCTTTCGATTGGAAGTTCAACAATGTCCTTTAACATTGGCCCAACAACAAGTTTCGACTGAGCCCTTAAAAACCTTCGATATAAGCCTGACTCACTAGTCTTCGATTGGACATTTAACACCCTTCGATCAAGCTTTAGTCCACAAGTCTTCATTTGATCTTTGTTTTCCTTTGAAATGGCTCCCTTCAATTCAGAAAGAAAGGGAGCTCCTTTTGGCTTCCTTCGTTTGAAGCACCTCTGGCTTCTTTCGTTTGGGGAATCTCTGGGCCTCCTTCGTTTTAAGCACCCTTGGTTTCTTTCACACAGGCCCCATTGAGACAAATGGCCTGCATGCCTGCCTGCACAAGGCAGAAATTTTATTCACGCCTATAAGGCAAACACCTGATACATGCCTGCCTGTACAAGGCAGGAAATTCCCTCATGCTAAGTTTTGACAGCCCA
Organism: Vicia faba; assembly: GCA_948472305.1. Classification (NCBI taxonomy): domain Eukaryota; kingdom Viridiplantae; phylum Streptophyta; class Magnoliopsida; order Fabales; family Fabaceae; genus Vicia; species Vicia faba. The sequence goes on from OX451741.1 coordinate 1,396,747,313, forward strand.
ATTTATACACTGTGGCATTCCAAAAGTCCATTCGAAGGAGACATATTGCTGGCCATTCGAAGGGGCTGAATCAGAGCCATTCGAAGGAGCATGCAAAAGGCCCATTCGAAGGCTACACAAGAGGCCCAGTCAAAAAGAGACAACATGAGGTCCAGTCGAAAAGAGACAACATGAGGTCCATTCGAAAAGAGACAACATGAGATCCATTCGAAAAGAGACAACATGAGGTCCATTCGAAAAGAGACAACATGAGGTCCATTCGAAAAAAATGCAACATGAGGTCCATTCGAAAAAAGGTAACACGAGTTACATTCGAAAAAAGGCAACTTGAGGTCCAATCGAAGGATGAAAACTGAAGGCGTTCGAAGGAGCCAAAATGTCCACATACATTCAAATTTCAAAAGAGGACAAGATCCCATGTTTTTGGACACAGTTACAAAACTTCATTCATGGCTTTGAAAACGTTTGTTTATGGAAGTTTAAACTATTGTCTTCTTTTCCCCTCCCTTCTACACTATATAAGCAGCATGCTTGCAAGCTAAAAAGGAGGGGACGCTTACACATAAGGATTAGACGAAAGGGAGAAGCACATAAAAAACTCTCAAAACTCAAAAATATCACACCACACTTGCCTCTCTCTTTTCGAATCCAGGAGTATCCAAACAACTCTAGCCCTCACACAAGTTCAATTTTCCAGCAAGGTAAGTATGCTTAACCTCACACCTTTTGTTTCAGCATGGTATGTATATAACATCTATTCGCTGTTTATTTATGTCCTGTTTGATTGCATGTTTTTTTTCTTGTCTAAATATACATGTTAGAACTAACCCTTGTACAAACTCAAACGAAAAGAAAAGGATCAGTGTGAAACGAAGCTTTAGGCTTCACCTCTCATTGCCTACCTTCCCCAAACGAAAGAGGCACCTTCATGTTGTTTTCCAGGTCCACGTCCCTTTACAGTCCAAACGAAGGAGTCAGAAGGGATAAATGAAGGACCCTCATGCTGACTCCCAGACCTCAATTGAAGGAGGCAGAAAAGAGTCCAAATGAAGGATCCTCATACTACTTCTCAGCATAATCGAAAGAGGCCAGGAAAGTCCAATCGAAGGCTACTCACATCATTCCCCCTTGAATCGAAAGACTTACACCCCTTATTTTCTTTAGCATTCCAGCCCATTTGGGCATTTTTGTTTTGTTTGTATTTTTCTATTTATTTTGTTTTCCTTTATTTAATTAACATAATAGTAAAAAACTCACAAAAACTATTAGGCTTAAATTTTTTTATTAAACAATTAATTTCTTTAATTAATTAATTAAATTATAACTATTTTCTTAATTTAAAATGAACTAGAATTTAGGAATTAATTTAGATTTAATTTTTCTTTTCGTAAATATTAAAAACAAAAAAAAGACTTTTCTTTACTTAGAATTTTCCTTAGGTTGTTAGACGTATTGTTTTATCTTGCGCGCGTTTATTTTATTTTCGCATTTTTATAAATGTAACTGCATACTGGTATGTAATAGATTAAATAGGGCTTTTTACAGTTTCCTTTATTTTTTCTCCCCCATTTTGTATAGTGTAATTCCCCCTCCCCGAAAGCCATGTAATAGTCTAGATTTATGCTTTCAGCACTTTATTTTCTGTACATTTTAACTGTTAGTAACTAGGCGTGTATGAAAAGACTAATAATTAAACGTTAGCAAACTTAACAAAAAGATAAGTAACTGAAGTGAACACAATTTCACACAAGCACCTCTAGGGTATCCCACTTTGGTTGCCTTTAAGAAATAAAACAGTCATGAGGCAAGAACGCTTTAGCAAAGACCCATAAATCAAAAAAGACCATAGTCCCTCAATGACCCTAAAGTTGCCTTTTGGTATATGATCTAGTCCCTAAAAGAAAATTTCTAACACATCTCCACAAGTTTCCTTCGTGACTGTAAAACGTCCCTTCGATTGTCCCTCAAACATTCAACGACCAAGCTACCTACTCGCTAATAGTAGGATAGCATTGCCTAAAGGAAAAGAGGTAAAAACGACCCTTTTCGAGTAACAAAGTAGATAGTTGTTAGAAGTTTGCTCAATCATTTTGCACTTACAAAAAAACTACTTTTCAAAAACAATTTCAAAACACTTTGTATACTTTATCCACTATCCCGAGAAACATTACAAAGTTCGTCGTACTAAGGCATTTTCAAAACATTTTCAAACACAAAGCACAGAGGTATTTTTAAAATGAGCAAACCTCTAAGAGCCCGTGTAAAACCACGGCTGGAAAGGGTGCTAACACCTTCCCTTTCCATAATCTACCCCCTTACTCAAAAAAACATCTCGAAAAGGTCTTTTTCTGTTCTTTTCACCCTTTCCTTTGTTGGATAAAAGAAAAGACGGTGGCGACTCTTACTTACTGCACATTTGCGAATACAAAATGCAAACCAGTATTTAGACAGCCGGTTCTGCCACCATATCACAATAGGGTTATGAAATGATGTGATGATTGATAAATTCCAATGCCCATGTTTTCTGAACTGCGGATGTCAATATAGGCTACCAGACAAGAATTGGCTTTTATTTAATTATTAGACAAGAACTGGCTATCCAACAGGAACTGGGAATAAACGTGGGTTAACGGTGTGGTAGAATGATCAGGGACACTTGATTCTAATTAAAGGGCCCTAGTGAGTTTATCATGAGGCGTTTGATTGAAAGTAAGACAAACGAACGGCTGAGATGAACTATTGACTAGGACTGACGGAAGAAGGGAGCGCATGGTGACCAGAAATTGGTCACCAGATCCCATGGCTCTCAAGGAGCCACATGTCGCGTATTTGGATGAGGACTAGGTTATGTGAGGCTACTCACACTTTGTAATACTACTTACTATTATGTTGATAGAAATACGTGAGGTTGTTCACGTCTTTCATTGATTGAAGTGCGCGAGGCTGCTCACATATTTTGCTAATGATAACCTGTTGGAGAATATTTTAGAGAATTGATTTGCTAAATCTTGGAGACTACTAAAGAAAGTTGTATTGTGGATCTTTGTTTATCTATCACTACCTAGAGGATGGATAATGCGAGGTCGACCTTATCGTTGCAAATGGATTGATCGGATAAGACTGAAGATTATAACGTATCACTGCTCGGGGACTAACATGAACGATTATGGTTTTGCGTGTCTACTACAACCTATGGAGTAGATGATATGGGCATCAACTTTGTTTATGCCAAGGGACTAACAAAACAATGTCAAATAAATCTGGAAAATAGCTGCTAAAGCTTGGAGACTAACATAGCAGGCTATATCGTAGAATTCATACATTTATCGCTACCTAGGGGATAAATGACATAGGTTTGAAACTGAAGTTTGATGATGGCGTTGGTTGTGTCCGTTCTCAACCAAGACTTTGATGGTATGAAAATGCTAGGTTAACCAATGAATATGCTCAGATATGCTTGACGATAATGCTTATGACAATTGATAAATGATAGTACTTATGATTTTGTATATGCGTATAATGTTATTATGAAATGTCGTCTTCTTTTAGGCCCTTGGGTCTCTGAACTTCCCGACTCCCCAATACCTTTTATTTGTTGATATTTAATTGTATTTGTACTTCATATTGCTTTTACGCATGTAGATGCAAGTGTTAATGCGTAGTATGTAATGATTTGACCAATGCATGTAATGAGTGATTTGGACACGCATCAATGGACGTCAGAATTTTGAAATGCCAATGAATTATTGCACTTGCGGGGTAAACACCAAGTGATATTGGGCTTAAGGGTAAACACCAAGTGGGATTGAGCTTTTTATCTATCAGATTCATGCTTACAGAATTCGTCATATGGATGAAATGATAGGCATAATATGATTCTATATTGAAGCGGCCTAGTGAATTTATTATGCTGACTCATATGCTTTTGACTGATGCCCCTATGATGGGTTGTGGATGATTAAAGTGTAAAGAAGTTTCTCATGAAACATGGCATGATGCTAACATGATTTCCCGATACTTATTTTGAACTAGAAGATTGTTGGTGTAGTAGAAGGATCCACTGGGGGATCGTGAAAGCACGCATAAAGCTTGCCCCTTTGTGGAGGGCCTCGACCCAATATGTCAGGTCTTGGAATATATTATCCTTTATATGAGCTTGAAAATAGTTTGATCATACTATGAATGGCACCACAATTTTGCACTTTAAAACATTATGCCCTTGACTAATGGGCGCTTGAATGGTTTGCTCCGAATGGGCTATTTTTTTGAACCAATTTCTTTTGAATGAGCCTCTTAGTGGTTTGCCCCAACATTTGCACTTCTTGAAAGGTATGCCCCCAATCTCCAGAATTCGGAAGAGGTACTCTTGGATGATTTTCCCTTGATGAACTATTTTTGAATCAATTCCTTTTGATCGAGCCTCGCAGTAGTTTTCCCCAAGATTCAAATTTTGAAAGATATACCCCCAATCTCTAGGATTTTGAGGAAGTATCCTTGGATCTCACCAATATGAACTCGTCATGGATTTCCCCAAGTATTCGAAGCTTGAAAAGTTTGTACTTGAACTTGCTTGAAAGGGAACTTGGACCCTACATTTCGTAAGATGAACTTGATATGCACTGCCCCAAAATTTGAGTATTGAAGGGTTACCCCTTGATTATCATGGCCTTGAGAAGTTATAGAATGAGGAACATGAGTCCTACCATTTTGTGATATGAACTTGATTAAAGAACTCCCCTTGGAAAGGTACTCCCTTGATTAAACTACACTTTGAAATATGATCCAAGTTGATTGAATCTTGGAATGATCACCCCTTATTAATAGGATGCCCCTACGATCACTAGTCTTTCCTCTGATGATAGGGATCTTCCTTAGATGCTCTTCCCATAGTTAATAGGATCTTAAAGTGATATACCCCTACAATCATTAGTCTTGATTATGATTATATGGTTCTACTTTAGATTTTATTCCCCTAGTTAGGATCTTCTTGGAAAGGATCAATTTTGGTTAAACCAATTTTTTTTTAGATCTCCTTGAAGCTAAGTATTGATTCGCATATAAAATTATACAATTTGAAAAGTAATTATGTTTTAATGGTCATGCAAGTTTTGAAACCAAAGTTTTCACAGAGAAGAAATGGATGATTATAAATGAAGATTCGAAGAAGCGAAGTGGTTAACAATAATTTTAACAAACATAAGAGTTAGTTTAACACAAATTCCGCTGAGTATGCTTCATAGTTGACCTTGCTTCAATTAGGACTTTTGAGGGTTGTAACGTGACCTTGGTTCACGGTTTAAGAAAAAAAAGAAATAAGGCTCAAGATTTATTTTAACCCACCCCATTCACCTTGATATTCTCCAATCCTAAGTTCGATTAATCCAATGGATGTATTCGGCATGCAAAAGAGTTTATGTAGTCGTAGATGATGAGCAGAAGCGTTAGTAAAGATTCAAACACCGATGGAAAGCATTGATAAGATCCAAGCATTGATGATAAGCCTCTAATGATTCTTAAGGTGGAAGACGCTAGATTGTTCTCTAATTTATTTGTTTTTAATCCCTTATTTTTGCATGGATCAAGTCTTTTGAATTTTGGTCCATCGGGATACCCTAACTTATGCCTAAGTCAATTTTTTATATTTTCTTTGACTTAGAAAGCTTTCTCCTTTTGAATTTCTTTTATTTTAAACATTTTTTACTGCCATGTTAACTTTGTAAGCTTGTCTTCATTGTTTCCTCGATCTTGAATGATGTACTGAAGAAGAAGACGTTGTGGACTTTATCTTTGTTGACTCTTCAACCTTGGATGATGGATTCGAGGAAGAAGATTTTGAGAGCTTTATCTTCATTTCTTCCTCAATCTTGAATGATGAATGCAAGGAAGAGGATATGATTAAATATCTTATTATGTCTCGAACCTTTTTCTTAGATAAACTAATTCTTTGAGATTAAATGTATCATTGAATTAATTGAAAGACTACCCTACCCCTTGTTAAAATAAAGGGTTTTCATAAAACATAAGAAAAAAACTCTAACTCCTGGCTCGAGGGGGTTGATTACGGATTAATTCCTTATTTCTCCATTATTTAGGAATTGAAGCAATTCTTACATCGTCAGCTCGATCTTACCACTGAAAGCATATATTAGCAAATTTCTTGTTTATTTTAAATTTTTGTCATCCTCCCTCAAATTTTGTTAAAGTTGCAAGATGAAAATGATGAGGTAAAATGGAAAAGTCGTCGATTAATTTTTTTGCCAATGAAAAAGTGATGGTAAATGAAAGAGTGAAACAAATGGATTGACTTCAAAACATGCATGCTCATTTTATTAGAATTACTAATCAAAAGATATAAATTTACACCAAATACAACTTAGCAACTTGTAAATTACAATTTAAAATTGATAAATTCTAATGATCCTATGAAAGAGATTATTTATTGGACCACTAACTTTAGGATATTCTTCTTAGATCTTTCATTGTTGAAGTAAGAGGTGACCTTTATTCTTTCTTTTGTTGGGCATATCTCTTTTACTTATAGGGAAATTACTACTAGTGATGTAGGGGAGTTACCCTTAGTAGTGGCATCTGAGGCATTATGTAGGCCCGTAGTTGTCATGGTGAATGGATGCCTTCTCTCTCTAGTAAGACTTGTATCTCTTGAATCTCTCTATAGATTTTGAGTTTATTTGCGAGTATCAGGAAACCTGCTAGCTGGATGATTGGATAGGGGCGAAAGTTGAAATGATATGAGGTTTATGCAAGTGCATGTTTGGGATGTATGGAAATGCATGGGTATGTGAATTTTTTTAGGGCACACAAATTTTTTTTATGGATATGCAATGCAATATGGACATAGGGTAAAGATGGACCTAAGGACACCTTATACGGATTTAGGGATATACATACACAATGTGAAACCCCTACAAGCTAGAGATTATGACTTACAAAAGATAACCCCTACAGGCTAGGGATTATGATAAGCCAATGGACAATTGAGATGATTATTTGACTGAGGGAATAACATGGAAGAGAGCACATGGTGACCGGTCAACAATCACCAAACCCATGGCCTGATATAGGCCACATGGCGTGCATCAGCGAAGACGTCCTAAAGGTAATAACAGACAAAAAAGGCAATCCTTACAGACTAGGGATCATGACACACAAAAAGAAATATCTACAGGCTAGGGGTTATGACTTAGAAAGGAAAACTCTTATAGGCTAAATATAGTAATGGACGAAAATATAACCCTTACGAGTTTATGGATTATAGTCGGATATTATGAAAGGTAACCTTAGTTGGTAGGTTCCTAGTTTTTGCCTAGGTACATTCTACCCTCCCCATAAGGTGGTTTCCTTAAGGGTATCATGGATAAAACTAGAGGGAAAGACACAAGGACCTCCCTTACGTGGAGCCTCTTTGTAGACCGAAACTTTCGTCTCTAGGCCATGAAAGGTCTCACCATGATATTTTAGTTTAACGGTTATACAGAGTCATATGTTTCATTCAAAAGTCATACCCCCAAGAGGATGTATCTTGAGATGTATTCCTTTCTCAGAATTCCACCGACTCTAGGTAAAGTCGTTGCATAAACTCATAGGGATGATGTATCTCCTGGCTAATAGACAAGCCTTCTTTCTAAGGGTTTTTGAAAAATATTTTTTTTTAAAATAAAAATCTCATCATCAAATGAATATAATATGATAAAATAAATAAATTAGAATAATAAATAAAAGCAAATAAATAAATAAAAGAAAATATTGAAAACAGTAAAGAAATCAAACAAAAAACCCTAAACCTAAGAGGAAGGCTTCTACACCCTAGGATTGAGTCCCTAGCAGAGTCGCCAACTGTAATAACCAGTTTTTAAAATGAGAGTCGTCACCCTTAATTTTTATCTTTAGGAAGAGAATATAAAGGATAACCCTAATTTGGTTAAAGATTCTAAGTTGTTGGAAGAGAAGGTGTTAGGCACCCCTCATCTACCTTGTTCACAAGGAGACTAGTGTTTAGAATTACAACTTAGGAAATAGGGTTTTAATTTTTATTAGGGGAACTCGCCACGATTTTAGTCATATGCCTACATATCCTCTTATGAGGAATCAAAGTCCCAATTCATAGTTCATAGTTGTTTGGTTAGTATTTTTTATGGATTGCGATGAATTGATTTCGAATTTATCCTTGAACCTTGTCTGGGTTGTAAGTTGAGTGATCGTAGACGCAATTTGCAGTTAATTTTGAAAGTAATTATGTCTAATCCTTTTTCGAAAATCTTCTTGAGGTTTTGATTATGTTAGTGGAAGAATGGTTTGATTGTTGGTTAATTATATTTCGATTTGATTAAAGAGTATGGTAGGATACAGAGCGGGGGGAGTCTGATAAAGTCTCCCCATCACGTGGCCATACATTGGCCACGTGTCACTCATTAGTGAATTGCATGATTTTTAATATCTTTGTAAAATATTGAATTAATCAATTTGATTATAAAAAGTGTTTATACAAGATTAGTAGTATTATTTACAAGTGATGTGAGAGATTAATTGGGAAAACTAAGTTATGTATAAAGTATTATTTTTCTTAAGTAACCTAAATGAATTGATTTTTTCACTTTTGTATTATTTAAACATTTAGAAACACATAACCTAATTAACTAAGAATTAATTTTTTTTGTATTCTTTATAACTTTTAACCTAAGTAACTATAACTAAAGAGTAACCAAATTAAAATATTAATGAATTTAGGCTAATTTCTAATTAAACTAAAAACTTAATTAATTAAGAAAATAATCTAATTAAAAGAAAGAAAAAACTTTAATATTTTTTATTGATAAAAATATCAATTAATAATTAATTTATTAATAAAAAACTAAGTCCAGAGACAAAACGAAACATAATTTTATTCTAACAATAAACTATGACTAATGAGATAAAAAATTAAAAAAAAAAAAAATTAAAAAAATAAATGAAAAACGCTGGAGCCTTTGCACCTTTCCACAATTCGAATCTATAAGTCACATAAGGCCCCTTTAAAATAAACATGAGGCCCCTTTAAAATAAGGTAGCAACTTTTTTCCAATTTTAAGAATAAATTTAATAATAGAAAATAATAATAATAAATAAATAAATAAATAAAGAATGAAAAATAATAATAAACAACAAATAAATTGAATAAATGGAGCGGTGACTCTCTTACTCAAATCAACCCTTCGTATTTTCAGTTATGGTGAACCAATCCCCGGGTGACATTTGGCAATTGGAATTAAAAATATAACAAAAATAAAAATATAAGGTAATGATATATCATAACCTGTTAACTCTCTTTCTCTTTTTTGTTCCTCTTTCTTCCTCATCTTTTCTCTATTTTCTTCTTTCTCTCAATTTGCAAAGAACCCAAAAATCAAACCGTGAATGGGAGTTTGGTGTGTAAAAATTGACTTCAAAGTGTGATTGAAATTTGTGTAACTTGTGAGAATCATGTTGTTGATGATATTGTTCTTAGGTTGTTGTCTGATATAGTCAACAACCCTAAAATAAACCAAAAATAATTATAAAAGCAAGCTAGCAAGTTTATGAATGGTGTTGGAAATTTTTTTGGATCTCCTCCAACTCTCAAAACAGAGTGCTATTTATAGAGTTGAGAAATTAGGTTAAAGGGAAAAAGTGGAATAAAATTAAATTAGATCTTTCTTGGTCAGCAAGTTGACCAATCAAAGCTGAGTATAACATCAATTGACGCAGATTAACCAATAAGAAACAATTATCTCGAAAAGGAAATATTTTTTATATTTATTATGATTTTTGTACTCAATTTTGATAAAAAGTGCATAAAATAAAATAAATAATTATTTTTAAAAAATGCATTAATTAAAAAACGAAAATAATATTTAAATAATAAAAAAATATGATTTTGGTGATTTTGAATAGAAAATAGAAATAGTTAGTAACAAATAAACAAAAATATATCCAAAGTGCACCAGGTGAGATTTGAATCCTTGACGACCTAGACTTCCAAGCTATGCTTTCTTACCAATTGTGTTATATTTATTTATTTGAAATAACAAGCCAATTGAAAGTATATGAAGACGAGTAATTATTTTCTATTTGAAATAAATTATTATATTTTTAAATTAACTTGAAAATGAATATTTATAAAACTAAAAATGTCAGGGTAACCCAATTTTTTTTATAAAACCTAATTTTAAATATAGTTTTAACCGTAGAAATAAGGGCGGGCAAATTTGGGGTATGGCACTTTGCTTTTTGCGAATAGTGGTATCAAGGGTAGATGTATGTCAGGTCAGGACCAGGCACACACAAGCACAAAATCATATATACAAGGAAAAGACCAACCAAAATGGTCTCAACCGAAGATATCAAATAAACATATTCGGTAAGATATTGTACACATATAATGATATCAAGAAGGTACATGTCTAATAAAGATATTGGACATATACAAGAAAGAGACCGACCAAAACAGACTCAACTAGAGGTGTTATAAGGAAGAGGCCGACCAAAGCAGACTCAACTAGAGGTGTTATAAGGAAGAGACCGACCAAAGCATACTCAACCAGAGGTGTTATAAGGAAGAGACCGACCAAAGCATACTCAACCAGAGGTGTTAGTGCAGCTAACAAAAGAAATCTAACAAAAGTGAATAAACTAAAGAAGAGGAACTGACCAAAGCAGAACCCACAAGAAACGGAATAACCAGAGCATAACCCACCTAGAAATGTTAGCTAAGCTAAAGAAAAGGTAAATCCTACCAAAGCAGATAAAACAAAGAAAAGGAATTGACCAAAGAAAAACCTATAGGAAAGGAGTTGACCAAAGAATAACCCACCCATAAATATTAACTAAGCTAACAGAAGGTAAACCTGACCAAAACAGATAATCCAAAGAAGAGGAATTGACCAAAGCATAACCTACAGGAAAGAAGATGACCAAAGTATAACCCACACAGAAATATTAAATAAGCTAATAGAAGGTAAACCTGACCTAAGCAGATAAACCAAAGAAGAGGAACTAACCAAAGCAGAATACACAGAAAAGGAAATGACCAAAGCATAATATTGTACCCCAAAATTTTCCCTCCCATATTCTCCAAGAAATTGCCAAGTCAAGCTGCAAAATTCCCCAAGGGTTGCACAGTGCAAAAGTCTCCTACACAGTCAAAACTAGGGTTTGGGTTCTAATCAAGAAAATGAAGTTTTCAAAGGCCCAATCAGGTCTCATATGCTTACAAAGATGGTCAAGTATCCTCATATCAAGTTTCAAAGCATTCAGCTCAAAATTGCACAGTCAAAACCCTAAATTGCACTACAGTCAACTGTAGGGGCAAAATGGTCATTTGACAGTCAAAAGTTCAAATTTTTGGTCAACATATCATTTTGAAGCCACAAACATCATTTGATCAATTCCTGATCATGATTCTCAAAATTTGGCTCAGAAAATCATCAAGATGCAAAAGTTACTATATTTGGACAGTTGAAAAAGTCAACTGAAATTGACCAGGGCATAACTTTCACATGGATTATCAGAAAAATTCCATCCAAAGCTCATTTTGAAGAGAAAGACATTTCCTACAACTCATCTTCATACTTCAAGTCCAAGAAATTCTCTCACAAAAAGTTATCAATTTCAACATTATAGGTCATTTTCAAAAGTCAACAAAAAGGGACTTTAAGTCAAAGGCCATAACTTGATATTGGTAAATCAAAATGACATGGGACCAAAGGAATTGGTTAGAGGACTCAAAGACCTTTCCAAAATGTCCAAGAACATGAGAAAAGCTTAAAAATTGAGCAAGTTATGCCTTGTGGAAGTTGGGAAATTTTTGGATATTTTGAAAAGTCAACTTTGATCCAAATGACCTAAAATTGCTAATGGGCCCATTTTTCTTCTATGATTCATCATTCTAAGCATATGCACGACCACTTGGCCCAAAGGGAAGTATTTTCTAATTTTTTATTTATTTATTTGAATTTTTATTTATATTAATTCAATTAAATCAATTAAATATGTGAAAAATATCTAAATGAACCAAACAAATCTTTTTGTACACATTTCAGCTTCAATATTTCGTGCACATCCCAACATGGAAAGATTTGGTTTAATTTGAGCATGATTGAACAAAGAACACATGAAAAAAAGATATGGAAGATCCTTAAGAAATCAAATATTGAAAACCATTATTGCCATGGATTTGATTGAAATTTCTTAACCTAATTGCTTCACTGCAAATGCCTGAAGAGAAACCTAATGCCCATAGACTGAAAAGCTGCGCTAAAGAACCATTGACAAACTTGGAAAAAGTCTCTAAAAGCTCAAAACTGAAAAGCACTCTAGAGGTCGATTCAAGCCTCCATTCTTGTCTCAATAGCTTTCTTGGAGGTCACTGATCACGTTCCAATCCAGCATAGCCATCAAAACCTCAAGAGTTGGTAGATAGAACTTAAACTGTACAGCAAAAAATGCATAATCGTATTTCATATTTCAAGCATCTTCATTGTTTTTTTTTTATGCATTCATACTAATGAACGTGTTCTGAAGCTAACCATGTCGTCTAATTTTGTTTTCGTGCCATATATGGATATTTGCCATTGATACTTTTTTAGGGTTTCTGAACCTTCAAATTAGGGGTTTTCAGGTGCTGTGAAATTAGACCTCCTCAATACCATGGTTGGATTCAACGCATAGAGACGAAGAAGAATCACTTATCGCGCCTAATTTATGAACGTTATAGGCTTATTCGCTATTTTCTGGTAGCTGGCTTAAGGCAACGCGTCTAAAACCGTTGCCTAACGTTTTATGTTACAGGGACGATGAAGAGGATGATGCGTTGGCAAAACATGATTAGCCTGTTTGAAAATTGGCGCGCTGGATCCACTAATGCCTTGGTTTTTCCTTTTATTATTTATTTGTTATAATATGTTAATACGCGTGATGTAGTTCAGTTGGCAAGCGAAGGGATTATTAACGTCCAAGACCTGGGTTCGAACCCCAGGTCTGTGTAAATTTCCATATTATTTTTCACTAATAACTCCCATGCAGCGCTTATGATAAGGACCATGATGCACTCTCTTAATCCAAGCGTCCACGCGTCCTGGGACTTCAAACCAAAGGCTGAGATTGGAAACACACGCTAAGCCCTAGTCAACGTTGCCACACGCGTCATACAAAAGTCAGAAGGGCCATGCTTAACTGGGCCAGATTTCTAAAGCATACCTCACAATTGGGGACTGAACCCCCCCTGGTTTGCCTTCTCTATTTTTTTTTTCTTATTTTTTTTTTAATTGCTATTTTATTTTCTTTATTTGTTTTAATGAATTAATTTTTTTTACAAAATACAAAACACATAAAAAACTCAAAAAAGACAAAATATAATAAATAATATCTATTTTCATATTTTCTTATAAATAATTGTATGTAGATTAATTAATTTAAATTAGGTTTAATTTTATTTCTTTTCACAATAAAAATATAAAAAATATAGACTTAGGTTTAATAAATTTTATTCCTTTCAATTTTTCTTTTTTTAAATAATAATATTACTTATTTTATTTTCATAATTAAATTGTACATAAAAGAATTTAGGATTAATTTAGGTTATATTTTAATATTTTCATAACAAAACTTAAAAACCATTAGAATTAGGGTTAGTTAATTTCAATTAATTCTCTTTTTCTTTTAGATCTTAAAAAACACAAAAATACCAAAATATTTTCTTTAATTTTAATTTTATTTCCTTATTAATTTAATTTTTTGCGAAAGGGTCCAACGCCCTCGTTTCGATAATTCTTATTTAATTTCGCATATTTATTTTATACCGCTTAAATAATTATGTACCTCTCCCAAAGCCATGTAACTCGGACAATTTAACTTTTTTGCACTTTTATTCGCTTTATTTATTTTCCGTCAAATCGGGTCCGGTTTAATTTTGGCGATGTGGACCCGCGCCGTTGTAATAGCTTTAGACTTAATTTCCGCATCTTTTAAACTGTTAACAAAAAGCATGCAAGAATGAATGGCCTAAAATAAAAACGAACGCTTAGATCACTTTGACATGAACAAGACAAAAATAAATGAATCTGACACACAAATCACACACCACCCCTAGGGTACGCCTCATTGTTGCCTTGCCTCGAAAGGTGATCGTCGAGTAGAGGATGTCTTAGTAAGTCCTCATGATCCGGGAACCTGGCATGAGGGTAGCTTCTAAGGTGTCTTCCCATTGCTCCGGTGATCACCATGTCCCGAACCTCGAATTGACCCGAACACCTCCAACGGTGGTGCTACCTACCTCTCAATGGTGGGATGGCACTACTTTAAAGGACATTTACACAGACGAATTCCTTAGGGTAGGTAGACGACTCTAGATACTTGCTCTAAATTTCAAAACAAAACAAAATACTTTTCACACCGACACATTTTCAAAAAGCTTTCGAAAGCAACTTTTCAAACACTCTTGAGGACCGATACAAGAGTCGAACTGAAATTTTCAAAGAAACTTTTTAAAACCCACACTTGAAAAGCAAACAAACAATTTTGAAAACACAAGTGAGCAAGTATCTAAGAGCCCATGGATAACCATGGATAGAAAGGGTGCTAACACCTTCCCTTTCTATAATCTACCTCCCGAACCGAGAGCAATCTCGTTAAGGAATTTTTCTGTGCTTTTGTCCTTTCCATTTGGAGAAAATAAAAGACGGTGGCGACTCTTGCTTCCGCGACATTTCGCGAACCAGCGTTAAACAGTCAGTTCCAGATCCACCGATCACAGAACTGGCGACTCTGCTGGGGAATATCTTATAAAGTGAGGTGTACCTTAGGGCTAGGTCATAACTGTGTTTTCACTTGTATTGATTTGCTTGCTTTACTATTGTGGGTTGCATCGGAGATACATAGATCCTAACCCGGATCTGGGGATACCCTGTTTAGGTAGCATAAGCTGTGAGGGACCTGTCCGGCGTAGACCGACACAGGTGAAGCAGTGGCTACGTTGGTGTGGCACCTTAGTCTGTACCGATATCCCTTGTGTCGCAACGAGGAGAATATGGGTCTTCTAAGGAGTCATTAAGCACCAACAACCTTAGAACCTTAATTGACACAACTTGGCCTTTAGAATTGTAGCAGTATGCTACACCCATTGAGGCTAAACTCTCGTGATGGTTCTGGCCGCAAGAAAAGATTGCGATGCTGGAGTTATGACCGATTGAGGGTAGTCAATGATATTGGGATCCTCTAAGAACCCGGTTACTTTTGATTAGGACAGGTATGAACCAACAAACTGAAAGAGGGTAGTACCTAGACCTCATGCTGGCCTAAACTTTAAGGGCTTGCCTTGTGTGACTTGTGTGCCTTACCATGTTTGCCTTTGTATCTATTTGTGGTGTGCTTTATCATAACATCATAGCATCATGAGCATTGCATGCATCCTGCATAAGGACTGACCATTTCAAAGACAAGAGGGTTTCATCTTTGCTCTGTTTTGTAGGACATTATGATGCCTGTACGAAGGAACACTATCCGGTTCAACTTTTTTCGTTCACCTGAGTTGCTTGATGAGTTGGTTGGCAGAATTCCAAATACCACTTCCTTCATCCAGAGGCATGGTTCTCTTCTCAGTTTAGTAACTGCAAAGCGGGATCAACAGTTGATGAGTGTTCTGACCCAGTTCTATGACCCTCAGTACCAGTGCTTCACCTTTCAAGACTTCCAGCTGGTCCCTACCCTGGAAGAGTTCTCTGATTTGCTTGGTATCCCTATCTTGGATCAGACTCCCTTTACTGGTTGGGAAAAGACCCTCAGGCTTGAGGATGTGGCTGCAGCTCTTCCTTTGACCCATCAAGAGGTAACAGACAACTGGGTAACTAGAAGCGGAGTTAAGGGTTTCTTGGCCAAGTTTCTGATTGGTAAAGCTAACAATTTCTGGAATGACCTGGACTTTAGGGCATATGAAGACATCTTGGCTCTCCTAATCTATGGGTTAGTCATGTTTCCTAATCCTGATAACTTCATCAATGTCACTGCCATAAGGATCTTTATGTCTCAGAATCCTGTGCCCACTCTCTTGGGTGACATCTTGCAACAACTTCATGCCCGTACTATCCGAAGACGAGGAACCCTATGGTGTTGTATCCCTTTGTTGGTGAGGTGGTTTATTTCGCACCTCCCTAAGTTCGTACTAAAGAACCAAGAAGGAAGAGGTTGGGCTCACAGGTTAATGTCTCTCACCGATAAAGACATCATTTGGACTTGCAGAGGTTTGGATGAGATAGCTATTATTGATCGATGCGGGGAATACCCTAATGTTCCTCTGATTGGTACTCAAGGAGGGATCTCTTACAATCCATGTCTAGCACTCCGTCAGTTTGGAAGAGCAAGAAGAGCAGGTCCCCATGAGATGTTAGTGCCTCACATCAGTTTTGAATTTCAGGTGGATAGTGACGATCTACGTCGTAGGTTCATCAAGGCTTGGGACAAAGTTCATAAAGCTGATCCACAAGAGCTAGGGCCAAAGACTTCTTTACCTATGGAAGCCTACTACAAATGGGTTCGCATTCGTGCTCAGAAGTTAGGTATGCCGTATGAAGCTGTCAGACCCGTCATTCTTGAGTGTCCTGACAAAGATGGTGTTCCTCCAACTGTCCTTCCTCCTCAGATACCTACTGATTATGAGACATTGAAGAGATCTTGGTCGCAACTGCAAGAAGAGCGGGATGCTTACCGGGAAAAGTTCAACGAGCAGGAATCAAAGATCCAGAAGCTAACAAAACAGTTGGAGAATGAGAGAGCTCTGAATGCCTACATCCGCACTGAGAAGAGGAGACCATGGGATCAATAAGGAGCTCCAGATGTGCTTTTACAGTTTTATTTCCCTTCCAGTATTTCCTTTCATGTAACGCCTAAGGGCAACTTGTTGAAAAATTTTGAATCTAATGAAGTGTGTTCTTTTTTTGTTTACAAAGTTGATTCCGGATTGTCTTTGAAAACATAATTCATACGCATTTCATACATCATGTGCATAGCAGGTTCTTCCCCTTTTCAGGTTGCTTACAGTTCTTCGCTGTTTATTTCAGCATCATGAATCCCGAATCTGCATCAACTGAGACATCAATCAAGGCTCTTCAGGCGCAGAATGCGCAATTCCAAGAATTAATCAAGGGTCTGGCTAAAGGCCAAGAAGAACTAAAGGCTATGCTCCTGAAGAAGGAGAAGAAGAAGAAGAGAAGAACTGTTCTGTTCAACTCGGGCCGAAGGTTTGGCAATACTCTGCAGCATGAAGAGGCTGGTTCTTCTGTTGGCAAGAGTCCTTCTCAGGCAGAAGTAAAGGTCCCTAGTCCGGTAGTCTCCGACAACGAGACAGATTTTGATGAAGAGCAATACCCTCCTGCAGACGACAGATACAAGCAACTGGAGGACAGGTTGAAGGCTATGGAGGTTCAACAGGTACCTGGGCTGGATTTCGGAGATCTGGGTGTGTCGACTGGTGTGATTATCCCGCATAAGTTCAAAGCACCATCCTTCTCTAAATATGACGGGGCGTCTTGTCCCAAGCTGCATCTAAGGTCCTATGTTCGGAAAATTCAGCCGTACTCTGCGGATAAGAATCTATGGATCCACTTCTTCCAGGAGAGCCTTTCAGGGACTCATCTCGAATGGTTCTATCAGCTGGATGGGACCAAGGTTCGTAACTGGGAGGAGTTTGCTACTGCTTTCTACAAGCAGTATCAATATAATGCCGACCTTGCCCCCACGCGTACCCAACTCCAGGGTATGTCGTTAGGTGTAAGCGAAGGTTTTAAGGAGTACGCTCAGAAGTGGAGAGACCTGGCTGGCAGGGTGCAGCCACCATTGACTGATCGAGAGTTGGTAGACATGTTCTTGGGGACCCTATCTGGGCCATTTTTCAACCATCTCATTGGGAATTCTTCTGCTGGATTCACTGATTTGATTCTGACTGGAGAAAGAATTGAAGCTGGGTTGAAGTCTGGAAAGATTGCGAAGGGTGCATCATCTAGTTCGGAAAAGAAACCATTCAAGAAGGAGTCTAGTGCCGTGTATGGTTCTAGGAAATCAGAGAGACCTGAGCACCGCCAATCTGTCAGCGCGGTGATGATTGCTAAGCCTGCTGCCGCTCCTCGGCCGAACAATCCTCAAAGGGCTGAAAGACCCCGGAGAGAGTTTACCCGGTTAAGCATGACCCTATCACAGATCCTGCCACAGTTGCTCTCCACTAACTTAGTGACTGTCAGAGAGGCGCCGAAGTTCCCTAATACCACATCTCCTAAGTACAACCCGAATGCTCGTTGTGCCTACCATTCAGAAAGCCCGGGGCACTCTACCGATGACTGTTGGGCGTTGAAGAACAAGCTACAGGACCTCATCGACGCTAAGGAGGTACAATTTGAGGCATCTGACAAGCCTAACATAGTGACGGCTCCCCTGCCTGCTCATGGAGTTAATGCTATCGGGGATGAAGAGGAAGTTGATGAAGCTGAGTTTGATAGCTGGATCTACCCGGCAACTGACGGTGGACTTAACAATTGGAGCGCAAAGGACAATCTCCCTGTTTCTTTTGTTACTAAGTAATGAATTCCTATGTTTTGTTATTTTGTAATAAACAATGATAAACTCTATGGCCCGGTGTCTTACCCGAGGCACCGTGGTTCTATTTGTGAGGGCATAAAACTGTCATTTCATATATCATGAATGAAAATCTCGGACGTATTTTTCGCATTGCAAATATTATGTTCCTTTTTCTGTCTTTCTTTTCCTTTACATAATTTTCAAAACAGCTGTATTTACACACACACTCACTCATACAGGTTCCAATCCACTCTGGATCTCACTGATAACAACTCTGCTACTGCCAATTATGACTTCGAAAATCCGATCAACTTAGCCGAAGACGAAGGTGAAGATGATTGCGAAGTGCCTGGCGAGCTTGCAAGACTGTTGCTTCAGGAGGAGAGGGCAATTCAACCCCATGAAGAGCCAGTGGAAACAATAAACTTGGGTACCGAGGCAGACAGGAAAGAGGTAAAGATTGGTGCCAACCTAGAGCTCAGCGTGAAGCAACGGTTAACCAAGATGCTGCATGATTATATGGAGATCTTTGCCTGGTCCTACGAAGACATGCCAGGGTTGGATACCGATATTGTGGTCCATCATTTGCCAACTAAGGAAGACTGCCCTCCAGTTAAGCAAAAGGTCCGTCGGATGCGTCCAGAGATGTCCGAGAAGATTAAAGCCGAGGTCATGAAACAGTTTGATGCCGGGTTCCTTGCAGTGACTTCTTACCCTCAGTGGGTTGCTAATGTGGTGCCGGTACCTAAGAAGGACGGTAAGGTCAGAATGTGTGTCGATTACAGGGATCTGAACAGGGCAAGCCCCAAGGATGACTTCCCCTTACCTCATATTGATGTCCTTGTTGACAATACAGCTCAGCACAAGGTGTTCTCTTTCATGGATGGCTTTTCAGGTTACAACCAGATCAAGATGGCACCTGAAGACATGGAAAAGACTACATTTGTTACTCAGTGGGGCACCTTCTGTTACAAGGTCATGCCATTCGGGTTGAAGAACGCTGGGGCAACCTACCAACGTGCCATGGTTGCCTTATTTCATGACATGATCCATCATGAGATAGAAGTGTATGTTGACGACATGATTGCTAGGTCCCAGACTGAGGAAGAGCACCTAGATCATCTGCAGAAGTTGTTTGACCGGTTGAAACTGTACAAGCTGAGATTGAACCCGAACAAGTGCACCTTCGGGGTAAGATCTGGGAAGTTGCTAGGGTTCGTGGTCAGTGATAAAGGAATTCAAGTGGACCCTGCTAAGGTCAAAGCTATTCAAGAGATGCCAGTTCCTAAGACGGAGAAGGAAGTCAGAGGCTTTTTAGGACGCCTGAATTACATTGCTCGATTCATCTCACATCTGACCGCTACCTGTGAGCCAATCTTCAAGCTGCTGAAGAAAGATCAGGTAGTACGTTGGAACGATGAATGTCAGGCTTCTTTCGACAAAATCAAAGAGTATCTCCAAGAACCACCTATCCTTATGCCACCGGTTGAAGGGAGACCTCTGATACTATACCTGACAGTGCTTGACAACTCAATGGGGTGTGTGTTGGGGCAGCATGACGAGTCTGGCCGAAAAGAGCATGCCATTTATTACCTTAGCAAAAAGTTTACCGACTGTGAGACCCGATACTCACTACTTGAGAAAACTTGCTGCGCTTTGGTATGGGCTGCTCGCCGGCTGAGACAGTATATGCTGACTCACACTACTTTGTTGATCTCAAAGATGGATCCTATAAAGTACATATTCGAAAAGCCTGCTCTGTCTGGGAGAATTGCAAGATGGCAAATGATCTTGACGGAATACGACATTCAGTACACAACCCAGAAAGCCATCAAGGGAAGTGTATTGGCAGACCACTTAGCTCATCAAGCTGTAGATGACTACCAATCAATGAACTTCGAGTTTCCGGATGAAAGCATCATGATAGTAACAGATTGTGAAGTGCCTGGACCGGATGAAGGACCTGAACCAGGATCCCGATGGTCTATGCACTTTGACGGAGCTTCCAACGCTTTGGGAAATGGTATCGGCGCCATCATCATATCTCCACAAGGTACTCATACTCCACTCACTGCCCGGCTGTGTTTCAACTGCACCAACAACATGGCGGAGTATGAGGCGTGCATCATGGGTCTTCAAGCTGCGATCGACCTAAGGATCAAATTTCTAAGTGTCTTCGGAGATTCCGCTCTTGTGATCAATCAGATCAAAGGAGAGTGGGATACGAAACATCCCAACCTGATTCCTTACAGAGAATGTGTGTTGACCCTGATCCCCCACTTCACGGAGATAACCTTTGAGCACTTTCCAAGAGAAGAGAATCAGTTAGCGGACGCGTTAGCTACAATGTCTTCAATGTTCAAGGTCAAATGGGATAATGAAGCTCCCCGGATCATCATTTGGAAACTGGACGAACCGGCATACTGTTGTGATCTCGAAACTGAATTGGTGACTGAGAAGCCTTGGTACCACGAAGTGAAGAGATATCTGGAAGCTCAGGAATACCCTGAAGGTGCCTCTGTCAATGATAAGAAATTCCTGAGGAGGTTTGCAGCCAAGTTCTTCCTAAGCAACGGCATCTTGTACAAGCGAAACCATGATTCAACCTTACTGCGTTGTGTGGATAAGACTGAAGCGGAAAGAATCATGGAAGAGCTGCACGAAGGGACCTTTGGTACGCATTCCAGTGGGCACACTATGGCCAAGAAAATCCTACGGGCAGGATATTACTGGTCCACAATGGAAGCTGACTGCTACCAACATTCCAGGACATGCCACAAATGCCAGATTTACGCAGACAAGGTGCATGTCCCTCCGGTTCCCCTGAATGTTCTGACTGCGCCTTGGCCGTTTGCAATGTGGGGCATAGACATGATCGGTGAGATAAAACCTACGGCATCTAATGGACATCGCTTCATCCTAGTGGCGATTGATTATTTTACGAAGTGGGTTGAGGCAGCATCCTATGCAACAGTAACCAAGACTGTTGTGGCCCGGTTCATTCGGCACAACCTGATCTGTCGGTACGGCGTCCCTGAGCGGATTATTACAGACAACGGTACCAATCTGAACAACAAGATGATCGCTGAGCTCTGCGAACAGTTCAAGATACAGCACCATAATTCTTCTCCTTACAGACCGAAGATGAATGGGGCTATAGAAGGAGCAAATAAGAACATCAAGAAAATCGTGCAGAAAATGATAGTGACTTATAAAGATTGGCACGAGATGTTACCATTCGCTCTGCATGGGTACCGTACCTCAGCTAGGACGTCAACCGGGGCAACTCCTTTCTCTCTGGTTTATGGCATGGAGGCAGTCTTGCCGATCGAAGTGCAGATACCTTCTCTCCGGATAATGAAGGATGCAAATCTGAGCGAAGATGATTGGATCCAGACACGACTTGATCAACTCAACCTCATTGACGAAAAGAGACTTGCTGCTATCTGTCATGGTCAGACGTATCAAAAACGGATGATCAGGGCATTTAACAAAAAGGTCAGACCACAGGAATATCAAGTTGGGGATCTGGTTATCAAAAGAATCATCCTTCCTCAGAGTGATCCAAGGGGCAAATGGACCCCTACGTACGAAGGGCCATTTGTGGTCAAACATGTGTTCTCAGGAGGAGCCATGATATTGACCAACATGGATGGTGACGACCTTCCTCACCCCGCCAATGCAGACATAGTTAAAAAATACTACGCATGAAAAAAAAGACCCGCTAGGCTGACATGCCTAGGCAAAAATTAGGGCTTCCCGTCGAACCAAAAGGGTTCGGGCAAAATGAAGGGATGAAAATGAAAAAATCAGTACACTCGGCAATTCGAAAACCTGAAAAGGCGGCTTGGGCAAAAATGGGTATCCCGGTGGACTGAAAACCTGAAAGGGCGGTCCAGGCAAAAATTAGGGATAAAAGCGTAATACTATGTCTCATTGGATCACTTTGCATCCAGAATCCGGTATCTACATCAAGTTCAGACGGCATCGATCAGTCAGCTTCACCTTCAACCAAGGTCATCAAGTGATGAGACACTCGGAGTTATAAAGGCAATAGCAGAGTTGAAACCCAGTGGGATCATTCATTTCACACAGCTGTTTTATTTTCTTTTGTACAAAATCTGTATAAACTCTCTTATTCGGCGGCGTTCCTCTTACTAGGACGTCAGCCTCTTGTACACAAAACGCCTATTTTCAGGCTATTCAAAAATCAATACAAATATATTTTCAGTTAAACGTGCCAACTGTTTTTCTTTTTCTGTTTTGTTTTGCGAAGAACGTCCAAGGTTCAATTTGTGATATATGCATTGACAATAATTTGGTAACTCATAAATATTTGCATACGAAACAAAGGAATTAATTGCAGGCGACACTAGAAACAGGGGCAATAAAGAGTTGTCCAAGCAATCTAATTGTTCTATCCTCCAAGGTAGCAAGGTAGGTTCAGCGGAAGAACATAACCAGTACATCCCAATTCCCCAGAGAGTGGTTCAGCAAAACAGTACATTCTTCTCCAAGCAGAGCTGATAAATCTCAAGGAAATTGAGTATCCTCCCGTAGATCTCAATACTTCCCCAGCAGCATATATTCTTAACAAGCATCCCCGACAGTCTTGGTCTAAAGATTGTTCCTCGGCGGTATCTCAATATTCAAAGGGATCACTTCCCTAGAATATCAAAACTTCCCCAAGAAAGTCCAATCCAGTTTCCCCAGGAAGGTTGGAATCTATCTCCCCAAGCAGTAAGCTTATCTCCAGTATATTCTGGAAGCTTATCCCCTAGCAGAGCACGAACGTGTCGTCCGGCTTTATTTAAAGAGTTATTTCCTTAATAGGATATAACTGGGTTATCCTCAGCCAAAAGCCACGGAAAGAGCGTCCTCAACGAAGTCTCCTTATCCCCAGCGAAGTCTATCAACACTTCCAGCACAACAAGGATATCCTCAGCAAGTCATTCTCCATAATTCAGCAAAGCATCTCTCTCCCCACAGAGTATTGCTTCCCAGCATGGTCGCTAGAGTATCTTTTCTCCTTGCAGAATCTTCCATTTGCCAAGTTTATTCCGCAACGGAGTCATCTTCTCCTACCGGTATTCTTGCAACTATCATCCCCAGCGGAAGCAAAATCTATTCTTCAGCATCAGCCCAGGATATGACTTCCCGGCATCCGTCAAGGATTTACTTTCCTAGACGAAAACATACAACATTACATACATCATCATAACATGCATAACGCATCATACCATACAAATCTCATTTATGTTGAGAACATCATTGCTTGATCCATATCATGCATTGCATATGACTAACCTTTACCTTTCAGGAAAGATGCGGTTAAATTCTCAAAACATATTTCAAGGCCTTCTCTAGTCCAGCTAAATCGACTCCCAACAGATTTTTCTGATAAAGACTCAGTAGAAGTTATCCCAGATGGTTCCCTCTCCGACAGTGCGTGAGGTGGTAATTCCTTTTTCAGATGTTTCCCTCTCCGACGATGAGTGTGAGGTGATAGTCTCTTACGGTTCCCTCTCCGACAAGTGCGTGAGGTGGTAATTCCTTTTTCAGATGTTTCCCTCTCCGACGATGAGTGTGAGGTGATAGTCTTCTATGGTTCCCTCTCCGACAGTGCGTGAGGTGGTAATTCCTTTTCCAGATGTTTCCCTCTCCGACAATGAGTGTGAGGTGATAGTCTCTTACGGTTCCCTCTCCGACAAGTGCGTGAGGTGGTAATTCCTTTTTCAGATGTTTCCCTCTCCGACGATGAGTGTGAGGTGATAGTCTTCTATGGTTCCCTCTCCGACGGTGTGTGAGGTGGTAAGTCCTTTTCAGATGTTTCCCTCTCCGACGATGAGTGTGAGGTGATAGTCTCTTATGGTTCCCTCTCCGACGGTGTGTGAGGTGGTAAGTCCTTTTCAGATGTTTCCCTCTCTGACGATGAGTGTGAGGTGATAGTCTCTTATGGTCCCCTCTCCGACAAGTGCGTGAGGTGGTAATTCCTTTTTCAGATGTTTCCCTCTCCGACGTTGAGTGTGAGGTGATAGTCTCTTATGGTCCCCTCTCCGACAAGTGCGTGAGGTGGTAATTCCTTTTTCAGATGGTTCCCTCTCCGACGGTGTGTGAGGTGGTAAGTCCTTTTCAGATGTTTCCCTCTCCGACGATGAGTGTGAGGTGACAATTCCTTTTCCTATGATTCCCTCTCCGACGATGAGTGAGGTGATTCCCTTGCAGATTATAATTTTCTATGGTTCTCTTCCCGATATTGCAAAGATGGTAATTCCCGCCAAGATTTTTCTCAACGAGCGTTGTTGAAGTTAAAATCACCCAAGGTTCTCTTACCATTCATGCTAAGGCAGTAACCATACCTGGTTCATTCATCATCTTGTGAAGCTCCAGATTCAACTCCTGTGACCAGTAAGGACATACCTATACCAAGCATCTGAAATCAACTCCTGCAACGTGTCAGGTACTCATTTTTCTGTTTTGCAGGTATGCAGGTTCTCGCTAAGGAACCTCCTACGCGACCAACATTCAGATGGAATCTATAAGCCCATCATCCTATCCAGCAATCTCCAAATGGCATCTATAAGCCCATTCCCCCATCACACTGCTAACATGTGAGCGCAAATTTCTGGGCACTCTAGTGTCCAATCATCTTCTACCCTCGGATTACGAAAGGCACGTCAGCCAATCTGCATCCTCAGGTCTAAGAAGATTGAACAGGGGCAACTGTTGTACCCCAAAATTTTCCCTCCCATATTCTCCAAGAAATTGCCAAGTCAAGCTGCAAAATTCCCCAAGGGTTGCACAGTGCAAAAGTCTCCTACACAGTCAAAACTAGGGTTTGGGTTCTAATCAAGAAAATGAAGTTTTCAAAGGCCCAATCAGGTCTCATATGCTTACAAAGATGGTCAAGTATCCTCATATCAAGTTTCAAAGCATTCAGCTCAAAATTGCACAGTCAAAACCCTAAATTGCACTACAGTCAACTGTAGGGGCAAAATGGTCATTTGACAGTCAAAAGTTCAAATTTTTGGTCAACATATCATTTTGAAGCCACAAACATCATTTGATCAATGCTTGATCATGATTCTCAAAATTTGGCTCAGAAAATCATCAAGATGCAAAAGTTACTATATTTGGACAGTTGAAAAAGTCAACTGAAATTGACCAGGGCATAACTTTCACATGGATTATCAGAAAAATTCCATCCAAAGCTCATTTTGAATAGAAAGACATTTCCTACAACTCATCTTCATACTTCAAGTCCAAGAAATGCTCTCACAAAAAATTATCAATTTCAACATTATAGGTCATTTTCAAAAGTCAACAAAAAGGGACTTTAAGTCAAAGGCCATAACTTGAGATTGGTAAATCAAAATGACATGGGACCAAAGGGATTGGTTAGAGGACTCAAAGACCTTTCCAAAATGTCCAAGAACATGAGAAAAGCTTAAAAGTTGAGCAAGTTATGCCTTGTGGAAGTTGGGAAATTTTTGGATATTTTGAAAAGTCAACTTTGATCCAAATGACCTAAAATTGCTAATGGGCCCATTTTTCTTCTATGATTCATCATTCTAAGCAAATGCACGACCACTTGGCCCAAAGGGAAGTATTTTCTCATTTTTTATTTATTTATTTGAATTTTTATTTATATTAATTCAATTAAATCAATTAAATATGTGAAAAATATCTAAATGAACCAAACAAATCTTTTTGTACACATTTCAGCTTCAATATTTCGTGCACATCCCAACATGGAAAGATTTGGTTTAATTTGAGCATGATTGAACAAAGAACACATGAAAAAAAGATATGGAAGATCCTTAAGAAATCAAATATTGAAAACCATTATTGCCATGGATTTGATTGAAATTTCTTAACCTAATTGCTTCACTGCAAATGCCTGAAGAGAAACCTAATGCCCAGAGACTGAAAAGCTGCGCTAAAGAACCATTGACAAACTTGGAAAAAGTCTCTAAAAGCTCAAAACTGAAAAGCACTCTAGAGGTCGATTCAAGCCTCCATCCTTGTCTCAATAGCTTTCTTGGAGGTCACTGATCACGTTCCAATCCAGCATAGCCATCAAAACCTCAAGAGTTGGTAGATAGAACTTAAACTGTACAGCAAAAAATGCATAATCGTATTTCATATTTCAAGCATCTTCATTGTTTTTTTTTTGATGCATTCATACTAATGAACGTGTTCTGAAGCTAACCATGTCGTCTAATTTTGTTTTCGTGCCATATATGGATATTTGCCATTGATACTTTTTTAGGGTTTCTGAACCTTCAAATTAGGGGTTTTCAGGTGCTGTGAAATTAGACCTCCTCAATACCATGGTTGGATTCAACGCATAGAGACGAAGAAGAATCACTTATCGCGCCTAATTTATGAACGTTATAGGCTTATTCGCTATTTTCTGGTAGCTGGCTTAAGGCAACGCGTCTAAAACCGTTGCCTAACGTTTTATGTTACAGGGACGATGAAGAGGATGATGCGTTGGCAAAACATGATTAGCCTGTTTGAAAATTGGCGCGCTGGATCCACTAATGCCTTGGTTTTTCCTTTTATTATTTATTTGTTATAATATGTTAATACGCGTGATGTAGTTCAGTTGGCAAGCGAAGGGATTATTAACGTCCAAGACCTGGGTTCGAACCCCAGGTCTGTGTAAATTTCCATATTATTTTTCACTAATAACTCCCATGCAGCGCTTATGATAAGGACCATGATGCACTCTCTTAATCCAAGCGTCCACGCGTCCTGGGACTTCAAACCAAAGGCTGAGATTGGAAACACACGCTAAGCCCTAGTCAACGTTGCCACACGCGTCATACAAAAGTCAGAAGGGCCATGCTTAACTGGGCCAGATTTCTAAAGCATACCTCACAATTGGGGACTGAACCCCCCCTGGTTTGCCTTCTCTATTTTTTTTTTCTTATTTTTTTTTTAATTGCTATTTTATTTTCTTTATTTGTTTTAATGAATTAATTTTTTTTACAAAATACAAAACACATAAAAAACTCAAAAAAGACAAAATATAATAAATAATATCTATTTTCATATTTTCTTATAAATAATTGTATGTAGATTAATTAATTTAAATTAGGTTTAATTTTATTTCTTTTCACAATAAAAATATAAAAAATATAGACTTAGGTTTAATAAATTTTATTCCTTTCAATTTTTCTTTTTTTTAATAATAATATTACTTATTTTATTTTCATAATTAAATTGTACATAAAAGAATTTAGGATTAATTTAGGTTATATTTTAATATTTTCATAACAAAACTTAAAAACCATTAGAATTAGGGTTAGTTAATTTCAATTAATTCTCTTTTTCTTTTAGATCTTAAAAAACACAAAAATACCAAAATATTTTCTTTAATTTTAATTTTATTTCCTTATTAATTTAATTTTTTGCGAAAGGGTCCAACGCCCTCGTTTCGATAATTCTTATTTAATTTCGCATATTTATTTTATACCGCTTAAATAATTATGTACCTCTCCCAAAGCCATGTAACTCGGACAATTTAACTTTTTTGCACTTTTATTCGCTTTATTTATTTTCCGTCAAATCGGGTCCGGTTTAATTTTGGCGATGTGGACCCGCGCCGTTGTAATAGCTTTAGACTTAATTTCCGCATCTTTTAAACTGTTAACAAAAAGCATGCAAGAATGAATGGCCTAAAATAAAAACGAACGCTTAGATCACTTTGACATGAACAAGACAAAAATAAATGAATCTGACACACAAATCACACACCACCCCTAGGGTACGCCTCATTGTTGCCTTGCCTCGAAAGGTGATCGTCGAGTAGAGGATGTCTTAGTAAGTCCTCATGATCCGGGAACCTGGCATGAGGGTAGCTTCTAAGGTGTCTTCCCATTGCTCCGGTGATCACCATGTCCCGAACCTCGAATTGACCCGAACACCTCCAACGGTGGTGCTACCTACCTCTCAATGGTGGGATGGCACTACTTTAAAGGACATTTACACAGACGAATTCCTTAGGGTAGGTAGACGACTCTAGATACTTGCTCTAAATTTCAAAACAAAACAAAATACTTTTCACACCGACACATTTTCAAAAAGCTTTCGAAAGCAACTTTTCAAACACTCTTGAGGACCGATACAAGAGTCGAACTGAAATTTTCAAAGAAACTTTTTAAAACCCACACTTGAAAAGCAAACAAACAATTTTGAAAACACAAGTGAGCAAGTATCTAAGAGCCCATGGATAACCATGGATAGAAAGGGTGCTAACACCTTCCCTTTCTATAATCTACCTCCCGAACCGAGAGCAATCTCGTTAAGGAATTTTTCTGTGCTTTTGTCCTTTCCATTTGGAGAAAATAAAAGACGGTGGCGACTCTTGCTTCCGCGACATTTCGCGAACCAGCGTTAAACAGTCAGTTCCAGATCCACCGATCACAGAACTGGCGACTCTGCTGGGGAATATCTTATAAAGTGAGGTGTACCTTAGGGCTAGGTCATAACTGTGTTTTCACTTGTATTGATTTGCTTGCTTTACTATTGTGGGTTGCATCGGAGATACATAGATCCTAACCCGGATCTGGGGATACCCTGTTTAGGTAGCATAAGCTGTGAGGGACCTGTCCGGCGTAGACCGACACAGGTGAAGCAGTGGCTACGTTGGTGTGGCACCTTAGTCTGTACCGATATCCCTTGTGTCGCAACGAGGAGAATATGGGTCTTCTAAGGAGTCATTAAGCACCAACAACCTTAGAACCTTAATTGACACAACTTGGCCTTTAGAATTGTAGCAGTATGCTACGCCCATTGAGGCTAAACTCTCGTGATGGTTCTGGCCGCAAGAAAAGATTGCGATGCTGGAGTTATGACCGATTGAGGGTAGTCAATGATATTGGGATCCTCTAAGAACCCGGTTACTTTTGATTAGGACAGGTATGAACCAACAAACTGAAAGAGGGTAGTACCTAGACCTCATGCTGGCCTAAACTTTAAGGGCTTGCCTTGTGTGACTTGTGTGCCTTACCATGTTTGCCTTTGTATCTATTTGTGGTGTGCTTTATCATAACATCATAGCATCATGAGCATTGCATGCATCCTGCATAAGGACTGACCATTTCAAAGACAAGAGGGTTTCATCTTTGCTCTGTTTTGTAGGACATTATGATGCCTGTACGAAGGAACACTATCCGGTTCAACTTTGTTCGTTCACCTGAGTTGCTTGATGAGTTGGTTGGCAGAATTCCAAATACCACTTCCTTCATCCAGAGGCATGGTTCTCTTCTCAGTTTAGTCACTGCAAAGCGGGATCAACAGTTGATGAGTGTTCTGACCCAGTTCTATGACCCTCAGTACCAGTGCTTCACCTTTCAAGACTTCCAGCTGGTCCCTACCCTGGAAGAGTTCTCTGATTTGCTTGGTATCCCTATCTTGGATCAGACTCCCTTTACTGGTTGGGAAAAGACCCTCAGGCTTGAGGATGTGGCTGCAGCTCTTCCTTTGACCCATCAAGAGGTAACAGACAACTGGGTAACTAGAAGCGGAGTTAAGGGTTTCTTGGCCAAGTTTCTGATTGGTAAAGCTAACAATTTCTGGAATGACCTGGACTTTAGGGCATATGAAGACATCTTGGCTCTCCTAATCTATGGGTTAGTCATGTTTCCTAATCCTGATAACTTCATCAATGTCACTGCCATAAGGATCTTTATGTCTCAGAATCCTGTGCCCACTCTCTTGGGTGACATCTTGCAACAACTTCATGCCCGTACTATCCGAAGACGAGGAACCCTATGGTGTTGTATCCCTTTGTTGGTGAGGTGGTTTATTTCGCACCTCCCTAAGTTCGTACTAAAGAACCAAGAAGGAAGAGGTTGGGCTCACAGGTTAATGTCTCTCACCGATAAAGACATCATTTGGACTTGCAGAGGTTTGGATGAGATAGCTATTATTGATCGATGCGGGGAATACCCTAATGTTCCTCTGATTGGTACTCAAGGAGGGATCTCTTACAATCCATGTCTAGCACTCCGTCAGTTTGGAAGAGCAAGAAGAGCAGGTCCCCATGAGATGTTAGTGCCTCACATCAGTTTTGAATTTCAGGTGGATAGTGACGATCTACGTCGTAGGTTCATCAAGGCTTGGGACAAAGTTCATAAAGCTGATCCACAAGAGCTAGGGCCAAAGACTTCTTTACCTATGGAAGCCTACTACAAATGGGTTCGCATTCGTGCTCAGAAGTTAGGTATGCCGTATGAAGCTGTCAGACCCGTCATTCTTGAGTGTCCTGACAAAGATGGTGTTCCTCCAACTGTCCTTCCTCCTCAGATACCTACTGATTATGAGACATTGAAGAGATCTTGGTCGCAACTGCAAGAAGAGCGGGATGCTTACCGGGAAAAGTTCAACGAGCAGGAATCAAAGATCCAGAAGCTAACAAAACAGTTGGAGAATGAGAGAGCTCTGAATGCCTACATCCGCACTGAGAAGAGGAGACCATGGGATCAATAAGGAGCTCCAGATGTGCTTTTACAGTTTTATTTCCCTTCCAGTATTTCCTTTCATGTAACGCCTAAGGGCAACTTGTTGAAAAATTTTGAATCTAATGAAGTGTGTTCTTTTTTTGTTTACAAAGTTGATTCCGGATTGTCTTTGAAAACATAATTCATACGCATTTCATACATCATGTGCATAGCAGGTTCTTCCCCTTTTCAGGTTGCTTACAGTTCTTCGCTGTTTATTTCAGCATCATGAATCCCGAATCTGCATCAACTGAGACATCAATCAAGGCTCTTCAGGCGCAGAATGCGCAATTCCAAGAATTAATCAAGGGTCTGGCTAAAGGCCAAGAAGAACTAAAGGCTATGCTCCTGAAGAAGGAGAAGAAGAAGAAGAGAAGAACTGTTCTGTTCAACTCGGGCCGAAGGTTTGGCAATACTCTGCAGCATGAAGAGGCTGGTTCTTCTGTTGGCAAGAGTCCTTCTCAGGCAGAAGTAAAGGTCCCTAGTCCGGTAGTCTCCGACAACGAGACAGATTTTGATGAAGAGCAATACCCTCCTGCAGACGACAGATACAAGCAACTGGAGGACAGGTTGAAGGCTATGGAGGTTCAACAGGTACCTGGGCTGGATTTCGGAGATCTGGGTGTGTCGACTGGTGTGATTATCCCGCATAAGTTCAAAGCACCATCCTTCTCTAAATATGACGGGGCGTCTTGTCCCAAGCTGCATCTAAGGTCCTATGTTCGGAAAATTCAGCCGTACTCTGCGGATAAGAATCTATGGATCCACTTCTTCCAGGAGAGCCTTTCAGGGACTCATCTCGAATGGTTCTATCAGCTGGATGGGACCAAGGTTCGTAACTGGGAGGAGTTTGCTACTGCTTTCTACAAGCAGTATCAATATAATGCCGACCTTGCCCCCACGCGTACCCAACTCCAGGGTATGTCGTTAGGTGTAAGCGAAGGTTTTAAGGAGTACGCTCAGAAGTGGAGAGACCTGACTGGCAGGGTGCAGCCACCATTGACTGATCGAGAGTTGGTAGACATGTTCTTGGGGACCCTATCTGGGCCATTTTTCAACCATCTCATTGGGAATTCTTCTGCTGGATTCACTGATTTGATTCTGACTGGAGAAAGAATTGAAGCTGGGTTGAAGTCTGGAAAGATTGCGAAGGGTGCATCATCTAGTTCGGAAAAGAAACCATTCAAGAAGGAGTCTAGTGCCGTGTATGGTTCTAGGAAATCAGAGAGACCTGAGCACCGCCAATCTGTCAGCGCGGTGATGATTGCTAAGCCTGCTGCCGCTCCTCGGCCGAACAATCCTCAAAGGGCTGAAAGACCCCGGAGAGAGTTTACCCGGTTAAGCATGACCCTATCACAGATCCTGCCACAGTTGCTCTCCACTAACTTAGTGACTGTCAGAGAGGCGCCGAAGTTCCCTAATACCACATCTCCTAAGTACAACCCGAATGCTCGTTGTGCCTACCATTCAGAAAGCCCGGGGCACTCTACCGATGACTGTTGGGCGTTGAAGAACAAGCTACAGGACCTCATCGACGCTAAGGAGGTACAATTTGAGGCATCTGACAAGCCTAACATAGTGACGGCTCCCCTGCCTGCTCATGGAGTTAATGCTATCGGGGATGAAGAGGAAGTTGATGAAGCTGAGTTTGATAGCTGGATCTACCCGGCAACTGACGGTGGACTTAACAATTGGAGCGCAAAGGACAATCTCCCTGTTTCTTTTGTTACTAAGTAATGAATTCCTATGTTTTGTTATTTTGTAATAAACAATGATAAAATCTATGGCCCGGTGTCTTACCCGAGGCACCGTGGTTCTATTTGTGAGGGCATAAAACTGTCATTTCATATATCATGAATGAAAATCTCGGACGTATTTTTCGCATTGCAAATATTGTGTTCCTTTTTCTGTCTTTCTTTTCCTTTACATAATTTTCAAAACAGCTGTATTTACACACACACTCACTCATACAGGTTCCAATCCACTCTGGATCTCACTGATAACAACTCTGCTACTGCCAATTATGACTTCGAAAATCCGATCAACTTAGCCGAAGACGAAGGTGAAGATGATTGCGAAGTGCCTGGCGAGCTTGCAAGACTGTTGCTTCAGGAGGAGAGGGCAATTCAACCCCATGAAGAGCCAGTGGAAACAATAAACTTGGGTACCGAGGCAGACAGGAAAGAGGTAAAGATTGGTGCCAACCTAGAGCTCAGCGTGAAGCAACGGTTAACCAAGATGCTGCATGATTATATGGAGATCTTTGCCTGGTCCTACGAAGACATGCCAGGGTTGGATACCGATATTGTGGTCCATCATTTGCCAACTAAGGAAGACTGCCCTCCAGTTAAGCAAAAGGTCCGTCGGATGCGTCCAGAGATGTCCGAGAAGATTAAAGCCGAGGTCATGAAACAGTTTGATGCCGGGTTCCTTGCAGTGACTTCTTACCCTCAGTGGGTTGCTAATGTGGTGCCGGTACCTAAGAAGGACGGTAAGGTCAGAATGTGTGTCGATTACAGGGATCTGAACAGGGCAAGCCCCAAGGATGACTTCCCCTTACCTCATATTGATGTCCTTGTTGACAATACAGCTCAGCACAAGGTGTTCTCTTTCATGGATGGCTTTTCAGGTTACAACCAGATCAAGATGGCACCTGAAGACATGGAAAAGACTACATTTGTTACTCAGTGGGGCACCTTCTGTTACAAGGTCATGCCATTCGGGTTGAAGAACGCTGGGGCAACCTACCAACGTGCCATGGTTGCCTTATTTCATGACATGATCCATCATGAGATAGAAGTGTATGTTGACGACATGATTGCTAGGTCCCAGACTGAGGAAGAGCACCTAGATCATCTGCAGAAGTTGTTTGACCGGTTGAAACTGTACAAGCTGAGATTGAACCCGAACAAGTGCACCTTCGGGGTAAGATCTGGGAAGTTGCTAGGGTTCGTGGTCAGTGATAAAGGAATTCAAGTGGACCCTGCTAAGGTCAAAGCTATTCAAGAGATGCCAGTTCCTAAGACGGAGAAGGAAGTCAGAGGCTTTTTAGGACGCCTGAATTACATTGCTCGATTCATCTCACATCTGACCGCTACCTGTGAGCCAATCTTCAAGCTGCTGAAGAAAGATCAGGTAGTACGTTGGAACGATGAATGTCAGGCTTCTTTCGACAAAATCAAAGAGTATCTCCAAGAACCACCTATCCTTATGCCACCGGTTGAAGGGAGACCTCTGATACTATACCTGACAGTGCTTGACAACTCAATGGGGTGTGTGTTGGGGCAGCATGACGAGTCTGGCCGAAAAGAGCATGCCATTTATTACCTTAGCAAAAAGTTTACCGACTGTGAGACCCGATACTCACTACTTGAGAAAACTTGCTGCGCTTTGGTATGGGCTGCTCGCCGGCTGAGACAGTATATGCTGACTCACACTACTTTGTTGATCTCAAAGATGGATCCTATAAAGTACATATTCGAAAAGCCTGCTCTGTCTGGGAGAATTGCAAGATGGCAAATGATCTTGACGGAATACGACATTCAGTACACAACCCAGAAAGCCATCAAGGGAAGTGTATTGGCAGACCACTTAGCTCATCAAGCTGTAGATGACTACCAATCAATGAACTTCGAGTTTCCGGATGAAAGCATCATGATAGTAACAGATTGTGAAGTGCCTGGACCGGATGAAGGACCTGAACCAGGATCCCGATGGTCTATGCACTTTGACGGAGCTTCCAACGCTTTGGGAAATGGTATCGGCGCCATCATCATATCTCCACAAGGTACTCATACTCCACTCACTGCCCGGCTGTGTTTCAACTGCACCAACAACATGGCGGAGTATGAGGCGTGCATCATGGGTCTTCAAGCTGCGATCGACCTAAGGATCAAATTTCTAAGTGTCTTCGGAGATTCCGCTCTTGTGATCAATCAGATCAAAGGAGAGTGGGATACGAAACATCCCAACCTGATTCCTTACAGAGAATGTGTGTTGACCCTGATCCCCCACTTCACGGAGATAACCTTTGAGCACTTTCCAAGAGAAGAGAATCAGTTAGCGGACGCGTTAGCTACAATGTCTTCAATGTTCAAGGTCAAATGGGATAATGAAGCTCCCCGGATCATCATTTGGAAACTGGACGAACCGGCATACTGTTGTGATCTCGAAACTGAATTGGTGACTGAGAAGCCTTGGTACCACGAAGTGAAGAGATATCTGGAAGCTCAGGAATACCCTGAAGGTGCCTCTGTCAATGATAAGAAATTCCTGAGGAGGTTTGCAGCCAAGTTCTTCCTAAGCAACGGCATCTTGTACAAGCGAAACCATGATTCAACCTTACTGCGTTGTGTGGATAAGACTGAAGCGGAAAGAATCATGGAAGAGCTGCACGAAGGGACCTTTGGTACGCATTCCAGTGGGCACACTATGGCCAAGAAAATCCTACGGGCAGGATATTACTGGTCCACAATGGAAGCTGACTGCTACCAACATTCCAGGACATGCCACAAATGCCAGATTTACGCAGACAAGGTGCATGTCCCTCCGGTTCCCCTGAATGTTCTGACTGCGCCTTGGCCGTTTGCAATGTGGGGCATAGACATGATCGGTGAGATAAAACCTACGGCATCTAATGGACATCGCTTCATCCTAGTGGCGATTGATTATTTTACGAAGTGGGTTGAGGCAGCATCCTATGCAACGGTAACCAAGACTGTTGTGGCCCGGTTCATTCGGCACAACCTGATCTGTCGGTACGGCGTCCCTGAGCGGATTATTACAGACAACGGTACCAATCTGAACAACAAGATGATCACTGAGCTCTGCGAACAGTTCAAGATACAGCACCATAATTCTTCTCCTTACAGACCGAAGATGAATGGGGCTGTAGAAGGAGCAAATAAGAACATCAAGAAAATCGTGCAGAAAATGATAGTGACTTATAAAGATTGGCACGAGATGTTACCATTCGCTCTGCATGGGTACCGTACCTCAGCTAGGACGTCAACCGGGGCAACTCCTTTCTCTCTGGTTTATGGCATGGAGGCAGTCTTACCGATCGAAGTGCAGATACCTTCTCTCCGGATAATGAAGGATGCAAATCTGAGCGAAGATGATTGGATCCAGACACGACTTGATCAACTCAACCTCATTGAGGAAAAGAGACTTGCTGCTATCTGTCAT
Organism: Vicia faba; assembly: GCA_948472305.1. Lineage (NCBI taxonomy): Eukaryota > Viridiplantae > Streptophyta > Magnoliopsida > Fabales > Fabaceae > Vicia > Vicia faba. Next base: position 1,396,783,606 of record OX451741.1, read on the forward strand.
GGTCAGACGTATCAAAAACGGATGATCAGGGCATTTAACAAAAAGGTCAGACCACAGGAATATCAAGTTGGGGATCTGGTTATCAAAAGAATCATCCTTCCTCAGAGTGATCCAAGGGGCAAATGGACCCCTACGTACGAAGGGCCATTTGTGGTCAAACATGTGTTCTCAGGAGGAGCCATGATATTGACCAACATGGATGGTGACGACCTTCCTCACCCCGCCAATGCAGACATAGTTAAAAAATACTACGCATGAAAAAAAAGACCCGCTAGGCTGACATGCCTAGGCAAAAATTAGGGCTTCCCGTCGAACCAAAAGGGTTCGGGCAAAATGAAGGGATGAAAATGAAAAAATCTGTACACTCGGCAAGTCGAAAACCTGAAAAGGCGGCTTGGGCAAAAATGGGTATCCCGGTGGACTGAAAACCTGAAAGGGCGGTCCAGGCAAAAATTAGGGATAAAAGCGTAATACTATGTCTCATTGGATCACTTTGCATCCAGAATCCGGTATCTACATCAAGTTCAGACGGCATCGATCAGTCAGCTTCACCTTCAACCAAGGTCATCAAGTGATGAGACACTCGGAGTTATAAAGGCAATAGCAGAGTTGAAACCCAGTGGGATCATTCATTTCACACAGCTGTTTTATTTTCTTTTGTACAAAATCTGTATAAACTCTCTTATTCGGCGGCGTTCCTCTTACTAGGACGTCAGCCTCTTGTACACAAAACGCCTATTTTCAGGCTATTCAAAAATCAATACAAATATATTTTCAGTTAAACGTGCCAACTGTTTTTCTTTTTCTGTTTTGTTTTGCGAAGAACGTCCAAGGTTCAATTTGTGATATATGCATTGACAATAATTTGGTAACTCATAAATATTTGCATACGAAACAAAGGAATTAATTGCAGGCGACACTAGAAACAGGGGCAATAAAGAGTTGTCCAAGCAATCTAATTGTTCTATCCTCCAAGGTAGCAAGGTAGGTTCAGCGGAAGAACATAACCAGTACATCCCAATTCCCCAGAGAGTGGTTCAGCAAAACAGTACATTCTTCTCCAAGCAGAGCTGATAAATCTCAAGGAAATTGAGTATCCTCCCGTAGATCTCAATACTTCCCCAGCAGCATATATTCTTAACAAGCATCCCCGACAGTCTTGGTCTAAAGATTGTTCCTCGGCGGTATCTCAATATTCAAAGGGATCACTTCCCTAGAATATCAAAACTTCCCCAAGAAAGTCCAATCCAGTTTCCCCAGGAAGGTTGGAATCTATCTCCCCAAGCAGTAAGCTTATCTCCAGTATATTCTGGAAGCTTATCCCCTAGCAGAGCACGAACGTGTCGTCCGGCTTTATTTAAAGAGTTATTTCCTTAATAGGATATAACTGGGTTATCCTCAGCCAAAAGCCACGGAAAGAGCGTCCTCAACGAAGTCTCCTTATCCCCAGCGAAGTCTATCAACACTTCCAGCACAACAAGGATATCCTCAGCAAGTCATTCTCCATAATTCAGCAAAGCATCTCTCTCCCCACAGAGTATTGCTTCCCAGCATGGTCGCTAGAGTATCTTTTCTCCTTGCAGAATCTTCCATTTGCCAAGTTTATTCCGCAACGGAGTCATCTTCTCCTACCGGTATTCTTGCAACTATCATCCCCAGCGGAAGCAAAATCTATTCTTCAGCATCAGCCCAGGATATGACTTCCCGGCATCCGTCAAGGATTTACTTTCCTAGACGAAAACATACAACATTACATACATCATCATAACATGCATAACGCATCATACCATACAAATCTCATTTATGTTGAGAACATCATTGCTTGATCCATATCATGCATTGCATATGACTAACCTTTACCTTTCAGGAAAGATGCGGTTAAATTCTCAAAACATATTTCAAGGCCTTCTCTAGTCCAGCTAAATCGACTCCCAACAGATTTTTCTGATAAAGACTCAGTAGAAGTTATCCCAGATGGTTCCCTCTCCGACAGTGCGTGAGGTGGTAATTCCTTTTTCAGATGTTTCCCTCTCCGACGATGAGTGTGAGGTGATAGTCTCTTACGGTTCCCTCTCCGACAAGTGCGTGAGGTGGTAATTCCTTTTTCAAATGTTTCCCTCTCCGACGATGAGTGTGAGGTGATAGTCTTCTATGGTTCCCTCTCCGACAGTGCGTGAGGTGGTAATTCCTTTTCCAGATGTTTCCCTCTCCGACAATGAGTGTGAGGTGATAGTCTCTTACGGTTCCCTCTCCGACAAGTGCGTGAGGTGGTAATTCCTTTTTCAGATGTTTCCCTCTCCGACGATGAGTGTGAGGTGATAGTCTTCTATGGTTCCCTCTCCGACGGTGTGTGAGGTGGTAAGTCCTTTTCAGATGTTTCCCTCTCCGACGATGAGTGTGAGGTGATAGTCTCTTATGGTTCCCTCTCCGACGGTGTGTGAGGTGGTAAGTCCTTTTCAGATGTTTCCCTCTCTGACGATGAGTGTGAGGTGATAGTCTCTTATGGTCCCCTCTCCGACAAGTGCGTGAGGTGGTAATTCCTTTTTCAGATGTTTCCCTCTCCGACGTTGAGTGTGAGGTGATAGTCTCTTATGGTCCCCTCTCCGACAAGTGCGTGAGGTGGTAATTCCTTTTTCAGATGGTTCCCTCTCCGACGGTGTGTGAGGTGGTAAGTCCTTTTCAGATGTTTCCCTCTCCGACGATGAGTGTGAGGTGACAATTCCTTTTCCTATGATTCCCTCTCCGACGATGAGTGAGGTGATTCCCTTGCAGATTATAATTTTCTATGGTTCTCTTCCCGATATTGCAAAGATGGTAATTCCCGCCAAGATTTTTCTCAACGAGCGTTGTTGAAGTTAAAATCACCCAAGGTTCTCTTACCATTCATGCTAAGGCAGTAACCATACCTGGTTCATTCATCATCTTGTGAAGCTCCAGATTCAACTCCTGTGACCAGTAAGGACATACCTATACCAAGCATCTGAAATCAACTCCTGCAACGTGTCAGGTACTCATTTTTCTGTTTTGCAGGTATGCAGGTTCTCGCTAAGGAACCTCCTACGCGACCAACATTCAGATGGAATCTATAAGCCCATCATCCTATCCAGCAATCTCCAAATGGCATCTATAAGCCCATTCCCCCATCACACTGCTAACATGTGAGCGCAAATTTCTGGGCACTCTAGTGTCCAATCATCTTCTACCCTCGGATTACGAAAGGCACGTCAGCCAATCTGCATCCTCAGGTCTAAGAAGATTGAACAGGGGCAACTGTTGTACCCCAAAATTTGCCCTCCCATATTCTCCAAGAAATTGCCAAGTCAAGCTGCAAAATTCCCCAAGGGTTGCACAGTGCAAAAGTCTCCTACACAGTCAAAACTAGGGTTTGGGTTCTAATCAAGAAAATGAAGTTTTCAAAGGCCCAATCAGGTCTCATATGCTTACAAAGATGGTCAAGTATCCTCATATCAAGTTTCAAAGCATTCAGCTCAAAATTGCACAGTCAAAACCCTAAATTGCACTACAGTCAACTGTAGGGGCAAAATGGTCATTTGACAGTCAAAAGTTCAAATTTTTGGTCAACATATCATTTTGAAGCCACAAACATCATTTGATCAATGCTTGATCATGATTCTCAAAATTTGGCTCAGAAAATCATCAAGATGCAAAAGTTACTATATTTGGACAGTTGAAAAAGTCAACTGAAATTGACCAGGGCATAACTTTCACATGGATTATCAGAAAAATTCCATCCAAAGCTCATTTTGAATAGAAAGACATTTCCTACAACTCATCTTCATACTTCAAGTCCAAGAAATGCTCTCACAAAAAATTATCAATTTCAACATTATAGGTCATTTTCAAAAGTCAGCAAAAAGGGACTTTAAGTCAAAGGCCATAACTTGAGATTGGTAAATCAAAATGACATGGGACCAAAGGGATTGGTTAGAGGACTCAAAGACCTTTCCAAAATGTCCAAGAACATGAGAAAAGCTTAAAAGTTGAGCAAGTTATGCCTTGTGGAAGTTGGGAAATTTTTGGATATTTTGAAAAGTCAACTTTGATCCAAATGACCTAAAATTGCTAATGGGCCCATTTTTCTTCTATGATTCATCATTCTAAGCAAATGCACGACCACTTGGCCCAAAGGGAAGTATTTTCTCATTTTTTATTTATTTATTTGAATTTTTATTTATATTAATTCAATTAAATCAATTAAATATGTGAAAAATATCTAAATGAACCAAACAAATCTTTTTGTACACATTTCAGCTTCAATATTTCGTGCACATCCCAACATGGAAAGATTTGGTTTAATTTGAGCATGATTGAACAAAGAACACATGAAAAAAAGATATGGAAGATCCTTAAGAAATCAAATATTGAAAACCATTATTGCCATGGATTTGATTGAAATTTCTTAACCTAATTGCTTCACTGCAAATGCCTGAAGAGAAACCTAATGCCCAGAGACTGAAAAGCTGCGCTAAAGAACCATTGACAAACTTGGAAAAAGTCTCTAAAAGCTCAAAACTGAAAAGCACTCTAGAGGTCGATTCAAGCCTCCATTCTTGTCTCAATAGCTTTCTTGGAGGTCACTGATCACGTTCCAATCCAGCATAGCCATCAAAACCTCAAGAGTTGGTAGATAGAACTTAAACTGTACAGCAAAAAATGCATAATCGTATTTCATATTTCAAGCATCTTCATTGTTTTTTTTTTGATGCATTCATACTAATGAACGTGTTCTGAAGCTAACCATGTCGTCTAATTTTGTTTTCGTGCCATATATGGATATTTGCCATTGATACTTTTTTAGGGTTTCTGAACCTTCAAATTAGGGGTTTTCAGGTGCTGTGAAATTAGACCTCCTCAATACCATGGTTGGATTCAACGCATAGAGACGAAGAAGAATCACTTATCGCGCCTAATTTATGAACGTTATAGGCTTATTCGCTATTTTCTGGTAGCTGGCTTAAGGCAACGCGTCTAAAACCGTTGCCTAACGTTTTATGTTACAGGGACGATGAAGAGGATGATGCGTTGGCAAAACATGATTAGCCTGTTTGAAAATTGGCGCGCTGGATCCACTAATGCCTTGGTTTTTCCTTTTATTATTTATTTGTTATAATATGTTAATACGCGTGATGTAGTTCAGTTGGCAAGCGAAGGGATTATTAACGTCCAAGACCTGGGTTCGAACCCCAGGTCTGTGTAAATTTCCATATTATTTTTCACTAATAACTCCCATGCAGCGCTTATGATAAGGACTATGATGCACTCTCTTAATCCAAGCGTCCACGCGTCCTGGGACTTCAAACCAAAGGCTGAGATTGGAAACACACGCTAAGCCCTAGTCAACGTTGCCACACGCGTCATACAAAAGTCAGAAGGGCCATGCTTAACTGGGCCAGATTTCTAAAGCATACCTCACAATTGGGGACTGAACCCCCCCTGGTTTGCCTTCTCTATTTTTTTTTCTTATTTTTTTTTAATTGCTATTTTATTTTCTTTATTTGTTTTAATGAATTAATTTTTTTTACAAAATACAAAACACATAAAAAACTCAAAAAAGACAAAATATAATAAATAATATCTATTTTCATATTTTCTTATAAATAATTGTATGTAGATTAATTAATTTAAATTAGGTTTAATTTTATTTCTTTTCACAATAAAAATATAAAAAATATAGACTTAGGTTTAATAAATTTTATTCCTTTCAATTTTTCTTTTTTTAAATAATAATATTACTTATTTTATTTTCATAATTAAATTGTACATAAAAGAATTTAGGATTAATTTAGGTTATATTTTAATATTTTCATAACAAAACTTAAAAACCATTAGAATTAGGGTTAGTTAATTTCAATTAATTCTCTTTTTCTTTTAGATCTTAAAAAACACAAAAATACCAAAATATTTTCTTTAATTTTAATTTTATTTCCTTATTAATTTAATTTTTTGCGAAAGGGTCCAACGCCCTCGTTTCGATAATTCTTATTTAATTTCGCATATTTATTTTATACCGCTTAAATAATTATGTACCTCTCCCAAAGCCATGTAACTCGGACAATTTAACTTTTTCGCACTTTTATTCGCTTTATTTATTTTCCGTCAAATCGGGTCCGGTTTAATTTTGGCGATGTGGACCCGCGCCGTTGTAATAGCTTTAGACTTAATTTCCGCATCTTTTAAACTGTTAACAAAAAGCATGCAAGAATGAATGGCCTAAAATAAAAACGAACGCTTAGATCACTTTGACATGAACAAGACAAAAATAAATGAATCTGACACACAAATCACACACCACCCCTAGGGTACGCCTCATTGTTGCCTTGCCTCGAAAGGTGATCGTCGAGTAGAGGATGTCTTAGTAAGTCCTCATGATCCGGGAACCTGGCATGAGGGTAGCTTCTAAGGTGTCTTCCCATTGCTCCGGTGATCACCATGTCCCGAACCTCGAATTGACCCGAACACCTCCAACGGTGGTGCTACCTACCTCTCAATGGTGGGATGGCACTACTTTAAAGGACATTTACACAGACGAATTCCTTAGGGTAGGTAGACGACTCTAGATACTTGCTCTAAATTTCAAAACAAAACAAAATACTTTTCACACCGACACATTTTCAAAAAGCTTTCGAAAGCAACTTTTCAAACACTCTTGAGGACCGATACAAGAGTCGAACTGAAATTTTCAAAGAAACTTTTTAAAACCCACACTTGAAAAGCAAACAAACAATTTTGAAAACACAAGTGAGCAAGTATCTAAGAGCCCATGGATAACCATGGATAGAAAGGGTGCTAACACCTTCCCTTTCTATAATCTACCTCCCGAACCGAGAGAAATCTCGTTAAGGAATTTTTCTGTGCTTTTGTCCTTTCCATTTGGAGAAAATAAAAGACGGTGGCGACTCTTGCTTCCGCGACATTTCACGAACCAGCGTTAAACAATCAGTTCCAGATCCACCGATCACACATAACCTTACCAGAAATGTTAGCTAAGATAACAGAATGTAAACCCGACCAAAGAGGATAAACCAAAGAAGAGGAATTAACCAAAACAGAACCCACAGGAAAGGAGATGACCAAAGCATAACCTAACTAGAAATGTTAGTTAAGCTAACAGAAGGTAAATTCGACTAAAGTGGATAAACCAAAGAAGAGGAATTGACCAAAGCAGAACCCACAGAAAAGGAAATTACCAAAGCATAACCTACCTAGAAATGTTAGTGAAGCTAATGAAAGATAAACCCGACCAAAACGGATAAACTAAATAAGAAGAACCGACCAAAGTAGAACCTACAGGAAAGGAAATTACCAAAGCATAACCTAAATAGAAATGCTAGCTAAGCTAATGAAAGGTAAGCCCGACCAAAGCAGGTAAACCAAAGAAGAGGAACTGACTAAAGCAGAACCCGTAGGAAAGGAAATGACCAAAGCATAACCTACCCAGAAATGTTAGCTAAACTAATGAAAGGTAAACCCGACTAAAACGGATAAACCAAAGAAGAGGAACTGACCAAAGAAGAACCTAAAGGAAAGGGAATGACCAAAGCATAACCCAACCAAAAATGTTAGCTAAGCTAAAGAAAGGTAAACCCGACCAAAGCAGATAAACCAAATAAAAGGAACTGACCAAAGAAGAACTTATAGGAAAGGAGATGACCAAAGCATAACCCTCGAATAATCGATTGGTCGGCTTAACACCTTACCAATTAATTATTCAAACTCAAAACACTAAAATTTTCCAACCAATCAAATCAATTTCTTCGCTCAGCATGATCTAATTCTAATAAAGATAAACTCTTCTTCAACCCATTAAAACCTAATTAAAACAGCTAACCTATCAAAAACATTTTTTTCAATAATGGATTGTCCCGTTACTTTCACAATGAATACAAAACTTTGCCTACCATCACTCAACTTTCAAACTCAGGCCAAAAGAAATTCAACGTAATCCTATAAAAAACACTAACCAAAAAAATTCGAACTATGAAGGGCTCTGATTTCTAACGCCAATTGGTGTGGATACTGATAAGTGGTTTTTACATCATTTTTATTAGATGTTTTACTTTGTTACTTTATCGTTTTTATTCGCTTTTCCTTCATTTTTCTATATTTTATGCTTGGGTATTGTGTTTATTTCATTTTCAGGTCTCTATGATCGTACCAGAAGAAAACTAGATAAAATCGGCTGAAATACGAAGAAATGCGCAAAAGTTGAAAGTTCCCAGTACAAAGTCCAGGGGGCTGTTACGGGTGCCCATAATGCGTGTTATGGCCCGTAATAGCACACAAACCTGAAGGTATCTCTTTTATGCGCTGGGCCAAAAAAACCCGAGGCCTGTTACGGGTGCCTGTAACGCGTGTTACGACCTGTTGTGACTGATTTTAAATCAAGATTCGCCACTATCAGTTTTTATCCTAGGGAAGGGCATTTAATAGGAAACCCTAATTCCCAGACAGAGATTCTAGGTTTCAGACTTCTTTAGACGAAAGGAAGGTGTTAGGTACCTTTCATCTACCTTGTTCACAAGGATATTAGGTTTTGGGTTTAGGTTGGAGTAAACAGAGTTTTAAATATTATTAAGGGAAAAGAGTTTTATTTTTAATAGGGGAAAAAGGTTTTAATTTTTTATAAGGGGAAAAGGGTTTTAATTTTTTATAAGGGGAACTCGCTATGATTTTTGATCGTATGCCTACGTATCCTCTTAAGAGGAATCAGAGTCCTAATTCGTAGTTCGTAGTGTTTGATTGATATTTTTTATAGGATTGCGTAGAATTAATTTCGAATTTATCCTTGAACCTTGTCTGGGTTTTGTAAAAGAGTGATTGTAGACGCAGTTGACAGTTAATTTTGAAAGAAATTCTCCTTAATCTTTTTTATGAAAATATCTTGGACTTTGTTATGTTAGTAGAAAAATTGTTAGTGTTTGATTGATTAGCTATTTTAGGATGTATGATGCGATATGAGAAAAATATGTTTGGATGAGAAAAATATTTAATTCAATTTAGAAAAATAGAGTTAGTGTTTTAGAAAAATATTTAAGCTAATAAATAATTATCTTTCCTAATTATTTAAAATATATCAAATATTAAAAATATCCAATAATTATTTATTAATGCGCGAAAATTATATTTAATGCAAAAATGTAAAAATGTGATATATGATTAAAAACTTAGAAGAATTATAATTAATTAATTAATTAAGGTTAAGGGATGCAAAACTTAATATGGAGGTGTTAAGATGAAGAGTCCTAGTTCTGATAATGAACTGGGCCCAAAATACAGATGGGGTATTAAGTAGAATTTTAATTAAAAAGTTTGATTTCTTGAATTCTTATAATTAAAAGTTAATAGAGTATAATACACCAATTAAATTTAATTCGCCTAATAATTATATAACTCCATTAATAATTTACCAACAAATCTAAAGCTAATAATAAAATCACCCATTTTTGTGTTTGGACATTTTTTATAGACTAAATTAAATAATTAATGAAATTAATATTTTATGTCCTTTTATAGAATAATAAAATAAATAAATAGAATGATTAGTAAATTAAATATGAAGGGATTGTTACACAATATCTATAGCCTAATTTAAATAAGAGTTTGTGTAAAAAAGAAAATAGAAATAGAAATAACAAATGAAAGAAATTGACGAGATTACGTTTCACGTGACTTTGTCACTAATGTTATCATCAAGTTTTCAAAGCACTAACCAATGGTGGATGTGCCCTTTATTTCGTTTAAAATTATAGTGGTGGTGGCCGCGATTAGAGGGTTACCAGAGGGACTTCGTGGGTTGGTGCGTGGAGGCTTCATCGAAACATGGTTGTGCAATTTGTGTATGGTTGATGGAAAAATTGTTGATGAATTCTGGATCGTAAAAATGTATACAGTCTAGAAATTGGCTTCCGAAAAAAGTTAGTAAATAATATAATTTTTAAAATAAAAACCATCAGTAATCAGTAAAAAAACAGAAAAGTTAAAAACGAAAATAAAATTGGGGCGCCTCATATGAAATCATCGGCCCCAAAAAAGTCGTTATATGTAAATGTGTAGAAAATTATGAAAGAGGAAAAAATGTATTGTTCTTAGGTTGTTGTCTGATATAGTCAACAACCCTCGAATAAACCAAAAAGAATTGTAAAAGAAAGTTAGCAAGTTTGGATAGTGTTGAAAATTGTCGATACGGTGGAAATTGTGAATATTTTTGGATGTCCTAGAAGTGTGAAAATATGACCCTATTTATAGACTGTCAAAATCAGGTTAAAGGGCAAAAAAGGGAATAATATAAATCAGATCTTTCTTGGTCAACAAGTTGACCAATCAGAAGTTAATCATGACACAAATTGATGCAGATTAACCAATAAGAAATAACTATCTCGAAAAGAAAATATTTTTGGTATTTATTATGATTTTTGCACTCAATTTTGATGAAAAGTGCATAAAATCAAATAAATAATCATTTTTTAAAAATGTTATAATTAAAAATACGAAAATAATTAGAAATTAGTTAGTAACAAAAAATATCCAACGTGCACTAATTGAGATTGATATATTTTTGTCATAATTTTGAAGATTGGAAATTGATTGAATATTTGGTCCATAATTTGGTGAACAAGATTATGAATCTAGACTTGTTTATGACTATTTTAAATATTGAGATTGATTTGAAAATATTAATTTATAAGGTATTTTGACTTTTTTTAAAAATAAAAATAATGATTTTAATAAAAAAATAATATTTTTAAATATAATAATTAAATAAATACGAAAGTAGTATAAAAATTAGATTTTTGTGGTTACAAATAATTGAAAATGAAAATAAAGTTAGTAATAATAAACAACAAAAATATCTAAAGTGCACCAAATGAGATTCGAACCCGTGACCTTTTGCTTGCAAGTCTTTCTCCCTTACCAACTATGCTATGTTACTTAATTGAAATGAAAAGCCAATTGAAAGTATATGAAGGTGAACAATTATTTGTTATTTTTTAAAAATACAAATAATTATTATAGTTTTTAACAGACTTGAAAGCAAATATTTATTAAAAGCCTCTAAATGTTAATGTAATTAAACGAAAGGAATCTTTCACCATGTAAAACCCATGTTCGAAAATAAATTTGACGGTGGCGCTAAGGCGGGCAAATTTAGGATATGACAGTTGCCCCTATTTAATAATTGTTCGATTGAATGGCGCAGGAATGCGTAGGTCTTTGTTCATTCAAATCAGAGATTTATTAAATAATGGAAGACCCCAAAATTTGACAAAAAGGTTTGCTAGATAGGGTTACATTGATATAACATACCCCCAAGAGTTAGCTAGATAGGGTTACGCTGATATATCATACCCCTAAGAGCTGGCTAGATAGGGTTACACTGATATAACATACCCCCAAGAGTTAGCTAGATGAGGTTATGCTGATATAGCAAACCTTCAAGAGTTTTGAAGAGAATAGGCAAAGATGATGATGTATTACTTTACTAGGATTTGAGGCAGATAATTTTGAGCTCGAGGGAGTAATCTCGTATGTCTTAGTTTTTCTTTAGCTTATTCATCCATTTGGGGGGATGAACAACACTTGATGGTGCATGGCTTCTTGAAGACTGAGTTTTGAGAATACATTACGGCTCAGAGGCAATGTACTGAGTTTTGAGAATACATTGTGACTTAGAGGCAATGTACTGAGTTTTGAGAATACATTGCGGCTTAGAGGAAATGTACTGAGCTTTGCAAATACATTGCGGCTTAGAGGCAATGTACTGAGTTTTGAGAATACATTGCGTCTTAGAGGAAATGTATCGAGTTTCATTCATTACTGCATGGAAACTTAGGTGATGGGCTGAACGCGTCACAACATGGAGACTTAGATGACGGGTTGAATCGTAGGAGAAGTGTTTTGTTGATTGACCCTTAGAAAATTGAATCAAGGGTGGGGTTGTTTCTTTGTTGTGTGATATAGGCGTATGATGCCTGATACCGGGATGGAACCCTGAGTGTGTGTATTGAATGTTTGTATATGTATGGAACCCTGTGTACATATTCGCTCAGTGTGTATGCCCCAAGTAGTTTGAAAATGTTTTTGATAATTTTCTTTTCTTAAACCACTGGTCATGAGTTATCAATCCCCCAACATGATGAATTGGTGTGGACATGATGAAGAGTGTCTTGACATTTGTATCGTGGGTGCAATTGTAGGTGTGTATGTGGGCGTAGGCGTAGATGTGGACATAGGTGTAGGCGTGGTCATAGAAATAGGCATGGATGTAGGCGTGGATATGAATCATAGGTAAGCTACCTAGTGAGATTTTGGTAGCGGAACCTTTGATGATTATGTCTGTTGTCAACCGAGGTAGCTATAGCAAGGTGAATGGATAATACTGAGCTTGGATTTGAATTTGAGTTTGTCTTAGCTGGTAGTCATGCCTTGAGATTTTTCCGCAGTTTTCTATGGGCATGTATGATTGAATGTAATGTATGCATGTTTGATATGATTACGCGTGATGTATACATTATGTGTGGTATGTATGCTTGATATGATAATGTTATGAATTAAAATAATGTGATGATTGATAAATGTAATGCCCCTGTTATTTGAACCGTGAAACTAATGCTTAAGGAAGACTATCAGGCAAGGTTTATTTTTGCTGCGAAGCCATGCCAATTAGGAGCCAGGCTTTTGAAAAGGTGTACCAGACGGGAACTGAGCTTTGCACCAATATCCATATGGTTGCTTGAATAATATAACTTGGTGGCTTGGAAAGGTGAAATACATAGCAAGGTCACAAATAGTGGTAAGGTTACCTAGAGATATTTAATTGGAAAGTGTGAGGCTGCTCACGACTCGGATGGTGAATGCATGAGGTTGCACATGCTTCGTATGGATGCCTATGAATGAATAGTGGATGAGGTTGCGTGAGGCTGATCACGTCCTTTATGAAATGCAGATAAGAAAAAGTGTGAGGCTCCTCACGTCTTGGGTGGTTGTACGAAGAATGCTTGTATAACAGAATCACAGAGAGGGATTGTTGAGGAGATGTTGGAGATTGCAATAGTGACTCCCCTAGAAATTGACTCTGGATTTTTACGGAGTCCTAAATCTCGGCCTATGATATGTTATATATGCATGTAGATGCAAGTGTTATTGCGTAGAATGACTGACCAATGCATGTAATGGGTGACTTGGATATGCATTGTTGAAATTTTGACACGCCAATGAGAATTGGGATTTTTCTTATATCCATGATGTCGGAATTCTTCAGCCAGATGAGATGATAGGTATAGCTTAGTTTTAGATTGCAATATCCTAATGAATATATGTTAATTATTTATGCAGACTTATGCTTTATGATTATAACTCGCCTGGTTAGTTAAATGGTTCCCCTGTGATAGGTTATTGATGATTAAGCATAGAGGTTAGACTATGTAATAAGGTTGCTTGTCACATGATGGTTGGTGTTATGCTATCATGATTTCCTTATACTTGATTTGAACTTATAAGATTGCTGATGTAGGAGAAAGATCAATTGGAGATTATGAAAGTGCACGGAGAGCTTGCTTTTTGTGGCATGTCTTTCCCTAATTTGTTGATAGGGTCTTGGAGGAGATTCTCATGGATATGATCGTGAAAATAGTTTGATGATAATGTGGATGACCCCACTATTTTGCATTATGCCCCTGATTAAATGAATCTTGAAAATGTTTGGCTTTGATGAACCATTTTGAATCAACTCCTTATGATCGAGCCTCGCAGTGGTTTGCTACAACATTTGAATTTTGAAAAGACGTACCCCCAATATCCAGGGTCTGGAGGAAGTACCCTTAGATCTCACCATGAACTTGACATAGATTACCCCAAATGTTTGGAGCTTGAGGAGTTTGTACTTTGAAGTTGCTCGAAGAATTTGGACCCTACATGCGGTAGGATGAACCTGATATGCTCTACCTCAACATTTGAATCTTGGAAGATTGCCCCTTGAACCAAATACTTGAGAGATTTATGTAAACGAGGGAACTGAGTCATACCCTATTATGATATGACCTTATTAAGGAATGTTCCTTCGAAAGGTATGCCCCCATGATCATTAGTATTTGCCCTTGTATATAGGGATCCTCTTAAATTCTTTGCCCCTAATTAGAAGCTTCTTGGAAATGTTGCCTTTAATCATACCAACTTTGAAATCTCCTTGATGCAAAGTATTGATTTGTAGTTAAATTGTACATTTTGAAAAAGTAATTCCGTTTGATGCACATGCAAGTTCTTGAAATCGAAATTGATTATTTGAAAAGAAATGGAAGATTAGAAGATGGATATTCGAAGAAGCGAAGTGATAAATTTAACAAACGTAGGAGTCAGTTAACACAAATTTTTCTTAGTATGCTTTCCTAGTTAACCTTGCTTCAATTAGGACTTTTGAAGGTTGTAACATGGCCATGGTTCGTGGTTTAAGAAAAAAAGATATAAGGCTCAAAAGTTATTTATCCCACCCCATTCTCCTTGATGTTCTTCAATCCTAAGTTCAATTAATCCAATAGATGCGTTCAATCTCCAAGAGAAATTTTGTAGTCGCACAGACGATAAGAAACGTTAATAAGATCCAAGCATCGATAAGATCCAAGCGTTGATGAAAAGCCTTTGAGGTGGCAGTCACATGATTTTTTCTCCAATTTTGTTTTCAATCCCTTATTTTTGCATGGACCCAATTTTTTTGAATTTTCCGGTCTATCGGGATGCCCTAAATGAAAGCAATAAATAAATAAATAAAGCAATAAAAACCCTAAAACCTAAAGTGGAATTTCCCAGCAGAGTCTCCAGCTGTTGTGACTGGTTTTAAATCAAGAGTCGCCACTTCAGTTTTTATCCTAGGGAATGGCATTTAATAGGAAACCCTAATTCGCAGACAGAGATTCTAGGTTTTGGACTTCTTTATACGAAAGGAAGGTGTTAGAAACCTTTCATCTTCCTTGTTCACAAGGATATTAGGTTTTAGGTTTAGGTTGGGGTAAACAGAGTTTTAAATATTATTGAGGGAAAAGAGTTTTAATTTTTAATAGGGGAAAAGGGTTTTAATTATTTATAAGGGGAACTCGCTATGATTTTTGATCGTATGCCTACGTATCCTCTTAAGAGGAATCAGAGTCCCAATTCGTAGTGTAGTGTTTGGTTGGTGTTTTTTATAGGATTGCGTAGAATTGCTTTCAAATTTATCCTTGAATCTTGTCTGGATTTTGTAAAAGAGTGATCGTAGACGCAGTTCACATTTAATTTTGAAAGAAATTCTCCTTAATCCTTTTTATGAAAATATCTTGGATTTTGTTATGTTAGTGAAAAAATTGTTAGTGTTTGATTGATTGGCTATTTTAGGATGTATGATGCGATATGAGAAAAATATGTTTGAATGAGAAAAATATTTAATGCAATTTAGAAAAAATAGAGTTAGTGTTTTAGAAAAATATTTAAGCTAATAAATAACTATCTTTCCTAATTATTAAAAATATATCAAATATTAAAAATATCCAATAATTATTTATTAATGCGCGAAAATTATATTTAATGCAAAATATGTAAACATGCGATATATGATAAAAAAAAGAAAATTAGAAGAATTATAATTAATTAATTAAGGTTAAGGGGTGCAAAACTTAATCTGGAGGTGTTAAGATGAAGAGCCCTAGTTCAGATATTGAATTGGGCACAAAATGCAGATGGGGTATTAAGTAGAATTTTAATTAAAAAGTTTGATTTCTTGAATTCTTATAATTAAAAGTTAATAGAGTATAATATACCAATTAAATTTAATTAGCCTAATAATTATATAACTATATTAATTATTTACCAACAAATCTAAAGTTAATAATAAAATCACCCATTTTTGTGTTTGGACATTTTTTATAGATTAAATTAAACAATTAATGAAATTAATATTTTATGTAATTTTTTAGAATAATAAAATAACTAAATAGAATGATTAGTAAATTAAATATGAAGGGATTGTTACACAATATCTATAGCCTAATTTAAACAAGAGTTTGTGTAAAAAATAAAATAAAACAGAAATAACAAATGAAAGAAATTGAAGAGATTACCTTTCACGTGACTTTGTCACTAATACTATCATCAAGTTTTCAAAGCACTAACCAATGGTGGTTGTGCCCCTTTTTTCGTTCATAATTATAGTGGTGGTGGCCGCGATTGGAGGGTTACCGATGGGACTTCGTGGGTTGATGCGTGGAAGCTTCACTGAAACATAGTTGTGCAATTTGTGTATGGTTGATGGAAAAATTATTGATGAATTCTGGATCGTAAAAATGTATACAGTCTGGAAATTGGCTTCCGAAAAAAGTAAGTAAATAATATAATTTTCAAAGTAAAAACCATCAGTAATCATCATGTGGTAAAAAAAACAGAAAAGCTAAAAACAAAAATAAAATTGGGGGGCCACATATGAAATCATCGGCCCCAAAAATAGTCGTTGTTTGTAAATGTGTCGAAAATTGTGAAAGAGGAAAAAGTGTATTGTTCTTAGGTTGTTGTCTGATATAGTCAACATCCCTCGAATAAACCAAAAAGAATTGTAAAAGCAAGTTAGCAAGTTTGGATAGTGTTGGAAATTGTTGATACGGTAGAAATTGTGAATGTTTTTGGATGTCCTAGAAGTGTGAAAATATGACCCTATTTATAGACTGTCAAAATCTGGTTAAAGGAAAAAAAGGGAATAATATAAATCAGATCTTTCTTGGTCAACAAGTTGACCAATAGAAGTTAATTATGACACAAATTGACGCAGATTAGCCAATAAGAAATAACTATCTCGAAAAGGAAATATTTTTTGTATTTATTATGATTTTTACACTCAATTTTGATGAAAAGTGCATAAAATTAAATAAATAATTATTTTTTAAAAATGTCATAATTAAAAATACGAAAACAATATTTAAATAATAAAAAAACATGACTTTTGTGATTTTGAAAATAATTAGAAAATAGTTAGTAACAAAAAATATCCAAAGTGCACTAATTGAGATTGATATATTTTTGTCATAATTTTGAAGATTAGAAATTGATTGAATATTTGGTCCATAATTTGGTGAACAAGATTATGAATCTAGCCTTGTTTATGACTATTTTAAATAATGAAAATAAAGTTAGTAATAATAAAGAACAAAAATATCTAAAGTGCACCAAGTGAGATTCGAACTCATGACCTTTCGCTTGCAAGTCTTTCTCCCTTACCAACTATGATATGTTACTTAATTAAAATAAAAAGCCAATTGAAAGTATATGAAGGTGAACAATTATTTGCTATTTTTTGAAAATACAAATAATTATTATATTTTTAAACAGACTTGAAAGCGAATATTTATTAAAAGCCCCAAAATGTTAATGTAATTAAACAAAAGGAATCTTTCACCATGTAAAACCCAAGTTCGAAAATAAATTTGACGGTAGCGCTAAGGCGGACAAATTTGGGGTATGACACGGCCTGTAATAGTCTGGCAGAATTTCACTAATTTTGTTTCCTTTTTCAGTTCGATTAATTGTTGTTTTAGGATTTTTGCACATTCTAATTCAGGCTGATTCTATTTTTAATGGGAATTAATGTTGATTATTTGTGCCATATTTATAATTTCATTATAAAAACTCATAGGTAGTCTTGAGTTTTTATCCAGTTTTATATTCCAATTTTATTTCACGCCCTGTAACTCAAGTCTCCATTGAAGCACTTGATCAAGGTTATTTTATTAATTCAGGTTTTATTTTAATTATCATGTTTTCTTCTGTTAAAATTGCTTTGTTTATGGTATTACCAAACCATGAGTAAGTAGTCCTTTAAGGACTAAGGGTCATGAATCTGTTTATCGATGATTATTCGGGTAAATTAGCATAAGTCGATTATGAGAATTTCACTATTTTTATTTTAAATATTGAGTTTTAATTCAAACCTCGCTACGAAAGTAGGAGTGCTTTTAGGTGTTTACCTTGATCTGAAAGGATAAGCGTAAACGTCGGAAAGCAGTTTTTAAACAGTTGAATCCGAAGTCACAAAAGTGATCGGACTAAATTGAGAAATTGTTCCATTTTAATAGTTATGCAAAAGTAACGATCACTGAAAAACGTTTCTACGCGAGCGAAAGCCGACGAGCATCCCGTTCGTCAGAGGTACCAAAATGCGCTGGCGAAAGCAGGTATTGTCAACAATAATATATTTTTCTATAAAATTGTGTCGGAACTCTTGTAATAGAAGTGCTCAAGTTAAACGAATAATTTGGAAATAGGAGTCATGACCCTAAAGTCGTATTTGCTTTATATATTTTAAGTGCTTTTTATTTAAGCTATTTTTTCACTTAATTGCTTTTTCACTTAAGTGCTTTTTCAGTTAAGTTTCTCCTAAAACACCAAATTATGATTGCTCTAGATATACAACAATAGAACAGAGTTTGGTACTCAACCATTGGTCCTTGTGGTTTGATAATATTTTACTACTTCGCATAGTCCTACACTTGCGGCCGTGTCAGATACGTAGGCACGCGGTTGAAAAACCAAGGTGAGTCCACTAACTTAAAAAACTAATTTTTCCCTTGTTTTGTTTCTTTTCCTATACATGATAATATGATAATTAAATAAAGAAGTATTCCCTATAAGTCCTAGGTATAAAAAGGGTCCCTTGAGTACAAGGGAAGTAAAGGCTGTCTAATACCTTCCCTTTATCTTATTAACTCTCGAATCCTTCAATATCTAAATAATTGGGGTTTCTGTTCCTTTCTCGTCTTTAGGGCAATAAGTAGTGATGGTGACTCTCTTGTTTTTTGCTGGTTACGACACTATGTTGATGCATTTATTATGTTGAAGCTTAGACCTCTTCCAATAGTTGAATTCAATTGCTCGTTAAAGTTATTAATTCACTTTAGAGTTTTTAGGGTTTCTCTTATCTGATCTAATGTGAGGATATCGTTAGGATTTGGGGAATTTGAGGTTGGGAACTAGGTGGAACGCGAAGAGAAAAGTAGAAAGAAGGTAGATTTTTAGGGTTTAAAGTCTCTCCGTCGCCGGAGGACATTTTTGTCACGACGTGATACGGTAGGAGAACTGACTTGTTATGTTTTTCATTTTATCGCAAATGTTACGGATAGCAAGAGTCGCCACCGACTTTTCTTTTATCCAATAAAGGAAAGGGTGAAAAAAACAGGAAATACCTTTCGAGATATTTTCTTTGAGTTTCGGGGGGGTAGGTTATGAAAAGGGAAGGTGTTAGCACCCTTTTCATCCGTAGTTATCTACGGGCTCTTAGTTGCTTGCTAGATCACTTTTGAAATTACTTTGTTTGAAATGTGTTTGTGGTGGGTTTTGAAAGTATTTTGAAAACGCCTTTGTTTCGGCAAACTTTGTAATGGTTCTCATATCTATAAGAATGTATGCAAAGTGTTGGTTTTGGAAATAGTTTAAAGAGATGTTTGTTTTTGAAGATGTTTTGAAAGTGTGAGTGTGAAAATGGTTTTGATTTGTGAGCAAGCAACTATGAGTGTCCTACCTACTCAAAAGGTCTTTGTTCTTTTCCTACTCCTTTAGATGTTGCTATCTTACCATTGATTGGTAAGAAGCCCCATCATTGGATGTGAAGGGATAAGCGCGGGTCAATCGTATAGTCATAGAAGGAAACTTATGAGACATTTCAGCAATTTCTGTAAGGGACTAGATCATTTACCGAAGGCAACATCGAGGGGCTACGATCTTTTTTATCCAGTGTCTTTGCTAAAACGCTCATATTCGAGGGACATGACTATTTTCTGAGGCACCAAGCGAGATTACCTTAAAGGTGCGCATGTGTGAAGTGTGTTTTATTGCATGCATTGTCTTTGAGATTAGGGTTTTCTAATGATTGATTTTATCTTGACATACACACCCTAATTACTAACAGTTATATGAAAAGCGATAAATTTATGGAAATTAAAATCCTACGCTATTACATCACTTTAGGGGATGGGGGTATAAGTTCACAAATGGGGAGATAAAAGAAAATAAAACCTAATTTTACTATTACAACCAAATCGAACAAAAATAAAAACAAAAAGTCAAAAAAATATCAAGATTTATGTTGTTTGATCTGACATGGGCCGTGTCCTGTGACACAGGCACCCGTGTCAGCTCCCTATAATGATCCATGTGCATTTTTCTTTCTGCACCGGCTAAGATGACACGGGTCATGTCCTGTGACACAGGCACCCATGTCAGCACCCTGACTTGCCACTTTGCATGTTTCTGGCTCCAGTAGACCTGACACGGGCCGTGTCCTGTAACACGGGAACCCGTGTCAGCACCCTGACCTGCATATTTGTTAGCTTATAGTTCCAGTAGGTCTGGCACGGGCTGTGTCCTGTGATACGGACACCCGTGTCAACACCCTGTCCTGCACTTTTTATTAGATTTTTAAATAGTTGAGCTGACACAGGCACCTGTGTCAGCCCCCTGTCTTGGCTTTTTTCACTGAGTTTCCTTCTTTTGATCTATCTTTTTATATATCTTTTACACACAAACAACAAATGATATATGGATAAAGATATTACAGTTTGGAAAAAAAGGTATACCTCTTGAAGAGAAACTTTGGAACACATACGGATGTCTCTTGATATGGAGTGATGATTGACCGAGCTTCTCCTTGAAGCTGCTCCATTCCTTGCTCCGTGCCACAAAGTTCCAGAATCGCTCCAACCCAGTCAAAGGTGCAAAATACTATTTTTTTGCTTGTGTTTGGAAGGTGATGATAATGGTACTACAAAAATTGTTCTTGTGTCTGAACAATCTATGTGTGATGTATATGAGGTGTTTGGGTAGTTGGTTTAGGGGAAAGCTTGCAAAGTCGTACAGTAATGGGTTGAGGATTTTTTTGTTTTGTGAGTGAAAATAGAGTTGAAGATGAGCAGAGTTTTATGAATGAGTAGAGTTTAACAAGAATTCTATTTTTTCTCTTCTCCCTTTTTCTCTAAAAAATCCAACCCTTTGTGTGTTATGAAAATAGGCTATTTGTAGATGAGTTTTTGTTGGGATTTTTGGGAGGGAAACAAATAACAATTTGAACTGTTTGGGTATGTTGTCTTCATAGCTTTTTGATGCATAGTTCATATTGCTGATTTAGAACAATTTATTGGACAGGATTTTAGACTATATAGGACAGCATATGCAGGTTTTGTGATAGGTTTGTGGTGCAGGATAGCACAAGGTTTTTTGCATGACAACAATGGAGCAAGGTTTTAAACTAGTTTAGTGGTGTCATAATAGGCCTATTTTATAGCAATACAACAGACTGTTTTTTACATGGTTTTGGGTTGTTATGTGGACAGTACAACATGCTTGGATTTTGCAGCATATAGGGCTTTGTTCAGCAGTAGTTTAGATAATATTGTTTGTAGCATGACACGAGTTTGGTTTTGTGGACATCATAGTGGTAAGGTTTGAGTCACAGGGAAATGTTCAACAAAGACAAAGTTTAGGATTTGTAATCTTGCAACCTTGTAATAACTTGAATTATTTGTAACACCTTGAATTATTTTTAACATCTTGGATTATTTGTAACATCTTGGATTATTTTGAATTGTAATGAAAAGATGTCATGAAGCAATGAAATTAACAAGTATAGAGAATACTTAGAAAATTTTTCAAGTCTTGCCAAGTTATATTTTTGACTCTCTTGATTTTTGATGATCAAATTTCATATTTTAGATGTCTTGATGAAATGTGATTTTTGGGACTCAATTTTGGTCAAAAAGTCAAAGTTTGACTTTAGTGTACAAATGACTTTTTCCACCAGTTGACCGAATTTTATCTAGCAATCCGCTGATCTCAGGAGATGAATTGAAATATGAGATCAGGTCAAAATTACGTGCTCGGATCCTTGAGATCATGCTTCCAACCAATAAGTCAGGTATTAGGTCAAAAATCAAAGTTCGGTCATTTTCAGTCAAAACCCTAATTTTGCCCATTTCGCCCTTTTGATAATTTGAATGAATTTCTTGGAAAATTGTGTTCCAAGACTTGAAACTTGACAGAAATAATCCCGAGGGTCCATAATGATCCATGAAAGTCTCTTGAAACATTAGAAGTCCAACCGTCTTTGTACAAACTCAAACCCTAATTTGATGCATCGGTGTTGAGGAGATTATTTGACCTAGTCGATGCTTGCGCAAACTTGAGTCATTGAAGATCTTTGCAGGAAATATCTTGAGAAATGAGAGGGGAAATTTTGGGGTACAACAAATGCCCCTGTTCAATCTTCTTAAACCTAAAGAGTTAGATTGGCGAGTCCGCCATTCGTGACTTGAAAGTGGAAGATGATTGAACACTAGAGTGCCCAGAAATTTGCACTCGATGGTAGGTTGGTTGATTGTGTCGGGAATAGGCCTAAAGATGCCATTTGGAGAGGTGACAGAGAGTTTGTCGGGGATGGGCTTATAGATTCCATCCAGAGTGACTATTGGTAGAAATTGGAAGAATTATCAGAATAAATCTTTGGTTAATTTATACTGAAACAGTAGATGTCTTGAAGGAAGTGTTTTTCATGTATATAGTCACCCCATCTTGTTTCGGGAATTGATCTACAATCAATTTATTGGTAAACTCGTCTTGTTTCGAGAGTCCATGCCATTGGTAATAAAGATAGTCGCCCCATCCTGTTTTGGGAATTGATATTTATCTAACCAAAGAGAAAGAAAGATAGTTTCCCCATCCTGTTTCGGGAGTTAATCTTCAATATGCTCATGTAGATAGTTGTCCTGTCTTGTTTTAGGTATTAATCTACAATCAGTTATTCACAGATAGTTGTTCTGTCTTGTTTCAAGTATTAATCCAGAACCTGCTTTTTGTTGGTCGTAGAGATGGTTGCCCTAGCTTGTTTCAGAAATTAATCTATGACCTTAAAGAAAGAAAGATAGTTTCCCCATCTTGTTTCGGGAGTTAATCTTCAATCTACTCATGTAGATAGTTGTCATGTCTTGTTTCAGGTATTAATCTACAATTGGTTGTCCACAGATAGTTTTCCTGTCTTGTTTCAGGTGTTAATCTGGAACTTGTTGAAAATTGATGATGATATTTGTTTGTTGATCTTTCATGAAAAGGTACAAAATTAGTTGTATGAAATGTCATGATGCATGACACACATTGTGTAATGATGTTCTCAAAATAAATGAAATGGTGTTGTATGTATTTTGTATGCATATGCTATGATGTTTGTAAAGTAATGTATGAATGCAATATATGAACTGATCAGTTGTTTGTTGTAGCATTGTTGAAATGAGGGAAAATAAATCCATGACTGCTCATGGGGATGAAGAATGTGATTCTTCATTATTTGTTTAGAATGTTTCCACTGGGGAGTTATCTCTTGGTTGGAGAGAATGGAAGTTAACAACTTGCCGGGGATAAAGAAGTTAATTGTTATCTGGTCGAATTCCAGGTTTTGCACCAACTCACTGGGGATAGTAGCAAACTCTACCAGGGAGGAGGAGTTTTGTTAGTGGTTTGAAGAAGTTAAACTATTATCTGGTCGGGTCCAAGCTTTGCAGTAACTTGCTTTGAAAGAGATGAAGTTGAACTAGTATCTGGTCGGGTCCAGGCTTTATAGTAACTTTCTTTGAAAGAATGGAGTCAACTGTTATTCGGTTGGGTTTCAGGCTTTACAGTAACCTCTGATGATAGTAATGATTATGTTGGATATTGCAATGACTTTACCAGGGGTTAAGGGGTTTCTTCTGTTGATTTGTAATCGTCTAGAAGCAAAACTCAATTTGGGGAATTTACAGTTTGTTGGGGAAATAAACCCTGTTGAAGAGAATATTTTAACGACCTGTTGGGGAGGTGTTTTATTTAGGGAGAAATCCACATGGCTCTTTTTGAAGACCAACTCAGCTGGGGATGAAGATGTGATTCTTCATTATTTGTTGGAATTGAATTGCTAGGAGATGGACTTCTGTGGCTAGAGAAATAAACTCTATTGGGAAAAGAAAACTTTGTAAACTGCTTGGGAATTTTATGAAGCCCTGTTGGGGAACCCAAGAAGTTTATGTACCATGTTGTGGAATTCTTCAAGATGCTAGGGAGATGATTGGAGACTCTTGCTCTGCGGGAGATATTGGAATCTCTATCATCAATAGGTTGTATGCTAAAGATATGGCAGTGACTTCGCGAGAGCACGTCTCTATCTCTATATCTATTGTGGGATGTATCTGCGGGGATTTGCAGATGGCTTTTAGACATTGTCCCATTTCTTAAAGCCATTAATAACTGTCTTTCTGTTTTTTTTATGCGTGTACTTGTAAATGGTGATTATATTCAAATGCATATGTTAAAAATAATCACTTGACGTTTTTGAAAAATAAAACAGAAAAAATAAAAACAAATAGTTTATGCATTTTCAAAGAGATAGCTTTTGTATTAATCTGAAGAAGTCTGCCTATAACAAGTATTTTTGTACAATGAGACAGAAATCATAATAAGAGAAAGTCATTGTAAGAGTGACAACTTTACAATGAAGTATACAAATAAAAATAGCTATGTGAAATGATCCCATTGGGTTCCTATTCTGCCATTTCCTTTATATCTTTGAGCGTCTCATCACTTTGCTGCTTGACCGAAGTTGACTGGATTGATTAGTATCATTTGAATTTGGAACTTGATACTGAATTCTGTCTGTAAGGTGATCCAACGGGACATAGTTGTATGCCTTTAATCCCTAACTTTTGCCTGGACCACCCTTTCGGGTTTTCATTCCACCAGGATACCCTTTTTTACCTAAGCCTCCTTTTCAGGTTATCGACTTACCGGGTGTACAGATTTTTTTTCATATACATATCCCTAACTTTTGCCTGAACCCTTTTGGTTCGCCGGGATGCCCTTTTTTTCCTAGGCCAGTCAACCTAGCGGGTCTCTGTTTATGCGTAGTATCTTTTAACTATGTCTGCGTTTACAGGATGCGGAAGGTTGTCACCGTCCATAGTGGTTAATATCATGACTCCACCAGAAAATATGTTCTTGATCACAAATGGTCCTTCGTATGTGGGAGTCCATTTGCCCCTGGGATCACCTTGTGGTAGGATAATGCGCTTGATTACTAGGTCGCCAATTTTATATTCCTGACGTTTGACCTTCTTGTTAAAAGCTTTGATTATACGTTTCTGGTACATTTGACCATGACATACGGCCGCAAGCCTTTTCTTGTCAATCAGGTTCAATTGGTAAAGTCGAGTCTGAACCCATTTGTCTTCATTCAAACCTGCATCCTTCATAATTCTCAAGGTAGGGATCTGGACTTCGATGGGTAGGACAGCTTCCATACTGTATACCAGGGAGAAAGGAGTTTCCCCTGTTGACGTGCGTACTGAGGTACGGTAACCATGTAGAGTGAATGGTAACATCTTGTGCCAGTATTTATATGTCACCATCATCTTCTGTATGATCTTCTTGATGTTTTTATTAGCAGCCTCTACAGCGCCATTCATCTTTGACCGGTAAGGAGCAGAGTTATGATGCTGAATCTTAAATTATGTGTAGAGCTCGGTGATCATAGTATTATTGAGATCGGTACCATTATTTGTGATGATTCTTTCTGGAATACCATACCGATAGATAAGGTTACATTTGATGAACCGGGCCATGACGTTCTTGGTAACAGAAGAAAATGAAGCTGCCTCGACCCACTTTGTGAAATAATCAATGGCAACCAGGATGAAGCGGTGCCCATTAGAAGCAATGGTTCTAATCTCTCCGATCATATCAGTGCCCCACATTGCAAAAGGCCAGGGAGCAGTCAAGACGTTCAAGGGATTCAGAGGCACATGTACTTTATCGGCATAAATCTGGCACTTGTGACAAGTTCAGGAATGCTAATAACAGTCTGCTTCTATAGTGGACCAGTAGTACCCTGCCCTCAGAATCTTCTTATCCATTATGTTCCCACTAGAATGGGTGCCAAATGTACCTTTTTGCATATCTACCATAATCTTCTCCGCCCCACTCTTGTCTTCACACCGAAGCAAAGTATAATTATGGTTGCGCTTGTAGAGGATTACGTTACTGAGGAAAAACTTGGCAGAGAACCTTCTTAGGAACTTCTTATCATTAACGGAAGCTCCCTCGGGATACTCTTGGGCTTCGGGGTATCTTTTCACTTCGTGGAACCAGGGTTTGTCCACTACTTCTTCAGTATCAACCTCATAACAGTATGCTGGTTTGTCCAATCTCTCAATAGTGATCTGAGGAGCTTAATTATCCCATCGGACTTTAAACATGGATGACATAGTAGCTAGTGCATCCTCTAATTGATTTTCTTCTCCTGGAAGATGCTAAAAGGTAACTTCTTCAAAGTGTGGAATCAATGTCAACACATGCTCTCGGTAAGGGATGAGATTAGGATGCTTCGTGTCCCATTCTCCTCTGATTTGACTGATAACCAGGGACGAGTCTCCAAATACACTCAAGAATTTGGTTCTCAAGTTGATAGAAGCTTTAAGACCCATAATTCATGCTTCATATTCACCCATATTGTTGGTACAGTTGAAACATAGCCTAGCAGTGAAAGGAGTATGACAGCCTTCGGGAGATATGATCACAGCACTGATGCCATTGCCAAGTGCGTTGGAAGCTCCATCAAAAAACATAATCCATCGCAAACCTTTTTCAGGTTCTTCATCCGGTCCAGGTTCTTCACAATCAGTCACTAACATGATGTTCTTGTCCGGGAATTCAAAATTCATGGATTGATAGTCATCCATAGCCTGATGAGTCAAATGATCAGCTAGTACACTTCCTTTTATTTCTTTTTAGGTAGTGTATTGAATGTCATATTCGGTCAAGACCATTTTCCATCTTGCTATTCTTCCAGAGTGGGCGGGCTTCTCGAATATGTATTTAATAAGATCATCTTAGATATCAATAAAGTGGTGTGGGTTAGCATATATTGTCTTAGTCGGCAAGCAGTCCATGCCAAAGCGCAGTAAGTTTTCTTGAGCAGTGAGTATCTTATTTCACGGTCAGTAAAATTTTTACTAAGGTAGTATATTGCATGCTCTTTTCGACCAGACTCGTGATGCTGCCCCAGCACACACCCCATTGAATTTTCTAATATTGTTAAGTACATGATCAGAGGTCTTCCTTCAACCAACGGCAAAAAAATGGGAGGTTCTTGAAGATATTCCTTGATCCTGTCAAAGGCAGTCGGGCAGTCGTTATTCCACTTCACTACTTGATCTTTCTTTAGTAATTTGAAGATTGGCTCACAAGTAGCGGTTAAGTGGGAAATAAATTTGGCAATCTAGTTTAGACGTCTCAAGAATTCCCTAACCTCCTTTTTGATGCAGGGAGTTGGCATTTCTTGAATATCTTTAAACTTTTAAGGATCTAATTTGATACCTTTTCCGCTGACAATAAAACCTAGGAGCTTACCAAACCTTACTCCAAAGGTGCACTTGTTCGGATTCAGTCTTAACTTGTACTTCCTCAGTCTTTCAAACAGTTTATGCAAGTGATCCAAGTGCTCTTCTTCAGTCTGAGACCTGGCCATCATATCGTCAACGTAGACCTCTATCTCGTGATGGATCATATCGTGAAACAAGGCTACCATAGCACACTGATAGGTTTCCCCGATGTTCTTCAAGCCGAATGGCATGACTTTGTAGCAGAAGGTGCCCAACTGTGTGACGAAAGTCGTTTTATCCATATCTTCAGGTGCCATTTTAATCTGATTATACCCATAGATACATTCGATGAAGGAGAATATCTTATGTTGTGCAATATTGTCAACCAGAACATCAATATGGGGAAGCGGAAAGTCATCCTTGGAGCTTGCCCTATTCAAATCTTTATAATCCATACACATACGCACCTTGCCGTCCTTTTTAGGTACCGGTACCAAGTTTGCAACCTACTGTGGATAAGAAGTAACCTCTAAGAACCTAGCTTTAAACTATTTAATAACTTCAGCCTTAATATTTTATGACATCTCAGGACGCATACGAAGAACATTTTGCTTCACTGGAGGACAATCTTCTTTCGTTGGTAGACGATGAACTACAATATCATTGTCTATCCTTGGTGTTGCACCCCAAAATTTGCCCTCCCATATTCTTCAAGAAATTGCCAAGCCAAGTCACAAAAGCTCCCCAAAGGTTGTCCAACTGTCTCCTATACAGTCAAAACTAGGGTTTGGGTTCTGATCAAGAAATTGAAGTTTTCAAAGGCCCAATCAAGTCTCATATGCCTACAAATATGGTCAAGCATCTTCATATCAAGTTTCAAGGCATTCAGCTCAAAATTGCACAGTCAAAACCCTAAATTGCACTACAGTCAACTGTAGGGGCAAAATGGTCATTTGACAGTCAAAAGTTCAAATTTTTGGTCAACATATCATTTTGAAGCCACAAACATCATTTGATCAATGCTTGATCATGATTCTCAAAATTTGGCTCAGAAATCATCAAAGATGCAAAAGTTACTATATTTGGACAGTTGAAAAAGTCAACTGAAATGGACCAGGGCATAACTTTCACATGGATTATCAGAAAAATTCCATCCAAAGCTCATTTTGAAGAGAAAGACATTTCCTACAATTCATCTTCATATTTCAAGTCCAAGAAATGCTCTCACAAAAAGTTATCAATTTCAACATTATAGGTCATTTTCAAAAGTCAACAAAAAGGGACTTTAAGTCAAAGGCCATAACTTGAGATTGGTAAATCAAAATGACATGGGACCAAAGACATTGGTTAGAGGACTCAAAGAACTTTCCAAAATGTCCAAGAACATGTGAAAAGCTTAAAAATTGAGCAAGTTATGCCTTGTGGAAGTTGGGAAATTTTTAGGAATTTTGAAAAGTCAACATTGATGCAAATGATTCAAAATTGCTAATGGGCCCATTTTTCTTCCAAGATTCATCATCCCAAGCATGTGCACGACCACTTGGCCCAAAGGGAAGTATTTTCTCATTTTTTATTTATTTATTTGAATTTTTATTCATATTAATTCAATTAAATCAATTAAATATGTGGAAAATATCTAAATGAACCAAACAAATCTTTTTGTGCACATTCTAGACTCAATATTTCGTGCATAGGTTAATATGGCAAGATTTGGTTGATTTGAGCATGATTGAACAAAAATACACATGAAAAGATATGGAAAAGATTCTTAAGAAATCAAATATTGAAAACCATTATGGCCATGGATTTTATGCAATTTTCTTAACCTAATATGCTCACTACATAACCAGGAATCAAACCCTAATGCTAGAGGATCCTAAGCTGCGCATAAGAGGCCATTACAAACTTGAAAAATTGCTTGAAAGTTCAAAAACTGAAATCAACTTTAGGAGGCGATTGAAAGCACAACAACGATCCCAATAGCTTCCTGAAACCTCTCTGAACGTGTGCCAATCAAAAACAACAACCAAAGCTCCAAGAATTGGTATCTATGACTCGAACTGCAAAGAGAAAAATTCAGAATTGTACATCATGATTTATGCATCCTTTGCCATTTTTATTTATTGATTCATGTTTGTTGTGAGTTTTTGAAGCTAACTAACACCTTTAATTGCGTTTTTCTGTGCTATACGAGATTATACCATGACTGAATGTTAGGGTTTCCTGAGCTTCAAATTAGGGATTCTTAATAGAGGAAAAATTGGACATCCCCAGTACCACCATTGCAATCAACGCATCTGGACGAAGAGATTGATATAGTCGCGCTCAATTTATGAGCACCCAGCGGCTAATCGTTATTTTCTTGTAGGTTGTCTACAGCAACGCTTAAAAACCGTTGCCTCATATTTGTGTTTTCAGGAAAATTGAAGAAGATGACCTCGT
This sequence comes from Vicia faba, assembly GCA_948472305.1. Taxonomy (NCBI): domain Eukaryota; kingdom Viridiplantae; phylum Streptophyta; class Magnoliopsida; order Fabales; family Fabaceae; genus Vicia; species Vicia faba. The sequence continues at coordinate 1,396,813,464 of OX451741.1, forward strand.
GTCCAATGGCCAGTGGTTCTTTTGAATTACGCGCGTTTTTTGAGGCACTAACTCTCGCTTGTTTTATTATGTTCGTGGTTTATTAAATATACAAAACAATTCAATGGTTCAGCTGGCAGGTGTTGATAACGTTCACATCCAAGACCTGGGTTCGAGCCCCAGGTCTACGTTATTTCAATAATATTTTGCAAAACGCGCTCATATGCAGTTTTCAGGTGGGAGCATACCATACACCCCCCAGATCAGAGCGTCCACGTGCCCAACGTCCACAATCACAAGGTTGAGGATGGATGAACACGCTACTCTCCAGTCAACGCACAGCATGCTAGCAAAAAGTCAAAGGAGGCTTCAGAATTGGGCCAGACTATTCCAAGTCACACCTCCATATTGGGACTACACCCCCACCCTGGTTTGCAAGTGTTTTTATTTTTCTCATATCTTTTTTTTAATTATTATTTTCATTTGTTTTATTGTTTTAATTTAATTCATTATTTTTACGATACATAAAAAATACAGAAAAATCAGAAAAAGATAAAAATATAATAAATTATTTTATTTTAATATTCTCATAAATAAATTAATATGTAATTATTTAGTTTAATTAGGTTACAATTTTAATTTCTTTTAATAACAAAAAATACAAAAATATAGAATTTAGGTTTAATTGTTAATTTTATTCCTTTTAATTCCCTTTTTTACAATAATAATATTTATTTTATTTATTTTCATAAATTAAAAAATGCATGTAAATTAACTTAGGTTTAAATTAGTTAAAATTTTAATATTTTCATAATAAATCTAAAAAACACTAGAATTAGGGTTTACACTTCAAATTTCATTCTAATAAATTCTTCTTCTTTTAAATCTTAAAAAACATAAAATACTAAAAAACGTTTTCTTTTCAATTTTAATTTCAACCCTTCATTAACTTTAAATTTTTTGCAAAAGGGTCCAACGCCCTCGTTCGTAATTTATGTAATTTCGCATGTTTATTTTTATCGCTTAATTCATTATGTAATTCTCCCAAAGCGTTGTAACAATTTAACTTCTCGCACTTTTCTTTATTTTGCCTTATTTATTTTTCAGTCAAATCGGGTCCGGTTTAATTTTGGCGATGTGGACCCGCGCCATTTGTAATAGTTTAGATTTATTTTCCTCGCAAATATTAACTTTTAAATAAGCATGAAAGAATGTATGGACTTAAAATAAAATCAAGCGTAGATCACAACAAACATGACAAGACAAATATCAATGAAAACGACACACGAATCGCACACACCACCCCTAGGGTACGCCTCACTGTTGCCTTTCGAAAGGTGATCGTCGAGTAGAGGACGTCTTAGTAAGTCCTCATGATCCGGGAACCTGGCATGAGGGTAGCTTCTAAGGTGTCTTCCCATTGCTCTGGTGATCACCATGTCCCTATAAACTCGAATTGACCCGAACACCTCCAACGGTGGTGCTACCTACCTCTCAATGGTGGGATGGCACTACTTTTAAGGACATCTACACAGACGAATTCCTTAGGGTAGGTAGGTTCTCAAGGATACTTGCTCTAATTTCAAAAAACAAATCAAAAAACTCTTTTCACACCGACACTTTTCAAAGGCTTTCAAAGCAAACTTTTCAAACACTCTGACGTACGAGTTGAACTGAAATTTTTCAAAGAAACTTTTTAAACCCACATTGAAAAGCAAACAATTTTGAAAACACATTGAGCAAGTACCTAAGAGCCCATGGATAACCATGGATAGAAAGGGTGCTAACACCTTCCCTTTCTATAACCTACCTCCCGAACCGAGAGCAATCTCAATAAGGAATTTTTCTGTGCTTTTGTCCTTTCCATTTGGAGAAAATAAAAGACGGTGGCGACTCTTGCTTCCGCGACATTTCGCGAACCAGCGTTAAACAGTCAGTTCCAGATCCACCGATCACAGAACTGGCGACTCTGCTGGGGACATACTTTTAAAGTGAGGTGTACCTTAGGGCTAGCTCATAACTATGTTTTCAATTGTTTTCCTTGTGTGCTTTAAATTGTGGGTTGCTTGGGAGTTCTATAGATCCTAACCCGGATCTGGGGATACCTTTCTTAGAAAGTAGCAACAAGGCTGTGAGGGAACTGTGCGGGGTATACCGACATGGTTGAAACAGTCTGCTACGTTGATGTGGCACTTTGGTGTGTACCGGTAACCCTTGAGTTCAGTCAAGGAGAGTACAGGGCCTCCGCGTGGTGTCGTGAAGCATCAACAGACCTTAGGAACCTTAATTGAACTATCTTGGCCTCTTTAGGGTAGTGAGATAACTGACTTTGGTGCAGTCCGAGGTTGGTTGATACTCGATACTACGCTCAATTGAGGGTTGCTTTCTTGGAATATTTCGGTCGCCAGTTCAGTGGCTAAATCGAAACGATGAACAATGAAAGCAATCCCGTGATATTGGGAACCTTAGAACCCGGTTACTTTGATTAGGACAGGTTGAACCCACCAACTTCAAGAGGGTACTACCCAGACCTCATGCTGGCCTAAACCCTAAGGGTTTCTCTTGTTTGACTTGTGTGCCTTTGTACTTGCCTACTTGCATGCTTGTTGTCTGACACATGAACTTCTTGCAGGTTTTGTTTATAGTCCTTAATTGGGACTCATAACAGGGTGTACTAAGTTCTTGCAGGTTTTGTTTATAGTCCTTAACTAGGACTCATAACAAGGTTTACCAAATTTTCTTGCAGGTCTTGGTTATAGTCCTTAGTTAGGACTCATAACAAAGTTTACCGAATGTCTTGCAGGTTTTGTTCATAGTCCTTAATTGGGACTTATAACAAGGTGTACTAACTACTTGCAGGTTCTGTTTATAGTCCTTAATGGGGACTCATAACAGGGTTTACTAAGTTTCTTGCAGGTCTTGTTTATAGTCCTTAATTGGGGCTCATAACAGGGTTTACCTACGTCACCCCATGCATAGCATGACATCATACCATTGCATACCGTTGCATACATCCTAACCCATTTCAAGGATCTCAAGGGCTTGTGATGCAAGTCATAATGAACCAACTATCCCATCAAGGAGCAAGGAGGATTTATTTTCCTCTAGCAAAGGTTGTCAGGGGCTATGACCCACTGGATATGGTGAGCCTTTGACCCTTGAAGAAGGATTTTCTACAACATGGAAGTTCCTTCAATCAAGTTGCCAGTTTCCAACTCTAACAAGTTTCTCTGTTTACCCTGCGAGGTCCTTGAAATCATTGCATGCATGTCATACATCTCATTGCATTGCAGGTGTCCCTTTGACAGGTTGCTTACCCTTCTTCGCTGTTTATTTCAGCCGATCGTCATGAATCCTGAATCTTCAACCGAGCACACTATCAAGGACCTCCAGGCTCAGAACGCCCAGTTCCAAGAGTTGATCATGAATTTGACCCAGGGGCAACAAGATCTGAAGGCTCTGCTCTTGAAGAAGGACAAGAAAAAGAAGAGGACTGTCTTGTTCAGCCCTAGACGCAGATCTGGGAATGCACCACAGATTGAAACTGAGAGGACAACTCCATCTGTGGGAAAAAGCAGCCATCAAGAGGAAAGGATTCCCAGTCCAGTGGTCTCCGACAACGAGACAGATTTTGATGAAGAGCAGTACCCTCCTGCTGATGACAGATATAAGCAACTGGAGGACAGATTGAAAGCTATGGAGGTTCAATAGGTACCTGGGCTGGATTTCGGAGATCTGGGTTTGTCAACCGGTGTGATTATCCCGCATAAGTTCAAAGCACCATCCTTCTCTAAATATGACGGGGCGTCTTGTCCCAAGCTGCATTTAAGGTCCTATGTTCGGAAAATTCAGCCGTACTCTGCGGACAAGAATTTGTGGATCCACTTCTTCCAGGAGAGTCTTTCAGGGACTCATCTCGAATGGTTCTATCAGCTAGATGGGACCAAGGTTCGTAACTGGGAGGAGTTGGCTACTGCTTTCTACAAGCAGTATCAGTATAATGCCGACCTTGCTCCTACGCGTACCCAACTCCAGGGTATGTCGTTAGGATCAAGTGGAGGTTTTAAAGAATATGCGCAGAAATGGAGGGATCTTGCTGGAAGGGTACAACCACCTCTGACTGATCGGGAACTTGTTGATATGTTCTTGGGGACCCTGTCTGGTCCGTTCTACAACCACCTAATTTGGAATTCGTCTGCTGGATTCACAGATCTTATCTTGACTGGAGAGCAAATAGAAGCTGGCATCCGGTCTGGGAAAATTCAAGAGGCTGCACCTTCTGATAAAAAGCCTCATCATGGAAAGAAAGAATCCAATGCTGTGCACGGTAAAAAGAGCCGTCATGAGGTAGGGGCAATCCAGATCTCCAATCCCGGACCTGCTCAACAAGGACAGGGGCAGCAGCGAAAGGAGAAACGACAGTATACCAAACTCAACATGTCGCTGGATCAAGCACTGCAACAAATGTTGAAGGCAGGGCTGATCACATTAAGGGCTCCTCTTCGGAATCCGAACACTTCTGCGCCCAACTATCATCCCAATGACAGGTGCGCATATCATTCTGATAGCCCGGGGCATACTACGGACAACTGCTGGCCGCTCAAGAACAAAATTCAAGACATGATCGACGCCGGGGAGATCCAGTTTGAAGTGCCTGAGACTCCGAACATAATCACTGCTCCGTTACCCAATCGTTGAAGCCTTTGTTTATTTGAATTTTTGAGTTGTATTTTTCTTTGCTTATACAAACAATTACTGTCATAGCAAACTCTTTTATTCTATTGATGCATCGCATATGTCTGTTTTGGGAATTAATACAATTGTTTTCATTATATTCAAAATTCTTTTCATATTTTTCTGATGTCAACTCTGGATCTAAATTCTGAGCCTCTTGAGGGAGGATGACGAAAACGATACCGAATCTACAGTATGCTTTTGTACAGACCCAGCTGATGAGGTACAGGCATTGTTTCAAATCCTAAACACTGGAGTTATAAGGAAGATAATCCCTCGTCAACCCCTCTGAGCCAAAGAAGTAGGAGTTTTTATTTTCGAAAATTAAAACCCTTAATCATAACCTGGGGCAGGGTAGTCTCTCAGTTGATCCAAGTGCATGACGAATGGCACCGAAGAGATCTTTACAAAACGAACAAAGACAGTGATGGTTCAGAACAATCAAAAGGACAGGCAGTCATCATCAAAATTCATAAATGAAAAGCCCAAAAAGTCTAAACCTACAAAGGGGACTTATGAAACTGGGGCATCCCGCTGACTGTAATTCCAAAAAGGAAACAGTTCAGGCAAAAAAAAAAAAGAAAGAAAGGGATAACAAAATCAAGAAAGAGGTCTCACAAACCCTCAACCAAAGCAAAAAATGACTGCCTATTCAAAACAAGTTATCAACATCTGAACCATTATTAGAATATCAAAGCAAAGACTCAAGCAAGGTCTAACGCACGATCAACTGAGTTTAGGTTTGGAGAACATCACGAAGAGCGGGTGGGTACAAATAATTTGAGCCTTTATCCTTTGTTTCTTAAACCGTGAACCAGGCCACGTTATAACCCTCAAAAGTCCTAGCTGAAGCATGGGTTAGTTCGAAAGCATACTGTTACGAAAGGTATCCTGACTCCTTAAGGCTTACGATAAATACGGAGTTGACACCACGTTTTACAAACATTCACTTGTGTTATGAAAAAGAATGCATTTTCAAAATCTTCAAGACAGACATAAGCTTTGCATTTTTAACATCACCTTGTTTGCATATGACTTTTTGTTTGAACAGCATAGAAATTCGCATGACGAAAGTCTAATGAACAAGAGTATTTCCAATCAAGGGGCACGGCATGATCATGGTCTACCATCTGGGGCAGTTAAGTCAAGATCCAGAGAATCTCTCAAAAGGCCAAAAAGCCTGGGGCAAATCTCTGCCTGAGTCACTTGGGGCACTCCAGCAACGAATCTTGCACGATCAGACACCTTCTGGTAATATGACAACACAATTCTATCAGGGGCAACTCCCTACATTCGGAGAACGAGGACATAGTCGAAAAATACTACGCATAATCAAAGACCCGCTAGGTTGACACGCCTAGGCAAAAATAAGGGCTTCCCGGCGAACCAAAATGGTTCGGGCAAAAATAAGGGATGAAATGAAAAAATCTGTACACCCGGCAAGCCGAAAACCTGAAAAGGCGGCTTGGGCAAAAATGGGTATCCCGGTGGACTGAAAACCCGAAAGGGCAGTCCAGGCAAAAGTTAGGGATTAAAGCGTACGACTATGTCCTGCCATCTGCCTACCAGAAGAAGGTTTGTCCACCAACGACTATCAGCACCCCACAAATGCCTCCCCCATAGAAACAGGGGCAATAAAGAGTGGTCTAAGCAGTCTGATTGTTCTATCCTCCAAAGTATCAGGGTAGGTTCCGTTGAAGAACTTAGCCAATACAGTTCAATACTTCCCCAGGAGAGTCCAATCCAGTTCCCCAGGAAATTTGGAGTTCATAACCCCAAGCAGTAAGCTTATCCCCAGTAAATTCTGGAAGCTTACCCCCGCAGAACACGAACGCGCCGCCCGGCTTCATTTAAAGAGTTATTTCCTTAACAGGATATAACTGGGTTATCCTCAGCCAAAAGCCACGGAAAGATCGTCGTCGACGCAATCTTCTTATCCCCAGCGAAGTCCATTCATACTTCCAATACAGCAAGGTATCCTCAGCAAGTTATCATCAACACTCAGCAAGGCATCCCTCTTCCCACAGAGTGTTGCTTCCCAGCATGGTCGTTAGAGTATCTTTTCTCCCCGCAGAATCCTCCATTCGCCAAGTTTATTCCCCAACGGAGTTATCTTCGTCTATTGGAATTCTTGCAACTATTCTTCAACATCAGCCCAGGATACGACTTCCCGGCACCCGTCAAGGATTTATTTTCTTAGACAAACATACATTCATAAAACGTCACATACATCATTATAGCATGCATATGCATCATATTACACGAATCTCATTGATTTTGAAGACATACAGTTCATGCATCATGATTTTGCATACAATTATGTTCTACCTTTTCAGGAAAAAGATCAATACAAAAATGATTACTATCAACTACCGCAACTCCTTCTCGATATAGTTTCAGATATGATCCAGAAATGGTGACGTTCTGATACTGCTTCCAGAATTCCTTCTCGATATAGTTTCAGATATGATCCAGATATGGTGACGTTCTGATACTACTTCCAGAATTCCTTCTCGATATAGTTTCAGATATGACCCAGAGATGGTGACGTTCTGATACTGCTTCCAGAATTCCTCCTCGATATAGTTTCAGATATGATCCAGATATGGTGACGTTCTGATACTGCTTCCAGAATTCCTTCTCGATATAGTTTCAGATATGACCCAGAGATGGTGACGTTCTGATATTGCTTCCAGAATTCCTCCTCGATATAGTTTCATATATGATCCAGATATGGTGACATTCTGATACTGCTTCCAGAATTCCTTCTCGATATAGTTTCAGATATGACCCAGAGATGGTGACGTTCTGATACTGCTTCCAGAATTCCTCCTCGATATAGTTTCAGATATGATCCAGATATGGTGACGTTCTGATACTGCTTCCAGAATTCCTTCTCGATATAGTTTCAGATATGACCCAGAGATGGTGACGTTCTGATACTGCTTCCAGAATTCCTCCTCGATATAGTTTCAGATATGATCCAGATATGGTGACGTTCTGATACTGCTTCCACAATTCCTCCTCGATATAGTTTCAGATATGATCCAGATATGGTGACGTTCTGATGCTGCTTCCAGATATCCTTCTAGATATAGTTTCAGATATGATCCAGAGATGGTGACGTTCTGATGCTGCTTCCAGATATCCTTCTAGATATAGTTTCAGATATGATCCAGAGATGGTGACGTTCTGACGCTGCTTCCAGATTTCCTTCTAGATATAGTTTCAGATATGATCCAGAGATAGTGACGTTCTGACGTTGCTTCCAGATTTCCTTCCAGATATAGTTTCAGATATGATCCAGATATGGTGACGTTCTGATGCTGCTTCCAGATCCCCTTCCAGATGTAGTCCAGATGTAAACCAGATATGGCAACGTTCTGACACTTATTCCAGTTGAAGATATTTCAAGACCTCCTTTAGTCCAGCTAAATCGATTCCCAACAGATTTTTCTAATAAAGACTCAGCAGTCTCCTATTGGTTCCCTCTCCGACGGTGTGTGAGGTGGTAAGTCCTTTTCAGATGTTTCCCTCTCCGACGATGAGTGTGAGGTGATAGTCTCATATGGTTCCCTCTCCGACGGTGTGTGAGGTGGTAAATCCTTTTCAGATGTTTCCCTCTCCGATGTTGAGTGAGGTGATCATTCCTTTCAGATTATAATTGCCTATGGTTCTCCGCCCAATACTGCGAAGATAGTAATTCCCATCAAGATTTTCTCAACGAGCGTTGTTGAAGTTAAAATCACCCAAGGTTCTCTTACCATTCATGCTAAGGCAGTAACCATCCCTGGTTCATTTATCATCATGTGAAGACTCCAGACTCAGCTCCTGTAACCAGTCAGGACATATCTATACCAAGTATCTAAAAATCAACTCCTGCAACGTGTCAGGTACTCATTTGTTCTTTTGCAGGTATGCAGGTTCTCGCTAAGGAATCTCTTACGCGATCAATATCCAGATGGCATCTATAAGCCCATCATCCTATCCGGCAATCTCCAAATGGCATCTATAAGCCCATTCCTACCACACTGCTAATATGTGAGCGCAAATTTCTGGGCACTCTAGTGTCCAATCATCTTCTACCCTCGGATTACGAAAGGCACGTCAGCCAATCCGCATCCTCAGGTCTAAGAAGATTGAACAGGGGCAACTGTTGCACCCCAAAATTTTCCCTCCCATATTCTTCAAGAAATTGCCAAGCCAAGTCACAAAAGCTCCCCAAAGGTTGTCTAACTGTCTCCTATACAGTCAAAACTAGGGTTTGGGTTCTGATCAAGAAATTGAAGTTTTCAAAGGCCCAATCAAGTCTCATATGCCTACAAATATGTTCAAGCATCTTCATATCAAGTTTCAAGGCATTCAGCTCAAAATTGCACAGTCAAAACCCTAAATTGCACTACAGTCAACTGTAGGGGCAAAATGGTCATTTGACAGTCAAAAGTTCAAATTTTTGGTCAACATATCATTTTGAAGCCACAAACATCATTTGATCAATGCTTGATCATGATTCTCAAAATTTGGCTCAGAAATCATCAAAGATGCAAAAGTTACTATATTTGGACAGTTGAAAAAGTCAACTGAAATTGACCAGGGCATAACTTTCACATGGATTATCAGAAAAATTCCATCCAAATCTCATTTTGAAGAGAAAGACATTTCCTACAATTCATCTTCATATTTCAAGTCCAAGAAATGCTCTCACAAAAAGTTATCAATTTCAACATTATAGGTCATTTTCAAAAGTCAACAAAAAGGGACTTTAAGTCAAAGGCCATAACTTGAGATTGGTAAATCAAAATGACATGGGACCAAAGACATTGGTTAGAGGACTCAAAGACCTTGCCAAAATGTCCAAGAACATGTGAAAAGCTTAAATATTTAGCAAGTTATGCCTTGTGGAAGTTGGGAAAGTTTTAGGAATTTTGAAAAGTCAACATTGATGCAAATGATTCAAAATTGCTAATGGGCCCATTTTTCTTCCAAGATTCATCATCCCAAGCATGTGCACGACCACTTGGCCCAAAGGGAAGTATTTTCTCATTTTTTATTTATTTATTTGAATTTTTATTCATATTAATTCAATTAAATCAATTAAATATGTGGAAAATATCTAAATGAACCAAACAAATCTTTTTGTGCACATTCTAGACTCAATATTTCGTGCATAGGTTAATATGGCAAGATTTGGTTGATTTGAGCATGATTGAACAAAAATACACATGAAAAGATATGGAAAAGATTCTTAAGAAATCAAATATTGAAAACCATTATGGCCATGGATTTTATGCAATTTTCTTAACCTAATATGCTCACTACATAACCAGGAATCAAACCCTAATGCTAGAGGATCCTAAGCTGCGCATAAGAGGCCATTACAAACTTGAAAAATTGCTTGAAAGTTCAAAAACTGAAATCAACTTTAGGAGGCGATTGAAAGCACAACAACGATCCCAATAGCTTCTTGAAACCTCTCTGAACGTGTGCCAATCAAAAACAACAACCAAAGCTCCAAGAATTGGTATCTATGACTCGAACTGCAAAGAGAAAAATTCAGAATTGTACATCATGATTTATGCATCCTTTGCCATTTTTATTTATTGATTCATGTTTGTTGTGAGTTTTTGAAGCTAACTAACACCTTTAATTGCGTTTTTCTGTGCTATACGAGATTATACCATGACTGAATGTTAGGGTTTCCTGAGCTTCAAATTAGGGATTCTTAATAGAGGAAAAATTGGACATCCCCAGTACCACCATTGCAATCAACGCATCTGGACGAAGAGATTGATATAGTCGCGCTCAATTTATGAGCACCCAGCGGCTAATCGTTATTTTCTTGTAGGTTGTCTACAGCAACGCTTAAAAACCGTTGCCTCATATTTGTGTTTTCAGGAAAATTGAAGAAGATGACCTCGTGTCCAATGGCCAGTGGTTCTTTTGAATTACGCGCGTTTTTTGAGGCACTAACTCTCGCTTGTTTTATTATGTTCGTGGTTTATTAAATATACAAAACAATTCAATGGTTCAGCTGGCAGGTGTTGATAACGTTCACATCCAAGACCTGGGTTCGAGCCCCAGGTCTACGTTATTTCAATAATATTTTGCAAAACGCGCTCATATGCAGTTTTCAGGTGGGAGCATACCATACACCCCCTAGATCAGAGCGTCCACGTGCCCAACGTCCACAATCACAAGGCTGAGGATGGATGAACACGCTACTCTCCAGTCAACGCACAGCATGCTAGCAAAAAGTCAAAGGAGGCTTCAGAATTGGGCCAGACTATTCCAAGTCACACCTCCATATTGGGACTACACCCCCACCCTGGTTTGCAAGTGTTTTTATTTTTCTCATATCTTTTTTTTTTAATTATTATTTTCATTTGTTTTATTGTTTTAATTTAATTCATTATTTTTACGATACATAAAAAATACAGAAAAATCAGAAAAAGATAAAAATATAATAAATTATTTTATTTTAATATTCTCATAAATAAATTAATATGTAATTATTTAGTTTAATTAGGTTACAATTTTAATTTCTTTTAATAACAAAAAATACAAAAATATAGAATTTAGGTTTAATTGTTAATTTTATTCCTTTTAATTCCCTTTTTTACAATAATAATATTTATTTTATTTATTTTCATAAATTAAAAAATGCATGTAAATTAACTTAGGTTTAAATTAGTTAAAATTTTAATATTTTCATAATAAATCTAAAAAACACTAGAATTAGGGTTTACACTTCAAATTTCATTCTAATAAATTCTTCTTCTTTTAAATCTTAAAAAACATAAAATACTAAAAAACGTTTTCTTTTCAATTTTAATTTCAACCCTTCATTAACTTTAAATTTTTTGCAAAAGGGTCCAACGCCCTCGTTCGTAATTTATGTAATTTCGCATGTTTATTTTTATCGCTTAATTCATTATGTAATTCTCCCAAAGCGTTGTAACAATTTAACTTCTCGCACTTTTCTTTATTTTGCCTTATTTATTTTTCAGTCAAATCGGGTCCGGTTTAATTTTGGCGATGTGGACCCGCGCCATTTGTAATAGTTTAGATTTATTTTCCTTGCAAATATTAACTTTTAAATAAGCATGAAAGAATGTATGGACTTAAAATAAAATCAAGTGTAGATCACAACAAACATGACAAGACAAATATCAATGAAAACGACACACGAATCGCACACACCACCCCTAGGGTACGCCTCACTGTTGCCTTTCGAAAGGTGATCGTCGAGTAGAGGACGTCTTAGTAAGTCCTCATGATCCGGGAACCTGGCATGAGGGTAGCTTCTAAGGTGTCTTCCCATTGCTCTGGTGATCACCATGTCCCTATAAACTCGAATTGACCCGAACACCTCCAACGGTGGTGCTACCTACCTCTCAATGGTGGGATGGCACTACTTTTAAGGACATCTACACAGACGAATTCCTTAGGGTAGGTAGGTTCTCAAGGATACTTGCTCTAATTTCAAAAAACAAATCAAAAAACTCTTTTCACACCGACACTTTTCAAAGGCTTTCAAAGCAAACTTTTCAAACACTCTGACGTACGAGTTGAACTGAAATTTTTCAAAGAAACTTTTTAAACCCACATTGAAAAGCAAACAATTTTGAAAACACATTGAGCAAGTACCTAAGAGCCCATGGATAACCATGGATAGAAAGGGTGCTAACACCTTCCCTTTCTATAACCTACCTCCCGAACCGAGAGCAATCTCAATAAGGAATTTTTCTGTGCTTTTGTCCTTTCCATTTGGAGAAAATAAAAGACGGTGGCGACTCTTGCTTCTGCGACATTTCGCGAACCAGCGTTAAACAGTCAGTTCCAGATCCACCGATCACACTTGGCATGTCTTTGTATGACCAGGAAAAGATCTGAATGTAGTCATGTAACATCTGGATTAACCGCTCTTTGACACTATGCTCCAAGTTGGCACCTACCTTGACTTCCTTTTTATCCTCTTCAGTACCTAATTTTACCGTCTCGAATGGATCTTCATGAGGCGGTATTGTTCTTTCCTCCTGTTGTAACAGTCTAGCGAGTTTTCCTAGTACTTCACAATCTTCCTCACATTCGTCCTCAGCTTGGTAGATCGTATTTTCAAAGTCATAATTGGCAACAACAGAACCGTTATCAATGGGATCCATAGTGGATGTGGATCTGTAGTGTGATATGTGGGTGTGTGTAAGAGAGCATAGCTATTTTGATAAAGTAAAAGCAGAAAAGAAAGACAAAGAGCACAAAATATGGATGCAAAACATCCAATTATTTATTTATGACATATGAAAGTGAAATGATAACCCTCACAATAAAACATTGTGCCTTAGGTAAGACACAAGGCTTTAAAGTTTAAATTGTTCAAATATTACATATCCCAAAAAACAAAAAGACAATTACTCCTGGATGAAAATAATGGGAACAAAGTCTCTAGCCGTCCAATTGTTGAGTCCACCGTTGATGACAGGGAAGATCCAATTATCTAGGTCACAGTCACTATCAGTGTCTTCTACAACATTGACTCCATGGTTGCTGATGCATAGTGGTGGTCCTCCGGCGCGAGAACGACGAATAGCTTTTTGAGCTCCTGAAGTGAAACCCAAACCAAATTTGTCAGACTTATAGGGGATGTCAGGTAGTTGGCACCAAATAGTGCACCCACCTTCTTCAATTACAACCCTAGCATCTTTTAGAGAAGCCATCTTCAGTGGAGGTCTGGTAATCTTTGGAACAGCGGTAGCAACTTTGGTAACAACAACTGTCTGAGGAACCTCTTCAAAATTCTGGCAGGGGGTCTGGATGAACTTGCTGTCCATTTTGACATATCGGAAAGAGTTCAGATGGCTCACAATATACTCCTCTTCGCCATAGACTATAACAATCTTTCCATTAACCAGAAATTTTAACATCTGATGAAAGGTGGAAGTGACAGTGTCGGCCCCATGAATCGAAGGGTGTCACAACAAACAAGAGTAAGATGGGCGAATGTCCATCACATAGAAAGTGGAGCCAAAAGTTTGGGAACCGACTTTAATAGGAATGTCCACCTCCCCATGTACCATTCTCTTAGAACCATCAAAAGCTCTCACCACAATATTACTGGGCTTCAAAGTCAGTCTTTCATAGTCCAATCTGTGTAAAGCACCCTTGGTTAGAACATTTAGCGACGGACCCGTATCAACTAGAACATGAGCTAGGGTAGTGCCCCTACACTCAATAGAGACATGTAGGGCATCATTATGCTTTCTTCCTTTAGGAATCAAATTAGCATCGGAGAAACCAAGTCCATTGTCAGTAGTCATACCAGCAACACAGTTCTCGAATTGGTCGGCAGAAGTCTCTTGCGGAACATGAGCCGACTTCAGAAACTTCACCAAAGCCTTATCATGGGCTTCGAAGCATAATAACAAGGTCATCATTGGAATTTTTGATGGTGTCTTTCCCAATTGTTCCACAACATTATAGTCACTCTTTCGTATGATTTTCAAAATTTCCTCCATTTCTCGTTTGGAGGCATCAGGAATGGATTCTTTGGGTGCCTTATCCTGGAAGGCTCAACCAATACTTCTTTGCCCCGAGTATCAGTTGACTCAGTAGCAGGAAAGACAACAGGAGCAATAGGTGTTTAGCAGGAATAACCAAAAGAGTGGCAACAGTCTTTGGAGAGATTTCAGGAGAGAAAACCCTTCTTCTTCTGGTAATTTTACTGGTCCCAACAATGTTGCCGATGTTAGAATCAATATCTTCAGTAACTTCATTCTTAATGGCTAGGAGGTCCTTCTTGATGCCATGATAATAAACGTCAGCTCCATAATTCCAAAGAACAACTTTGTCGGAGGAATACGGTATGGGTCCTGGAAAGGTGATAATTAAAAGAGCAATCTTAGAAGTGGATGTAATCCTGACAGGTCTTTTGGAGGAGACCTTGGGAGGATTGTTGGAAATGGTAATAATTGACACATCTTCACATTATACATCTTCACATATACCTTTTATAGAGGGAGTCTTCTCAAACAGAATTTCCTTATTGTTCATCAAGTGTCAGACACCTATCTTCAACAACAAATAACCATTAGGAAGAGACGCACACAGGTGGCAACCTTCACCACAACCCGAAAATAAACTGGCTTGTAAGAGATTCTTATTAACAGTTGGCAGAGGGGTAGTCAAATCATCCACAGAAGAAACATGAAGAACATTATCAACATCATTAATACCCTGGCCATGCTTGGGCATTGGTTCAGTTATCACATTGGGGGTTTCAGGAGGGTCAAATTCAATCTCCTTTGCCTCAATAAGATCCTGAACTTTATTCTTCAAAGCCCAACAATCATTTGTATCATGCCATGGATTTTTGGAGTGGTAGGAACACCGAGCATATGGATTATAACGGGGAGATGTAGTGTTTAGATTTTGAGGAGGCTCCTTTAGAGTGACCAAGCTAGCCTTCATTAGATGTTGCAATACTTGAGATAAGGGCATGTTAAGTCTGGTGAATTGTCTTCTAGGCGCATCCCGCCTGCACTTATTATTTTATCGTTGAGTCGATACAGAGTTAGAGATCATTACAGCTCCTACCGTTGGACGGCGTTCAACTTTACCCTGATTTCTCTGGCCATAGGCAGCACTAACTTCCTTCCTTCCACTGAAAGGCTTCTTTACAGCACTTGAAGATGCATGCCTTTGAATCTTACCGCTCTTGATACCAGCTTCTACTCTTTCACCTGTCAATATCAGCTCGGTGAAACCAACTGAAGAGCTTCCGATTAGATGGTTGAAAAATGGGCCTGACAAAGTACCCAAGAACATATCTACCAGCTCTCTATCAGACAGAGGGGGTTAGACTCTTCTTGCAAGATCTCTCCATTTCTGGGCATAATCTTTGAAGCCTTCACTAGAACCCATAGACATGCTTTGAAGTTGTGTACGGGTTGGAGCGAGGTCAGCATCGTATTGGTACTGCCTGTAGAAAGCAGTGGCCAGATCTTCCCAATTGCGGATGTTGGTTCCCTCCAGCTGATAGAACCATTCCAATTGAGTCCTCAATAAACTTTCCTGGAAGAAATGCACCCACAAATTCTTATTAGTGGTGTGAGGTTGGATCTTCCTGACATAAGATCTCAGATGCAGCTTAGGACATGAAACCCCGTCATATTCAGAAAATGTGGGAGCCTTGAACTTCTATGGAATGACCACTCCAGATATCATAATAAGAGAAAGTCATCGTAAGAGTGACAACTTTACAAAGCCGTATACAAAGAAAAATAGCTATGTGAAATGATCCCATTGGGTTCCTATTCTGCCATTTCCTTTATATCTTTGAGCGTCTCATCACTTTGCTGCTTGACCGAAGTTAACTGGATTGATTAGTACCATTTAAATTTGGCACTAGATACTGAAGTCTGTCTGTAAGGTGATCCAACAGGATATAGTTGTATGCCTTTAATCCCTAACTTTTTCCTGGACCACCCTTTCGGGTTTTCATTCCACCAGGATACCTGTGATCGGTGGATCTGGAACTGACTGTTTAACGCTGGTTCGCGAAATGTCGCGGAAGCAAGAGTCGCCACCGTCTTTTATTTTCTCCAAATGAAAAGGATAAAAGCACAGAAAAATTCCTTATAGAGATTGCTCTCGGTTCGGGAGGTAGATTATAGAAAGGGAAGGTGTTAGCACCCTTTCTATCCATGGTTATCCATGGGCTCTTAGATACTTGCTCATTGTGTTTTCAAAAAATGGTTTGTTTTCTTTTCAATTGTGGGTTTTAAAAAAGTTTCTTTGAAAATTCCAGTTCGACTCTTGCATCGGTCCTCAAGAGTGTTTGAAAAATTACTTTCGAAAGCTTTTGAAAAGGTGTCGGTGTGAAAAGTATTTTTAAATTTGTTTTGAAATTAGAGCAAGTATCTAGAGTTGTCTACCTACCCTAAGGAATTCGTCTGTGTAAATGTCCTTTAAAGTAGTGCCATCCCACCATTGAGAGGTAGGTAGCACCACCGTTGGAGGTGTTCGGGTCAATTCGAGGTTCGGGACATGGTGATCACCGGAGCAATAGGAAGACACCTTAGAAGCTACCCTCATGCCAGGTTCCCGGATCATGAGGACTTACTAAGACATCCTCTACTCGACGATCACCTTTCGAGGGGCAAGGCAACGGTGAAGCGTACCCTAGGGGTGGTGTGTGTGATTTGTGTGTCGTTTTCAGATATTTTGTCTTGTTCATGTCATGGGTGATCTACGCGTTTGTTTTTATTTTAACATTCATTCTTGCATGCAATTTATTAGCAGTTAAAAAGTTGCGAGAAAATATAAAGTTCCTAAACTATTACAAAGGCGCGGGTCCACATCGTCAAATTTAATCCAGGACCCGATTTGAATAAAGAAATAAAGTGCGAGAAATAAAACGTCCAATTTACACGGCTTTGGGAGAATTACATAAATATAATAAGAAAGGAAATAAAAAATGCAAAGAGAATTAAAATCGGGAATGCGAGGGCGTTGGACCCTTTTAAGGAAATTAAATTGTAATTATGAAATTAATTAAATTAAAATGCAAAGAAATTATTTTTTTAGTTTTTTTGTATTTATGGATTTTTATGAGAGAATTAAATGACATTAATTAATTAACCCTAATTCTAGTTATTTTTAATTTATTAAGAAAAGCATTAAAATTTAATCTAAAATTAACCTAATTAATTAATACAATTTTATTTACAAAAATATTAAAATAAAATACATTTGTTTTTTGTCTTTTCTGGTTTTTATATTATTTTTATATTTTATGAAAATAAATTAATTTAAAGATTTAAATAAAAATTAAACAAAACAAATAAAATAGAAAAATATGAAAAAAGAATAAAAAAGCAAACCATGGGGGGTTCTGTCCCCAAACTGGAGGTTTTGTCCCAACAATTTAGGCCCAATGTCTATGGCCTTGTTTGACTTTTCAGGGAGGCGTGTGTACACGTTGACTGATGCACATGGTGCTCTTCAAACATTGGCCCTTGGATTACCCTCAGTGGCCATGTGGCGCTCTTGGATTATGGAGTGTACGCTGAACCTCTGGAAGCGAACTACACAGAAGCATGATTAGAAAAATAATATGGAAAGGGAGGGGGACCTGGGATCGAACCCAGGTCCTGTTGCTTACCAAATAACGTGCCTGCCAACTGAGCTACCAACGTACTTTGTATATAGTATAGAACATGAACAAAATATTGCAAAACAAATGGTAAGTGGCTAATTCCGCGCGAAATTCAAACGAGCCACTCGTTTGCCTACACATCATCATCTTCTCCCATGGCTTGCTGTACCTAAAACAAAAAACAAATTGAATAGCGGGGGTTTTAAACCCCCACTAAATAACAAGCACAAAAATAGCGATTAGCACCCTGCTAATCATAAATTAATCGCGAGGTATGGAAACAGTTCACATGAAGCTTCTGAATTCAACAGTCCTGGCCTTAGAGTCTAATTTTTCTGGACGAGGAAACCCCCAATTTTTCAGTTTTGTAACCCTAGCATGCTTCCATGGTGAAATCGCGTACGACGCATAAAAACTCAATCAAACTGTATGGTTAGCTTCAGCATGATAAGACTAACACAAAACAATCATTAGAACTCAAAATTATGGCATGAATGATAAAATACGATTATGCAAAAAAGATGAAACAGTTTGATTGCTAAGTACCAATTCTGGGTGCGTGAGGATTGTAAAATAATGCAGTTAGGTTCAGTGAAGCTTTTGCAAGCTATTGCAATTGGTATCTTGCCTTGAAAAGCCTTGGAACCACGTTTTCAGTTTTGGAATTTTTCACAAAAAACACAAACTTTGTTCTTGAGAAGAGGCGCAGCTTTCAGGTCCTCTGCACTAGGGTTTGCTTCTGGCTTATGTATGGAATGATTAGGGTAAAGATTTTGATCCAAAGAATCCTTGCACTGATGGAATGGATATTGGATTTTCATGCATAATTCTTCAAATCTTTTCCATGCATATTTGATACCAATCATGTCCAATTACCTTGATTCTTTCCAAATCAGATAATGCACGAAATCTTGAAGATATTTCATGCATAAAAAGATTTAAAAAGCTTGTTTTGGTATTTTCCACATATTTATTTTATTAAATGAATTAATAGTAATTTAAAAATTCAAATAAATGAATAAAAATGATGAATAAATTCCCTTTGGGCCAAATGGTCGTGCACATGCTTTGGATGATGAATCTTGGAAGAAAATGTGGCCCATTAACAATTTTAAGGCATTTGAAGCAAAGTTGACTTTTCAAAATACCCAAAAATTTCCCAACTTCCACAAGGCATATCTTGCTCAATTTTTAAGCTTTGATCATGTTCTTGGATATTTTGGAAAGGTCTTGAAGTCCTCTAACCAATGCCTTTGGTCCCATGTCATTTTGATTTACCAATCTCAAGTTATGGCCTTTGACTTAAAGTCCCTTTTTGTTGACTTTTGAAAATGACCTATAATGTTGAAATTGATAACTTTTTGTGAGAGCATTTATTAGACTTGAAGTGTGAAGAGGAGTTGTAGGAAATGTGATTCTCTTCAAAATTAGCTTTGGATGGAATTTTTCTGATAAACCATGTGGAAGTTATGCCTTGGTCAAGTTACAGTTGACTTTTTCAACTGTCCAAATATGGAAACTTTTGCATCTTGAGACTTTTTGAGCCAAGCTTTGAGAATCATGATCAAGCATTGATCAAATGATGTTTGTGGCTTCAAAATGAGATGTTGACCAAAAATTTGAACTTTTGACTGTCAAATGACCATTTTGCCCCTGCAGTTGACTGTAGGGCAATTAGGGTTTTTGACTGTGCAATTTTGTGCTGTGAGTCTTGAAACTTGGTATGAGGATGCTTGACAATGTTTATAAGAATGTGGGACTTGATTGGACCCTTGGAAACTTCATTTTCTTTGTCAGAACCAAAACCCTAGTTTTTTACTGTTAGGAGGCCCTTGAACTGTGCAACCCTTGGGGAGATTTTGAAGCATGATCTTTGCAATTCTTGAAGAGTATGGGAGGGAAAATTTTGGGGTACAACAGTTGCCCCTGTTAAATCTTCTTAGACCTAAGGATGCAGATTGGCTGACGTGCCTTTCGTAATCCGAAGGTGGAAGATGATTGAACACTAGAGTGCCCAGAAATTTGCGCTCACATAGTAGCAGTGTGGTACTGGAATGGGCTTATAGATGCCATTTGGAGATGATGGAAGGTGGATGGGCTTATAGATGCCATCTGGATGTTGATCACGTAAGAGATTCCTTAGCGAGAACTTGCGTACCTGCAAAAGAAAAGGATTACCTGACCCGTTACAGGAGCTGGTCTTCAGATTCTTTATATAGATGTGTCCTGACTGGTTACAGGAGCTGGATCTGGATCTTCAAAAGGTGATGAATGAACCAGGGATGGTTACTACCTCAACGGGACGGTGAGAGAACCTTGGACGATTACTACCTCAACAGGAACGCTGAGAGGACCTTGGGCGACTTCAACCTCAACAGTAACGCTGAGAGAATCTTGGGCGACTTCAACCTCAACAGTAATGCTGAGAGAATCTTGGATATCTTCTACTGAGTCTTTATTAGGAAAATCTGTTAGGGGTCGATTTAGCTGGACTAGAGAAGGCCTTTGACTGGATAAGAAACAGGAAAATCTTAGGGTCGATTTAATTGAACCGGACAAGGTCTTGAAATCTTCAGTTGGATAAGAAACAGGGAGATGTTAGGGTCGATCTGACTGAACCAGAGAAGGCCTTTGACTGGATAAGAAACAGAAAAATCTTAGGGTCGATTTAACTGAACCGGTCTAGGTTTTGAAATGTCTTCAACTGGATAAGAAACAGGGAGATCTTAGGGTCGATCTGACTGAACCAGAGAAGGCCTTTGACTGGATAAGAAACAGAAAAATCTTAGGGTCGATTTAACTGAACCAGGCTAGGTCTTGAAATGTCTTCAATTGGATAAGAAACAGGGAGATCTTAGGGTCTATCTGACTGAACCAGAGAAGGCCTTTGACTGGATAAGAAACAGAAAAATCTTAGGGTCGATTTAACTGAACCGGTCAAGGTCTTGAAATCTTCAACTGGATAAGAAACAGGGAGATCTTAGGGTCGATCTGACTGAACCAGAGAAGGCCTTGAATATAGCTGAGAACTTAACTGGATCTTTCCTGAAAGGTAAAGGTCAGTCATATGCAATGCATGATATGGATCAAGCAATGATGTTCTCAACATAAATGAGATTTGTAAGATATGATGCATATATGCATGCTATAATGTATGGAAGTGCGATGTTTATGAATGTATATTTTCGTCTTTTAGGAAAATAAATCCTTGACGGGTTCCAGGAAGTCATTCCTGGGCTGATGTTGAAGAATAGATTTTTGCCTCCGCTGGGGATGATAGTTGCAAGCATACCGGTAGGAGAAGATAACTCCGTTGAGGAATAAACTTGGCGAATAGATTACTCTGCGGGGAGAAAAGTACTCTAACGATCTTGCTGGGAAGAAATACTCTGTGGGGAGAGAGGTACTCTAACGATCTTGCTGGGAAGCAATACTCTGTGGGGAGAGAGGTACTTGCTGGGAGGTTGATGGTAACTTCGCTGGGGGTACCATTGTTGTGTTGGAAGTATTAATAGACTTCGCTGGGGATAGGAAGACTTTGCTGAGGACGGTCTTTTCGTGGCTTTTGGCTGAGGATAACCTAGTTATACCCTGGTAGGGAAATAACTCTTTGAATAAAGCCGGGAGACGCGTTCGTGCTCTGCGAGGATAAGCTTCCAGAATCTACTAGGGATAAGCTTACTGCTTGGGGAGATGGATTCCAACTTTTCCTGGGGAAACTGGATTGGACTCTCTTGGGGGAAGATTTGAAATGTAATGGGGAAGTGGCTCCGCTGAATGTTTGGTATACCGCCGGGGAACAATCTTTAGATCAAGACTGCCGGGGATGCTTGTTAAGAAGGCATGCATACTGCTGGGGAATGTTGAGATCTGCTGGAGGATATCCAACTTCCTTAAGGTTGATAATAGCTTTGCTTGGGGAGAGTGCTCTGACTTGCTGACTCGCTCTCTGGGGAATTGGGATGTACTGATTATGTTCTTCAGCTGAACTCACCTTGATACCTTGGAGGATAGAACAATTAGATTGCTTAGATAACTCTTTATTGCCCCTGTTTCTAATGTTACCTGTAATTAATCCTTTGTTTCGTATGCAAATATTCATGAGTTAGCAAATTATTGTCAATGCATATATCACAAATTGAACCTTGGACGTTCTTCGTAAAACAAAACAAAAAAGGAAAAAACAATTGGCAATTTTAACTGAAAAATGATTTTTGTATTGATTTTGAATTGCCTGTAAATAGGCGCTTTTATGTACAAGAGGCTGACGTCCTAGTAAGAGAACGCCGCCGAACAAAAGAGTTTATTCAATTTTGTACAAGAGAAAATAAAACAGCTGTGTGAAATGAATGATCCCACTGGGTTTCAACTCTGCTATTGCCCTTATATCTACGAGCGTCTCATCACTTGATGACCTTAGTTGAAGATAAAGTTGACTGATCGATGCCGTCTGAACTTGATGTAGATACCGGATTCTGGATGCAAAGTGATCCAATGAGACATAGTATTACGCTTTATCCCTAACTTTTGCCTGGACCGCCCTTTCGGGTTTTCAGTCCACCGGGATACCCATTTTTGCCCAAGCCGCCTTTTCAGGTTTTCGACTTATCGAGTGTACAGATTTTTTTTCATTTCATCCCTTCATTTTGCCCGAACCCTTTTGGTTCGCCGGCAAGCCCTAATTTTTGCCTAGGTATGTCAACCTAGCGGGTCTTTTTCATGCGTAGTATCTTTTTACTATGTCTGCATTAGCAGGGTGAGGAAGGTCGTCACCATCCATGTTGGTTAGAATCATGGCTCCTCCTGAGAACACATGTTTAACCACAAATGGCCCTTCGTACGTAGGGGTCCATTTGCCCCTTGGATCACTCTGAGGAAGGATGATTCGCTTGATTACCAGATCCCCAACTTGATATTCCTGTGGTCTGACCTTTTTGTTAAATGCCTTGATCATTCGTTTTTGGTACGTCTGACCATGACAAATAGCAGCAAGTCTTTTTTCATCAATGAGGTTTAATTGATCAAGTCGTGTCTGGATCCAATCATCTTCGTTCAGATTTGCATCCTTCATTATCCGGAGAGAGGGTATTTGCACTTCGATCGGTAAGACTGCCTCCATACCGTAAACCAAGGAGAAAGGAGTTGCCCCGGTTGACGTCCTGGCTGAGGTACGGTACCCATGTAGAGCGAACGGTAACATCTCGTGCCAATCTTTATAAGTCACTGTCATCTTCTGTACGATTTTCTTAATGTTTTTATTTGCTGCTTCTACAGTCCCATTCATCTTCGGTCTGTAAGAAGAAGAGTTATGGTGCTGTATCTTAAACTGCTCGCAGAGCTCAGTGATCATCTTGTTATTGAGATTGGTACCGTTGTCTGTAATGATTCTTTCCGGGACGCCGTATCGACAGATCAGATTATGCCGAATGAACCGTGCCACAACCGTCTTGGTTACCGTAGCGTAGGATGCTGCTTCAACCCACTTCGTGAAATAATCAATTGCTACTAGGATGAAGCGATGCCCATTGGATGCCGTAGGTTTAATCTCACCGATCATGTCTATGCCCCACATCGCAAACGGCCAAGGCGCAGTCAGAACATTTAGAGGAACTGGAGGAACATGCACCTTGTCTGCATAAATCTGGCATTTATGGCATGTCCGAGAATGTTGATAGCAGTCAGCTTCCATTGTGGACCAGAAATACCCTGCCCGAAGGATTTTCTTCGCCATAGTGTGTCCACTGGAATGTGTTCCGAAGGTCCCTTCATGTAACTCTTCCATGATTCTTTCTGCTTCTGTCTTGTCCACACAACGCAGTAAGGTCGAATCATGGTTTCGATTATACAGGATGCCGTTGCTAAGGAAGAACTTCGCTGCGAACCTTCTCATAAACTTTTTATCATTGACAGGCGCACCTTCAGGGTATTCCTGAGCTTCCAAATATCTCTTCACCTCATGGTACCAAGGCTTCTCAGTCACCAACTCAGTCTCGAGATCACAACAGTATGCCGGTTCGTCCAGTTTCCAGATGATGATCCGGGGAGCCTCATTGTCCCATTTGACCTTGAACATAGAAGACATTGTAGCTAACGCGTCCTCCAGCTGATTCTCCTCTCTTGGAAAGTGTTCAAAGGTTATTTTCGTGAAGTGGGGGATCAATGTCAACACACATTCTCTGTAAGGAATAAGATTCAGATGTTTCGTATCCCACTCTCCTTTGATCTGATTGATCACGAGAGCGGAATCTCCGAAGACACTCAGAAACTTGATCCTTAAGTCGATCGCAGCTTGGAGACCCATGATGCACGCCTCATACTCTGCCATGTTGTTGGTACAGTTGAAACATAGTCGGGCCGTGAGTGGAGTATGAGTGCCTTGAGGGGATATTATCACAGCGCCGATACCGTTACCCAAAGCATTGGAGGCTTCGTCAAAGTGCATAGACCATCAAGATCCTTCCTCAGGTCCTTCATCCGGTCCAGGTACTTCACAATCAGTCACTATCATGATGCTCTCGTCTGGAAACTCGAAGTTCATTGACTGATAGTCGTCTACTGCCTGATGTGCCAAGTGGTCTGCCAATACACTTGCTTTGATGGATTTCTGGGTTGTATACTGAATATCGTATTCCGTCAAGATCATTTGCCATCTTGATATTCTCCCAGACAGAGCAGGCTTTTCGAATATGTACTTTATAGGATCCATCTTTGAGATCAACAAGGTAGTGTGAGTCAGCATATACTGTCTCAGCCGGCAAGCAGCCCATACCAAAGCGCAGCAAGTTTTCTCAAGCAGTGAGTATCGGGTCTCACAGTCGGTAAACTTTTTGCTAAGGTAATAAATGGCATGCTCTTTTCGGCCAGACTCGTCATGCTGCCCCAGCACGCACCCCATTGAGTTGTCAAGTACTGTCAGATATAGTATCAGAGGTCTCCCTTCAACCGGTGGCATAAGGATGGGTGGTTCTTGGAGATACTCTTTGATTCTGTCAAAAGCAGCCTGACATTCATCATTCCAATGTACCACCTGATCTTTCTTCAGCAGCTTGAAAATTGGCTCACAGGTAGCAGTTAGGTGCGAGATGAACCGAGCAATGTAATTCAGGCGTCCTAAAAAGCCTCTGACTTCTTTCTCTGTCTTAGGAACTGGCATCTCTTGAATAGCTTTAACCTTGGTAGGGTCCACTTGAATACCCTTATCACTTACCACGAAGCCTAGCAACTTCCCAGATCTTACCCCGAAGGTGCATTTGTTCGGGTTCAACCTCAGCTTGTACAACTTCAGACGGTCAAACAACTTCTGCAGATGATCTAGGTGTTCTTCCTCAGTCTGGGACCTTGCGATCATGTCGTCAACATACACTTCTATCTCATGATGGATCATGTCATGAAATAAAGCAACCATGGCACGTTGGTAGGTTGCCCCAGTGTTCTTCAGTCCAAAAGGCATGACCTTATAGTAGAAGGTGCCCCACTGAGTAACGAAGGTAGTCTTTTCCATGTCTTCAGGAGTCATCTTGATCTGATTGTAACCTGAAAAGCCATCCATGAACGAGAACACCTTGTGCTGAGCAGTATTATCAACAAGGACATCAATGTGAGGTAGAGGGAAGTCATCCTTGGGGCTGGCCCTGTTCAGATCCCTGTAGTCGACACACATTCTGACCTTTCCATCTTTCTTTGGTACCGGCACCACATTAGCAACCCACTGAGGGTAAGAAGTCACTGCAAGGAACCCGGCATCAAACTGTTTCATAACCTCGGCTTTGATCTTCTCAGACATCTCTGGACGCATACGGCGGACCTTTTGCTTAACCGGAGGGCAGTCTCCCTTAGTAGGCAAGTGATGGACTACAATATCGGTATCCAACCCGGGCATGTCTTCGTAGGACCAGGAAAAGATCTCCACATAATCATGTAGCATCTGAGTCAATCGTTGCTTCACGCTGAGCTCTAGGTTGCCACCAATCTTAACTTCCTTTCTGTCTGCCTCAGTACCCAGATTTATCGTTTCCACCGGCTCTTCATTTGGTTGAATTGCCCTCTCTTCCTGGAGTAACAGTCTTGCAAGCTCGCCAGGCACTTCGCAATCATATTCACCTTCATCTTCGGCTAAGTTGATCGGATTTTCGAAGTTATAACTGGCAGTAGCAGATTCGTTACCAGTGAGATCTAGAGTGGATTGAAACCTGTATGAGTGAGTGTGTGTAAATACAGCTGTTTTGCAATATATAAAGAAAGGAAAGAAAGAAAAGGAGCATAAGATTTGAAATGCGAGAAAACGTCCAAGATTTTTATTCATGATATATGAAATGACAATTTATATGCCCTCACAAATGAAGCCACGGTGCCTCGGGTAAGACACCGGGCCATAGAGTTTTAATTGTTTATTACAAATACCAAAAACAAAAGGATTCATTACTCAGTAACAAGAGAAACAAGTAGATTATCTTTTGCAATCCAATTGCTAGGTCCACTGTCAGTTGCCGGGTAAATCCAGCTGTCGAACTCAGCTTCCTCCACTTCATCCTCATCCCCAATAGCATTCACTCCATGAGCAGGCAGGGGAGCTGTCACTACATTAGGCTTCTCAGATGCCTCAAACTCCCCCTTTGCATCAATAAGGTCCTGCAGCTTATTCCTTAAGGCCCAACAGTCATCAGTGGAATGCCCCGGGCTATCGGAATGATAAGCATAGCGGGCATTTGGATTGTACTTTGGAGAGGCAGTATTCACCACTTTCGGGGCCTCTCTGACAGTCACTAGGTTGGTGGACATCAACTGCGGCAGGATTTGCGATAGGGTCATACTCAAACGGGTAAACTCTCTCCTGGGTCTTTCAGCCCTTTGAGGATTGGCTTGCCGAGGAGCAGCAGCAGGTTTAGCAATCATCACCGCATTGACAGATTGGCGACGCTCAGGCTTCTCTTGTCTTCTGGACCCATATACAGCACTGGCCTCCTTTTTAAAGGGCTTCTTCTCAGAACTTGAAGATGCCCCTTTCTGAATTTTACCAGACTTCATCCCGGCCTCTATTCTCTCTCCAGTCAGAATGAGATCAGTAAACCCTGCAGATGAGTTACCGATAAGATGGTTGAAAAATGGCCCAGATAGGGTCCCCAAGAACATGTCTACCAACTCCTGGTCAGTCAACGGAGGCTGCACCCTGCCATCCAAATCCCTCCACTTCTGTGCATATTCTTTAAAACCTTCGCTTGACCCTAGCGACATACCCTGGAGTTGGGTACGTGTAGGGGCAAGGTCGGCATTATATTGATACTGCTTGTAGAAAGTAGTAGCCAACTCCTCCCAGTTACGAACCTTGGTCCCATCCAGCTGATAGAACCATTCGAGATGAGTCCCTGAAAGACTCTCCTGGAAGAAGTGGATCCACAAATTCTTGTCCACTGAGTACGGTTGAATCTTCTGCACATAAGACCTGAGGTGTAGCTTGGGACAAGAGGCCCCGTCATACTTGGTAAAAGATGGCGCTTTGAACTTATGAGGAATGATTACACCAGTAGACAAACCCAAGTCTCCAAAATCCAGCCCAGGCACTTGTTAGATCTCCATAGCATTCAGTATGTCCTCCAACTGCTTGTATCTGTCTTCTGCAGGAGGATACTGTTCCTCATCAAAATCAGTCTCGTTGTCAGAGACTACCGGACTAGGACCTTTTCCCCCTTAGGGACTACCCTTGCTTATAGAAGAACCAGCCTCTTCATTCTGCAGAGTGTTGCCAAACCTTCGGCCCGAGTTAAAAAGAACAATTCTTCTCTTCTTCTTCCCCATCTTCAGGAGCAAAGCCTTCAGCTCTTCTTGGCACTGAGCCAAACCCATCATTAGTTCCTGAAATTGCGCATTCTGCGCCTGAAGAGCCTTGATAGATATCTCGATTGATGATGAGTCAGGATTCATGATGCTGAAATAAACAGCGAAGAACGGTAAGCAACCTGAAAAGAAGAAAACCTGTTATGCACATGATGAATGATATGTGTTTATGCAATGCATTCAAGGGTTCGAAAGTTCAAATTTGTTGTAGACAAAAAGGAACACACGTTATCATTAAGGAAACAATTGTTCAGTACATCAAAGCCTCATGGGCACAAATTACAAAGCAAATCAATCCCAAAATACACTATGCATCCTCTTTGGAGCTATGTAGGTGTTGAGATTCCTCTCCTCATGCAATAGGCGGGTGAGCTCCAGGACCTTCTTTTCACTAGCATGTAGACTGGTCTCAAGAGAATTCCGTTCTTTCTTAAGCTGGATCCAACTCTTCTGCATCTCTTCCCAGGACGTGGGCATGTCAGGATGCTGAATGATGTAGGACACTTCTCCTTCCAAGACTGGCTCTTTGATCACAGGGAGCATATGAGGATATGGCATCACTAACTTCTGGGAGCGGGCTCGTACCCACTTGAGATAAGGTTCCAATGGGATGGAGTTCTTGTGCCCCAGTGTCTTGCTGTCTATCCTACTTAGCATCCTCCAGGCTCTGATAAATCTCTGGCGAAGTCCTTGGGCATCGTTGTCGAAGTCAAAAACTATGTCAGGAATTAACATGTCATGAGGACCATCCCTCCGAGCATAACCAAACTGTCTCCAAGCCAGGCATGGGTTGTAAGTAATACCTCCTCTGATTCCAAGTAAAGGAACATTAGGGTACTCCCCGCAATGATCAATGATAGTAACATCCTCTCTGGACCGAGGGCACCAATGTATATCTGCATGTGTAAGAGTCATCAGCCGTTGTGACCATCTCAAACCCCGCTCGTTCTTCAAGACTGATTGTAGGAGGTGCGAAATAAACCACCTTCCCAGGAGAGGAGTGCAACACATAAGGACACCTCTTTTTCTCATGGTTCGAGTGTAACATGAGTGAAGGATGTCCCCCAGCAACGTAGGTATAGGATTCTTGGACATAAAGATCTGGACAGCACTGACATCTATAAGCTGATCTGGGTTAGGGAACAACACCAAACCATAGACAAGGAGGGCCACCACTTCTTCAAAAGCTTGTAAGTCAAGGGAGTTCCAACATTCATGGGCCTTTTCAAACAGAAACCTGGCTAAGAACCCTTTGATACCACTTCTAACTTCCCAATGTCCCTTGAGGTCAGATGATTGTAGGTGTAAGGCTTTAGCAATCTCTTCAAGCTTGGGTTCCTTTTCCGTACCGTTGTAGGGTAGTTGATCAAGGATAGGGATCTTCAGGAGCCGGGAGAACTCCTCCAATGTAGGTACCAGCTGATAATCCAGGAAAGTGAAACAGTGATGCAGAGGGTCAAAGAACTGGAACAGGACCTTTATCATGTCTTCCTCAATGTTGGTATTGACCAAGCTGATGAGTCTTCCATGTCTTTCACTGAACGAAGAGCTCTCGGGAATCCTGGATATAAGTTCTTTAAGCTGAGGAGGGATCCTTACAAGACTGATTTGAATTGTCTTTCTGCGAACAGTTTCCATGTCCTACAAAACAAGAACAAAGATGAAGATTCGAACCCCTGAAATGGTTAGTCAATGCATATGATGCTGGATGATGTCATGATGCTATGATTAAACACACCACAGATATTTACAAAGACAAACATGTAAGGCACACAAGGCACACAAGGCACACAAGACAAGCCCTTAGAGTTTAGGCCAGCATGGGGTCTGGGTAGTACCCTCTTGAAGTTGGTGGGTTCAACCTGTCCTATTTGAAGTAACCGGGTTCTAAGGGTCTTAATATCACGGGATTGCTTTCATTGTTCATCGTTTTAATTTAGCCACTGAACTGGCGACCGAAATATTCCAGGAAAGAAACCCTCAATTGAGTGTAGTATCGAGTATCAACCAACCTCGGACTGCACCAAAGTCAGTTATCTCACTACCCTAAAGAGGCCAAGATAGTTCAATTAAGGTTCCTAAGGTCTGTTGATGCTTCATGACACCACGCGGAGGCCCCGTACTCTCCTTGACTGAACTCAAGGGTTACCGGTACACACCAAAGTGCCACATCAACGTAGCAGACTGCTTCAACCATGTCGGTATACCCCGCACAGTTCCCTCACAGCCTTGTTGCTACTTTCTAAGAAGGTATCCCCAAATCCGGGTTAGGATCTATAGAACTCCCAAGACAGTCCCACAATTTAAAGCACACAAATCAATACAATTGAAAACACAGTTATGAACTAAACCCTAAGGTACACCTCACTTTAAATTAAGTCCCCAGCAGAGTCGCCAGTTCTGTGATCGGTGGATCTGGAACTGACTGTTTAACGCTGGTTCGCGAAATGTCGCGGAAGCAAGAGTCGCCACCGTCTTTTATTTTCTCCAAATGGAAAGGACAAAAGCACAGAAAAATTCCTTATAGAGATTGCTCTCGGTTCGGGAGGTAGATTATAGAAAGGGAAGGTGTTAGCACCCTTTCTATCCATGGTTATCCATGGGCTCTTAGATACTTGCTCATTGTGTTTTCAAAAAATGGTTTGTTTGCTTTTCAATTGTGGGTTTTAAAAAAATTTCTTTGAAAATTCCAGTTCGACTCTTGCATCGGTCCTCAAGAGTGTTTGAAAAATTACATTCGAAAGCTTTTGAAAAGGTGTCGGTGTGAAAAGTATTTTTAAATTTGTTTTGAAATTAGAGCAAGTATCTAGAGTTGTCTACCTACCCTAAGGAATTCGTCTGTGTAAATGTCCTTTAAAGTAGTGCCATCCCACCATTGAGAGGTAGGTAGCACCATCGTTGGAGGTGTTTGGGTCAATTCGAGGTTCGGGACATGGTGATCACCGGAGCAATAGGAAGACACCTTAGAAGCTACCCTCATGCCAGGTTCCCGGATCATGAGGACTTACTAAGACATCCTCTACTCGACGATCACCTTTCGAGGGGCAAGGCAACGGTGAAGCGTACCCTAGGGGTGGTGTGTGTGATTTGTGTGTCGTTTTCAGATATTTTATCTTGTTCATGTCATGGGTGATCTACGCGTTTGTTTTTATTTTAACATTCATTCTTGCATGCAATTTATTAGCAGTTAAAAAGTTGCGAGAAAATATAAAGTTCCTAAACTATTACAAAGGCGCGGGTCCACATCGCCAAATTTAATCCAGGACCCGATTTGAATAAAGAAATAAAGTGCGAGAAATAAAACGTCCAATTTACACGGCTTTGGGAGAATTACATAAATATAATAAGAAAGGAAATAAAAAATGCAAAGAGAATTAAAATCGGGAATGCGAGGGCGTTGGACCCTTTTAAGGAAATTAAATTGTAATTATGAAATTAATTAAATTAAAATGCAAAGAAATTATTTTTTTAGTTTTTTTGTATTTATGGATTTTTATGAGAGAATTAAATGACATTAATTAATTAACCCTAATTCTAGTTATTTTTAATTTATTAAGAAAAGCATTAAAATTTAATCTAAAATTAACCTAATTAATTAATACAATTTTATTTACAAAAATATTAAAATAAAATACATTTGTTTTTTGTCTTTTCTGGTTTTTATATTATTTTTATATTTTATGAAAATAAATTAATTTAAAGATTTAAATAAAAATTAAACAAAACAAATAAAATAGAAAAATATGAAAAAAGAATTAAAAAGCAAACCATGGGGGGTTCTGTCCCCAAACTGGAGGTTTTGTCCCAGCAATTTAGGCCCAATGTCTATGGCCTTGTTTGACTTTTCAGGGAGGCGTGTGTACGCGTTGACTGATGCACATGGTGCTCTTCAAACATTGGCCCTTGGATTACCCTCAGTGGCCATGTGGCGCTCTTGGATTATGGAGTGTACGCTGAACCTCTGGAAGCGAACTACACAGAAGCATGATTAGAAAAATAATATGGAAAGGGAGGGGGACCTGGGATCGAACCCAGGTCCTGTTGCTTACCAAATAACGTGCCTGCCAACTGAGCTACCAACGTACTTTGTATATAGTATAGAACATGAACAAAATATTGCAAAACAAATGGTAAGTGGCTAATTCCGCGTGAAATTCAAACGAGCCACTCGTTTGCCTACACATCATCATCTTCTCCCATGGCTTGCTGTACCTAAAACAAAAAACAAATTGAATAGCGGGGGTTTTAAACCCCCACTAAATAACAAGCACAAAAATAGCGATTAGCACCCTGCTAATCATAAATTAATCGCGAGGTATGGAAACGGTTCACATAAAGCTTCTGAATTCAACAGTCCTGGCCTTAGAGTCTAATTTTTCTGGACGAGGAAACCCCCAATTTTTCAGTTTTGTAACCCTAGCATGCTTCCATGGTGAAATCGCGTACGACGCATAAAAACTCAATCAAACTGTATGGTTAGCTTCAGCATGATAAGACTAACACAAAACAATCATTAGAACTCAAAATTATGGCATGAATGATAAAATACGATTATGCAAAAAAGATGAAATAGTTTGATTGCTAAGTACCAATTCTGGGTGCGTGAGGATTGTAAAATAATACAGTTAGGTTCAGTGAAGCTTTTGCAAGCTATTGCAATTGGTATCTTGCCTTGAAAAGCCTTGGAACCACGTTTTCAGTTTTGGAATTTTTCACAAAAAACACAAACTTTGTTCTTGAGAAGAGGCGCAGCTTTCAGGTCCTCTGCACTAGGGTTTGCTTCTGGCTTATGTATGGAATGATTAGGGTAAAGATTTTGATCCAAAGAATCCTTGCATTGATGGAATGGATATTGGATTTTCATGCATAATTCTTCAAATCTTTTCCATGCATATTTGATACCAATCATGTCCAATTACCTTGATTCTTTCCAAATCAGATAATGCACGAAATCTTGAAGATATTTCATGCATAAAAAGATTTAAAAAGCTTGTTTTGGTATTTTCCACATATTTATTTTATTAAATGAATTAATAGTAATTTAAAAATTCAAATAAATGAATAAAAATGATGAATAAATTCCCTTTGGGCCAAATGGTCGTGCACATGCTTTGGATGATGAATCTTGGAAGAAAATGTGGCCCATTAACAATTTTAAGGCATTTGAAGCAAAGTTGACTTTTCAAAATACCCAAAAGTTTCCCAACTTCCATAAGGCATATCTTGCTCAAAGGTTTAAGCTTTGATCATGTTCCTGGACATTTTGGAAAGGTCTTGAAGTCCTATAACCAATGCCTTTGGTCCCATGTCATTTTGATTTACCAATCTCAAGTTATGGCCTTTGACTTAAAGTCCCTTTTTGTTGACTTTTGAAAATGACCTATAATGTTGAAATTGATAACTTTTTGTGAGAGCATTTCTTGGACTTAAAGTGTGAAGAGGAGTTGTATGAAATGTGATTCTCTTCAAAATGAGCTTTGGATGGAATTTTTCTGATAAACCATGTGGAAGTTATGCCTTGGTCAAGTTACAGTTGACTTTTTCAACTGTCCAAATATGGAAACTTTTGCATCTTGAGACTTTTTGAGCCAAGCTTTGAGAATCATGATCAAGCATTGATCAAATGATGTTTGTGGCTTCAAAATGAGATGTTGACCAAAAATTTGAACTTTTGACTGTCAAATGACCATTTTGCCCCTGCAGTTGACTGTAGGGCAATTAGGGTTTTTGACTGTGCAATTTTGTGCTGTGAGTCTTGAAACTTGGTATGAGGATGCTTGACAATGTTTATAAGCATGTGGGACTTGATTGGACCCTTGGAAACTTCATTTTCTTTGTCAGAACCAAAACCCTAGTTTTTTACTGTTAGGAGGCCCTTGAACTGTGCAACCCTTGGGGAGATTTTGAAGCATGATCTTTGCAATTCTTGAAGAGTATGGGAGGGCAAATTTTGGGGTACAACAATACCCTTTTTTACCCAAGCCGCCTTTTCAGGTTATCGACTTACCGGGTGTACAGATTTTTTTTCATATACATATCCCTAACTTTTTCCCGAACCCTTTTGGTTCGTCGGGATGCCCTTTTTTTCCTAGGCCAGTCAACCTAGCGGGTCTCTGTTTATGCGTAGTATCTTTTAACTATGTCTACGTTTACAGGATGCGGAAGGTTGTCACCGTCCATAGTGGTTAATATCATGACTCCACCAGAAAATATGTTCTTGATCACAAATGGTCCTTCGTGTGTGGGAGTGCATTTTCCCCTGGAATCATCTTGTGGTAGGATAATGCGCTTGATTACTAGGTCGCCAAGTTTATATTCCTGACGTTTGACCTTCTTGTTAAAAGCTTTGATCATACGTTTCTGGTACATTTGACCATGACATACAGCCGCAAGCCTTTTCTCGTCAATCAGGTTCAATTGGTCAAGTCGAGTCTGAACCCATTTGTCTTCATTCAAACCTGCATCCTTCATGATTCTCAAGGTAGGGATCTGGACTTAGATGGGTAGGATAGCTTCCATACCTTATACCAGGGAGAAAGGAGTTGCCCCTGTTGACGTGCGTACTGAGGTACGGTAACCATGTAGAGTGAATGGTAACATCTCGTGCCAGTCTTTGTATGTCACTGTCATCTTCTGTATGATCTTCTTGATGTTTTTATTAGCGGCCTCTACAACACCATTCATCTTCGACTGGTAAGGAGAAGAGTTATGATGCTGAATCTTGTATTATGTGTAGAGCTCGGTGATCATAGTATTATTGAGATTGGTACCATTATTTGTGATGATTCTTTATGGAATACCATACCGATAGATAAGGTTATGTTTGATGAACCAGGCCATGACGTTCTTGGTAATAGAAGCAAATGAAGCTGCCTCGACCCACTTTGTGAAATAATCAATGGAAACCAGGATGAAGCGTTGCCCATTAGAAGCAGTGGGTCTAATCTCTCTGATCATATCAATGCCCCACATTGCAAAAGGCCATGGAGCAGTCAAGACATTCAAGGGATTCAGAGGAACATGTACTTTATCGGCATAGATCTGGCACTTGTGACAAGTTCGGGAATGCTGATAACAGTCTGCTTCTATAGTGGACCAGTAGTACCCTGCCCTCAGAATTTTCTTATCCATTGTGTTCCCACTAGAATGGGTGCCAAATGTACCTTTTTGCATATCTACCATAATCTTCTCTGCCCCACTCTTGTCTACACACTGAAGCAAAGTATAATCATGGTTGCACTTGTAGAGGATTACGTTACTGAGGAAAAACTTGGCAGAGAACCTTCTTAGGAACTTCTTATCATTAACGGAAGCTCCCTCAGGATACTCTTGGGCTTCGGGGTATCTTTTCACTTCGTGGAACCAGGGTTTGTCCACTACTTCTTCAGTATCAACCTCATAACAGTATGCTGGTTTGTCCAATCTCTCAATAGTGATATGAGGAGCTTCATTATCCCATCGGACTTTAAACATGGATGACATAGTAGCTAGTGCATCCTCTAATTGATTTTCTTCTCCTGGAAGATGCTAAAAGGTAACTTCTTCAAAGTGTGGAATCAATGTCAACACATGCTCTCGGTAAGGGATGAGATTAGGATGCTTCGTGTCCCATTCTCCTCTGATTTGACTGATAACCAGGGCCGAGTCTCCAAATACACTCAAGAATTTGATTCTCAAGTTGATAGAAGCTTTGAGACACATAATTCATGCTTCATATTCACCCATATTGTTGGTACAGTTGAAACATAGCCTAGCAGTGAAAGGAGTATGACAACCTTCGGGAGATATGATCACAGCACTGATGCCATTGCCAAGTGCGTTGGAAGCTCCATCAAAAAACACAGTCCATCGGGAACCTTTTTCAGGTTCTTCATCCGGTCCAGGTTCTTCACAATCAGTCACTAACATGATGTTCTTGTCCGGGAATTCAAAATTCATGGATTGATAGTCATCCATAGCCTGATGAGTCAAATGATCAGCTAGTACACTTCCTTTTATTGCTTTTTAGGTAGTGTATTGAATGTCATATTCGGTCAAGACCATTTTCCATCTTGCTATTCTTCCAGAGAGAGCGGGCTTCTCGAATATGTATTTAATAAGATCCATTTTAGATATCAATAAAGTGGTGTGGGTTAGCATATATTGTCTTAGTCGGCAAGAATTCCATGCCAAAGCGCGGCAAGTTTTCTTGAGCAATGAGTATCTTATTCCACAGTCAGTAAAATTTTTACTAAGGTAGTATATTGCATGCTCTTTTCGACTAGACTCGTGATGCTTCCCCAGCACACACCCCATTGAATTTTCTAATACTGTTAAGTACATCATCAGAGGTCTTCCTTCAACCAACTGCAACAAAATGGGAGGTTCTTGAAGATATTCCTTGATCCTGTCAAAGGCAGTCGAGCAGTCGTCATTCCACTTCACTACTTGATCTTTCTTTAGTAATTTGAAGATTGGCTCACAAGTAGAGGTTAAGTGGGAAATAAATTTTGCAATCTAGTTTAGACGTCCCAAGAATCCCCTAACCTCCTTTTCGATGCAGGGAGTTGGCATTTCTTGAATATCTTTAAACTTTTCAGGATCTACTTTGATACCTTTTTCGCTGACAATGAAACCTAGGAGCTTACCAGACCTTACTCCAAAGGTGCACTTGTTCGGATTCAGTCTTAACTTGTACTTCCTCAGTCTTTCAAACAGTTTATGCAAGTGATCCAATTGCTCTTCTTCAGTCTGAGACATGGCTATCATATCATCAACATAGACCTCTATCTCGTGATAGATCATATCATGAAACAAGGCTACCATAGCACGATGATAGGTTGCCCCGATGTTCATCAAGCCGAATGGCATGACTTTGTAGCAGAAGGTGCCCAACTGTGTGACGAAAGTCGTTTTCTCCATATCTTCAGGTACCATTTTAATCTGATTATACCCATAGATACCTTCCATGAAGGAGAATATCTTATGTTGCGCAGTATTTTCAACCAGAACATAAATATGGGGAAGCGGAAAGTCATCCTTGGAGCTCGCCCTATTCAAATCTCTATAATCCACACACATATGCACCTTGCCGTCCTTTTTAGGTAACGGTACCAAGTTTGCAACCCACTGTGGATAAGAAGTAACCTCTAAGAACCTGATGTTAAATTGTTTAATAACTTCAGCCTTAATATTTTCTGACATCTCAGGACGCATACGATGAACCTTTTGCTTCACTGGAGGACAATCTTCTTTCGTTGGTAGACGATGAACTACAATATCATTGTCTATCCCTGGCATGTCTTTGTATGACTAGGCAAAGATCTCAATGTAGTCATGTAACATCTGGATTAACCGCTCTTTGACACTATGCTCCAAGTTGGCACCTACCTTGACTTCCTTTTTATCCTCTTCAGTACCCAAGTTTGCCGTCTCGAATGGCTCTTCATGAGGCGGTATTGTTCTTTCCTCCTGTTGTAACAGTCTAGCGAGTTCTCCTAGTACTTCACAATCTTCCTTACATTCGTCCTCAGCTTGGTAGATCGTATTTTCAAAGTCATAATTGGAAACAACAAAACCGTTATCAATGGGATCCAGAGTGGATGTGGATCTGCAGTGTGATATGTGGGTGTGTGTAAGAGAGGATAGCTATTTTGATAAAGTAAAAGCAGAAAAGAAAGACAAAGAGCACAAAATGTGTATGCAAAATGTCCAATGATTTATTTATGACATATGAAAGTGAAATGATAACCCTCACAATAAAACATTTTGCCTCAGGTAAGACACAAGGCTTTAAAGTTTAAATTGTTCAAATATTACATATCCCAAAAAACAAAAAGACAATTACTCCTGGATGAAAATAATGGGAACAAAGTCTCTAGCCGTCCAATTGTTGAGTCCACCGTTTGTGGCTGGGAAGATCCAATTATCCAGGTCACAGTCACTGTCAGTGTCTTCTACAACATTGACTCCATGGTTGCTGATGCATAGTGGTGGTCCTCCGGCGCGAGAACAACGAACAACTTTTTGAGCTCCTGAAGTGAAACCCAAACCAAATTTGTCAGACTTATAGGGGATGTCAGGTAGTTGGCACCAAATAGTGCACCCACCTTCTTCAATTACAACCCTAGCATCTTTTAGAGAAGCCATCTTCAGTGGAGGTCTGGTAATCTTTGGAACAACGGTAGCAACTTTGGTAACAACAATTGTCTGAGGAACCTCTTCAAAATTCTAGCAGGGGGTCTGGATGAACTCGCCGTCCATTTTGACATATCGGAAATAGTTCAGATGGCTCACAATATACTCTTCTTCGCCATAGACTGTAACAATCTTTCCATTAACCAGAAATTTTAACATCTGATGAAAGGTGGAAGTGACAGTGTCGGCCCCATGAATCGAAGGGTGTCACAACAAACAAGAGTAAGATGGGCGAATGTCCATCACATAGAAAGTGGAGCCAAAAGTTTGGGAACCGAATTTAATAGGAATGTCCACCTCCCTGTGTACCATTCTCTTAGAACCATCAAAAGCTCTCACCACAATATTATTGGGCTTCAAAGTCAGTCTTTCATAGTCCAATCTGTCTAAAGCACCCTTAGTTAGAACATTTAGCGACGAACCCGTATCAACTAGAACATGAGCTAGGGTGGTGCCCCTGCACTCAATAGAGACATGTAGGGCATCATTATGCTTTCTTCCTTTAGACGTCAAATTAGCACCGGAGAAACCAAGTCCATTGTCAGCAGTCATACCAGTAACACAGTTCTCGAATTGGTCAGCAGAAGTCTCTTGCGGAACATGAGCCGACTTCAGAAACTTCACCAAAGCCTTATCATGGGCTTCGGAGCATAATAACAAGGCTGTAACATCCCTTCTAAATAACCCGCGAATATATTAATTAAATCAGAGTAACATGGAAAACAGGGATGTCACAATCCAAGATAAATATAAAAACCTCAAATCTACAGTTGTCATGCTTTACTGACGGAATTATTAAGATAAATATTCAAATTAATACCATGTTCTACACAACGGAAATGTCTCAAAACCGGAATAACTTCACTTCATAAGTATTCCCAATATAAATTAAACAATAGAGTATAAAATAAAACTCATTATTCAAACGTTTCCCCCAGTGTTACAACCTATCAGAGCACGACACTGACACGCGGACTTAAAGTAACATAGCTCTAGAGCCATCCTCACCAACTCCTGAGCTGCTAACTTTAATCTGAAATTTTTAAAGTAAGGGTGAGATTTCTCATAATTAACATGCATTATAAGCTTCTCAATCAACATTATATCACAAGCATGTTATTTCACCCATTTTAGCATAAATTCAGATTCAACACGCAGTTCCAATCATACAAGTCATTATGCACAAATCAATAATCAACCAAAGAATTGTAACACTGGAAGACATCCTAACATGTTACAATTCCATGCAAACACAAATGCAGACACAATGCATGTGGTACCAACACGTGACCAAGTCACCCAACACTGATCCATCATCAACCGGATACAGCAACCATCGATTCGTCCATAAACACCCGGACACGAATCCAGCCTAACCACCCATCATCACCCGGGTATCGGTTAACAGCAATACAAGTCAAATTCCACACAATGGGAATTAACTTCGCCAAAACAATGCATATGCACGCACATCACCAGCATGCAACATCAAATCAGTCTATGAAATACATCAATTTATCATAACTGAACCAAAACCAAAAAAAAAACATGATATAATTATTTATCATACACACATCAAACAACATAAACATGCACTTCATCCACCAAGACCTGATACAATCAATTATCATGGATACACCATTGCATATACACCAAATATGCACATAATAACAAACCGCATAATCGGAAAGTCAACACATTTTCAAAATAAAACCAAGTTATAGTTATTTTCTTCATTTTATAAAATAGAGTATTTAATTTAAGAAACAACGTCCAAAACGGCACTCAAAACGGACTTACAGTTTGAAAGTTATGAATTTTCAAAGTTTAATATTTTTCAAAAAGTTACAGCAGAACTTGGTTCCTACATATACAGGAACCGGTTCCTGCGAAGTCCAAAAATCACCCTTATGGAAAATGTATTGGAACCCGGTTCCTACCTATACAGGAACCGGTTCCTACGTGCATTTTTGCCAGTTTTTATAAATTCACACAGTGGAACCCGGTTCCTCCCCACTGGGAACCGGTTCCCACGACCTGCAGAGCCTAAAACTGCTATTTTTGACAGCATTATGCATCTCAATCCATTCCTTTTCATTCCCATACGAATGACCACATCAATTAACACCAGAATCACCCAAGTAACATCAACATAATGTCAAATAACACAATTCAACCATTCCTAACAATCCTATATCATGCAATTGGTTCAATTCCACACAATTTGACAACATTAGGGACAAATTCTACAAACCTAGAAAATCCTAAATTGAGATTCCTAACATGCTTAATCAATTCTATTGATCCCAAAATCTATAAGGCATAGTAATTAATCTAAATCACCCCTTACCTCACGATGATCCTTCGAATTCACGGCGTTTGGCTTTTTCCTCTCTTCTCTTCTCTTCTCTTCTCCAATTTCACGTATAATGACTTTTCCAAATAACCTTCTTTTTCTTTTTCCTTTTTATCCTTCTCTTTATATTCCTTTTATTATTTTCTAAATAACAGTAATAAATTAGTTATTATTTAGTAGAGCTTTTTACTTCACACACCTCTAATTCAACCTTACACCCCCGGTCTTCCTTTTTAATTTCATAATTAATTCATCCATTTAATCCAAAATATTATTAATTAAGCCTTTAATTAATTTAATAATTAAATTCCTAATTATTTAACACTTGAATAAATTTGGGGTGTCATAACTCTCCCCAACTAAAAGAGTTTTCGTCTTCGAAAACATACCTTAGACGAACAGTTCGGGATACGAGTCCTTCATCTGGCTCTCCAACTCCCAAGTGACATTTCCATCAGCTTCTCCTCCCCAAGCCACTCTTACCAACGCGATCTCCTTGCCTCGCAACAGTTTCAACTTTTGATCCTCAATTCTCGCAGGTACCGCTTCCACAGTCAAATTCTCTCGTACTTGTATATCGTCTACCTGAATCTCATGAGACGGATCAGCAATGTACTTCCTTAGCTGAGATACATGAAAAACATCATGCAAATTTGAAAGTGACGGCGGCAAGGAAATCTGATAAGCAACTTTCCCAACTCTCTTGGTAATCTGAAACGGACCAATAAAACATGGAGTCAACTTCTTTGACTTCAAAGCTCGACCAATACCAATCATTGGAGTAACTCGCATAAAAACATGTTCTCCTTCGCTAAACTCAAGA
Organism: Vicia faba; assembly: GCA_948472305.1. Taxonomy (NCBI): domain Eukaryota; kingdom Viridiplantae; phylum Streptophyta; class Magnoliopsida; order Fabales; family Fabaceae; genus Vicia; species Vicia faba. The sequence goes on from OX451741.1 coordinate 1,396,854,516, forward strand.
TTTTTCCTCCTCTTATCGTGATAACTTTTCTGACGACTCTGAGAAGTCCTCATCTTCTCCTGAATCATCTTAATCTTTTCCGATGTCTGTTGGACAATTTCCGGTCCAATCACAGCATTCTCTCCAGATTCATACCAACACAACGGTGTCCGACACCTCCTACCATACAATGCCTCAAACGGATCCATACCAATGCTCGAATGAAAACTATTGTTGTAGGTAAACTCAATCAATGTTAGATAACTATCCCAAGCTCCACCTTTCTCCAACACACAAGCTCTTAACAAATCTTCCAACGACTGAATCGTTCTCTCCGTCTGACCATCTGTCTGTGAATGATAAGCGGAACTCAAACGCAACTTAGTACCCAAAGCTTCTTGCAATCCCGTCCAGAATTTAGATGTAAACCTCGGATCTCGATCCGACACAATACTAGAAGGAATACCGTGCAAACTCACAATCTTCTCAACATACGATTCTGCCAACCTTTCCATCGGATAATCCATTCTTATCGGAATAAAGTGAGCAGATTTCGTCAACCGATCAACAATAACCCAGATAGAATCACAATTCTTCGATGTCCTTGGCAAACCAGACACAAAATCCATAGAGATTCCATCCCATTTCCATTCCGGAACAAACAACGGTTCCATCAATCCTGACGGTTTCTGATGCTCAATCTTCGACTTCTGACAAACCAAACAAGCATACAGAAACTCAGCAATTTCCTTTTTCATTCCCGGCCACCAAAACAACTTCTTCAAATCATGGTACATTTTAGTAGCACCAGGATGAATACTCAATCCACTACGATGTCCTTCTTCCAAAATACTCTTCCTAATCTCTGCAACATCCGGAACACACACCCTATTACCCAATCTCATAACACCATTCTCATCAATCCGGAACTCGTCTCCTTGACCTTGGTTGATCAATGTCAATTTATCAACTAACCCAACGTCGGACTTCTGTCCATTCCGAATTTCTTCCAGAATACCACTAGTCAGTTTCAACATACCCAATTTCACACTATTCAGAGTAGTTTCACATACCAAACTTAAATCTCTGAACTGCTCAACCAAATCTAACTCACGGACCATTAACATCGACATATGCAAGGACTTCCTACTCAAGGCATCCGTAACAACGTTTTCCTTACCAGGATGGTAATTCAAACCGAAATCATAATCCTTTAGAAATTCTAACCATCTTCTCTGCCTCATATTCAACTCTTTCTGATCAAAGAGATACCTCAGACTTTTGTGATCACTGAACACCTCAAACCGAGAACCATATAAATAATGCCTCCACAACTTCAAAACAAACACAACAGCTGCCAACTCCAAATCATGAGTCGGATAATTCCTTTCATGTACTTTCAATTGTCTCGAAGCATAAGCCACCACCTGCTTATCTTGCATCAACACACCACCTAATCCCATTAATGATGCGTCACAATACACAACAAAAGACTTAGTCGGATTTGGCAAAATCAAGATCGGAGCACTTGTCAACCTCCTCTTCAGCTCTTGAAATCCTTTCTCACATTCAACATCCCAAACAAACATCTGACCCTTCCTGGTCAACTTAGTCAACGGTAACGCTAATTTGGAAAATCCTTCTATAAACTTCCTGTAATAACCTGCAAGACCCAGAAAACTACGGATCTCAGAAGCATTCTTCGGCGCTTCCCACTGAGATACTGCTTCTACCTTTGTAGGATCCACAGCAATTCCATTCTTGGAAATTACATGGCCAAGAAAACTTACTTCACTTAACCAGAATTCACACTTGGACAACTTCGCATAAAGCTTCTTCTCTTTCAACAATTCCAACACAACTCTGAGATGTTATGCATGCTCTTCATCGCTCTTCGAATAAATTAGAATATCATCAATGAACACCACCACAAACTTATCAAGATACGGATGAAATATCCTGTTCATATACTCCATGAAAACACCAGGTGCATTAGTAACTCCAAACGGCATAACAGAATACTCGTAATGTCCATACCTCGTTCTAAATGCAGTTTTCTGAATATCTTCCGACTTCACACGAATCTGATGATATCCAGATCTCAGATCAATCTTACTAAATACACAAGCTCCAACTAGTTGATCCATCAAATCATCGATCCTTGGCAAAGGATACCGATTCTTGATTGTAACTTTATTCAGCTGTCTGTAATCAACACATAATCTCATTGAACCTTCTTTCTTCTTAACCAACAACACCGGAGCACCCCACGGCGAAACACTCGGACGAATAAACTTCTTCTCAAGTAACTCCTCCAACTGTTTCTTTAACTCCTCTAATTCATATGCCGACATACGGTAAGGCGCCATCGACACCGGACTAGTTCCAGGAATCAAATCTATAGTAAATTCTACCTCCCTCTCAGGTGGCAATTCACTAACGTCTTCCGGAAAAACCTCTGGAAATTCATTCACCACTGGAAATCCATCACCCTTTGCTTTTCCCTCCGCTTCTATTGCAGAATACAACATAAATACCACAACACCATCTTTCACAACTAGGTTCATCTGTTTAACCGACACAGTCACATCTTCGACACCAACCTCTTCAGGAAAAATAACCGTCTTCACAAAACAGTTGATGTGAACCTGGTTGAATTCCAACCAGTTCATTCCAAGGATGATATCAAGTTATTCTAATGGTAGGCACACCAAATCCATACCGAAACCCCTACCAAAAATCACAATAGGACAATTCCTACAAACATACGAAGTAGTCACTGAACCCGACACAGGAGTATCAATAACCATACTTCCATCCATATTAGAAATTTCCAAATTCAATCTTTTAGCATAATCCAAAGCAATAAAAGAATGCGTAGCTCCAGTATCAATAATCGCAATCAAAGGTATGTCATTAATAAAACATGTACCTTTAATCAGCCGATCATCTGGCTTAGCCTCTGACCCAGACAATGCAAACACTTTACCACCAGCTTGCTCCTTCTTGGGTTTTGTACACTGAGGATGAGTATGACCTTCTTCACCACAGTTGTAACAAGTCACCACTCTTACTCTGCAATCATTGGCCACATGGCCGAGTTTCCCACACTTGAAACACTTCTTATCATTACTTTTGCAATCCACCATACGATGTCCTGTCTCACCACACATGTAGCACTTAATGGAAGAACTAGAATCTCCTCCACCAAACTTCTTCCAACCACCGGGTCTCTGATTACTTCTATCATAAGGCTTACCACGATCCATCTGTTGCTTACCCTTCCTATCAACATACCCTCGAGCATTCGACTTAGTGCTAGCAAGATCCTCCTCTAAAATCCTACTACAGTCAACCAGATCAGGAAATCTTCGGATACGCTGATACCGAATACCCTGCTTAATCTCATCACGAAGACCATTCTCAAACTTGATACATTTGGAAAATTCTCCATCTGCATCGTTAGTATAATGAGCATAATACTTCACTAACTCAGTAAACTTCGAAGCATACTCACTGACAGTCTTGTTACCCTGCTTGAGTTCCAGAAACTCAATCTCCTTCTTGCTTCTGATGTCCTCAGGAAAGTACCTCTTCAGAAAAGCCCTCCTGAACACAGCCCAAGTCAACGCAATACCATTTTCTTCCATTTCAGTTCTGGTAGCAACCCACCAGTCATCAGCTTCCTCTGCTAACATGTGAGTTCCGTATCTCACCTTCAGCCCTTCAGCACAGTCAATTACTCTGAAGATCCTCTCGATCTCCTTCAACCACTTCAGAGCACCTTCGGGATCATGTGCACCCTTGAACAACGGAGGATTATTCCTCTGAAAATTCCCCAATTGTCGGTCAGCACCAATCACAGCTTCCTGCTGGTTCCCTCCGAGTACTCCATCCAACATTCCCAATGCTTCAGCAAGAGCATCATCGTTTCTTCCGTTACCTCTTCCGGCCATTGTTCTGTAACATTACAAAACAACCTCATCAGCACACAAGTATCGACAGTGTCATCTTACACTAGTCACATACAAAAGGGATAACGACACAAGACAAGACCGACTATGCTATGATACCACTATTGTAACACCCCTTCTAAATAACCCGCGAATATATTAATTAAATCAGAGTAACATGGAAAACAGGGATGTCACAATCCAAGATAAATATAAAAACCTCAAATCTACAGTTGTCATGCTTTACTAAAGGAATTATTAAGATAAATATTCAAATCAATATCATGTTCTACACAGCGGAAATGTATCAAAACCGGAATAACTTCACTTTATAAGTATTCCCAACATAAATTAAATAATAGAGTATAAAATAAAACTCATCATTCAAACGTTTCCCCCAGTGTTACAACCTATCAGAGCACAACACTGACACGCGGACTTAAAGTAACATAGCTCTAGAGCCATCCTCACCAACTCCTGAGCTGCTAACTTTAATCTGAAATTGTTAAAGTAAGGGTGATATTTCTCATAATTAACATGCATTATAAGCTTCTCAATCAACATTATATCACAAGCATATTATTTCACCCATTTTAGCATAAATTCAGATTCAACACGCAGTTCCAATCATACAAGTCATTATGCACAAATCAATAATCAACCAAAGAATTGTAACACTGGAAGACATCCTAACATGTTACAATTCCATGCAAACACAAATGCAGACACAATGCATGTGGTACCAACATGTGACCAAGTCACCCAACACTGATCCATCATCAACCAGATACAACAACCATCGATTCGTCCATAAACACCCGGACACGAATCCAGCCTAACCACCCATCATCACCCGGGTATCGGTTAACGGAAATACAAGTAAAATTCCACACAATGGGAATTAACTTCACCAAAACAATGCATATGCACGCACATCACCAGCATGCAACATCAAATCAGTCTATGAAATACATCAATTTATCATAACTGAACCAAAACAAAAAAAAAACATGATATCATTATTTATCATACACACATCAAACAACATAAACATGCACTTCATCCACCAAGACCTGATACAATCAATTATCATGGATACACCATTGCATATACACCAAATATGCACATAATAACAAACCGCATAATCGGAAAGTCAACACATTTTCAAAATAAAATCAAGTTATAGTTATTTTCTTCATTTTATAAAATAGAGTATTTAATTTAAGAAACAACGTCCAAAACGGCACTCAAAACGGACTTACGGTTTGAAAGTTATGAATTTTCAAAGTTTAATATTTTTCAAAAAGTTACAGCAGAACCCGGTTCCTACATATACAGGAACCGGTTCCTGCGAAGTCCAAAAATCACCCTTCTGGAAAATGTATGGGAACCTGGTTCCTACCTATACAGGAACCGGTTCCTACGTGCATTTTTGCCAATTTTTATAAATTCACACAGTGGAACCCGGTTCCTCCCCACTGGGAACCGGTTCCCACGACCTATAGAGCCTAAAACTGCTATTCTTGACAGCATTATGCATCTCAATCCATTCCTTTTCATTCCCATACGAATGACCACGTCAATTAACACCAGAATCATCCAAGTAACATCAACATAATGTCAAATAACACAATTCAACCATTCCTAACAATCCTATATCATGCAATTGGTTCAATTCCACACAATTTGACAACATTAGGGACAAATTCTACAAACCTAGAAAATCCTAAATTGAGATTCCTAACATGCTTAATCAATTCTATTGATCCCAAAATCTATAAGGCATAGTAATTAATCGAAATCACCCCTTACCTCGCGATGATCCTTCGAATTCACGGCGTTTGGCTTTTTCCTCTCTTCTCTTCTCTTCTCCAATTTCACGTATAATGACTTTTCCAAATAACTTTCTTTTTCTTTTTCCTTTTTATCCTTCTCTTTATATTCCTTTTATTATTTTCCAAATAATAGTAATAAATTAGTTATTATTTAGTAGAGCTTTTTACTTCACACACCTCTAATTCAACCTTACACCCCCGGTCTTCCTTTTTAATTTCATAATTAATTCATCCATTTAATCCAAAATATTATTAATTAAGCCTTTAATTAATTTAATAATTAAATTCCTAATTATTTAACACTTGAATAAATTTGGGGTGTCACAAAGGCCACCATTGAAATTTTTGAGGGTGTCTTTCTCAATTGTTCCACAACATTATAGTCACTCTTTCGTATGATTTTCAAAATTTCCTCCATTTCTCGTTTGGAGGCTTCAGGAATGGCCTCTTTGGGTGCCTCATCCGGGAAGGCTCAACCAATACTTCTTTTCCCTGAGTCTCAGTTGACTCAGTAGCAGGAAAGACAACAGGAGCAATAGGTGTTTTAGCAGGAATAACCAAAGGAGTGGCAACAGTCTTTGGAGAGATTTCAGGAGAGAAAACCCTTCTGCTTCTTGTAATTTTACTGGTCCCAACAATGTTGCCGATGTTAGAATCAATATCTTCAGTAACTTCATTCTTAATGGCTAGGAGGTCCTTCTTGATGCCATGATAATAAACGTCGGCTCCATAATTCCAAAGAACAACTTTGTCGGAGGAATACGGTATGGGTTCTGGAAAGGTGATAATTAAAGGAGCAATCTTAGAAGTGGATGTAATCCTGACAGGTCTTTTGGAGGAGACCCTGGGAGGATTTTCGGAAATGGTAATAATTGACACATCTTCACATAGACCTTTTATAGAGGGAGTCTTCTCAAACAGAATTTCCTAATTGTTCATCAAGCGTCAGAAACATATCTTCAACAACAAACAACCATTAGGAAGAGACGCACACAGGTGGCAACCTTCACCACAACCCGGAAATAAACTGGCTTATAAGAGATTCTTCTTAACAGTTGGCAGAGGGGTAGTCAAATCTGTTAGAACAATGTTTGAATCTAGTACCCTATATTTAAGTTTTGATGATAACAAAGTGAAAAGATATAGTATTTATACGTTTCATGTTTGAATTATATGCTGCCTAAAATTACTATGCTCTGACTTGCAGATACGCTGATTAAAATAAGCAAGATCACTTCTTCAGCATCAGAATTTGATTTGATACACCAGCATCAGAAGTTGCTGAATCAGAACGTGAAGATCAGAAGATCAACTCACGTACTTGCTGAAGCTTGATGAACAGAACTGCGCGTAAACACTCTGATACAGAATCAAATAGTTCATCAGCAGCAAAGCAGAATCAGAATGAGCCAAGCCAGAATGTGCATTGAAGAAGCAACGGTACTGTGCATTGAACGCTAATTAATTCCAACGGCATCATTCTAGACAAGATCTGCTCAAAAAGGAAAGCTTGTTATTAGCATTGAATCAAGAATATTGCATTCAACGTTCATCTTCTCAAGTGCTATATAAACAAGGCTTCGAAGATTATAATGGCTAATGCTTCCAAACTCTCTACACGCACAAAGCTGAACAATAATCTTCATCTACCAGTTTTGCTAAACCAACAAACTCTGATACTCCATTAGTGTTTAGCAATCTAAGTTTCTAAGCTTAATTTGTGTATACATCACAGTTGTGATAAAGTTTTGTAGAAAACATTCACACACATTTGTTTTATACCTTTGTAAGAAAGTGTTGCCTTGACAAACCGGATTGTGGTTTGAATCAAGAAGGCTTTAGCAGTTGTTAAAGCAGATTTGTATTCAGTTGAATATAGTGAATTAAGACCTCGTTGGAGAGAGGCGAAATCACCTTGACGGGTGGACTGGAGTAGTTTGAGATCAAACGAACCAGGATAAAAATATCTTGTCAATTTCTTTAAGATTCCAGTTTTACAATTCAACCCCCCCTTCTTGTATTTTTCACCCCTTCAATTGGTATCAGAGCGCCTGGTTCTGAGCTAAAACACTTAACCGTGTCAGTACAAGATCCAGCGTCAGAAAAACACAATGGCAGGAAACAACTCTCATTTCAGCAATGACAACAATGAGGACAGAGACAGATTCAGCGGCAAACCTCCAGTCTTTGATGGAGAAAACTTTGACTACTGGAAAGACAGAATTGAAAGCTTCTTTCTAGCTCATGATGCTGATCTGTGGGATATGGTGACAGATGGATACACGCACCCTGTGAATGCAACTGGTCAGAAGATTGAAAGAAAATCAATGACTGATCAACAAAAGCGTGATTTCAAGAATCACCATAAGGCCAGAACCATCCTCCTCAGTGCCATCTCCTATACTGAGTATGAGAAGATCTCCAACAGAGACACAGCTAAGAACATCTTTGATTCTCTCAGAATGACGCATGAGGGCAACGTTTAAGTCAAAGAAACAAAAGCTCTGGCGCTCATTCAGAAGTATGAGGCGTTCAAAATGGAAGAATCTGAATCCATTGAAACCATGTTCTCTAGATTCCAGATTCTGGTAGCTGGTCTCAAAGTTCTGGACAAAGGATACTCTACTGCTGACCATGTCAAGAAGATAATCAGAAGTTTACCCAAGCAGTGGAGGCCTATGGTTACTGCTCTGAAGCTAGCGAAGGATCTCAACAAAATCACTCTGGAGGAACTTATAAGCTCCCTCAGAAGTCATGAGATAGAGCTAGAAGCTGATGAGCCTCAGAAGCAAGGTAAGCCTTTAGCTTTAAAATCTAACAGAAAATCTGAATCTAAAGTTTTGCAGGCAGTTGAAGAAACATCTGATGGATCCTCATCAGAAGAAGACGAACTTTCCCTTCTCTCCAGAAGAGTAAATCAACTGTGGAAGCAAAGACAAAGGAAGTTTAGGAATCCCAGAAGATCTGATCAGAACGAGTCTTCTTCCAGATACAGAAGGACAGATTCTTCCTCTGGATACAGAAGATCTGAAGGCTCCTCCGGTAGCAAGAAGCCAAACACAAAAGACATCATCTGCTACGAGTGCAATGAGCAAGGACACTACAAGAGTGACTGCCCAAAGCTTCAGAGGGAAAAGCCCAAAAAGAAGTTTGGAAGAGAGAAGAAGAAAAGTCTCATGGCCACATGGGATGACTCTGACTCGTCTGAAGCTGACTCAGAATCAGATGATGAAAGGGCAAACATAGCGCTCATGGCTAACATTCCAGATGACAGTGAAGCTTCTGAATCAGACTCAGAATCAGACACAGAAGAGGTATTCCCTAACTTCGCTGTTAATTTTGCAAAGGCTGAACTTGCTGAAAGCCTCAATGAAATTCTGGAACGTTATCAGCAGATTAGAGCTAAATTCAGAGACCTGAAAAGGAATCTTGAATCTGACTCTAATAAGTCTGAGAGTCTCAAATTGGAAAACTCTGAGCTGAGAGATAAAATTTTAAAATTAGAAAACTCTTTACAAAACTCTCAGAAAGAACCAATTTCTGAAACTCCCAGCAACGCTGATGAGATCATCAAGGAGTATGATCATAGTTTCCAGAAGTTCCTTGCTAAAAGCATAGATAGAAGCAGAATGGCTTCAATGATCTATGGAGTTAGCAGAAACGGCAGGAAAGGAATAGGATACCAAGGTAAGGTTCCTACACCTAAGAGTGTCATGGATTTAGTTATTAAACACACTCCTCTAAATTCACACTTTGTGTATGGTCACACACATGACATCAAATATACTAGTAGTAAGCACTCTGTGAAACCAAAATTCAACCAGAGTTTTGGTAAAACTAACAAGTCAGGACCCAAGAAGATGTGGGTACCTAAGGATAAAATAATACATGTTGCAGATATCTTTAGCAGCAAGTCAGAAACACCAGTCATGGTACCTGGACTCTGGCTGCTCACGACACATGACGGGAAGAAGGCATATGTTCCAAAGCCTGGAACTTAAGCCTGGAGGCCACGTTGGCTTTGGAGGCAATCAGAGGGGAAAGATTATTGGCTCTGGAACTGTAGGTAACGGAAACCTTCCCTCTATTAATAATGTTCTGCTAGTTGATGGATTGATGCATAATCTGTTATCCATAAGTCAATTAAGTGATAACGGTTATGATATAATCTTTAATCAAAAATCATGTAAAGCTGTTAGTCAGAAAGATGGGACTATCCTGTTTAATGGAAAGAGGAAAAACAACATTTACAAAATCAAACTTTCTGAACTAAAAAGTCAGAACGTAAAATGTCTTCTGTCTGTTAACAACGAGCAGTGGATCTGGCACAGAAGATTGGGGCATGTTAGTATGAGAAGAATATCTTAGATTAACAAACTCAATCTGGTCAGAGGACTTCCAAATTTGAAGTTCAATTCAGATGCTCTGTGTGAAGCATGTCAGAAAGGCAAATTTGCAAAACCTTCTTTTAAACCCAAAAATGTTGTTTCTACCTCTAAGCCATTAGAACTTCTGCACATTGACTTATTTGGACCAGTTAAAACTGCTTCAGTCAGTGGCAAGAAGTATGGGTTAGTAATCGTAGATGACTATAGCAGATGGACATGGGTAAAGTTCTTAAGACACAAGGACGAGTCACACTCTGTGTTTGTTACCTTCTGTAACCAAGTTCAGAATGAAAAAGATCTTAGAATCGTTAAAGTCAGAAGTGATCATGGTGGAGAATTTGAAAATAAAGATTTTGAGTCATTCTTTAATGACAAAGGCATTCTGCATGATTTCTCTTGTCCTAGAACTCCCCAACAAAATGGAGTTGTAGAACGAAAGAACAGAACATTGTAAGAAATGGCCAGAACCATGATCAATGAGACAAACGTTGCTAAGACTTTCTGGGCAGAGGCAATAAACACAGCGTGCTACATTCAGAATAGAATCTCAATAAGACCTATTCTGGAAAAGACTCCATATGAATTGTGGAAGAACAGAAAGCCCAACATTTCGTATTTTCATCCATTTGGATGTACTTGCTATATGTTAAATACAAAGAATTATTTGAACAAGTTTGATTCTAAGGCACAGAAGTGTATTATGTTAGGATACTCTGAACGCTCAAGAGGGTACAGAGTATACAATACAGAAACACAGATTGTGGAAGAATCAATCAGTGTTCGTTTTGATGACAAGCTTGACTCTGAAAAGTCAAAGCAGAATGAAAATCTTGCAGGTATAGAAATTGAATTTGCAGGTTCTGAAGACAAGTCATCAGAAGCTCTCAACACAGACATTCCTTCAACGTCTGAAAGGAGCAATGCTAGAAATCCTACAACTGCTGCTGATCAACCTCAGAAGAGATTACCCAGAAGCAGTTTGGATCACCCAGAAGAAACTATCCTAGGAAGAAAGGAAGATCCAATCAGAACAAGAGCAAGCTTCAGAAACTCTGAAGAAACTCTTATGGGACTTGTGTCTCTGATTGAACCTTCTTCTATTGATGAAGCACTTCTGGACAATGACTGGATTCTGGCAATGCAAGAAGAGCTGAATCAATTCACCAGAAACGACGTATGGGATCTCGTTCCCAGACCAAAAGGATTCAACGTCATTGGAACAAGATGGGTGTTCAGAAACAAGCTTAATGAACAAGGTGAAGTCGTCAGAAACAAGGCACGACTGGTTGCACAAGGTTATAGTCAGCAAGAGGGGATAGACTATACAGAAACCTTTGCCCCAGTCGCCAGGTTAGAATCTATAAGACTTTTAATTTCATTTGCTGTTAATAGAGGCATCACTCTGTATCAGATGGATGTCAAAAGTGCATTCTTAAATGGTTATATAGAAGAAGAAGTTTATGTTCACCAACCCCCAGGTTTTGAAAATACAAAACATCCAGAACATGTTTTCAAACTGAAAAAGTCACTGTATGGTCTGAAACAAGCTCCCAGAGCTTGGTATGAAAGGCTAAGTAACTTTCTGCTTGAAAATGAATTCACCAGAGGGAAAGTGGACACTACTCTATTCTGTAAAACAGTTAAGAGTGACATTTTAGTCTGTCAAATTTATGTTGATGATATTATTTTTGGTTCTACTAATCCTTCTCTTGGAAGAAAATTTGCTAAGTGTATGCAGGCAGAATTTGAGATGAGCCTCATGGGGGAACTGAAATTCTTTCTAGGAATTCAGATCAATCAAACTCCAGAGGGAACTTACATTCATCAGAGCAAATACATCAGAGATCTTCTGAAGAAATTTGACCTCTCAGAATGTAAGCCATCAAAGATTCCAATGCATCCCACGTGCATTCTGGAAAGAGAAGAGGTAAGCAAAAGCGTAGAACAGAAAGTCTACAGAGGTATTATTGGTTCTCTCCTTTATCTGACAGCTTCAAGACCTGATATCTTATTCAGCGTATGTATTTGTGCTAGATTCCAATCAGATCCTAGAGAATCTCACTTAACAGCTGTTAAGCGAATTTTCAAGTATCTGAAAGGTACTACTAATCTGGGTTTGCTTTATAGAAAATCTAGTGATTACAGCTTAGTAGGCTACTGTGATGCTGATTTTGCTGGAGACAGAGTGGAACGTAAAAGTACTTCTGGAAGCTGCCAGTTTCTGGGAGAAAATCTGATCTCGTGGTCCAGCAAAAGGCAATCAACCATTGCTCTGTCAACAGCAGAAGCTGAGTACATAGCAGCAGCAGGATGTAGCACACAAATGCTCTGGATGAAAAGTCAGCTTGAAGACTTCCAGATTTTTGAGAGTAACATTCCTATTCTTTGTGATAATACTTCTGCTATTTGCTTAAGTAAGAATCCTATTTTACATTCTAGAGCTAAGCATATAGAAATAAAACATCATTTCATTAGGGACTATATTCAGAAAGTTATTTTAAACTTGAAATTTATAGATACAGACCATCAATGGGCTGATATCTTTACTAAACCCCTTTCAGAAGATAGGTTTAATTTCATTCTGAAACATCTCAGCATGAAAGTATGCCCAGAATGAAAATGTTTTAATTCCATGTATTTATCTTCAGAATGTAATTATATTACTGTGAACTTCTGATCAATCTTCTTTCAGAAAGATAGAACATGCAGATTGTATCAGATGCAAGTCTAAAGATCTGAGAGTCTAATCTCAAATACAGACGTGCTGATCACTACATCAAACAAGTGTCATCCAATCATCAGCAAATCCCTGAAGCAGAACGCGTGCATGCTTCTGAGAAAGGAAAGCGCTGATTGGGTGCATTGAGACACATGTCTGGTAACCGTTTTTAAGTATCTTTCTCAAATCCCCCAAAATCAGCAAGCATTTAATGAAAAGTAATCACGCTTGTTAATGGCAATCATTATTTTTTTTCTCTCTCTTAAAAACGTTTAATTTTTCAAAATAATTTTTGAAAACCCTATTTAAGCACATTAATCCTTCACTTTTATTCTTTACGCTTTCTCATAATCATTCAAATATTCTCTGCATATTTCTGAGTTTATCTCCTTCAAACCTTTTTCTCTCAAATCATTCTCAAGCTTTTTTAGTGAGAACAATGGCATCCTCCAGCATTTCTGCAGGAAATCAGAAGAAAGAAACCTCTGAACAATATCAGGTGCCTATCAGAACTCTTCTCACACCGGTAAAGAATCTTGAGGTTCTCTCTGAGTTAATCATCGACTTTGAAAGTTTGAAGGAAAATGGATTTGACCTAACTGAAGAGATTAGGGCTCAAAAGTGGGAGAGGTATTTCGATAGGTTGGTTGGACCAACATTCCCAGAGCTTGTCAAGGAATTTTGGATTCACGCCAAGATTCATAAACATCTAGTCATCTCTTCTGTCATGGGAAAGAAGATAGTAATTTCTGAAGACCTCATTGCTAGGTTAATTGGTCAAAGTGGTGGTGGAGTCCGTTGTGTGGACATGGCTGACAGATGCCCTGATATAGGTGTGGTAGCCAACTGCATTTTCACTCTTGGATTTCCCAGCAGCAAAATTAAGGATCTGAAGGATCACTGCAGAGTATGGGCCAAGATTGTTCTTGGATGCTTCAATCACAGGAAACCAACAAGTTCTCCTGATTATATAAACGTGGATCAGCAATTTCTGATCTACTTTATTGATCAGAGGGTGAAGATCAATCTGGCACACTTCCTGTTCAACCATCTCAAGACTAGTGTGAAAGAGACAAGAGAAGAAGAAAGGACCAAAAGGGACTGGATACCGTTTGGAAGGCTCATATCATATATTCTGACAGAAAATAAGCTGATAGATTATCTGAGCGAAGCTCAAGTGCTGAGCACACTTGAACCAACTGTTGGAAAACCGCTGAACGCTAAGAACCTGAAAAAGATGAAGCTGATAGAAAATATTAGGAAGGAACCCAGAGCTACTTCAACTGCTGACATCTCCAGCAGAAGAGTGCCTCTGAATGATTTCCCAAAATTTTCTGAAATGGAATCCCAACCGGATATGTTTCTCAAGTATCCAGATTCATACAAGGAAGAAGATACAGGTTCAAAGCTGAAGATCAAAGATCTGAGTCAAGTCCAACCTGAAGTGACTCAGAAGAAGACTAAGAAGAGGAAAGCAGAAGGATCATCTCATCAGACTCCAAAGAAACGAGGTAATTCATCTGCTGCCCCTATTTCAATTTCATCTACTATTCCAACATCTGCTGCCCCTCCTAAAACCTCTCACAGAATTTCAATCCCAATCCCTACCATTGATGAAACCATACCAGAAGACCCTTCTGAGGCCTTACTACTCAGAAGAACCAGAATCAAAATTACCAAACAACCAACTGTTTCAACAACACCAGCACTTGATAGAGTGCTAGCTGATATTGAGCGTGAACATACTTCTGCTCAACCAAATTCTGAACCACCAAATATTCCTCCTCCACAACCAGAACCACAACCTGAACCAGAAATACAACCAGAACCAGAATCAGAATCACAACAACCACTCACAGAAGAACCTCTGATCCCTGAGCAATCAGAGATTCCACCTCCTCAACCAGAAAATAAGCCACCTTCACCACAAACAGAGTTTCACCGCTATGAAACCCTATCTCCTCATCATTCTGACCCCCACTCACCTCAACCTTCACCGCTGGCAATCCAGTTGCCATGTGGAACCACTATTGTCAGGCCCCAGTTGCCATCTTCAGAGGAATCAACACCTCCAAAAACTCCAACCACTCCAATAGAAATATCTTCCTCTGACTCTGATAACCCTCCTCCAAAACAAACAACCTCTCAGAAAACATCTGAAAACCCCAGCAGAACTTTCATTGACTTAACAAGTCTTGAACGTCTTGCTGGTCTAAGACACAAAATTGCCATAACCAAACCAAAGCAACCAGATGTTGGCTCTGGTATTTTGAATTTTGAAACAGGTATGCTGCAATGGATTGCTTCTTTGAAGCAAGTCTGTCCGGGGATGATCGACCCAGCTGCTTCTGATCAGCTCTGGTCACAGTTCAGACTATGGGTACGTGCTGAAGCCCTCAAGCTGCAGGACGTCAACTATGAGCAGGCTCAACAGAACTTCAGCAAGCTGCTGAAGGAAGTTGAGAGTCAGCTGCCTCAAGAAGTTGTACTCCCTCTGGACAGTGAATCTTGGTCTGAGAAAGAGCAAGCTGCACAGGTGCAACCATCAGAAGAAGACAAGACCCTTCAGGAAGAAAATCCAGCAGAAGATGTAGCTGAAAGTTCTGAGAAGCTTCCTCCTTCTGAAAGTTCTCAAGCTGCCTTGGACAGGCAGGCTCTGGAAGAATTAAGGCTGAATGACTTGCGTCTACAGCAGCGGATGGAAGAGAATGATCAGAAGATGAAAGCAAGAATGGATGTACAGGACAGCAAAATTGACACTGTTGTCACCATGGTTCAGAAGCAGAATGAAACTTCTGAAAAGATTCAAGCAATGCTGGAAAGCCTGTTCTCACGCATGCCCCCACAACCTTAAATCTTTTTTCATGCATGACATTCTCTATGTTTTCTTCATTTTCTGATGTATTGTTTTGACTATGTTTTGTAATGCTATTTTGCTCTGATTATGAACTATTTTAATATAATTTGTTTTTCTGATCTAAATTGTTTTAGCACATCACCAACACTTTTTGATTGCTGACAAAAAGGGGGAGAACAAGAATGATATTTAAAATCAATAACGGCTAACTAGACAGAAATTCTCAAACATTCTAACTCTATTACTTGAAATGTTTTTCTGTTTTGTTTTTAAGTCTACAGGCACAAGGAAGCTCCTGAACACTATGAAGACCAGAAGCTAGAAGCTCTGATCAAAATGTAGAAGCTCATGTTGCTCTGATCAAATATGAAGTTCTGATCGACCTAACACTCTGATCCGAAGCAAAGCTCTGACAGGAAAAGCTCTGAAGCTCTGCTCTCTGATAAGTCAAAGACCTATAATCTGATGCTCAAAGATAGAAAAAGATCTGATCCTGAAGAACACGCATATCAAAGGGAAGTAACAAACTCAGGGGGAGTATCTCTTAACTCTGATTTCTCCTTACTTCTTAACTCTGAAACATTTCCTAGATACCTTTTCACGTTATTTTTCATTTAAAATATCTAGTTTTTGTCATCATCAAAAAGGGGGAGATTGTTAGAACAATGTTTGAATCTAGTACCCTATATTTAAGTTTTGATGATAACAAAGTGAAAAGATATAGTATTTATACGTTTCATGTTTGAATTATATGCTGCCTAAAATTACTATGCTCTGACTTGCAGATACGCTGATTAAAATAAGCAAGATCACTTCTTCAGCATCAGAATTTGATTTGATACACCAGCATCAGAAGTTGCTGAATCAGAACGTGAAGATCAGAAGATCAACTCACGTACTTGCTGAAGCTTGATGAACAGAACTGCGCGTAAACACTCTGATACAGAATCAAATAGTTCATCAGCAGCAAAGCAGAATCAGAATGAGCCAAGCCAGAACGTGCATTGAAGAAGCAACGGTACTGTGCATTGAACGCTAATTAATTCCAACGGCATCATTCTAGACAAGATCTGCTCAAAAAGGAAAGCTTGTTATTAGCATTGAATCAAGAATATTGCATTCAACGTTCATCTTCTCAAGTGCTATATAAACAAGGCTTCGAAGATTATAATGGCTAATGCTTCCAAACTCTCTACACGCACAAAGCTGAACAATAATCTTCATCTACCAGTTTTGCTAAACCAACAAACTCTGATACTCCATTAGTGTTTAGCAATCTAAGTTTCTAAGCTTAATTTGTGTATACATCACAGTTGTGATAAAGTTTTGTAGAAAACATTCACACACATTTGTTTTATACCTTTGTAAGAAAGTGTTGCCTTGACAAACCGGATTGTGGTTTGAATCAAGAAGGCTTTAGCAGTTGTTAAAGCAGATTTGTATTCAGTTGAATATAGTGAATTAAGACCTCGTTGGAGAGAGGCGAAATCACCTTGACGGGTGGACTGGAGTAGTTTGAGATCAAACGAACTAGGATAAAAATATCTTGTCAATTGCTTTAAGATTCCAGTTTTACAATTCAACCCCCCCTTCTTGTATTTTTCACCCCTTCAAAATCATCCATAGAAGAAACAAAAAGAACATTATCAACATCATTAATACCCAGGCCATGCTTGGGCATTGGTTCAGTTATCACATTGGGGGTTTCAGGAGGGTCAAATTCAATCTCCTTTGCCTCAATAAGATCCTGAACTTTATTCTTCAAAGCCCAACAATCATTTGTATCATGCTATGGATTTTTGGAGTGGTAGGAACACCGAGCATATGGATTATAATGGGGAGATGTAGTGTTTAGATTTTGAGGAGGCTCCTTCAGAGTGACCAAGCTAGCCTTTATTAGATGTTGCAATACTTGAGATAAGGGCGTGTTAAGTCTGGTGAATTGTCTTCTAGGCGCATCCCGCCTGCACTTATTATTTTGTCATTGAGTCGATACAGAGTTAGAGATCATTACAGCTCCTACCGTTGGACGACGTTCAACTTTACCCTGATTTCTCTGGCCATAGGCAGCACTAACTTTCTTCCTTCCACTGAAAGGCTTCTTTATAGCACTTGAAGACGCATGCCTTTGAATCTTACCGCTCTTGATACCAGCTTCTACTCTTTCACCTGTCAATATCAGCTCGGTGAACCCAACTGAAGAGCTTCCGATTAAATGGTTGAAAAATGGGCCTGACAAAGTACCCAGGAACATATCTACCAGCTCTCTATCAGACAGAGGAGGCTAGACTCTTCCTGCAAGATCTCTCCATTTCTGGGCATAATCTTTGAAGCCCTCACTAGAACCCATAGACATGCTTTGAAGTTGTGTACGGGTTGGAGCGAGGTCAGCATCGTATTGGTACTGCCTGTAGAAAGAAGCGGCCAGATCTTCCCAATTGCGGATGTTGGTTCCCTCCAGCTGATAGAACCATTCCAATTGAGTCCTCGATAAACTTTCCTGGAAGAAATGCACCCATAAATTCTTATTAGTGGTGTGAGGTTGGATCTTCCTGACATAAGATCTCAGATGCAGCTTAGGACATGTAACCCCATCATATTTAGAAAATGCGGGAACCTTGAACTTCTGTGGAATGAACACTCCATAAATCAACCCTAATTCTTCAAAATCCAGACCAGGTACTCTCTTAATTTCCATGGCGTTGAGTCGATCCTTCAACTGTTTATATTTGTTATCAGCAGGAGGATATTGTTCTTCAGCATAGTCAGCTTGTTCTTCATCAGACCCTGGACTGTGGTCCTCTTCTTTTGTCTTCTCTTCCTGACCGTCCTCCTCATTTGAAGGAGTTGCGAATTCTAGAGCTCGCTTTGCTTGTCCTCTGAATCTCCTTCCCATATTCAGGGAAACCACCAGTTTCTTTGTCTTTTTCTTCTTGTCCTTGAGGATGAGTGCCTTCAGATCCTCTTGTCCCTTAGCCAGAGCCAGGAACATCTGCTGGAATGGAGCATTATGTGCTTGAAGATCCTTAATATTTTGTTCGAGAGCCACTCCTATTTTCTGAAATAAACAACGAAAAGATAAGAAACTGGTTCTGAAACATGTTTATATGATGATATGCATGATATGCTTCTGCAATGTTTTCAAGGATTTTTAAGATTTAAATTTGTTTGGACAAAGAGAAAACAAACATTAATTGCATTAATAAGTTTAAACAGTTACAACAATGCCTCTTGGGCTTACAGTGGAAGAAACAAAGATAATACAAAATAAACTCCTAAAACCAAAGGACTCAAGCTTCCCATAAACGCATCCTCTTCAGTGTAATGTAGGCATTCAAATTCTTCTCCTCATGAAGTTATCTTGTAAGCTCTAAAACCTTCTTCTCGCTTGTGTAAAACTGGGTTTCAAAGGTGTCTCATTCCCCTTTGAGTTGAATCCAAGATCTTTGCAACTCCTCGAGAGTAGTCGGCATGTCAGGATGAAGAATAATGTAAGGAATATCTCCCTCGACAATAGGTTCCACGATGATAGGTAGGATGGTTTCATAAGGCATCATAAGGCTTTGAGCTCGAGCTCGCACCCACTTAAGATAAGGCTCCAAAGGAATGGAGTTCTTATGCCCCAACGTCTTGCTATCAACCTTGTTAACCATTCCTCAAGCTCGTATGAATTTATGACGATAACTTTAGACATCGTTCTCGTAGTCGAATGTAATTACTTGGACAAGTTCATCATTGGTGACATCCCTCCTAGCATATCCAAACTGTCGTAAAGCCAAACAAGGGTTATAGGTGATTCCTCCCCTAATACCTAGGAGAGGGACATTAGGGAATTCCCCACAGTGATCATTGATGATAACATCCTCCAAAGATCGAGGACACCACTGAATATCCGAATGTGTGAGCGACATTAACCTATTAGACCATCTTAAGCCTTGCTCATTCTTCACAACAAATCAGGGTAGGTGCAAAATAAACCACCTAGCCAACAAAGGAGTGTAACACATAAGAAGTACTTTTCTCTTCATGGTGCAAGAGTGAAGGGAATGCAAGATATCCCCAAGTAAAGTAGGCACCGGATTACGAGATAGAAAAAATTTGACCGCGTTCACATCTATGAGTTGGTCAGGATTGGGAAATAGAACCATCCCATAGAAGAGAAGAGCCAACACTTCTTAAAAGGCTTGTAAATCCAGAGCATCCCAAAAATATTGATCCTTCTCAAATAAAAACTTGGTTAGAAACCCTTTGATACCACTTCTTGTTTCCCAATTTTCCACAATGTCGGACCGTTGTAAATGTAGAGCTCGAGCAATATCCTCAGGTTTTTGGTCTCTTTCAATACCGTTGAAGGGTAGTTGATCAAGAACAGGAATTCCCAAGAGTTGAGAGAATTCTCCCATAGTAGGAACAAGTTGGTAATCATGAAAGGTAAAGCAATGGTGTTTACGGTCAAAGAATTGGAATAGCACTTTCACCATATCCTCTTCAAATCTTGTTGTAACCAAGTTGATGAGACGACCGTATTTCTTGGTGAAGGGAGAATCATTGGGGACCCTTGATGTCAATTCCTTAAGTTGAGGATGTAAGTACGAAGTGCGCCTAAGAGGGGGGGGGGTGAATTAGGTACTTTAAAAATTTCTGGTTTTAGTGATGACGGATATTATTTTTCTGGATTATGGTGATTTTATGAAAGAGTAAAGTGCATAAAAATAAAGAGACACAAGCGATATATCCTGGTTCCCCTCACAATCCGAGAGTACTCCAGTTCCCTTTCAACATGAAAGAGATTTCCTTATTGTGGCAAACTTAAACAAGAACTACATGTGATACAGTGGGAGAACTAACTTGGTTATTTGCGTTTTATCGCAATGTTGCGGTTAGCAAGAGTCGCCATTGACTTTTATTTTATCCAATAAGGAAAGGATGAAAAGAAAAGGAAAGACCTTTGGAGATGTTTTCTGAGTTGGGGGGTAGATTATGAAAAGGGAAGGTATTAGCAACCTTTTCATCCGCAGTTATCTATGGGCTCTTAATTGCTTGCTAGATCACTTGCTTTTGTTTGAATGTGCTTGTGGTGTGGGTTTTGAAAGTATTTTGAAAATGTGTTTGTAATGGTTCTCGTTTCTATAAGAACGCGTACAAAGTGTCATCTCGAAAATAGTTCAAAGAAGTGTTAGTGGAATGTGTTTTTGAAAGTGATTTAAAAAGATGTCTTTGTAATGGCTCACGTTTCTATAAGAACGCGTACAAAGTGTTTGTCTTTTGAAAATGTTTCAAATGAGTGTGTTGGTGTATAAAATGTTATTATTGTGAGCAAGCGAGGAACTAGGAGTGAATCTACCTACTCAAAAGATCTTAAATGTTCTTTTCTTCCTCCTTTAGATATTGCTATCTTACCATTGATTGATAAGAAGCCCCGTCGTTGGATGTGAATGGACGAGCGTGGTACGTTTGTATAGTCATAGAAGGCAACCTATTGGATGTTTTAGCAATTTTGTTTTAGGAACTAGATCGTTTACCGAAGGCAACATCGAGGGTCATCGAGGGACTACGATCTTTTATCGAAGGATCTTTGCTAAAGCGCCCATGTCCGAGGGACATGACTATTTTTCCGATAGGCAACAAGTGAGATTACCCTAAGGGTGCATGTGTGAATAGTGTATTTGATTACATGCATTCAGTCTTGATTAGGGTTATATTTTTGTCGATTTCATGTCTTGTCATACACACTCTAATTACTAACAATATATGAAAGCAATAAAAGTGCGGAAAAGTAAAGTCCTACACTATTACATCATTAAGGGGATGGAGTGTACAAATTTACAAATGGGGATTGCAAGAAATTAAAAGTCCTAATTATCTATTACAACCATATTAAAATAATATACAAGAAATGTAAAATGGACTTGTTTTGTTTAAGTAAAGAAATAAGTTTACTTAAGAAAATATTTTGATCTTTTTATTCTCAGAGAAATAAAATAAAACATATGAATATGAAATGTTTTTGGTGTTTTTGGTTATTAAAAGATAAAATAAGATAAATAAGAGAAAAGGGAGTCAGAATCAGCACGTTGCTGAAACGAGAAGGAACAGAAGTTCTGACTCTAATACGCTGCAAAAGAGAAAATGTTAGTGCGAAAGTATAGGGTCAGAAGTTCTGGGCCTGGGTACACCAAGTTATGAAGTTGCTGGGAATAAAGGAAAACCTAAAAGTTCTAATTGTTGAAGGGGTTCAGAAGCTATAGTGTAGTTGGGAACCTAGAAGTTCATATATCACTGGCAAGTCAGAAGTTCTGGCTATTTGAGAGAGTGAGGTGATAATGTTGTTGGGTAAGGTTGTCTAGAAGTTTTGATCTAGGAGTATCATCTGACAGATAAATGGGTAAAAAATGTCAATAAATAAACCTAGAAAGATGCTTCTGGGGTTAGAACCCAAAACCCTTAGCACTAATGTCTTATGCATACACACTATCTACCACTGGGGTGGTTGTACATCCGGTATTAGAAGAAAAAGCATAAACATGTATTACGAAGTAAACTCTGATGATAAACTCCACCTCTTTCTTCATGTTAATCAGAACATCTGCAACTTAGTCAAATCTCAACAGAACAGAAAACAGTGACATAGCAATTATGGTAGTTTTCCATCATGGTTTCAGAAGCATAAAAAATGTCAAGACTATAAATCAGAAACAAGCATGTATCTGCTAATCCTAGTTTCCTTAAGAAGTTATGAACTGATGTTCTCCCTATTTAGGTAGGCAAATACATGAAACCTCAGAATATGTACAATATCAAAATTAGGATGTCTACATTGTATTTTGAACATGCAAGTCTAACAATGCTTAAGTGATATGATGAGAGTCAACGGAAACTTACCTTGCAGCTGGAAAATGTTCTGACTGCTTGTAATGTTCTGATCAGCCTCCTCACATGCTCAGCAAGTTGGAACAAACTTTAACTTGGGATATGAGTGGTGTATGGATGATTTGGTGAAGAAACACTTGAGGGAAATTGGATTTTGATTGCAAGAAATAAAAACTGGAAGGTTTTGTATTTGTGTTTGCAGTTTCGGATTCCTGGAAATTTTAGCAAGGTTTCAAGGCTTTCTCTTTTAAATTTTTCCACCGTCCCCTTTCACACTTGCAAATGAAGTTCAATTTATAGGCAAGAATTTTGTAGCTTAGAGAAATCAAAAGTACCACCATCATGCTAGCATGTTGGCTTGTTCTTGAAGCAAGTTAAACAAGTATGGTGGGTAGCAGCTTTTACTTGTGCCTAAGATGGATTTGTAAGCATGAATTAAGGAAAATTACCCTCCAAAGCAAAATAAAAGCATGGGCCCAGCATACTCTTGTATAAAAGTTTTCTTTTTTCAAGGACAACAATATACTTCTATACCATACGTGGGGAAATCCTTTGAATAAAAACTCAAAAGTGGTTGTGAGTATTAAATGATGATGAAATTTATCAAACCAGAAATCCTACAATATGAGATTATGCATCATAGCTTAAATTTGGGTCAGAAGTTCAGCGTCAGCGCAACTTAGAACGAACATCCAACTTCTGATCCTTTAATCTCTTTGCTCCAGCATATTCTGAGCGAGTTCTCATACTTTCCAGAAATCTTATGACATGCTTTGTAAGCCCTCTTTGAATTACTCTTGCAACTTCTGACTGAACCTACGTGAAAACTGGCCCAGAAGTTGTAAACAAATTCTGATTTGAAAATACGTGACTTTGAGGATGTATAACTTGAAATCCCAACATTTCTAGAAGAAGTTTTGTTCTGCAATGTTTTGGGTCTCATTGAGATCTAAAACTCTTGTGTTAGAAGTTCTTTCAGAATCAGCTTGCATCATGGTGGAAATCTGGCCAGGAGTTCTGAATTTGTCATATTTCTTAAACACTTAGATAAGTTCTAAGTACTTAGAATTTTAACTTTTCCCACGTAATTTTGACTTTTGAATTTCTTGATGAAACAAACATCATATGTCAACCTGTCTTGATGAAATATGACTCTTGAAACTTGAGTTTGATCAAAATGTCAAAGTTTGACTTTTCAGTATGCAAATGACCATTTTGCCCTTGTGAATGACTTTCTTGAAAAATTTGTAATTCGAGGCTTGGAATTGGATGGAAGCAAACCTGAGGGTCCAGGATGATCCTTTGAGAAATGAGAGGGAAATTTTGGGGTACAACAACTGCCCCTGTTCAATCTTCTTACGCTTGAAGAGTTAGATTGGCGAATCTGCGATTCGTGACTTGAAGGTGGAAGATGATTGAACACTAGAGTGCCCAGAAATTTGCACTCGGAGATGAATTGTGAATGGGCTTATAGATGCCATTTGGAGGAATGGGGGAGATTTTCCGGAGATGGGCTTGTAGATGCCATCCAAAGGTGACTATTGACAGAAAATGGACTAAGTCTGAACTTGATTTCAACTGCAAAAGAATCAGAATAAATCTTTGGAGCAATTTATCTAAAGCTAGTAGAAGTCTTGTATGTTGTTTGACTGGGAAGAATCAGAATAAATCTTGGAGTGATTCATCTGAACCAGAAATGTTTATTTGGAAAGTATCAGGACAAACTGTTGAGAGATTTAAACTGGACCAAAAGAAGTCTTAAATATTCTTTAACTGGAGAGAATCAGAGTAGATCTTTGAGTGATTTATCTAAACCATAGAAAGTGCTTACTAGGAAATAATCAAAATAAATCATTGAGAGATTTATCTCAACCAACAGGGATTTGGAGAAGAATCAGAATAAATCATTGAGATATTTATCTGAACCAGAGAAGACGTCTTAGCGAAATAATCAGAATGAACCATTGACATATCTAAACTGAATCGGCAGGGATCTGGAGAAGAATCAGAATAAATTTTAGAGCGACTTATCTGAAACAAAGAAGATGTCTGCGGCAAAGAATCAGAATAAACAGTTGAGAGATTTAAACTGAACCAGCAGGGGTCTGGAGAAGAATCAAAATAAATCTTAGAGTTGATTTAACTGAAACAATAAAGGTCTTGAATAATATTCAACTGGAATAGAAATCAGAGAGATCTTAGTGTTGATCTGATTGAACCAGAGGAAAATCTTGAGCTAACTTTGACAGGAATGGAATCAGAAAAATCTTAGTGTCGATTTAACTTAACCAGAAAAAAGTCTTGGATTATCTTCAACTGGAATAGAAATCAGAGAGATCTTAGTTTCGATCTGACTGAAACAGAGAAGGTCTTTAATTAACTTTGACTGAAATGAAAATCATAAGAATCTTAGGATTGACTCAACTGAACCAGACAAAAGAGAAAATGACCATCGGAAAGAATCAGGGTAAACTGTTGAGAGATTTAAATTGAACCAGGAGAGGTCTTGAATAATATTTAACTGGGATAAATCAGAATAAATCTTGGAGCGATTTATCTGGACCAGAGGAAACGTCTACGGGAAAGAATCAGGATAAACTGTTGAGAGATTTAAACTGAACCAATAGAGGTCCTGGGATGAGAATCAGAATGATATCCGTATCTGGATCGTATCTGGACTGTATTTGAATGAGTGACAGAATGACATCCAAATCTGGATCGTATCTAGACTGTATTTGAAAGGTATGTTGAATGAGTGACAAAATGACATCCAAATCTGGATTGTATCTGGACTGTATTGGAAAGGTATGCTGAAAGAAGTATTAGAATGATATTTGTATTTGGATCGTATTTGAATGAGTGACAGAATGGCATCCGAATCTGGATCGTATCTGGACTGTAGAATGAGTGACAGAATGACATCTGAATCTGGATCGTATCGAATGACATCCAAATCTGGATCGTATCTGGACTGTATTTATAAGAGAATCTGGAGAAAGTATCAGAATGTCATCCATATCTAGATCACATCTAAAATGTTTCTAGAAGAGAATCTGGAGTAAGTGTCAGAGTGTCAGCCGTATATGGATTGCATCTGAACTGTTTCTAGAAGGAATCTGGAATAAGTGTCAGAATGTCAGCCGTATCTGGATTGCATCTAAACTGTTTCTAGAAGGAATCTGGAATAAGTGTCAGAATGACAGTTGTTGTACCCCAAAATTTTCCCTCCCATATTCCTCAAAGATTTGCCAAGATTGATCTTCAAATTGCTCAAGATGGCTCAAGGGTTGGACAGTTAAATCACCTCCTAAGGCAGTCAAGTCAAAATTAGGGTTTTGTGTTGCACTAAGGTCCTCATATCCAAATGGCCCCAAGTGCTTCCCAATGTATTAATATGTTCTTAAGTTCATCCATGTCAAATTTCAAGCCTTGCAGATGAAGTTTGGTCAGTCAATTGCTCAAGAGGCCCAAAAAT
The DNA here is from genome assembly GCA_948472305.1 of Vicia faba. Lineage (NCBI taxonomy): Eukaryota > Viridiplantae > Streptophyta > Magnoliopsida > Fabales > Fabaceae > Vicia > Vicia faba. The sequence continues at coordinate 1,396,880,592 of OX451741.1, forward strand.
CGACAGTGCTAGGGCAAAAGTCAATTGTGTCCCAAATATAGTCAAACCTCAAGATTTTTTGTCAACATTATCATTTTCAAGGATAATTCATCATTTGATCAAGGGTTGATCATGATTCATCAAGGATTGCTCAAAATTCATCAAGATTCAAAAGTTGCTAAATTAGGGTTTTGTAGGAAAAGTCAACTCAACTTTGACCAAGCATAACTTTCTCATACTTTATGAGAAATGACCCATCCAAAGCTCAGTTTCAAGAGGATGCAATTTCATACAATCCATATTCACACCCCAAGATCAAGAAATGCTCTCACAAAAAGTTACAAATTTGGACATTATAGGTCATTTTTTAAAGTCAACAAAAACACCTTTTTTGCCAAAGCTTATAACTTGAGCATGGAGCATCAAAATGAAGTGAGACCAAAAGGGTTGATTATAGGACATCTGAATGTTTCTAAAAAGACCAAGAACACCTCCAAAAGTTCAAAATTTAAGAAGTTATGCATTGTTGAAGTTGAGCATTTTTCCAAAAATGCCAAAAGTCAACTATCCTCAAAACTCCAATTTTTGACAAAAGGGCCCACTTTTTTCCACTTGATTTGGTCTTGTCATGCCACACACGTGTCCCATCTTTAATTTCATGACCAAACACTTATTTTTCTATTTTATTTAATTTTTATTGATTTAATTCATTTTAAATCTATATTAATTCAAATAAAATCCAAAAAATTAATGTAAAAGGATTCTTGTGATTTGTACAGCTTGCAAATACCATGTGACACTCAACCAATTCGTATCAAGTCAAAACAAGCACAAAAAATCAGATTTGGCTTATTTTTGGAAAGTTTTCAATGGTGATCAAATCTAATCTTCAATCTTGAATGCACTTGATTTCAGATCAAAAGACCAACCCTAATTCACTCTATAACATTCACATAAGCAAGCCAAACCTAGAACACACACAAAAACTCTATGGAAATGGCCAGAACGACTTTGCAAAAAACCTTGGAAAAGTGGTGATCGAATTTTGGTTGAGAGACACTTTCAGACCAAAAGCTCAACGCTACTCCCTTTTCCGATATCCTGTGAAGCTATAGGGATCAAAACCAACCATTTTCATCGTCTATAACGCGTTGTAAGTGTTCTTGAAAACGCCTATGAACATGAAAATGAAACTCATCATTCTTGCGCTTTTTTGCCAAATTTTCTTGTGCATTCATACTCACCATTCAATTTCCAACGTTTCTGTAATATTTGATTTTATTTTTATGGCTTATAACCCTGTATCCAGAACCTAGGGTTCTTGTTCTTGTTTTTGGGTGTTCTTTATGCAGGTTAAATTAAGGCCAATAATGGCCATGGATGAGTTCAGGGGAGAGAGACGAGTACGTTGGTACTCTTGGATTTCATTTTTAGGGCCTGGGAGAGATTTTTGAAGGACCCTACGAAACTTCCTGCGGATAAAAACCTGCAGGTAAATAACCATGGACGCGTTGACAGGGACAATAACGTGGCTGGGCGTGATTGGTTCATTTGAATCAATTGCGCGTTTTTTTATTTTTTGGCAGGCATAATTGTTGGTTTGTTTTATAATATTTGATTGATATTCCACTAACAGGTTAATATCATGGCTCAGCTGGCAAAGCGTTAGTGCGTAATACCCTTGGGACCTGGGTTCAAATCCCAGGTCCCCCAAAACTTTATTTAATTTTGTTCTTCAAGTATTCCCATGTGACATTCAAAGAGTGGACCATCATGCTCTGCCAAATATCAAACGCCAGATGGCTTGCCAGTCAAGATCCAAAGGCCAAGGTTGAAGGACTACCATAGATCAGAGTCAACAAGCATGCGTTAGATGTCAAAAGTCCAATAAGCTGAAGCGAATATATGGGCCTGAAAATTGCAATTCATACACCTTCCTCAGGCCCATACCCCTTGAGTTTGTCCTTATTCTTATTTTCTTTCATTATTTTTCCTATTTTTGTTTTTTTATTATTATTATTAATTAATTAACCAATTAACCTTTTTTTTCATAAAAATCAGAAAATAACAAAAAATAATATTTATTAATTTCACTATTTTATTTTTGTAAATAAACCATTAATTAATTTATTTGGTTTAAATAGGTTTAATAACAATATATTTTGCAATAAATTAAAATTGATTTAGAATTAGGTTTTTAATATTTTTATTCATTCTCATTTTATTTCCTTAATTAAAATAAAACCCAAAAATATTTTCTTTTTATTAATTAATTCAAATATTAATTTAGATTAGCTTCTTAAAATTCAAAAATAATAACAAAAATATGCTTTATTTAATAAAAAGGGGCAAAACCCTAAAAACACTTCGATTTAGTTTTCTCGCGCGCGTATAATTTTTTATCCATATTGTAATTGCTTCGAGTATGTAATAGTTTTAAATTAGGATTTATTTACCGCTTTTATTTACTTTTCGCAATTTAATATTTAAGGGTTTGTCTTTGGCGATGTAAATACTTGACACCTTGTAATAGCTTAGAATTATTTTCCGCAATTTAATTTCCGCAACCATTAACTTTTAGATGTTTGAATAATAGACAATGCATGACAAGATAAATCTTTAACTTAAAATCAACAAGTAGCTCACCATTGACATGTTTAAAGATAATATAACTGAAAAACAATACACTCGCACATGCCACTCTTAGGGTACACCTCACTTGGTTGCCTCGAACATGGTCATTGAGTATAGGAAGTTTTAGAGGTCGCCCTCTTATCCAAAGATCATAAGTTGCCTCGAAACGGTTGCCTCGGATAAAATGATCTAAGACATTAGGGTTACCGCTAAGGCGTCCTAACATTGCTTTAGTGACCACACGTCCCTTAATCGAATTGACCCGAAAACTCCAATAACGATGCTACCTACTCCTCAATAGTGGGATAGCATTGTCTAAAGGACACCTGTACAGATTAATTCCTTTTTGAGTAGGTAGATGTTCTTAAGTACTTGCTCCTTTTAAAACAAAAACAAAACTTTTCGCACATACACAACTTTCAAGCAAAAACTTCTTTCAAATCCACAAACACAAAGAAAAGCAAACTGTTGGAAACATAATGAGCAAGTACCTAAGAGCCCGTGGATAACCACAGATAGAAAGGGTGCTAACACCTTCCCTTTCTATAATCTACCTCCCGAACCCGAGAAATATCTCAAAAAGGAATTTTTCTGTGCTTTTGTCCTTTCCTTGTTGGATAAAATAAAAGACGGTGGCGACTCTTGCTTACCGCGATATTTTGCGAAAATAAATGCAAACGCGAACCAGCATTCCAAAACAGTCAGTTATATTCCCACCGATCACAGAACTGGCGACTCTGCTGGGGACTACTTATAAGTGAGGTGTACCTTAGGATTAGATCACTATGTTTTCAATTGTATGCTTTGTATGCTTTACTTTTGTGGGCTTGTATCAGAGTTCTATAGATCCTAACCCGGATTTGGGGATACCCTTTAGGTAAGTAGCAATAAACTGTGAGGGATTTGTCTGGCGTAGACCGACACGGATGAAGCAGTAGCTACGTTGGTGTGGCACCTTAGTCTTTACTGATATCCCTTGTGTTGGAATGAGGAGAATATGGGTCTTCTAAGGAGTCATTAAGCACCAACTGACCTTAGAACCTTAAATTGACCAACTTGGCCATAGAACAGTAGCAGTATGCTACACTCATTGAGACTAAACTCTCGCGATGATTCCGGTCGCAAGAAAAGGTTGCTAAACTGGAATTATGACCGATTGAGGGTAGTCAATGATATTGAGATCCTCTAGAACCCGGTTACTATTTTTTAGGACAGGTCTTAACCAACTGAAACTGAAAGAGGGTAGTACCTAAGCTTCATGCCGGCCTAAAATCTAAGGGATCTTTTGTGTAACTTGTGTGCCTTTACCATGTTTGCCTTTTGTGGATACTTGTGGTGTGCCTTTACCATGACATCATGACATCATAACATTGCATACATTCTGCATAAGGACTAACCTATTTCAAAGACGAGAGGGTTTCATCTTTGCTCTGTTTTGTAGGTCATCATGATGCCCATGCGTAGGAATACTATCCGGATCAACTTTGTCCAAGTACCTACCCTGCTTAAAGATTTGGTTGTCAGGATTCCAGACACGACTTCCTTCATCAAAAGGCATGTTTCTCTTCTCAGTTTGGTCACCTCAAAGTTGGACGAACAAATGATGAGTGTCCTGGTCTAGTTTTATGATCCGTTATACCATTGCTTCACCTTTCAAGACTTCCAGCTGGTTCCTACCCTAGAAGAATTCTCTGAGTTGCTTGGTATCTCCGTCCGGGAACAAACTCCGTTTACTGGTTGGGAAAAGATTCCTAAACCTGAAGAAATTGTTGCAGCCCTTCACTTGACCAAGGAGGAGATAATGGCTAACTGGGAAACTAGAAGTGGAGCTAAGGGTTTTCTGACTAGGTTTTTGATTGACAAAGCTAATTACTTCTGGGACAGCTTAGACTTCAAAGCATACGAGGACATTCTGGCTCTCTTGATTTATGGTATGGTATTGTTTCCGAATCCTGACACTTTTATTGGTATTAATGCCATAAAGATCTTCATCTCTCAGAATCTGGTACCCACTCTCTTGGGTGATATGCTTCATCAGCTCTATGCTCGTACTGCCCGAAAGCGGGGAACTTTGATGTGTTGTGTTCCTTTATTGTCGAGGTGGTTTATTTCACACCTCCCTAAGTCCGTGCTGAAAAACAAAGAAGGAATGGGTTGGGCTTATAGGGTAATGTCTCTTTCTAGTGATGACATTATCTGGACTCTCAAAAGTATGGATGAGGTGACTGTCATTGATCGCTGTGGAGAGTATCCTAATGTTCCATTGATCGGACTCCATGGAGGGATTTCTTACAACCCATGCTTAGCTCTCCGTCAGTTTGGAAGAGCCAGAAGAGAAGTGCCTCATGAGATGTTGATGCCTCATATCATCTTTGATTTTCAGGGAGATAGCGACGAGCTGTGTCGTAAATTCATAAGGGCTTGGGACAGAGTTCACCGATCTGACCCACATGAGTTGGGACCAAAGACTTCTCTGCCAATGGAGCCATATCTCAGATAGGTCTGCATCCGTGCCCAGAAGTTAGGTATGCCATACGAAGCTGTCAGGCCTGTTACTCTTGAAGTTGCTAATGAGGAGGGGGTTCCTCCAACTATCCTCCAACCTTATATGCCCACTGATATTCGGACATTGAAGAGGTCTTGGATGCAACTGCGGGAAGAACGGGATTCTTATCGGGAGAGGTTCAATGAGCAGGAGCAAAAGATCCAGAAGCTGACTAGGAAACTGGAGAACGAGTGGATCCTGAATGATTATGTCCGCACTGAGAAGAAGAGACCATGGGATCATTGATGGACCTTTGATGATTTCTTTTACAATTTTTATTTACTTTTTAGTATTTCCATTCCTGTAACGCCTAAGGGCAATTTGTTGAACAATTTAAATTTTGAAGTTTAAATCTAATAAAGTGTGTTTCCTTTCTTGTTTACAAATTTGAATCCCGATTGTCTTTGAAATCATAAATCATATGCATTTCATCCCATGCACTTCATAAACACGTACCCCATTACAGGTCTCTTATCTTCTTCGCTGTTTATTTTAGCGATCACCATGTCTGCTGAACCTTCAACTGAGCAAGCTATCAAGGCCCTCCAGGCCCAGAATGCCCAAATTCAAGAGCTGGTCATGAGCCTAGCCAAGGGTCAGCAGGACCTGAAAACCTTGATTCTGAAGGAGAAAAAGAAGAAGATGAAGAAGACCATCGTGTTTAATACTGGACGCAGGTTTGGAAACGGGCTGCAGAATGAAGTTGATATGACCACCTTATATGGAGGGAAGGATAGTCCACAAGAAAGGAAGGCTCCTAGCCCTATGGTCTCCGAAAACGAGATGGACTATGATGAAGAACAGTATCCTCTTGCTGAGGATAAGTACAAACAGCTGGCAGACCGTTTGAGCGCTATGGAAATACAGAAGGTGCCCGGTCTAGACTTCAGAGATCTAGGTCTATCCTCTAGGGTGGTGATTCCCCATAAATTCAAGACACCTGCCTTTGCCAAGTATGACGGAGTTTCCTGTCCGAAGCTGCACCTCCGGTCATATGTGAGGAAGATCCAACCTTACACTGCTGATAAGAACTTGTGGATCCATTTATTTCAAGACAGTCTCTCAGGGACTCAACTTGAGTGGTTCTATCAGTTGGACGAAGCCAGTATCCGTAGTTGGGAAGATTTGGCTACTGCATTCTATAGGAAGTATCAGTACAACTCCGACCTCGCTCCTACGCGTACCCAACTCCAGGGTATGTCAATAGGAAGGGGTGAAGGATTTAAAGAGTATGCTCAGAAATGGAGAGACCTTGCCGGAAGGGTGCAACCACCTTTGGCTGATCGTGAACTTGTTGACATGTTTTTGGGGACCCTGTCTGGTCCATTCTTTAACCATCTAATTGGAAGCTCTTCAGCTGGGTTTACAGATCTTATTTTAACTGGTGAGAGGATTGAAGCTAGTATTAAGGCTGGGAAGATACATAAGGGTGCCTTATTGAGCACCGAGAAGAAATCGTTTAAGAAAGAGTCCAGTGCTATCTACAGTTCGAGAAGACAGAATAGACCTGAACACCACCAAGCTGTCAATGCGGTTGTTATTTCAAAACCTGCTGGTGCTCCTCAGCATCACAACCAACAAAAGGACGAAAGACCTCGAAGACAATTCACTCGTCTCAGCATGGCTTTGTCTCAGATTCTGCCACAGTTGTTGAAGACCAAACTGGTGAATCTAAAAGAAGCTCCAAAGAATTCAAATACAATGTCACCAAGGTATAACCCTAACGCCCGCTGCGCTTATCACTCTGAGAGCCCGGGGCATAATACGGATGATTGTTGGGCTTTGAAGAACAAGGTCCAAGACTTGATTGACGCAAAGGAGATTGAGTTTGAGGCGCCCGAGAGGCCTAATGTTGTGACTGCTCCCATGCCCAAGCATGGAGTAAATGCTGTAGAGGAAGGCTTGTTTGTAGTTTTCGTGGATGATATTGTTACCCCTCTGATGACTGTCAAGAAGAACCTGTTGCTAGACGGTTTATTTCCGGGTTATGGTGAAGGTTGCCATATGTGTTCTGTTTTACCTACTGGTTTCCCATTGCTGAAGTCAGGTATCCAAAACCTAATGGATAGCAAGGAGATCCTGTTTGAGAAGAATGTTGTTCCCTCCACTCCTACTGAAGAAGTTGTCATTATTACCATTTTCAGCAATTCTTCCAAGGCTCCCTCGAGGAAGCCTGTTAGAATTACATCTACTCCGAAGATCGCACCTGTGGTTATCACTGTTCTGGGGCCCATCCCCTACACCTCTGACAAAGTTGTCCCTTGGCACTATGGGGCAGATGTTTATGTTCTTGGATTTAAGCAAGAGTTGGATGCTGATACCGGTGTCAGCAACATTACTGGGCCTGCTAAAGTCACCCGCAGCGGTAGACTTTTCTCACCTGATATTTCTCCACCAACTGTCCGAAGACCTGTTGTCATTACACCTACAAGTGTACCTATCACGATTCCTGATCAAGTTCCTATCCTTACCCCTGTCGTCGAGTCATCTAACGCTCGGGGCAAAGGGATCACCATTGATGTGCCTTCCCAGATGGAGGCACCGAAGACCATCACTATTGAAGCTTCCAAACAGGAGATGGGGGAGATTTTGAAGATTATTAAGAAGAGTGATTATAACGTAGTTGAGCAGCTGGGCAAACCCCATCCAAGATTTCTATGTTGTCACTATTGTTGTGTTCAGAGGCCCATGCTAAGGCTCTGATTACCTTCCTGAAGTCTACCCACGTGCCACAAGAGACATCAGTTGATCAGTTTACCGATTGTGTGGCCAATTTAACTGCTGATAATGGTTTGGGTTTCTCCGACGTTGATTTGACTGCTAAAGGGAAGAACCACAAAGACGCCCTGCATGTCTCCATTGAATGCAGGGGCACTACTTTTGCACATGTATTGGTTGATAATGGTTCCTCACTGAACGTCCTGCCCAAGAAAGCTCTAGACCGGTTGGATTACGAAGGGTTGGAGCTAAAGCCAAGTAACATCATTGTCAGGGCCTTTGACGGGTCTAAAAGGATGGTGCACGGTGAAGTTGATATTCCAATTAAATTTGGTTCTCAGGTCTTCAATTCTACATTCTACGTAATGGACATTCGGCCATCCTATTCTTGTTTGCTGGGTCGTCCATGGATCCACAAAGCTGGAGCTGTGACCTCAACGCTTCACCAGAAGCTGAAATACCCGGTCAGAGGGAAGATTGTGATAGTTCAAGGGGAGGAAGAGTATATGGTCAGCCACCTCAACTCGTTCCGATACGTAGAAATGGATGGGGAGTTCATTGAGACCCCATTTCAACACTTTGAAGAGGCCCCTCAGACACTAGCATCAGCTGAGACTATGGTTGAAGATTCTCCTATGAAGATGGCTTCCTTAAAGGATGCCCGGGCTGTTATTGAGAAGGAAGCTCAAAGGGTTGTTCGTAGTGCAAGGATTGGAAGACCTCTTGTGTTCATCAGCAACTCAGGAGTAAATGCCATTGAAGATGATGTGGAGGAGTCTGAATTCGACAGCTGGATCTATCCTACGACCAACGGTGGACCAAGCAACTGGACAGCAAAGGACTTCATCCCTATTACTTTTGTTACCCAGTAATGAACTCTTTGTTTTGAGCTTGTAACAGACAATGTTTTGAAACTTTATGGCCTGGTGTCTTACCCGGGGCACTGTGGCTTCATTTGTGAGGGCTTTTGTGTGCCATTTTCATATATCATTAATAAAAGCATTGGACGTTTCTTGCATTTCAAATTTTGCGCTCCTTGTTTTTCTTTATTATATATTGCAAAACAACCATTTTACACACACTCACATATACAGGTCCACATCCACTTTGGATCTCACTGGTAACGATTCTGCTACTGCTAGTTATGACTTTGAAAATCCGATCAACTTAGCTGAAGACGAAGGTGAAGATGATTGTGAAGTGCCTGGTAAACTTGCAAGACTGCTACTCCAGGAAGAGAGGGCCATTCAGCCACATGAAGAGCCGGTGGAAACGGTGAATCTAGGTACTAAAACAGACAAAAAGGAAGTCAAGATCGGTGCAAACCTGGAGCTTAGTGTGAAACAGCGGTTGATTCAGATGCTGCAGGACTACGTTGAAATCTTTGCCTGGTCTTACGAAGACATGCCTGGTTTGGATACTGACATTGTGGGTCATCGCCTGCCTACCAAGGAAGACTGCCCTCCCGTAAAATAGAAGGTTCGTCGTATGCGCCCAGAGATGTCTGAGAAAATCAAGGCCGAAGTTATGAAACAGTTTGACGCCGGTTTTCTAGCAGTTACTTCTTACCCTCAGTGGGTCGCCAATGTGGTTCCTGTGCCGAAGAAGGATGGTAAGGTTCGAATGTGTGTTGACTACAGGGATTTAAACAGGGAAAGCCCTAAGGATGACTTCCCTCTACCTCACATCGATGTTTTGGTTGACAATACTGCTTAGCACAAGGTATTCTCCTTCATGGACGGTTTCTCCGGTTATAATCAGATAAAGATGGCTCCCGAAGACATGGAGAAGACGACCTTTGTTACTCAGTGGGGCACTTTTTGCTACAAGGTCATGCCTTTTGGACTAAAGAATGCTGGGGCAACATATCAGCGTGCCATGGTTGCTTTGTTTCATGACATGATCCACCATGAGATTGAAGTTTACGTCGACGATATGATTGCGAGGTCCCAGACTGAGGAGGAACACCTTGACCACCTACAAAAGTAGTTTGACAGGTTGAAGTTGTACAAGCTGAGATTGAACCCGAACAAGTGCACCTTCGGGGTGAGGTATGGTAAGCTACTGGGTTTCGTCGTGAGTGACAAAGGTATTCAAGTGGACCCTGCCAAAGTGAAAGCCATACAAGAGATGCCAGTTCCCAAGACAGAGAAAGAGGTCAAAGGCTTTCTGGGACGACTGAACTACATTTCTCGATTCATCTCGCACCTAACTGCTACTTGTGAGCCAATCTTCAAGCTGCTGAAGAAATATCAAGTGGTATGTTGGAACGATGAATGCCAAGCCGCTTTCGAAAGAATCAAAGAGTATCTCCAGGAGCCACCCATTCTTATGCCACCAGTTGAAGGGAGGCCTTTGATTTTATACTTGATAGTACTTGACAACTCAATGGGGTGTGTGCTGGGGCAGCATGACGAGTTTGGCCAAAAAGAGAACGCTATTTATTACCTTAGAAAAAAGATTACCGACTGTGAGACCCGATACTCACTGCTTGAGAAAACTTGTTGCGCTTTGGCCTGGGCTGCTCGCCGGCTGAGACAGTATATGTTGACTCACACTACTCTATTGATTTCAAAGATGGATCCAATCAAGTATATCTTCGAAAAGCCCGCCTTGTCCGGAAGAATAGAAAGATGGAAGATGATCTTGAATGAGTATGACATCTAGTACACGACTCAAAAATCAATCAAGGGAAGTGTATTGGCAGACCATTTGGCACATCAGGCAGTGGATGATTACCAGTCTATGAACTTTGAATTTCCAGACGAGAATATCATGGTAGTGACTGATTGTGAGACAGCTGGACCGGATGAAGGACCTGAGGAAGGATCTCAATGGTCTGTGTACTTTGATGGAGCTTCGAATGCTTTGGGTAATGGCATTGGCGCCGTGATCATATCTCCTAAAGGCTCTCATACTCTGTTTACCGCCCGACTCTGTTTCAACTGCACCAACAATATGGCGGAGTATGAAGCGTGCATCATGGGTCTTCGAGATGCAATTGACCTAAGGATTAAGTTTCTGAGTGTCTTCGGAGATTCCGCTCTCGTAATCAGTCAGATCAAAGGCGAGTGGGATACGAAACACCCAAATCTTATTCCTTACAAGGAGTATGTGTTGACGTTGCTTCCCAACTTTGAGGAGATAACCTTTGAACATTTCCCTAGAGAAGAGAATCAGTTGGCGGACGCGTTAGCTACGATGTCTTATATGTTCAAAGTCAAATGGGACAACGAGGCCCCCCGGATCATTATTTGGAAATTAGATGAACCTGCACATTATTGTGATCTTGAGACTGAAGAAGTAACAGAAAAGCCCTGGTATCATGAGGTGAAGAGATACCTTGAAGCTCAGGAGTACCCCGAGGGTGCATCTATTAATGACAAGAAGTTTTTGAGAAGGTTCGCGGCAAAGTTCTTCATCAGCAATGGCATTCTTTACAAACGTAACCATGATTCAACCTTACTGCGTTGTGTGGATAAGATTGAAGCAGAAAGGATCATGGCAGAGCTGCATGAAGGTACTTTCGGAACTCATTCCAGTGGACATACCATGGCAAAGAAAATCCTTCGGGCAGGATATTACTGGTCCACAATGGAATCTGACTGTTATCAGCATTCTCGGACATGTCACAAGTGCCAGGTGTGATCGGTGGATCTGGAACTAACTGTTTAACGCTGGTTCGCGAAATGTCGCGGAAGCAAGAGTCGCCACCGTCTTTTATTTTCTCCAAATGGAAAGGACAAAAGCACAGAAAAATTCCTTAAAGAGATTGCTCTCGGTTCGGGAGGTAGGTTATAGAAAGGGAAGGTGTTAGCACCCTTTCTATCCATGGTTATCCATGGGCTCTTAGATACTTGCTCATTTGTGTTTTCAAAAATGGTTTGCTTGCTTTTCAACTGTGGGTTTTAAAAGTTTCTTTGAAAATTCCAGTTCGACTCTTGTATCGGTCCTCAAGAGTGTTTGAAAAATTGCTTTCGAAAGCTTTTGAAAATGTGTTGGTGTGAAAAGTATTTTTGAATTTGTTTTGAAATTTAGAGCAAGTATCTAGAGTCGTCTACCTACCCTAAGGAATTCGTCTGTGTAAATGTCCTTTAAAGTAGTTCCGTCCCACCATTGAGAGGTAGGTAGCACCACTATTGGAGGTGTTCGGGTCAATTCGAGGTTAGGGACATGGTGATCACCAGAGCAATGGGAAGACACCTTAGAAGCTACCCTCATGCCAGGTTCCCGGATCATGAGGACTTACTAAGACATCCTCTACTCGACGATCACCTTTCGAAGGGCAAGGCAACAGTGAGGCGTACCCTAGAAGTGGTGTGTGATTTGTGTGTCAGGTTCATTTGCATTTATCTTGTCATGTCAAAGTGATCTACGCGTTTGTTTTTATTTAGACATTCATTCTTGCATGCATTTATTTAACAGTTAAAAAGTGCGGAAAGATAAAAGTTCTAAACTATTACAAAGGCGCGGGTCCACATCGCCAAAATTTCCAGGACCCGATTTGACAGAAAATAAATAAAGAAATAAAGCAAAGTGCGAGAAATTATAAAATTACACGGCTTTGGGAGAATTACATTGATATTATAAGAAATAAAAGTAAAAATGCGCGAATTGGAATTAAAGTTAGAAACGAGGGCGTTGGACCCTTTTTAATGAAATTAAATTAAATTATTAAATTAATGAAATTAAAAAGAAAAAAAAGAAATTATTTTTTTGAGATTTTTTGTATTTATGATTTTTTTTTTAATGAGAATGAAATTAAAACGCTAATTAACCCTAATTCTACAACTTTTATTTATTAAGAAAACATATTAAAATTTAAACCTAAAATTAAATTAATTATTTACATGCAATTTGATTTATAAAAATAAATAATATTTAATTATTAGTGAAAAGAAAAGAAAAAAAAGGATAAAAATTGATGCAAACCCTAATTCTACAAATTTTAAGTTTTATTGAAAAAATATTAAGATTAATCCTAGATTTAAAAACTAAAATTAAGTAATGCAATTTATTTACAAAAAATAACATTAAATAAAAATACTTATTTTTGTCTTTTTCCTGATTTTTATTGTTTTTATGTTTTTTATAAAAATATTAAATTAAAGGAATTAATAAATAAAAGAAATAATTGAATCCAAATAAAAAATGAAAGAAATATAAAAGAAACTTGCAAACCTTGGGGGGTTCTGTCCCCAAATGAGAGGTATGATCCAGTATTTCAGGCCCATTAGCTTCTGGCCTGATTGACTTTTCTGCTAGCATGTATGGGCGTTGACTGAGGCACATCCTAGTCTTCAGATCTGGTCCCTTGGATTGGTATGATTGGCCAAGTGGCAAGCTGGATTTGAGAGATGCATGGTGGTCTTCAAGGCATAATCTGCATGGGATTAGATTTATAGAAAAAATATTGAAAGAGAGTGGGGACCTGGGATCGAACCCAGGTCCTGTGGTTTACCAATGTACACGCCTACCACTGGAGCTCTTAGTGCGCTTTGTATATATGATAACCAATAAATAATATGAAACAAGATAATAGTTAGTGAATAAATTCAGCGCGAAAATTCAAATTGCCCTATCATGCTTTGACACTTCATCATCTTCTTCGTTTGGCTCTTTTCCTGAAATATAAAAGGTGGTTAGCGGGGGTTTTGAACCCCCCCAAAATATGCAGCTTTTGATAATAGCGATTAAGCCATGGTAGCACATAAATTAAGCGTGAGGGTTGATTTGTTTTCGTCCAATCATGCTGAATTCATTCATGGCATTATGGTGTTCTAATTTTATGGCTTTTAGAAACGCCCAATTTGGAACTCAAGGAACCCTAGCCTGCATCAATGGTGGAATCGTGTATAGCACATGAAAACTTAATTGAATTATGTAGTTAGCTTCAGAATTAGTCAAGGAACATAGATCAAACATCAAAAATTATTAAAGATGCATGAATCGAGATGCAAGAATGTAAAAAAATTTCTGTACAGGACACCATCGTTCTCACGTTTCTTGGTGTTAGGATGGATGGTTTTGATTTGAAAACCTTCCTTGAAGCCTCAGGAAGGTGATGGAACAAGTCTTTTTGCTTGAATCGACCTGCAACCTAGTTTTCAGTTTCCAATTTTTTTGGCAAAAACTCAAGTTTCTCTATGCTTTTATGGCGCAGCTGGGACCTTATGAGGAGTAGGGTTAGCTTGCATATATATGTATGAATGATTTAGGTCTGGTTTTTTGTCCAAAGAATCCATGCATTGATGTGAAAAATATTTGATTTTCAAACCATAATTTTCCAATCTTTTTCAAGCATATTTGATACAAATCATGGCCAATTGACTTGATTCTTTCTATATTTGGTCATGCACGAAATCTTAAGCTTATTCCCTGCATAAAAAGATTTGATTGCATTGGTTTGGTATTTTTCATGTATTTTAATTAATTAAATGAATTATTAATAATTAAAAATCCAAATAAATAAATAAAAATGATAAAAAACTTCCCTTTGGGCCAAATGGTCGTGCACATGCCTTGGATGATGAATTGTGGAAGAAAAAGAGGCCCATTAGCAATTTTAGGACATTTGAAGCAATGTTGACTTTTCAAAATATCCAAAAATTTCCCAACTTCCACAAGGCATAACTTGCTCAATTTTTAATCTTTGCTCATGTTCTTGGACATTTTGGAAAGGTCCTTGAGTCCTATAACCAATTCCTTTGGTTCCATGACATTTTTATTTACCAATCTCAAGTTATGGCCTTTGACTTAAAGTCCCTTTTTGTTGACTTTTGAAAATGACCTATAATGTTGAAATTGATAACTTTTTGTGAGAGCATTTCTTGGACTTGAAGTGTGAAGAGGAGTTGTAGGAAATGTCATTCTCTTCAAAATGAGCTTTGGATGGAATTTTTCTGATAATCCATGTGAAAGTTATGCCCTGGTCAATTTACAGTTGACTTTTTCAACTATCCAAATATGGAAACTTTTGCATCTTGAGACTTTTTGAGCCAAACTTTGAGAATCATGATCAAGCATTGATCAAATGATGTTTGTGGCTTCAAAATGAGATGTTGACCAAAAATTTGAACTTTTGACTGTCAAATGACCATTTTGCCCCTACAGTTGACTGTAGTGCAATTAGGGTTTTTGACTGTGCAATCTTGTGCTGTAAGTCTTGAAACTTGGTATGAGGATGCTTGACCATGTTTATAGGCATGTGGGACTTGATTGGACCCTTGGAAACTTCATTTTCTTTGCCAGAACCAAAACCCTAATTTTTGACTGTTAGGAGGCCCTTGAACTGTGCAACCCTTGGAGAGATTTTGAAGCTTTGACTTGGCAAATCTTGAAGAATATGGGAGGGCAAATTTTGGGGTACAACAGTTGCCCCTGTTCAATCTTCTTAGACCTGAGGATGCAGATTGGCTGACGTGCCTTTCGTAATCCGAAGGTAAAAGATGATTGAACACTAGAGTGCCTAGAAATTTGCGCTCACATAATAGTATGATGGTGGGGAATAGGCTTATAGATGCCATTTGGAGATTGATGGATAGGATGATGGGCTTATAGATGCCATGCTAAGAGATGGTGGACGGTGGATGGGCTTATAGATGCCATCTGGAGGTTGATCGCGTAAGAGATTCCTTAGCGAGAACTTGCGTACCTGCAAAAGAAAAATGATTACCTGACCTGTTACAGGAGCTGGTCTTCAAATTCTTTGTATGGATGTGTCCTGACTGGTTATAGGAGCTGGATCTGGATCTTCAATAGGTGATGAATGAACCAGGGATGGTTACTACCTCAACAGGAACGGTGAGAGAACCTTGGATGATTACCATCTCAACAGGAACGCTGAGAGAACCTTGGGCGACTTCAACCTCAACAGCAATCATTGAGAGAATCTTGGGCGACTTCGACTTCAACAGTAACGCTGAGCGAATCTTGGGATGATTACTACCTCCGCAGTATCGGGGAGAGAACCATAGGCGACTACAACCTCAACAGCAATCATTGAGAGAATCTTGGATAACTTCAACTTCAACAGCAATCGTTGAGCGAATCTTGGGATGATTACTACCTCCGCAGTATCGAGGAGAGAACCATAGGCAACTACAACCTCAACAGCAATCATTGAGAGAATCTTGGATGACTTCAACCTCAACAACAATCGTTGAGAGAAACTTGGGATGATTACTACCTCCGCAGTATCGGGGAGAGAACCATAGGCGACTACAACCTCAACAGCAATCATTGAGAGAATCTTGGATAACTTCTACTGAGTCTTTATCAGGAAAATCTGTTTGGGGTCGATTTAGCTGGACTAGAGAAGGCCTTGGACTGGATAAGAAATAGAAAATCTTAGGGTCGATTAACTGAACCGGTCTAGGTCTTGAAATGTCTTCAACTGGATAAGAAACAGGGAGATCTTAGGGTCGATATGACTGAACCAGAGAAGGCCTTGGACTGGATAAGAAACAGAAAATCTTAGGGTCGATTAACTGAACCGGTCTAGGTCTTGAAATGTCTTCAACTGGATAAGAAACAGGGAGATCTTAGGGTCGATCTGACTGAACCAGAGAAGGCCTTTGACTGGATAAGAAACAGAAAAGTCTTAGGGTCGACTTAACTGAACCGGTCTAGGTCTTGAATATAGCTGAGAACTTAACTGAATTCTTCCTGAAAGGTAAAGGTCAGTCATATGCAATGCATGATATGGATCAAGCAATGATGTTCTCAGCATAAATGAGATTTGTGAGATATGATGCGTAGATTCATGCTATAATGATGTATGTGATGTTTATGAATGTATGTTTGTCGTCTAGGAAAGTAAATCCTTGACGGGTGCCGGGAAGTCGCTCCTGGGCTGATGTTGAAAGAATAGACTTCTGCCTCCGCTGGGGATGATAATTGCAAGAATACCGGTAGGAGAAGATAACTCCGTTGGGGAATAAACTTGGCGAATGGATTACTCTGCGGGGAGAAAAGTACTCTAACGATCTTGCTGGAGAGCAATACTCTGTGGGGAGAGAGGTACTTTATTGAGTTGTTGATAATAACTTGCTGGGGATACCCTTGTTGTGTTGGAAGTGTTAATAGACTTCGCTGGGGATAAGAAGGCTTCGTCGAGGACGATCTTTCCGTGGCTTTTGGCTGAGGATAACCCAGTTATATCCTGGTAAGGAAATAACTCTTTGAATAAAGCCGGGGGACGCGTTCGTGCTCTGCGAGGATAAGCTTCCAGAATCTACTGGGGATAAGCTTACTGCTTGGGGAGATGGATTCCAACTTTCCTGGGGAACTAGATTGGACTTTGTTGGGGAAGTTTTGAATTGCATTGGAAGTAATCTCCACTGAATATTTGATATACCACCGGGGAACAATCTTTAGACCAAGACTGCCGGGGATGCTCGTTAAGAATATCCGTATACTGTGCTGGGGAATGTTGAGATCTACTGGAGGATACCCAACTTCCTTAAGGTTTGATAATATAGCTTTGCTTGAGGAGAGTATACTATCTTGCTGACTCACTCTCTGGGGAATTGGGACGTACCGGTTATGTTCTTTAGCTGAACCTACCTTGGTACCTTGGAGGATGGAACAATTAGATTGCTTAGACGACTCTTTATTTCCCCTGTTTCTAATATTACCTGTAATTGACCCTTTGTTTCGTATGCAAATATTTATGAGTTAGCAAATTATTGTCAATGCATATATCACAAATTGAACCTTGGACGTTCTTCGCAAGACAAAACAGAAAAGGAAAAACAATTGGCACTTTTAACTGAAAAATATATTTGTATTGATTTTTGAATGGCCTGTAAATAGGCGTTTTATGCACAAGAGGCTGACGTCCTAGTAAGAGAACGCCGCCGAGCAAGAGAGTATATACAAATTTTGTACAAAAGAAAATAAAACAGCTGTGTGAAATGAATGATCCCACTGGGTTTCAACTCTGCTATTGCCTTTATAACTCTGAGCGTCTCATCACTTGATGACCTAAACGAAGATGAAGCTGACTGATCGATGTCGTTTGAACTTGATGTAGATACCGGATTCTGGATGCAAGGTGATCCAACGAGACATAGTATTACGCTTTATCCCTAACTTTTTCCTGGACTTCCCTTTCGGGTTTTCAGTCCACCGGGATACCCATTTTTGCCCAAGCCGCCTTTTCAGGTTTTCGACTTGCCGGGTGTACAGATTTTTTTTGTTTCATCCCTTCATTTTGCCCGAACCCTTTTGGTTCGCCGGGAAGCCCTAATTTTTGCCTAGGCATGTCAGCCTAGCGGGTCTTTATTATGCGTAGTATCTTTTTACTATGTCTGCATTGGTGGGGTGAGGAAGGTCGTCACCATCCCTGTTGGTTAAAATCATGGCTCCTCCTGAGAACACATGTTTAACCACAAATGGCCCTTCGTACGTAGGGGTCCATTTTCCCCTTGGATCACTCTGAGGAAGGATGATTCGCTTGATTACCAGATCCCCAACTTGATACTCTTGTGGTCTGACCTTTTTGTTAAATGCCCTGATCATTCGTTTCTGATACGTCTGACCATGGCAGATAGCAGCAAGTCTCTTTTCATCGATTAGGTTTAACTGATCAAGTCGTGTCTGGATCCAATCATCTTCGTTCAGATTTGCATCCTTCATTATCCGGAGAGAGGGTATTTGCACTTCGATTGGTAAGACTGCCTCCATACCGTAGACCAAGGAGAAAGGAGTTTCCCCGGTTGACGTCCTGGCTGAGGTACGGTACCCATGTAGAGCGAACGGTAACATCTCGTGCCAATCTTTATAGGTCACTGTCATCTTCTGCACAATTTTCTTGATATTTTTATTTGCTGCTTCTACAGCCCCATTCATCTTCGGTCTGTAGGGAGAAGAGTTATGGTGCTGTATTTTAAACTGCTCGCAGAGCTCAGTGATCATCTTGTTATTGAGATTGGTACCGTTGTCTGTAATAATTCTTTCTGGGACGCCGTATCGACAGATCAGGTTGTGCCGAATGAACCGTGCCACAACAGTCTTGGTTACCGTAGCGTAGGAAGCGACTTCAACCCATTTCGTGAAGTAATCAATCGCTACCAGGATGAAGCGATGCCCATTAGATGCCGTAGGTTTAATCTCACCGATCATGTCTATGCCCCAAATTGCAAACGGCCAAGGTGCAGTTAGAACATACAGAGGAATTGGAGGAACATGCACCTTGTCTGCATAGATCTGGCACTTATGGCATGTCCGAGAATGTTGGTAGCAGTCAGCTTCCATTGTGGACCAGTAATACCCTGCCCGAAGGATTTTCTTCTCCATAGTGTGTCCACTGGAATGTGTACCAAAGATCCCTTCATGTAGCTCTTCCATGATCTTTTCTGCTTCAGCTTTGTCCACACAACGCAGTAAGGTCGAATCATGGTTTCGCTTGTACAAGATACCGTTGCTGAGGAAGAATTTTGCTGCGAACCTTCTCAGAAACTTCTTATCATTGACAGATGCACCTTCAGGGTATTCCTGAGCTTCCAAATATCTCTTCACCTCATGGTACCAAGGCTTCTCAGTCACCAACTCAGTCTCGAGATCACAACAGTATGCCGGTTCGTCCAGTTTCCAGATGATGATCCGGGGAGCCTCATTATCCCATTTGACCTTGAACATAGAAGACATTGTAGCTAACGCGTCCGCCAACTGATTCTCTTCTCTTGGAAAGTGTTCAAAGGTTATCTTCGTGAAGTGGGGGATCAAGGTCAACACACATTCTCTGTAAGGAATAAGATTCGGATGTTTCGTATCCCACTCTCCTTTGATCTGATTGATCACAAGAGCGGAATCTCCGAAGACACTCAGAAACTTGATCCTTAGGTCGATCGCGGCTTGAAGACCCATGATGCACGCCTCATACTCTGCCATGTTGTTGGTACAGTTAAAACATAGCCGGGCAGTGAGCGGAGTATGAGTACCTTGAGGGGATATGATTATGGCGCCGATACCGTTACCCAAAGCATTGGAGGCTCCGTCAAAGTGCATAGACCATCGGGATCCTTCCTTAGGTCCTTCATCCGGTCCAGGTACTTCACAATCAGTCACAATCATGATGCTCTTGTCCGGAAACTCAAAGTTCATTGATTGATAGTCGTCTACGGCCTGATGTGCCAAGTGGTATGCCAATACACTTCCCTTGATGGCTTTCTGGGTCGTGTACTGAATGTCGTATTCCATCAAGATCATTTGCCATCTTGCAATTCTCCCAGACAGAGCAGGCTTTTCAAATATGTACTTTATAGGATCCATCTTTGAGATCAACAAGGTAGTGTGAGTCAGCATATACTGTCTCAGCCGGCGAGCAGCCCATACCAAAGCGCAGCAAGTTTTCTCAAGCAGTGAGTATCGGTTCTCACAGTCGGTAAACTTTTTGCTAAGGTAATAAATGGCATGCTCTTTTCGGCTAGACTCGTCATGCTGCCCCAGCACACACCCCATTGAGTTGTCAAGTACCGTCAGGTATAGTATCAGAGGTCTCCCTTCAACCGGTGGCATAAGGATGGGTGGTTCTTGGAGATACTCTTTGATTCTGTCAAAAGCAGCCTGACATTCATCATTCCAACGTACTACCTGATCTTTCTTCAGCAGCTTAAAGATTGGTTCACAAGTAGCAGTTAAATGCGAGATGAATCGAGCAATGTAATTCAGGCGTCCTAAAAAGCCTCTGACCTCTTTCTCTGTCTTAGGAACTGGCATCTCTTGAATAGCTTTAACCTTGGCAGGGTCCACTTGAATACCCTTATCACTTACCACGAAACCTAGCAACTTCCCAGATCTTACCCCGAAGGTGCACTTGTTCGGGTTCAACCTCAGCTTGTACAGTTTCAGACGGTCAAACAACTTCTGCAGATGATCTAGATGTTCTTCCTCAGTCTGGGACCTTGCAATCATGTCATCAACATACACTTCTATCTCATGATGGATCATGTCATGAAATAAAGCAACCATGGCACGTTGGTAGGTTTCCCCAACGTTCTTTAGTCCAAAAGGCATGACCTTGTAGCAGAAGGTGCCCCACTGAGTAACAAAGGTAGTTTTTTCCATGTCTTCAGGAGCCATCTTGATCTGATTGTAACCTGAAAAGCCATCCATGAAAGAGAACACTTTGTGCTGAGCTGTATTATCAACAAGGACATCAATGTGAGGTAGGGGGAAGTCATCTTTGGGGCTGGCCCTGTTCAGATCCCTGTAGTCGACACACATTCTGACCTTACCGTCCTTTTTTGGTATCGGCACCACATTGGCAACCCACTGAGGGTAAGAAGTCACTGCAAGGAACCTAGCATCAAACTGTTTCATAACCTCGGCTTTTATCTTTTCAGACATCTCTGGTCGCATACGACGGACCTTTTGCTTAACCGGAGGGCAGTCTTCCTTAGTAGGCAAGTGATGGACCACAATATTGGTATCCAACCCGGGCATGTCTTCGTAGGACCAGGCAAAGATCTCCATATAATCATGTAGCATCTTAGTCAACCGTTGCTTCACGCTGAGCTCTAGGTTGGCACCAATCTTTACCTCTTTCCTGTCTGCCTCAGTACCCAGGTTTATTGTTTCCACTGGCTCTTCGTGTGGTTGAATTGCCCTTTCCTCCTGGAGTAACAGTCTTGCAAGCTCGCCAGGCACTTCGCAATCATCTTCACCTTCGTCTTCGGCTAAGTTGATCGGATTTTCGAAGTCATAACTGGCAGTAGCAGAGTCGTTACCAGTGAGATCC
Organism: Vicia faba; assembly: GCA_948472305.1. NCBI lineage: Eukaryota > Viridiplantae > Streptophyta > Magnoliopsida > Fabales > Fabaceae > Vicia > Vicia faba. The sequence continues at coordinate 1,396,902,212 of OX451741.1, forward strand.
AGAGTGGATTGAAACCTGTATGAGTGAGTGTGTGTAAATACAGCTGTTTTGAAATATGTATAAAGGAAGAAAAGACAGAAAAGGAGCATAAGATTTGAAATGCGAGAAAACGTCCAAGATTTTCATTTATGATATATGAAATGACAATTTATATGCCCTCACAAATGAAGCCAACGGTGCCTCGGGTAAGACACCGGGCCATAGAGTTTAAGTGTTTATTACAAATAACAAAACAAAGAAGCTTATTACTGCGTAACAAAAGTAACAGGGGTATGGTCTTTGGCAATCCAATTGGTCAATTCGCCTTCAGTCGTCGGGTAGATCCAGCTATTGAACTCAGCTTCGTCCACTTCATTGTCCTCTCCAACAGCATTCACTCCTGGATTTGTAATGAGCACAGGAGGTTTTCTGGTCTTCGCCTTCCGCATAGCTTTCTGTCCCTCTGCAGTAAAACCCAGCCCAAATTTGTCAGTTTTCTGTGTAAAGTCAGGAAGCCTGCCCCAGTTAGCACATTCACCTTTCTGAACCACAGCCCGGGCATCCTTCAGGGAAGCCATCTTCAAAGGAATATTCTCTTCGACTACTGTTTCTGCTGCTGCTGAAATTGGAAGCACCTCCTCGAAATGCTGGAAGGGGGTCTCGATAAACTCCCCGTCCATCTCAATGTACCTGAAGGAATTCAAATGGCTCACCATATACTCTTCCTCTCCCTGCACAGTGACGATCTTCCCTCTGACAGGGTATTTCAGCTTCTGGTGCAAGGTAGAGGTCACTGCCCCAGCTTTGTGGATCCAAGGTCGACCCAGTAGACAAGAATACGATGGACGGATATCCATCACATAGAAAGTAGAGTCGAACACCTGAGAACCCACCCGAATAGGAATGTCAACCTCTCCATGAACCATCCTTTTTGAACCATCAAAGGCTCTGACGATAATATTGCTAGGCTTCAGCTCCATGCCCTCACAATCCAAACGGTCTAACGCCTTCTTGGGCAGCACATTCAAAGAAGAACTAGTGTCCACCAACACATGCGCCAGAGTAGTGCCCCTGCATTCAATAGAGACATGCAGAGCATCATTGTGGTCTCTTCCTTTTGCAGTCAGGTCAGCATCTGAGAAACCCAAGCCATTGTCCGCTGTCAGATTTGCTACGCAATCAGTGAACTGGACTGCAGATGTCTCCTGTGGCACATGGGCCGTCTTGAGAAATGAGATCAAGGCCTTAGCATGGGCCTCTGAGCATAGTAATAAGGAGAGCATTGAGATCTTGGAGGGCGTATGCCCCAGCTGCTCGACAACATTAAAGTCACTCTTCTTTATTATTTTCAGGATTTCCTCCATCTCTTGTTGGGAGGCCTCAGCATTTATAGGTATCGGTGCCTCCATCCGGGCAGGCTCATCTTCAATTCCTTTGCCCCGAGCATTGGATGACTCGGCAGCAGGGGAAACAACTTGGTCAGAAACAGGAACAGGTACACTTGTAGGTGTTATAAGGAGGGGTCTTCGAACAGCTGGTGGTGCAATGTCAGGCGAGAAGAGCCTGCCACTGCGGGTAACCTTGGCTGGACCAGTGATATCGCAGATACTGGCGCCAGTGTTGAACTCTTGTTTGATACCATTCACATACACATCTGCCCCATAGTGCCAGGGGACAGCTTTATCAGATACGTAGGGGAGAGGCCCCGGAACAGTAATAACAATAGGTGCGACAGTCATGATTTGGACGGGCTTCTTCGGGAGAGCCTTGATTGGATTATTGAAGATGGTAACCACAGAAACTTCTTCTACTGGAACCAACTGAACAGCAGACTTCTTGAACAGAATCTCCTTACTGTCCATCAGGCTTTGGATGCCTAACTTCAGCAAGGGACAACCAGATAGGGAAACAGCACAGAACAGGCAACCCTCACTGCAACCCGGAAATAAACCGGCCAGCAGTAGGTTCCTCTTGACAGTCTTCAAAGGAGTAGCTACATCATCCACATAAACAGCGTATACCTCTTCATCAACGACATTTACTCCATGCTGGGGCATAGGAGCAGTAACCACATTCGGCCTCTCAGGCGCTTCAAACTGTATCTCTTTCGCGTCAATAAGGTCTTACACCTTATTCCTTAATGCCCAACAGTCATCAGTGGAATGCCCCGGGCTATCGGAGTGATAAGCACAGCGGGCATTTGGATTGTATTTCGGAGAGGCAGTGTTCACAACTTTGGGGGCCTCTCTGACAGTCACTAGGTTGGTGGATAGTAACTGCGGCAAGATTTGGGATAGGGTCATGCTCAAACGGGTGAATTCTCTTCTAGGTCTTTCAGCCCTTTGAGGATTGGTTGGCCTAGGAGCAGCAGCAGGCTTAGCAATCATTACCGCACTGACAGATTGGCGGCGCTCAGATTTCTCTTGTCTTCTAGAGCCATATACAGCACTAGCCTCCTTCTTGAAGGGTTTCTTCTCAGAACTAGACGATGCACCCTTCGGAATCTTACCAGACTTCAACCCAGCCTCAATTCTCTCTCCAGTCAGAATAAGATTAGTAAACCCTGCAGATGAGTTACCGATAAGATGGTTGAAAAATGGCCCAGATAGGGTCCCCAAGAACATGTCTACCAACTCCCGATCAGTCAACGGAGGCTGCACCCTGCCATCCAGATCCCTCCACTTCTGAGCGTACTCTTTAAAACCTTCGCTTGAACCTAACGACATACCCTGGAGTTGGGTACGTGTAGGGGCAAGGTCGGCATTATACTGGTACTGCTTATAGAAAGCAGTAGCCAACTCCTCCCAGTTACGAACCTTGGTCCCATCCAGCTGATAGAACCATTCGAGATGAGTCCCTGAAAGACTCTCCTGGAAGAAATGGATCCACAAATTCTTGTCCACTGAGTACGGTTGAATCTTCCGCACATACGATCTGAGGTGTAACTTGGGGCAAGATGCCCCGTCATACTTGGTAAAGGATGGTGCTTTGAACTTGCGAGGAATAATCACACCAGTAGACAAACCCAAATCTCCGAAATCCAGCCCAGGCACTTGTTGGATCTCCATAGCATTCAACCTGTCTTCCAACTGCTTGTATCTGTCTTCTGCAGGAGGATACTGCTCCTCATCAAAATCAGTCTCGTTGTCGGAGACTACCGGACTAGGACCTTTTCCCTCTTGAGGAGTACTCTTGCCTATAGAAGAACCAGCCTCTTCATTCTGCAGAGTGTTGCCAAACCTTCGGCCCGAGTTGAACAGAACAGTTTTTCTCTTCTTCTTCTTTTCCTTCTTCAGGAGTAGAGCCTTCAGCTCTTCTTGGCCCTGAGCCAAACCCATGATTAGTTCCTGAAATTGCGCATTCTGCGCCTGAAGAGCTTTGATGGACATCTCAGTTGATGACGAGTCGGGGTTCATGATGCTGAAATAAACAGCGAAGAACGGTAAGCAACCTGAAAAGAGGAAAACCTGCTATGCACATGATGAGTGGAATGCGTATGATTTATGTTTTCAAAGACAATCGGGAATCAACTTTGTAAACAAAAAAGGAACACACTTCATTAGATTCAACTTTGAAACTGAAATTATTCAACAGGTTGCCCTTAGGCGTTACATGAAAGGAAATACTGAAAAGGGAAGTAAAACTGTAAAAGAACACCCAGAGCTCCTTATTGATCCCATGGTCTCCTCTTCTCAGTACGGATGTAGTCATTCAGAGCTCGCTCATTCTCCAACTGCTTCATCAGCTTCTGGATTTTCAACTCTTGCTCGTTGAACTTTTCCCGATAAGAATCCCGTTCTTCTCGCAGTTGCGACCAAGATCTCTTTAATGTCTCATAATCAGTAGGTATTTGAGGAGGAAGGACAGTTGGAGGAACACCATCTTTGTCAGGACACTCAAGAATGACGGGTCTGACAGCTTCATACGGCATACCTAACTTCTGAGCACGGATGCGAACCCATTTGTAGTAGGCTTCCATAGGTAAAGAAGTCTTTGGCCCCAACTCTTGTGGGTCAGCTTTATGAACTTTGTCCCAAGCCTTGATGAACCTACGACGCAACTCGTCACTATCCACTTGAAACTCAAAACTGATGTGAGGCACCAACATCTCATGGGGGCCTGCTCTTCTGGCTCTTCCAAACTGACGGAGTGCTAGACATGGATTGTAAGAGATCCCTCCTTGGGTACCAATCAGAGGGACATTAGGGTATTCCCCGCATCGATCAATAATAGCTATCTCATCCAAACCCCTGCAAGTCCAAATGATGTCTTTATCGGTGAGAGACATTAACCTATGGGCCCAACCTCTTCCTTCTTGGTTCTTCAGTACGAACTTAGGGAGGTGCGAAATAAACCACCTCACCAACAAAGGGATACAACACCATAGGGTTCCTCGTCTTCGGGTAGTACGAGCATGAAGTTGTTGCAAGATGTCACCCAAGAGAGTGGGCACCGGATTCTGAGACATAAAGATCCTTATGGCAGTGACATTGATGAAGTTGTCAGGATTAGGAAACAAGACTAACCCATAGATTAAGAGAGCCAAGATGTCTTCATATGCCCTAAAGTCCAGGTCATTCCAGAAACTGTTAGCCTTACCAATCAGAAACTTGGCCAAGAAACCCTTAACTCCGCTTCTAGCTACCCAGTTGTCCATTACCTCTTGATGTGTCAAGGGAAGAGCTGCAGCAACATCCTCAAGCCTGAGGGTCTTTTCCCAACCAGTGAAGGGAGTCTGATCCAAGATAGGGATACCAAGCAAATCAGAGAACTCTTCCAGGGTAGGGACCAGCTGGAAGTCTTGAAAGGTGAAGCACTGGTACAGAGGGTCATAGAACTGGGTCAGAACACTCATCAACTGTTGATCCCGCTTTGCAGTGACTAAACTGAGAAGAGAACCATGCCTCTGAATGAAGGAAGTGGTATTTGGAATTCTGCTAACCAATTATTCAAGTAACCCAGGTGAATGAACAAAGTTGAACCGAATAGTGTTCCTTCGCACAGGCATCATGATGTCCTACAAAATAGAGCAAAGATGAAACCCTCTTGTCTTTGAAATGGTCAGTCCTTATGCAGGATGCATGCAATGCTCATGATGTCATGATGTTATGATAAAGCACACCACAAATAGATACAAAGGCAAACATGGTAAGGCACACAAGTCACACAAGGCAAGCCCCTAAAGTTTAGGCCAGCATGAGGTCTAGGTGCTACCCTCTTTCAGTTTGTTGGTTCACACCTGTCCTATTAAAGTAACCGGGTTCTTAGAGGATCCCAATATCATTGACTACCCTCAATCGGTCATAACTCCAGCATCGCAATCTTTTCTTGCAGCCAGAACCATCACGAGAGTTTAGCCTCAATGGGCGTAGCATACTGCTACTGTTCTAATGGCAAAGTTATGTCATTTAAGGTTCTAAGGTTGTTGGTGCTTAATGATTCCTCAGAAGACCCATATTCTCCTCGTTGCAACACAAGGGATATCGGTACAGACCAAGGTGCCACACCAACGTAGCCACTGTTTCACCCGTGTCGGTCTACGCCGGACAGGTCCCTCACAGCTTATGCTACCTAAACAGGGTATCCCCAGATCCGGGTTAGGATCTATGTAACTCCCATGCAACCCACAAATTTAAAGCAGACAAGTCAATACAATTGAAAACACAGTTATGAACTAACCCTAAGGTACACCTCACTTTAAGTTTAAGTCCCCAGCAGAGTCGCCAGTTCTGTGATCGGTGGATCTGGAACTGACTGTTTAACGCTGGTTCGCGAAATGTCGCGGAAGCAAGAGTCGCCACCGTCTTTTATTTTCTCCAAATGGAAAGGATAAAAGCACAGAAAAATTCCTTAAAGAGATTGCTCTCGGTTCGGGAGGTAGGTTATAGAAAGGGCAGGTGTTAGCACCCTTTCTATCCATGGTTATCCATGGGCTCTTAGATACTTGCTCATTTGTGTTTTCAAAAATGGTTTGCTTTCTTTTCAACTGTGGGTTTTAAAAGTTTCTTTGAAAATTCCAGTTCGACTCTTGTATCGGTCCTCAAGAGTGTTTGAAAAATTGCTTTCGAAAGCTTTTGAAAATGTGTTGGTGTGAAAAGTATTTTTGAATTTGTTTTGAAATTTAGAGCAAGTATCTAGAGTCGTCTACCTACCCTAAGGAATTCGTCTGTGTAAATGTCCTTTAAAGTAGTGCCGTCCCACCATTGAGAGGTAGGTAGCACCACTATTGGAGGTGTTCGGGTCAATTCGAGGTTAGGGACATGGTGATCACCAGAGCAATGGGAAGACACCTTAGAAGCTACCCTCATGCCAGGTTCCCGGATCATGAGGACTTACTAAGACATCCTCTACTCGACGATCACCTTTCGAAGGGCAAGGCAACAGTGAGGCGTACCCTAGGGGTGGTGTGTGATTTGTGTGTCAGGTTCATTTGCATTTATCTTGTCATGTCAAAGTGATCTACGTGTTTGTTTTTATTTAGACATTCATTCTTGCATGCATTTATTTAACAGTTAAAAAGTGCGGAAAGATAAAAGTTCTAAACTATTACAAAGGCGCGGGTCCACATCGCCAAAATTTCCAGGACCCGATTTGACAGAAAATAAATAAAGAAATAAAGCAAAGTGCGAGAAATTATAAAATTACACGGCTTTGGGAGAATTCCATTGATATTATAAGAAATAAAAGTAAAAATGCGCGAATTGGAATTAAAGTTAGAAACGAGGGCGTTGGACCCTTTTTAATGAAATTAAATTAAATTATTAAATTAATGAAATTAAAAAGAAAAAAAAGAAATTATTTTTTTGAGATTTTTTGTATTTATGATTTTTTTTTAATGAGAATGAAATTAAAACGCTAATTAACCCTAATTCTACAACTTTTATTTATTAAGAAAACATATTAAAATTTAAACCTAAAATTAAATTAATTATTTACATGCAATTTGATTTATAAAAATAAATAATATTTAATTATTAGTGAAAAGAAAAGAAAAAAAAGGATAAAAATTAATGCAAACCCTAATTCTACAAGTTTTAAGTTTTATTGAAAAAATATTAAGATTAATCCTAGATTTAAAAACTAAAATTAATTAATGCAATTTATTTACAAAAAATAACATTAAATAAAAATACTTATTTTTGTCTTTTTCCTGATTTTTATTGTTTTTATGTTTTTTATAAAAATATTAAATTAAAGGAATTAATAAATAAAAGAAATAATTGAATCCAAATAAAAAATGAAAGAAATATAAAAGAAACTTGCAAACCTTGGGGGGTTCTGTCCCCAAATGAGAGGTATGATCCAGTATTTCAGGCCCATTAGCTTCTGGCCTGATTGACTTTTCTGCTAGCATGTATGGGCGTTGACTGAGGCACATCCTAGTCTTCAGATCTGGTCCCTTGGATTGGTATGATTGGCCAAGTGGCAAGCTGGATTTGAGAGATGCATGGTGGTCTTCAAGGCATAATCTGCATGGGATTAGATTTATAGAAAAAATATTGAAAGAGAGTGGGGACCTGGGATCGAACCCAGGTCCAGTGGTTTACCAATGTACACGCCTACCACTGGAGCTCTTAGTGCGCTTTGTATATATGATAACCAATAAATAATATGAAACAAGATAATGGTTAGTGAATAAATTCAGCGCGAAAATTCAAATTGCCCTATCATGCTTTGACACTTCATCATCTTCTTCGTTTGGCTCTTTTCCTGAAATATAAAAGGTGGTTAGCGGGGGTTTTGAACCCCCCCAAAATATGCAGCTTTTGATAATAACGATTAAGCCATGGTAGCACATAAATTAAGCGCGAGGGTTGATTTGTTTTCGTCCAATCATGCTGAATTCATTCATGGCATTATGGTGTTCTAATTTTATGGCTTTTAGAAACGCCCAATTTGGAACTCAAGGAACCCTAGCCTGCATCAATGGTGGAATCGTGTATAGCACATGAAAACTTAATTGAATTATGTAGTTAGCTTCAGAATTAGTCAAGGAACATAGATCAAACATCAAAAATTATTAAAGATGCATGAATCGAGATGCAAGAATGTAAAAAAATTTATGTACAGGACACCATCGTTCTCACGTTTCTTGGTGTTATGATGGATGGTTTTGATTTGAAAACCTTCCTTGAAGCCTCAGGAAGGTGATGGAACAAGTCTTTTTGCTTGAATCGACCTGCAACCTAGTTTTCAGTTTCCAATTTTTTTGGCAAAAACTCAAGTTTCTCTATGCTTTTCTGGCGCAGCTGGGACCTTATGAGGAGTAGGGTTAGCTTGCATATATATGTATGAATGATTTAGGTCTGGTTTTTTGTCCAAAGAATCCATGCATTGATGTGAAAAATATTTGATTTTCAAACCATAATTTTCCAATCTTTTTCAAGCATATTTGATACAAATCATGGCCAATTGACTTGATTCTTTCTATATTTGGTCATGCACGAAATCTTAAGCTTATTCCCTGCATAAAAAGATTTGATTGCATTGGTTTGGTATTTTTCATGTATTTTAATTAATTAAATGAATTATTAATAATTAAAAATCCAAATAAATAAATAAAAATGATAAAAAACTTCCCTTTGGGCCAAATGGTCGTGCACATGCCTTGGTCGATGAATTATGGAAGAAAAAGAGGCCCATTAGCAATTTTAGGACATTTGAAGCAATGTTGACTTTTCAAAATATCCAAAAATTTCCCAACTTCCACAAGGCATAACTTGCTCAATTTTTAAGCTTTGCTCATGTTCTTGGATATTTTGGAAAGGTCTTTGCGTCCTCTAACCAATGACTTTGGTCCCATGTCATTTTGATTTACCAATCTTAAGTTATGGCCTTTGACTTAAAGTCCCTTTTTGTTGACTTTTGAAAATGACCTATAATGTTGAAATTGATAACTTTTTGTGAGAGCATTTCTTGGACTTTAAGTGTGAAGAGGAGTTGTAGGAAATGTATTTCTATTCAAAATGAGATTTGGATGGAATTTTTCTGATAATCCATGTGAAAGTTATGCCCTGGTCAATTTACAGTTGACTTTTTCAAGTGTCCAAATATGGAAACTTTTGCATCTTGAGACTTTTTGAGCCAAACTTTGAGAATCATGATCAAGCATTGATCAAATGATGTTTGTGGCTTCAAAATGAGATGTTGACTAAAAATTTGAACTTTTGACTGTCAAATGACCATTTTGCCCCTATAGTTGACTGTAGTGCAATTAGGGTTTTTGACTGTGCAATCTTGTGATGTAAGTCTTGAAACTTGGTATGAGGATGCTTGACCATGTTTATAGGCATGTGGGACTTGATTAGACCCTTGGAAACTTCATTTTCTTTGCCAGAACCAAAACCCTAATTTTTGACTGTTAGGAGGCCCTTGAACTGTGCAACCCTTGGAGAGATTTTGAAGCTTTGACTTGGCAAATCTTGAAGAATATGGGAGGGCAAATTTTGGGGTACAACACCAGGTCTATGCTGATAAGGTGCACATTCCTCCAGTTCCTCTGAACATCTTGACATCACCTTGGCCTTTTGCAATGTGGGGCATTGATATGATCGGAGAGATCAGGCCTACGACATCCAACGGGCATCGTTTCATCCTTGTAGCTATTGATTAATTTACGAAGTGGGTTGAAGCAGCTTCCTTTGCTACCGTAACCAAGAACATCATGGCACGGTTCATTCGGCACAACCTGATATGTCGATACGGTGTACCAGAGAGAATCATTACAGACAATGGTACCAATCTTAACAACAAGATAATCACTGAGATCTGCGAGCAATTCAAGATACAACATCATAACTCTTATCCCTACCGGACGAAGATGAATGGAGCTGTAGAAGCGGCTAATAAGAACATTAAGAAGATTGTGCAGAAGATGACAGTGACATACAAAGACTGGCATGAGATGTTACCATTCGCTCTTCATGGGTATTGTACCTCAGTACGGACGTCAACATGGGCAACACCCTATTCCTTGGTTTATGGCATGGAGGCAGTCTTGCCCATCGAAGTTCAGATACCCTCTCTCCGGATCATGAAGGATGCAGGTTTGAGCGAAGATGACTGGATTCAGACCCGACTTGATCAACTGAATCTAATCGACGAAAAAAGACTTGATGCTATTTGTCATGGTCAGACGTACCAAAAACGGATGATCAAAGCATTTAACAAGAAAGTCAGACGACAAGAGTATCAAGTTGGGGACCTGGTAATCAAGCGCATTATTCTACCTCAAGGTGATCCTAGGGGCAAATGGACCCCTACTTACGAAGGGCCATTTATGGTTAAGAACATCTTCTCAGGAGGAGCTATGATTCTAACCACCATGGATGGTGACGACCTTCTTCACCCCGTAAATGCAGACATAGTGAAAAGATACTACGCATAATCAAAGACCCGCTAGGTCGACTGGCCTAGGCAAAAATAAGGGCTTCCCGGCGAACCAAAAGGGTTCGGGCAAAAATAAGGGATGAAAATAAAAAATCTATACACCCGGCAAGTCGAAAACCTGAAAAGGCGGCTTGGGCAAAAATGGGTATCCCGGTGGACTGAAAACCCTAAAGGGCGGTCCAAGAAAAAGTTAGGGATTAAAGCGTAACGCTATGTCTCATTGGATCACCTCGCATCCAGACTTCGGTATCAACTATCAGGCTCAGACGGCACCAATCAATCAGATTCATCTTCAACTAAGCAGCAAAGTGATGAGACACTTGAAGATATAAAGGCAATAGCAGAGTTGGAACTCAGTGGGATTATTCACATAGATGTTTTGTTTTCTTTTCACAAGTTGTATAAATTCTATATGTTCGGCGGCGTTCTCTTACTAGGACGTCAGCCTCTTGTATAAAAATGCCTATTTACAGGCCAAACTTCAAAATCAATACAAATTCATTTTCAGACAAATTTCAAATTGTTTTTCCTTTATCCGTTTTGTTTTGCAAAGAACGTCCAATGTTCGTTTTTGATATATGCATTTGACATTAATTGCTGCTCATAAAAATTTACATGCGAAACAAAGGACGAATTACGGGTGATATCAGAAACAGGGGCATAAGAAACGTCCAAACTGTGTAGTTACTTTGTCCACCAAGGTACCAAGGGAAGTTTAGCTGAATAATATGACCAAGATACCGTCACTCCCCATAGAGTAAAACAGTAATGGTAGCTCTCCCCACTGAGACTTGCAACTATCAGCAATACTCATCCGAAGCAGAGTTGATCTACCATCAGCCCTAAAAAGGTTGGGTATCCCCAGAAGGTCTTAATATTCCCCTACGGAGTATAAAGATATTCTCCAGCAAGCGTAAGAGCATCCCCGGCAGTCTTAATATTCCTCAACAGAATATAAGAATGTTCCCCGGCGGAATACAAGGTACCATAGTGGAGTCATTTCCCTAGCGCAGTCTAAAAAAGCTTCCCCGATTGAGTTGAATCATCTCCCCCAGTAGACTCTGGAAGCTTATCCCCTGCGAAGCACAAATAAGTCTCCCCAGCCAAATTCAGAAGGTTATCCTCACAAGAGTCTAACTGGATTATCCTCAGCAAGTTGCAACAGAAGGATCATCCCCAGCGAAATTCTTTCTATCCCCAGCGGAGTTCATCATTAAAATCCCCAACAGAGCTTATCAACGGAATCCCCAGCAGAGTTTATCGTTAAAATCTTCAACAGAACATCTCTTCCCCACAGATTAATTCCCCTCAGAGTAATCTCTTCATCAGCTTATTCCCCAACGGAGTTCTCTTCTCTTGCAGGCTTCTTCTCACAATCATCTTCGTTCATCATCCCCAGCGGAAACGAAGAACTCAACTCTATTCTCCAGTGGCTCCGGGATTTATTTTCCCCAGCTAAAACATCACATTTCCATACATCATAATACATGCATGTACGCATCATACCATACAATCTCATTTATGTTGAGAACATCATTGCTTGATTCATCTCAAGCATTACATGTGACTGACCTTTACCTTTCAGGAAAAATGCAGTTAAGTTCTCAGCTTAGTCGAAGATCTGACCAGTTCTTAAATCTCAATTGAATTATCCTCAGTTCAATTTCAGATAAGGTTCTCAATCTCGACAGTTTCTCTACGTCATAGTGTGGACGAGTACTATAACCTCAACGGTATACTCCCAGTGAGCACGAGTCAGTTCCTAGATCTTGATGTTTTCCTCCGTCATAGTGTGGACAAGTTCTATAACCTCAACAGTATACTCCCGGTGAGCACGAGACAGTTCCTAGATCTTGATGAATATGCTTCCCTACGTCATAGTATGGACGAGTACTATAACCTCAACAGTATACTCCCGGTGAGCACGAGTCAATTCCTAGATCTTGATGTTTTCCTCCGTCATAGTGTGGACAAGTTCTATAACCTCAACGGTATACTCCCGGTGAGCACGAGACAATTCCTAGATCTTGATGAAGATGCTTCCCTACGTCATAGTGTGGACGAGTACTATAACCTCAACGGTATACTCCCGGTGAGCACGAGTCAGTTCCTAGATCTTGATGTTTTCCTCCGTCATAGTGTGGACAAGTTCTATAACCTCAACGGTATACTCCCGGTGAGCACGAGACAGTTCCTAGATCTTGATGAAGATTACCCCCCAGTTGAATTATGGACAGGTTCTTCATACTCATCCGATGCATTATCTCAGTTGAAGTACAGGCAAGTTCCTAAATCTCAACAAAAGTTAGACTTCCCCAGCGGAATCTTCTACAACAACAAGTATGCAAGTTCTCGCTAAGGAATCTCTTATGCGATCGAAACTCCTGCAGATGGAATTTGTAAGCCTATCCTCCTACCAACAATCTCCAAATGGAATCTGTAAGCCCATTCCCGACATCACAATACTGATATTACAACATGTGAGTGCAAATTTCTGGGCACTCTAGTGTTCAATTATCTTCCACCTTCGGATCACGAAAGGCTCGAAAGCCAATCTATATCCTCAGGTTTAAGAAAGTTGAACAGGGGCAAATGTTGTACCCCAAAATTTTCCCTCCCACATTCCTCAAAGATTTGCCAAGATTGATCTTCAAATTGCTCAAGATGGCTCAAGGGTTGGACAGTCAAATCACCTCCTAAGGCAGTCAAGTCAAAATTAGGGTTTTGTGTTGCACTAAGGTCCTCATATCCAAATGGCCCCAAGTGCTTCCCAATGTCTTAATATGTTATTAAGTTCATCCATGTCAAATTTCAAGCCTTGCAGAGGAAGTTTGGTCAGTCAATTGCTCAAGAGGCCCAAATATCGACTGTGCTAGGGCAAAAGTCAACTGTGTCCGAAATACAGTCAAACCTCAAGATTTTTTGTCAACATTCTCATTTTGAAGGATAATTCATCATTTGATCAAGGGTTGATCATGATTCATCAAGGATTGCTCAAAATTCATCAAGATTCAAAAGTTGCTAAATTAGGGTTTTGTAAGAAAAGTTAACTCAACTTTGACCAAGCATAACTTTCTCATACTTTATGATAAATGACCCATCCAAAGCTCATTTTGAAGAGGATGCAATTTCCTACAATCCATCTTCACACCCCAAGATCAATAAATGCTCTCACAAAAAGTTACAAATTTGGACATTATAGGTCATTTTTGAAAGTCAACAAAAACACCTTTTTTTTCAAAGCTTATAACTTGAGCATGGAACATCAAAATGAAGTGAGACCAAAAGGGTTTATTATAGGACATCTCAAGGTTTCTAAAAAGACCAATAACACCTCCAAAAGTTCAAAATTGAAGAATTTATGCATTGTTGAAGTTGGGCATTTTTCCAAAATTGCCAAAAGTCAACTATCCTCAAAACTCCAATTTTTGACAAAAGGGCCCACTTTTTTCCACTTGATTTGGTCTTGTCATGCCACACACGTGTCCCATATTTAATTTCATGACCAAACATTTAACTTTCTATTTTATTTAATTTTTATTGATTTAATTCATTTTAAATCTATATTAATTCAAATAAAATCCAAAAAATTAATGTAAAAGGATTCTTGTGATTTGTACAGCTTGAAAATACCATGTGACACTCAAACAATTCGTATCAAGTCAAAACAAGCACAAAAAATCATATTTGGCTTATTTTTGGAAAGCTTTTCAATGGTGATCAAATCCAATCTTCAATCTTGAATGCACTTGATTTCAGATCAAAAGACCAACCCTAATTCACTCTATAACATTCACATAAGCAAGCCAAACCTAGAACACACACAAAAACTCTATGGAAATGGCCATAACGAGTTTGCAAAAAACCTTGGAAAAGTGGTGATCGAATTTTAGTTGAGAGGCACTTTCAGACCAAAATCTCAACGCTACTCCCTTGCCTGATATCCTGTGAAGCTGTAGGGATCAAAACCAAGCATTTTCATCGTCTATAACACGTTGTAAGTGTTCTTGAAAACGCCTCTGAACATGAAAATGCAACTCATCATTCTTGCGCCTTTTTGCCAATTTTCTTGTGGATTCTTACTCACCATTCAATTTCCAACGTTTCTGTAATATTTGATTTTATTTTTATGGCTTATAACCTTGTATCCAGAACCTAGGGTTCTTGTTCTTGTTTTTGGGCGTTCTTTATGCAGGTTAAATTAAGGCCAATAATGGCCATGGATGAGTTCAGGGGAGAGAGACGAGTACGTTGGTACTCTTGGATTTCATTTTTAGGGCCTGGGAGAGATTTTTGAAGGACCCTACGAAACTTCCTGCGGATAAAAATCCGCAGGTAAATAACCAGGGACGCGGTGACAGGGACAATAACGTGGCTGGGCGTGATTGGTTCATTTCAATCAATTGCGCGTTTTTTTATTTTTTGGCAGGCATAATTGTTGGTTTGTTTTATAATATTTGATTGATATTCCACTAACAGGTTAACATCATGGCTCAGCTGGCAAAGCGTTAGTGCGTAATACCCTTGGGACCTGGGTTCGAATCCCAGGTCCCCTAAAACTTTATTTAATTTTATTCTTCAGGTATTCCCATGTGACATTCAAAGAGTGGACCATCATGCTCTGCTAAATATCAAATGCCAGATGGCTTGCCAGTCAAGATCCAAAGGCCAAGGTTGAAGGACTACCATAGATCAGAGTCAACAAGCATGCTGTGATCGGTGGAAATAGAACTGACTGTTTTTTAGCTGGTTTCGCGAAATATCGCGGTAAGCAAGAGTCGCCACCGTCTTTTATGTTCTCCAACATGGAAAGGACAAAAGCACAGCAAAATTCCTTATGAGAATGTTTCTCGGTTCGGGAGGTAGATTTATAGAAAGGGAAGGTGTTAGCACCCTTTCTATCCGTGGTTATCCACGGGCTCTTAGGTACTTGCTCTTATGTTTTCAAAAATTTGTTTGCTTTTCAAGTGTGAGTGGGTTTTGAAAAAGTTCGTTTGAAAACTTCTAGGTAACTCTTGTATCAGTCCTCAAGAGTGTATGAAGTATTGTTTGAAAACTTTTTGAAAGTGTGGGGTGCGAAAAGTTATTTTTATTTGTTTTGAAAGAGCAAGTACCCATGAGTCATCTACCTACCCTAAGGAATTAAGCTGTGTAAGAGTCCTTTAGATAGTGTTATCCCACCATTGAGAGGTAGGTAGCACCATCGTTGGAAGTGTTCGGGTCAATTCGATTATCGGGACAGTGTGGTCACCGAAGCAATGGTAGGACATCTTAGAAGTAACCATAATGTCCTAGATCCTTTTATCCGAGGCAACCGTTTCGAGGCAACTGGATCTTTTGGACAGAAGGGCGACCACTAAGACACCCTATACTTGATGACCACGTTTAAGGCAACCAGTGAGGCGTACCCTAGGAGTGGCATGTGCATGTGTGTTTGTTTTCATGTTATGTTTATCTTGTACATGTTATTTGTGAGCTACGGGTTAATTTTATTTACATACATTCTTTCATGTATTTAACAGTTTAGAGGGTGCGGAAAGTAAATTGCGGAAATATAAATTCTACGCTATTACAAGGCGCGGGTCTATACATCGCCAAAAATACAAAGACCCGTTTTGATAAAGTGCGGAAAGTAAATAAAAACAATAAACCTAATTACTATTACATTCTTGAAAGCAATTACATAATAATCAAAATAAAATGCGCGCGAATAAAAGTAATCGGGAACGTTCTAAGGGTTTTGACCCTTTTAAGAAAAGAAATGAAATTTTTGTCTTTTTTTGTGATTAAATGGAATTAATTAAATAAAGCCTAATCTAATTAATTAATTTATTAAAAGAAAAATGTTTTTGTATTTTTATATTTTTTAATGAAATAAAGTAAAAGAATTAAAATTCTAAGTTAACCTAATTCTAAATTATTTTAATTGTAAAGAAAAAAGAAATTAAAGTTGACCTAATTAAACTATTTATTTGTTAATATTTTATTTACAAAAATAATGTGAAAATAATAATAATAATAATAATAATAATATTAACTCTATTTTTTATTTTTTATGAGAATATTAATTGGTTAATTGTTAATAATAAAAATAATTAAGAAGGTTAATAATTAAATTAGGAAATATATAAAAAAAAAGGAAAAGAAAAGAATAAACCAAGGGAAGGGGGTATGGGCCAGAATGGAGGGTGTGACTGGAATTATGGCCCAACAATGTTCTGAGCCTTGTTGACTTTTTCTGGTTGCCTACGCCCATGTTGACTCCAGAGCACCATGGTCCTCATGCTTGGCCCTTGGATTTGCACTGATGGACATTTGGCAGGCTGAGATGTGAGGCTTATGGTGCTCATCATTTGAGAATCTGCACAAGAATACATTTGAAAAAATAATATTGGAATTATGGGGGGACCTGGGAATCGAACCCAGGTCCCAAGGATCACCAAGTACATTGCCAACCACTACACCAATCCTGCGCGTTTGTTAGTAAACTGAGAATTAAACATTATATAAAGAAAACGCGTTATATGCTGAAAAATGGAAAAGAGTGTGCGTGATTTGAATTGACCAATCCCTTGTTGCCACGCCCTTCGTCTTCAACCTTTCCTGTAAAACATAAAACACATAGCGGGGGTTTTAAACCCCCACAAAATGCAAGCATTCAAAAATAGCGATTAGACGCTCGTGCAATATAAATTGGGCGCGAGGTGTGTTTTAGATCCGTCTTGTCACGCTGAATTCAATCGTGCATGTTTGGAGGCTCAATTTTGCAGTATAAGAAAAACCCCAAATTGAAAGCTTTGGAACCCTAGCATCCGTCCATGGTGGTTTCCAATTTAAGGCACCATTTTCAAATTAAAATATGTCAAAAGCTTCAGTACAATGTTAGAAAGACAAAGCAATATTCAAAATATGTTAAGGATGCGTGCAAAATGAATTGAGATTTGTAAAAAAAAAGTGATGAACCGTGTGACTGTGTAGCACGAGTTCTTGAGCGTGAGGGCTTGTTTCTGCTTGCAAAAGGTTCCTGGGGATGTAAGGAATGTGTTTGGATCCAAAGGGAGGTTTGAATTATGCTGCAAAGTGGTTTTCAGTTTCACACTTTTCCTTAGAATTTTTGAAATTTGTTTGGCTGCCTCTGAGTTTTCTAGGTCGTGTGAATGGTATGGACCAATTGCATATATGTTAGTCAATGAGAATCAGTCACAATAAGGAGTCTTTAAGCCTTGCAATGAAGTTTTGATTTTCTCCATAACCACCATTGAACAACTTGCCATTTTTGCTCCAAATTTGAATTTTATGCTTGAAATAGGTCTTGCACGAATTTGGTATATGTTTCATGATGCATCAAGGCTATTCAACACAAAAGATATCCCTTAATTAATTTTCTTGATTTTTATTTGAATTTTAAAGATTTAAAATGAATTAAATCAAATAAAATTAAATAAAAATAGAAAAATTAATTTTTAATCTTGAAATAAATCATGGGACACGTGGGAGGCATGACAAAGCTGAACCAAGTGGAAAAAGTGGGCCCTTTTTGTCAAAAATGAAGTTTCAAGGATAGTTGACTTTGGCCATTTCATAAGAATTTCCCAACTTCTCCAATGCATATCTTGCTCAATTCTGAAGCTATGAACATGTTCTTGGACATTTTGGAAAGGTCTTGAAGTCCTCTAACCAATGTCTTTGGTCCCATGTCATTTTGATTTACCAATCTCAAGTTATGGTCTTTGAATTAAAGTGCCTTTTTGTTGACTTTTGAAAATGACCTATAATGTTGAAATTGATAACTTTTTGTGAGAGCATTTCTTGGACTTGGAATGTGAAGATGAATTGTAGGAAATGTCCTCCTATTCAAGATGAGAATTGGATGGGATTTTTCTGATGAACCATGAAAAAGTTATGCCTTGGTCAAGTTACAGTTGACTTTTTAGCTGTCCTAAAATAGAAACTTTTGACACCTTGATGATTTTTGAGCCATTCTTGTGAAACCATGGTCAAGATTTGACCAAATGATGATTGTGGCTTCAAAATAAGATGTTGACCAAAAATTTTGACTTTTGACTGCCAAATGACCATTTTGCCCCTACAGTTGATTGTGAAGCAATTAGGTTTTTTTGACTGTGCAACTTGACCTTGTGAGTCTTGAAACTTGACATGTAGGTGCTTGACAATGTATATAGGCATATGTGACTTGATTGAGCCCTTGAAAACCTCAACTTCTTTGCAAGAACCAAAACCCTAATTTGACTGGCTTAGGAGGGTGGTTGACTGTATAGCCCTTGAGTAGACTTTGAACCATTTGAGGTGATACTTGTCAAAACTTTGAAGAATATGGGAGGGAAAATTTTGGGGTACAACAGTTGCCCCTGTTCAATATTCTTAGACCTGAGGATGTAGATTGGCTTACGTGCCTTTCGTGATCCGAAGGTGGAAGAGGATTGAACACTAAAGTGCCCAGAAATTTGCACTCGCATAGTAGAGTATCAGCAATGTGATGGCGGGAATGGGCTTATAGATGCCATTTGGAAAGATGATGGATAGGAGGATGGGCTTATAGATGCCATCTGGAGATGTGACAGAACTTTGTCAGGAATGGGCTTATAGATGCCATTTGGAACTGTTGCTAAGTGGATGGGCTTATAGATGCCATCTAGATGTCAATCGCGTAAGAGATTCCTTAGCGAGAACTTGCGTACCTGAGAAAGAAAGATAATTACCTGGCCTGTTACAGGGGTTGATCTTCAAACTCTTTATGCAGACATGCCCTGGCTGGATACAGGTATCGAATCTACAATTGGTTGCTCACAGATGCGCCCTGGCTGGATACAGGAATCGAATCTTCAAACTCTTCAGACGTGCCCTGGTTGGATACAGGAATCGAGTCCGGAATTAGTTGTCAACAGATATGCCCTGGCTGGATACAGGAATCGAATCTTCAAACTCTTCAGACATGCCCTGGCTAGATACAGGAATCGAATCTGGAAATAGTCGTCAACAGATATGCCCTGGCTGGATACAGGAATTGAATCTTCAAACTCTTTAGACGTTCCCTGGCTGGATACAGGAATCGAATCTGGAATTAGTCCTCAACAGATATGTCCTGGCTGGATACAGGAATCGAATCTTCAAACTCTTCAGACGTGCCCTAGCCGGATACAGGAATCGAATGTGGAATTAGTCGTCAACAGATATGCCCTGGCTGGATACAGAAATCGAATCTTCAAACTCTTCAGACGTGCCCTGGCTGGATACAGGAATCGAATCTGGAATTAGTCGTCAACAGATATGCCCTGGCTGGATACAAGAATCGAATCTTCAAACTCTTCAGACGTGCCCTGGCTGGATACAGGAATCGAATCAGGAATTAGTCGTCAATAGGTATGCCCTGGCTGGATACAGGAATCGAATCTTCAAACTCTTCAGACGTGCCCTGGCTGGATACAGGAATCGAATCTGGAATTAGTCGTGAACAGATATGCCCTGGCTGGATACAGGAATCGAATCTTCAAACTCTTCAGACGTACCCTGGCTGGATACAGGAATCGAATCTGGAATTAGTCGTCAACAGATATGCCCTGGCTGGATACAGGAATCGAATCTTCAAACTCTTCAGACGTGCCCTGGCTGGATACAGGAATCGAATCTGGAATTGCGACAGTTGATAGTAATCATCTTTGGATTGACCTTTTTTTCCTGAGAAGGCAAAACATCAGTTGTATGCAATGTCATGATGTATGAAATGCATGATGTCATGATGTTCTCAAAAATAAATGAGATTGTGTGTTATGATGCGTATGTGCATGCATTGTGTATGTAAACAGGATGTATGAAATGTGATATGTTTATGAATGTATTTTCGTCTAGGAAAATAAATCCTTGACGAATGCTGGGCAGTTAAATCCTGGGCTGATGTTGAATAGTGAAATGCTTCATTTCCGCTGGGGATGATGGTTGCGAGAATAAACCGGTAGGAGAAGATGACTCCGTTGGGGAATAAACTTGGTGAAGAGATTACTCTGCAGGGAATTACTCTGTGGGAAGAGATACTTCGCTGAAGTTTGATGATAACTCCGCTGGGGATACCGTTGATGAGTTATGTTGGAAATTTGATGAACTCCACTGGGGGATAGGAAGAACTTCGCCGAGGACGATCTTTCCGTGGTTTTTAGCTGAGGATAACCCAGTTATAAGCTCTGGTGGAGAATAACCTTTGAATAAAAGTCCGGGAGACGCGTTCATACTCTGTAGGGGATAAGCTTCCAGAATCTAATGGGGATAAGCTTCCTACTGGGGAGATTGATTCAACTCTCCTGGGGAGACTTTGAGACTGTACTGGGGAATGGCTTCGCTGGGGTGTCTGGTATTCCATCGGGGAACAATCTTAGATCAAGACTGCCGGGGATGCTTGCTTAGGAACATCTGTATACTCCGTTCGCTGGGGAATATTGGGATCTTCTGGGGAAAACCCAACTTCCTTAAGGTTGATAGTAGGCTAAATCTGCTTGGGGAGAGTGTTGCCGACTTGCTGGAGATACCGTGCCTTTTCAGGGCTGATTGGGAGACCAACTCTGCTTAGGGAGTATATTGTTGAATCCTGTCTTACTCTACGGGGAGTGAAGGTGTCCTGGTTTCATTCTTCAGCTGAACTTACCTTGGTACCTTGGTGGATAGAGCAACTAGATCGCTTAGACAACTCATTATTGTCCCTATTTCTAATGTCACCTGTAATTAATCCTTTGTTTCGTATGCAAGCATTTATGAATTAGCAATTAGTGTCAAATGCATATATCTCAATTGAACATTGGACGTTCTTCGCAAAACAAAACAGAAAAAGGAAAAAAAATTGGCAACTTGTCTGAAAAAGTGAATTTGTATTGATTTTTGAATTTGCCTGTAAATAGGCGTTTATGTACAAGAGGCTGACGTCCTAGTAAGAGAACGCCGCCGAACAACAGAGTTTATACATTTTTTGTGAAAAGGAAAACAAAACAGCTATGTGAAAAAGTCCCACTGGGTTTCAACTCTGCTATCGCCTTTATGTCTTCAAGCGTCTCATCACTTTGCTGCTTAGTTGAAATTGAAGTTGATTGATTGATGCCGTTTGAACTTGATAGTTGATACCGGATTCTGGATGTAACGTGACCCAATGAGACATAGTATTACGCTTATCCCTAACTTTTTCCTCGACCACCCTTTCGGGTTTTCAGTCCACCAGGATACCCATTTTTGCCCAAGCCGCCTTTTCAGGTTTTCGACTTGCCGGGTGTACAGATTTTTTCATTTCATCCCTTATTTTTTCCCGAACCCTTTTGGTTCGCTGGGAAGCCCTTATTTTTTCCTAGGTGTGTCAACCTAGCGGGTCTTTAGTTCATGCGTAGTATCTTTTTACTATGTCTGCATTGGCAGGGTGAGGAAGGTCGTCACCATCCATGGTGGTTAGAATCATGGCTCCTCCTGAGAAGACATGTTTAACCACAAATGGACCTTCGTACGTAGGGGTCCATTTGCCCTTGGGATCACTTTGAGGAAGGATGATGCGTTTGATTACCAGATCCCCGACTTGATATTCTTGGCGTCTGACTTTCTTGTTAAATGCCCTGATCATCCGTTTTTGGTACGTTTGACCATGACAAATAGCAGTGAGTCTCTTTTCGTCGATTAGGTTTAATTGATCAAGTCGGGTCTGGATCCAGTCATCTTCGCTCAAACATGCATCCTTCATTATCCGAAGAGAAGGTATCTGGACTTCAATAGGTAAGACTGCCTCCATGCCATAGACCAAGGAAAAGGGAGTTGCCCCTGTTGACGTCTGTGCTGAGGTACGGTACCCATGAAGAGCAAACGGTAACATCTCGTGCCAATCTTTGTAGGTCACTGTCATCTTCTGCACAATCTTCTTGATATTCTTATTTGCCGCTTCGACAGCTCCATTCATCTTCGGCTGGTATGGAGAAGAGTTTTGGTGCTGTATCTTGAATTGCTCGTAGAGCTCAGTGATCATCTTGTTATTGAGATTGGTACCATTATCCGTAATGATCCTTTCTGGGACGTCGTATCGACAGATCAGGTTGTGTCGAATGAATCATGCCACGACGTTCTTGGTTACTGTAGCGTAGGAAGCTGCTTCGACCCACTTCGTAAAGTAATCAATCACTACCAGGATGAAGTGATGCCCGTTGGATGTCGTAGGTCTGATCTTGCCGATCATATCAATGCCCCACATTGCAAAAGGCCAAGGTGATGTTAAGACATTCAGAGGTACTGGAGGAACGTGCACCTTATCTGCATAAATCTGGCACTTGTGACATGCCCGAGAATGTTGGTAACAGTCGGCTTCCATTGTGGACCAGAAATATCTTGTCCGAAGGATTTTCTTTGCCATGGTATGTCCACTGGAATGTGTTCCGAAAGTACCCTCATGTAGTTCTGCCATGATCTTTTCTGCTTCAGTCTTATCCACACAACGCAGTAAAGTTGAATCATGGTTTCACTTGTATAGAATGCCATTGCTGAGGAAGAACTTTGCGGCGAACCTTCTCAGAAACTTTTTGTCATTTATGGATGCACCTTCAGGGTATTCTTGAGCTTCCAAGTACCTCTTCACTTCATGATACCAAAGTTTTTCAGTTACCTCTTCAGTCTCAAGATCACAACAATATGCAGGTTCATCCAGTTTCCAGATAATGATCCAGGGAGCCTCATTGTCCCACTTGACTTTGAACATAGAAGACATCGTAGCCAGCGCATCTGCCAACTGATTCTCCTCTCTTGGGAAGTGTTCAAAAGTTATCTTCGTGAAATGGGGGATCAATTTCAACACACACTCTTTATAAGGAATGAGATTTGGGTGTTTCGTATCCCACTCGCCTTTGATCTGATTGATCACGAGAGCGGAATCTCCGAAGACACTCAGAAACTTGATCCTTAAGTCAATTGCAGCTTGAAGACCCATGATGCACGCTTCATACTCTGCCATGCTGTTGGTGCAGTTGAAACATAGCCGGGAAGTAAGTGGAGTATGAGTGCCTTTTGGGGATATGATCATAGCGCCGATACAGTTACCCAAAGCATTGGAGGCTCCGTCAAAGTGCATAGACCATCGGGATCCTTCCTCAGGTCCTTCATCCGGTCCAGGTATTTCACAATCAGTCACTACCATGATGTTCTCGTCTGGAAACTCAAAGTTCATAGATTGGTAGTCATCCACTGCCTGGTGTGCCAAATGGTCTGCCAATACACTTCCTTTGATTGCTTTCTGAGTAGTGTACTGGATGTCGTATTCTGTCAAGATCATTTACCATCTTGCTATTCTTCCGGACAAGGCAGGATTTTCGAATATGTACTTTATTGGATCCATTTTTGAGATCAACAGAGTAGTGTGAGTCAACATATAATGTCTCAGCCGGCGAGCAGCCCATACCAAAGCGCAGCAAGTTTTCTCGAGCAGTGAGTATCGGGTCTCACAGTCGGTAAACTTTTTGCTAAGGTAATAAATGGCGTGCTCTTTTCGGCCAGACTCGTCATGCTGCCCCAGCACACACCCCATCGAGCTGTCAAGTACTGTCAAGTATAGTATTAGAGGTCTCCCTTCAACCGGTGGCATAAGAATGGGTGGTTCTTGGAGATACTCTTTGATTCTATCGAAAGCGGCCTGACATTCATCACTCCAACGTACTACTTGATCTTTCTTCAGCAGCTTGAAGATTGGTTCACAGGTAGCAGTTAGATGCGAGATGAATCAGGCAATGTAATTCAGACGTCCTAGAAAGCCTCTGACTTCTTTCTCTGTCTTGGGAACTGGCATCTCTTGTATGGCTTTTACCTTGGCAGGGTCCACTTGAATACCTTTGTCGCTTACGACGAAGCCTAGCAATTTTCCAGATCTTACCCCGAAGGTGCACTTGTTCGGGTTCAACCTCAACTTGTACAACTTCAGACGGTCAAACAGCTTTTGTAGGTGGTCAAGGTGTTCCTCCTCAGTTTGGGACCTTGCAATCATATCGTCGACATATACTTCGATCTCATGATGGATCATGTCATGAAACAAAGCAACCATGGCACGTTGGTATGTTGCCCCAGCATTCTTCAACCCAAAAGGCATGACCTTGTAGCAAAAGATGCCCCACTGAGTAACAAAAGTGGTCTTCTCCATGTCTTCAGGAGCCATCTTGATCTGATTATAACCTGAGAACCCATCCATGAAGGAGAAAACCTTATGCTGAGCAGTATTGTCAACCAGAACGTCGATATGAGGAAAAGGGAAATCATCCTTAGGGCTGGCCCTGTTCAAATCCCTGTAATCAACACACATTCGGACCTTACCATCTTTCTTTGGCACCGGGACCACGTTGGCAACCCACTGAGGGTAAGAAGTTACTGCAAGAAAACCGGCGTCAAATTGTTTCATAACCTCAGCTTTGATTTTCTCGGACATCTCGGGACGCATACGGCGGACCTTCTGTTTTATCGGAGGACAGTCTTCCTTAGTAGGCAGGTGATGAACCACAATGTCGGTATCCAACCCAGGCATGTCTTCGTAAGACCAGGCAAAGATTTCCACATAATCATGCAGCATCTGAATCAACCGTTGTTTCACACTGAGCTCCAGATTGGCACCAATCTTGACTTCCTTTCTGTCTGCCTCAGTACCCAGATTTACCGTTTCCACTGGCTCTTCATGTGGCTGAATGGCCCTCTCTTCCTGAAGTAGCAGTCTTGCAAGCTCACCAGGCACTTCACAATCATCTTCACCTTCGTCTTCGGCTAAGTTGATCGGATTTTCGAAGTCATAACTGGCAGTAGCAGAGTCGTTACCAGTGAGATCCAGAGTGGATTGGAACCTGTATAAGTGAGTGTGTGTAAATATAGCTGTCTTTCAATATATAAAGAAAGAAAGGGAGCACAAGATTTGAAATTTGAAAAACGTCCAATGCTTTTATTCATGATATATGGAAGTGACAAATAACAAGCCCTCACAAATGACGCCACGGTGCCCCGGGTAAGACACAGGGCCATAAAGTTTAGTTATTGTTTGTTACAAATTCAAAACAAAGAAGCTTATTACTGGGTGACAAAAGTAACAGGCATGGAGTCTTTGGCAGTCCAGTTGCCTGGTCCATCTTCGGTTGTTGGGTATATCCAGTTGTCGAATTCGGATTCTTCCACTTCATCTTCAACCCTGATAGCATTTACTCCATGGTTGGGCATGGGAGAAGTCACCACATTAGGCTTCTCGGGCGCCTCGAACTGAACCTCTTTAGCATCAATAAGGTCTTGAACCTTATTCCTCAGAGCCCAACAATCATCTGTGTTATGCCCCGGGCTATCAGAGTGATAAGCGCAGCGGACGTTGGGGTTGTACTTCGGAGATGCTGTGTTTACCACCTTCGGAGCTTCCTTGACAGTTACCAGGCCGGTTGACAGCAGTTGCGGTAATATCTGAGAGAGAGTCATGCTGAGTCGAGTATACTGTCTTTTGGGCCTTTCAGCTCTTGGCTGGTTGTATTGCTGAGGAGCAGCAGCAGGCTTAGAAATTACCACCGCGTTGACAGCTTGGCGTCGTTCCGGTTTGTTTTGCCTTCTGGGACCATACACAGCACTGGCTTCTTTCTTGAAGGGCTTCTTTTCATTACTCGAGGAGGCACCCTTCCGTATCTTCCCCGATTTGATACCAGCTTCGATCCTCTCACCAGTCAGGATCAGGTCTGTAAACCCAGCAGAGGAATTACCAATGAGATGGTTGAAGAATGGACCAGATAGGGTCCCCAAGAACATGTCCACTAGTTCACGATCCATCAACGGTGGCTGCACCCTGCCAGCCAGGTCTCTCCATTTCTGTGCGTACTCCTTAAAACCTTCACCCGTTCCCAGTGACATACCCTGGAGTTGGGTACGCGTGGGAGCGAGGTCGGAATTATATTGATACTGCTTATAAAAAGCAGTGTCCAAATCCTCCCAGTTACGAATGTTGGTTCCGTCCAGCTGATAAAACCATTCGAGATGAGTCCCTGAAAGACTCTCCTGGAAGAAATGGATCCATAAGTTCTTGTCTGCATTGTAAGGCTGGATCTTCCTTACATAAGAGCGGAGGTGCATTTTAGGACAAGAAGCCCCGTCATACTTCAAAAAGGCAGGTGCCTTGAACTTGTGTGGGATCACCACCCCAGAAGATAACCCCAAGTCTCCGAAATCCAACCCAGGCACACGTTGAATCTCCATAGCATTTAACCTGTCCTCCAGCTATTTGTACCGGTCCTCAGCAGGAGGGTACTGTTCATCATTGAAATCTGTCTCAGTGTCAGAGACCACAGGACTAGGAACTTCTCTCCCTTGGTGACTGCCTTCCCCCACAGATGGAGTAGTGTAGTCCTCTCAGCTTCATTTTACAGCGTATTCCCGAGTCTCCGCCCAGTGTTGAATAGCACAGTCCTCTTCTTCTTCTTCTTCTTCAGGAGCAAAGCCTTCAGCTCCTGTTGTCCTTGGGCCAAGTTCATGACCATCTCCTAAAATTGGGCGTTCTGGGCCTAGAGGGCCTTGATATCTTGCTCGGTAGTTGGTTCAGAATTCATGATGAATGAGTGCTGAAATAAACAGCGAAGAAGATTAAGCAACCTGTAGAAAAAGGGTACTTGTTATGCACATGATGCATGATATGCTATTTATGCAATGCATTCAAGGGTTCGAAAGTTCAAATTCGTTGTAGCCAAAAAAGAACACACTTTTTATTAGGAAATAATTTGTTCAGTACATCAGGGCCTCATGGGCAAAACATTACAAAATAATTAATCCCAAAAGACATTGCACATCCTCTTTGGAGCTATGTAAGTGTTAAGGGTCTTTTCCTCGTGCAGTAGGCGGGTGAGCTCCAAGACCTTCTTCTCACTGGCATGTAGACTGGCTTCAAGAGAATTCTGTTCTTCCTTGAGTTGGATCCAACTTTTCTGCATTTCTTCCCAGGATGTAGGCATGTCAGGATGTTGAATGGTGTAGGGAACCTCTCCTTCCAACACTGGCTCTTTGATCACGGGGAGAACATAAGGATATGGCATCACCAGCTTCTGGGAGTGGGCTCGTACCCACTTGAGATAAGGCTCCAGGGGGATGGAGTTCTTGTGCCCCAGTGTCTTGCTATCTACCCTGTTGGGAATTCTCCAAGCTCTGATGAATCTCTGGCGAAGTCCTTGTGCATCGTTGTCGAAGTCAAAAACTATGTCAGGAATCAACATGTCATGAGGGCCATCCCTCCGAGCATATCCAAACTGCCTCAAAGCCAGACAGGGGTTGTAAGTGATTCCTCCTCTGATTCCAAGTAAAGGAACATAGGGATACTCTCCGTAACGATCGATGATAGTGACATTCTCTTTGGACCGAGAACACCAATGTATATCAGCATGTGTAAGAGTCATCAATCGTTGTGACCATCTCAAACCCCGCTCGTTCTTCAAAACTGATTGCGGAAGGTGCGAAATAAACCACCTTGCCAGAAGAGGAGTGCAGCACATGAGAACACCTCTTTTTCTCATGGTTCGAGTGTAACATGAGTGGAGGATGTCCCCAAGCAACGTAGGTATAGGATTCATGGACATGAAGATCTTGACAGCATTGATGTCTATAAGCTGATCTGGATTAGGGAACAACACCAACCTGTAGCGATAAAAAATGTAGCGGGGTAAATCGGAGATCGAATTATTGATTAATTCGTCTCACAAAAGCAAGAGTCGCCACCGCGCTTTATTGTTTCCAAAGGAAAAGGGAAAAGAGCGAAATAAAACCCTAAATATGCAATGTAAACAAAAATACAAATACAAAGCGTTTTTTGAAAAGAGATCGAGAGTTCGGGGGTTGGTTATACAATGGGAAGGTATTAGCACCCAATGCATCTATAGTACTCTATAGGAACCTTTTGAAATATCTGTTTTTATTTAAAATCGATTGCTTGATTGAAAAATGAATCGTTTTGGCCGAAAAAGGGGTACGGACGGGTTTTTGAAGATACGACGACCTAATGTCGAAGTTTTTTACTTAAAATGGTATAAGCTTCGAAAAAGATTGAATATTTGAGGAAAAATTACCCTAAGTTTTTAATGAATGAGAGTATTCGCTCGATCGTTTTTGAGGACATGAAGTCAACAAAAATTAGACAATTCCCTTTGGATTGACGCAAACAGAATAATCAAGTAAGTGCGAGATATTTAAACAGAAAATCATGAGATAAAGGATATACAACAAATTAAATAAGAGACTGAGTGTGTGAACACGCATTTTTAGATTTTTTGTTTAACATATGAAGAGAAAAATGTTTTAATTGGTTACGCATTTTAACATGGATAAAAGGTAACGAGAATTAATAGAAATGTTTTTTAAGTTTTTAAGCTTTTAAGTTCTATTTTTTGTCCTTTTTTTTAATATAAATAAAAAGTATTACTTTTAAGAATTCTTTAAATTAAATTAAATTAAAACTTAATGCTACTAACTTAAGTCTAATTTAAAAAAAAGATACTAAGATTACTAAATTAAATCCTAAGAGTTTAAATTAATAAAATTAGTCAATGATTAAAAAATATTTTAAGTTACATCTCTTATTTTGATTTACTAAATTAAAACTTAAACTAATAAGATTTGGATAAAATATTAAAAATTATTTAATTAAAACTATATGTTTATTCCTAAGAAAACTAACTAATCTAAATTAATTAAGTTAAGAAAAAGAATAGAATTAAACTAAAGAGTAAATAAAAGATGGGGTGTGAATTAGCAAATAGAATGGGCTTAAGCTAAAAAGAGATTGAGCTGGGTTGAGGGAAGTGGAGCGGGTCATGGGAGGACCCAGACCCAGGAAAAGAAAGAACACAGATGCTGTACGAAAAACCTAGGAAACGTTGTGCCATGGCCGCCGCTAGAAACTCAATCATCATCTTCCTTCAATCATCAACGCCGAATCATCACATCACCTGCATCATCTCGATCTCGCATCACAAAACTCTACTGTAATCCTCTCTGCTTCAACCTTCCGTTTCATCAAACGCAAACAACATCTTCACCTCAAGAACGACAATAACACCACAAATCAAAACCAGAACGCAAGAGGAATAACGGAAACGCAGAAGAGAAAAGAAGAAACGGTGCAGAGAATAACAAATTATATGAATCAGTTTTTTGGATTTCGCTGCATCACCAAAATCAAGATCCGCCAGAGCTTGCTTCCGACAGGTAAGACAAATTCTTCCACTTCCCTTTGTTTCTCTGCATTACCTTCTTGCCTGAGTTATCGCCTATAGAAGCATTTGGTAGTGTCTTCAGTAGCAACTAAAGAGGCATCTTCCTCTACCATTAGGAGTAAAAGTTTCCGTTGTTCATTTATGACCGAGAATGAACTTATCATCGCAATTGAAAAATAGTCACTGAGCTCGCCGTTCTGCTTATTGTGCTGGGAAATCCTTCGTGTAGGCATTGTAGTGGTGGTAGCGGTTAAGGGTACTTTGCTTCCTTTCTTTTTCAAATTCAGATTTTTGAATGGAATGTTTTGTGAAATAAAGGTTTTTGTTTTTGATTTAAATCTGTAATGATGTTGAAGGTTAAATGGGTGATTTCAGAAGGAGATAATGACGATGATTCGGCATAGATATGAGGGAGATAATGATGTTAGAATGGTTTATGTTGGATTCGCAGAAAAAGTGGTCGTTCACAATGATGCAAACGCGATGATGTTGTTGAAGAAGAGTTTTAACATGGTGGTTATGGAAACAGAGGTTAAAGGTATGTTATGATCTTCCTGTATATTTTCTAGTATAAGTGGCCCTCTTAATCTTCTTTTTTATGAAAAAAACTCTGTGTCTGAATTGTTTCTATCGTTGCGCATGTGTTGATTGAAGTAGAGAAGCAACCCGATGAAGATGTGGTGATGCTGCGATGAAGACGAGAATTCGGGTATAGAAGCGATGAAGATGATTGAAGTGTGATGAAAGTGCTTGAAGACTGAAGCAAAAACAGAGTGATCTGGAATTTTATTTACGATTCTTCTGCAGAATGAAGAAAGAATCAATGCAAGGTAATTTTGTTATTATATTTTTGTTAGAGTTTGTGGAAATAGGGTGCGGCTGGAGCTTCAGTTGTCCGCGTCATAGCTTCGAGGTGTTGTCGTCGAAGGTGATAAAGCCGCCGGCGAGAGCGGATCATAGAGAGATGGCCGATGTTGTGCGGATGACTTTGTTTTGTTCTTTTCATATTTCTGGAAAAAAGAAAATAAACCTCTGTACCAATTTGTTAGCATTAAGTATTATGTTGTGTTGTACCCTTTAATGAAATTTAGTTAATGGTTTTGACAGGAGGAGCTTGGCGAAAGTTAGATTACAGTATATGTTTATCTGGATTAGAATGGAAATGTTTGTTTTGGTTGAATTTAGAATGGTGATGATAATGGTTTGTGTTGGTATGGTTCTACTATATAAAATAAGGGAGTTAAGGATGTGGCTGGTTGTTTTAAGGTTGACGGAGGAGGTCGAGAAACTGATGAAGCGAAGATCGAGTACACTCTCGGCTAAAACCCTATTCGATTCTTATGGTAATGCACTCTATTTTGCAGTTGCTCAAATCCAAATCTCGTATTTGGTTCTCAGGATTTTCCTTGTTTTCACAGCTCTTAAAGATTCGGCAACGAAATCATCATGTGAAGGAGGACTCTAACCTCAACAATAATTATGAACAAACACAATGATAATAATCATAAAGAGGAACAAGATTTACAGTGGTGTCAAAGAAAGAGAAAAGAAGAATACCGACAGAGAGGAGGATTTCTCTGGAAATTATCAAGGTATTATGTTTGATTCCTCGACCCTATCATGCTTCTGATTTCGAACATTGTGGTGTTGTGTTTGTATTGTGAGTTTTGATTTGGTTTTAGCAGG
The DNA here is from genome assembly GCA_948472305.1 of Vicia faba. NCBI lineage: Eukaryota > Viridiplantae > Streptophyta > Magnoliopsida > Fabales > Fabaceae > Vicia > Vicia faba. Next base: position 1,396,933,486 of record OX451741.1, read on the forward strand.
TTAATGCAGGTTTAGCAATATGCAGGTTTAGCAATATGCAGGTTCAGCAATATGCAGGTTTAGCAATATGCCGGTTCAGCAATATGCAGGTTATGTGGTTTTTGAATAGTTTGGCAATATGTTTGAAAAATGGTTTGATGCAGTATGCTTGAAAAAATAGTTCTGATGCAGTATGCAAGTTATGGCATGGACTGTGGTTTTGAATAGTTTGATGCAGGTTATCAAACAGGTTATGTGTTTTTAAGGTTTTTGGTGGTGGAGGCCTCCCTTTTACAGGTTGTGAACTCTGCTTATATTTGAAGGGGTTTGGTAATATTATATCCGTTGCCTCCTTGATGGCTCAGGTTTGAGTATATTAATATATTTTTCTGATGCTCTGCATATATGCTGCTACATATGGTTGACTTTATTCCCATTTCATGCTTAAATCCAAATCTGCAAAACTGAACCTCTTCTCTCTTCTCTCTCAAGTACATAAATGATACATAATGTGATATGTACTTTATATTCTGAAATGGCAAACAGGCTGGAATATGATGAAAAAGGGAAACATATGTTGCTTGCATACATTGTTTAATACTGCATAATCTTCTTTTGTCTTGCATGGGAGCCTATGTTATTCTCCTATAAGGATGCAGGTTAACGTTAGCTTTTGTTTGTGAACTTGCATATGCTGTTTTGTATGGTTTATGCAGTTTTGACCAAAATTGAATTTATGCATATTTGAAATATGCAGTGGGCTTTTTGATAAAAATGTAATTGATTTTGAAATGTGCTATTTTTTAATTATGCATTCATAAAAATTCCTCCCTTTTTGTGAACCGGGAGAAATCCCGCGATTTGCAAAAAGGGCAAACTGATTCCGGCCGTTTGCTTTTAATGATGAACATTAAATTTATTTTCTGCATTTTAATTATTTATTCAATTCTGACTTTTCTTTTAATCGTTTTTTTGCAGGTAAAATTTAAATGAGCAGACAAGAGCATTGGATAGAAGATTAGAATTAGAATTTAGAAAAATAGCTTTTTATTTTACTTTAAGCATTTGTGTAATTGTCTTTGTAAATATTTTGTAATAACACAAATATTTAAATGACAATTGTAATAAATAGAATAAAGTGAATAAAAATTCTATTATTTCTCAATTAATTCTTTTTCTTTCCAATTATTTATTTATTGTTTATAATTCCTTAAATTATATAATGATTGAAAATCAAATCCAATCATTTAAATTTAAAATGATAAACAAACAAATAAATAAACATCATTGATCAATTAATAACTTCAATTATTTACTTTATTATTATTTTTAATTCTTCTAAATTATAATAACTTGAAAAATAGAATTTCAGCTATTTAAATTTAGAACAATAAATAATCAAATAAACATTGCTTGATCAATTAATATACTCCTTTTCAAATGTTTATTTCATTATTCATAAACCTTCAAATTATATAATAACGGAAAACAGGTTCCCATTATTTAAATTTAGTATAATGAATAATTAATAAACATTATTTGACCCATTAATAAACCTCTTCTCAAATATTTGTTTTGTTATTTATAAATCTTTAAATTTCATAATAATCGAAAATAAATTCCAATTATTTGAATTTAAGATAATAAATAATTAATGAACATTGTTTAAGTCTTGATCAGTTAATGAATTTAGCGTTCAACAAATAAACAGCTCTCGACTCGAAAAAGTTATGAATTTTTAAACTGCTTTGAAAATTTGATAAAATATGTGAAAACCCTTGCAATGCGAATAATGCAGATGGGAGACGGTATCTTAGGTCAAAATTTGGGGTACAACAGCTGCCCCTATTTAAGTTCCTTCTATTCGGAGATATGAAGATTAAAATCTTCGTTTCGACGAGATTGAAGGTACTTAAATACATAATTACGCAAATTTTGTCCTAAGATGCCGTCATCATGCAGTGATATGAGTGTAGTGCTTGAATTCACAGAGAAAGATATTGTATGAAACAAGACAAATGTTGGAGGAATCGAACACCAACAAAACACAGAGACATGAATTATACGCTACTGGGGAAACAAGCTATCGACTTCAAACGACAGACTCCTGACAGTGAATAAAAACTGAGGGAAAACAACCTCTTACCCTAACAAAGAGAGCATCTTGCATAGGCCATAACAGATCATTGACCCAAAACAGTGAGTTTGCAACTCAAGGTTAATGATAGGCAGAGAGTATCAAATTGCTGATAACTGATTACCGACTTCTGGAGGTATCGATTCGTAACAGACTTCTCTGCTAGATTTCCAGAGGTATACTCATTAATGCTGAGGTAATACGAAGGTTGTTCAAATAAAGAAAACTGCCACTCGCCGTTGTCCAAAGAAAATACCAATAAACAAACAAGTTGCTCAAATAAAGAAGCTGCCGCTTGCTGTCGTCCGAAGAAAATACCGATAACATACAAGCTGCTCAAATAAAGAGGCTACCACTTGCTGTATTCCAAAGAAAATACCGATAACAAACAAGCTGCTCAAATAAAGAGGCTACCACTTGCTGTATTCCAAAGAAAATACCGATAACATACAAGCTGCTCAAATAAAGAGGCTACCACTTGCTGTATTCCAAAGAAAAGACCGATAACAAACAAGCTGCTCAAATAAAGAGGCTACCACTTGCTGTTTTCCAAAGAAAAGTAATAACGTACTGGTAACTCATGAAGAGTTTGCTGCTTGTTGCTTTCAGAAAAATAAAATGACGCACTAGTAGCTCGTGAAGAACTGCTGCTCGGCGCTTTCAAAAAGAAGTAAAAATGACGCACTAGTAGCTCATGAAGAACTGCTGCTCGGCGCTTCAGAAAATAAATAACGCACTAGTAGCTCATGAAGAACTGCTGCTCGGCGCTTTCAGAAAAATAAATGACGCACTAGTAGCTCGTGAAGAACTGCTTCTCGGCGCTTTCAAAAAGAAGTAAATAACGCACTAGTAGCTCATGAAGAACTGCTGCTCGGCGCTTCAGAAAGTAAATAACGCACTAGTAGCTCATGAAGAACTGCTGCTCGGCGCTTTCAAAAAGAAGTAAATAACGCACTAGTAGCTCATGAAGAACTGTTGCTCGGCGCTTCAGAAAGTAAATAACGCACTAGTAGCTCATGAAGAACTGCTGCTCGGCGCTTCAGAAAGTAAATAACGCACTAGTAGCTCATGAAGAACTGCTGCTCGGCGCTTTCGAAAAGATAAAATGACGCACTAGTAGCTCATGAAGAACTGCTGCTCGGCGCTTTCAAAAAGAAGTAAATGACGCACTAGTAGCTCATGAAGAACTGCTGCTCGGCGCTTTCGAAAAAGTAATGTACAAGTTGCTCGTGAAGAGCTACCGCTTGTCGTTTTCCAACGGTGTCTATAACGTACAAGTCGCTCGTGAAGAGCTGCCGCTTGTCGTTTTCCAAAGAATAACTCAGAAGGAAATTGCGATGACACTGGTAGAGAAATAAAATCTTCATCAAAGAGGACCCTGAATCAATCCTTCCCGAGGAGATCATATACTTTAACGTGCAAAATAAATGCACCAGTCGTCTTGGTCGCAAACTCACTGGGGAAAATCAAAGAGTATAGCCTATGCAAGAGGCAGCAACTTCATCCAGGAATAACCAGAGAGAAAACAGTCAAACAAGACTCCTCCCAATGAGAAAGTAAATCGATTGGGGAAATTATCCTATCCAGAAATGGACAAGGTAAGCTAAATCAAAAATCATCCACGAGGATTAGCTCAGTTGGGGAATTAGAAAGGAGGCACATTTTATGCTTAAGTTGGCACTCTATTTGGAAAGATCAAACGTGCTATTTGAAAAGACACAACCAAGGTGTACGAACTCAATGACATCAATAAATACAATTGTGCGTGCATGATGCAAGTGTGAATGAACAAATGAATGTCATGTATATGCTGACGAAACCGACAGGGGAAATGGACAGAAGATGATAAGACATCACAGTACAACCCGACACTCGGCTAATCTCAAAAGGAGGGGAACATCACTGGAGATAGAAGATAAAGGCCATCAAAGGAGCAAAGTCATCCTACAAAGCTCAAATCTCTTGGAGAGGAAGATATTTCAAGTAGAAAACCCAAAGTCCAGTCTTCTAACGTCGACAACCCATTGAAAGGATAACAACACGAACAAATGCTTCAGCTGGAAAGAGTCATGCTTAGCTGGAGATACTGGGAACACCACCCTCTGATAAAGTGTGCGATACATAACACACATTCTGACAAGTCTAGATTGCCCCTAGGACCAAATTGGATGCCCCAAACTCACTGCTGATGAGCTACATGATGCACGATGATTCTTGCGAATAACTTCACTTCTCAAATGCCCCAAGCAAAATGGTTGATGAGGAGAAAACGTCTCAAGAAGGTTTACAAAAGACCTGGCATTCACCATGCTCTGGTGTCTTCAAACTCTTAGAGGAAATCATCAAATCTCGACGTGATTGCCCCGGATTGACTGTAGTTGGCATAACAAAGTCTTCGAAATTTTGCCCCAAACGAGCAAACAAGTTGGGAAAAGCATAACTAGGAGAAGCAACCCGTCCATGCTTAAGGTCTTCAACTGACATGCCCCTGGATATGATTTTCTTGAATTGATTCTCCAATTACTCGACATAGTTTCAAGCCTTAAAAGGGTAAACTCATCACTAGTGTTTACGTGAGCTTCCTTGATATCAAACAAATGTTTTGCAGTTAGAAAAAAGTTTACAATGAGAATGAGAATTCTAATGCAACAGTTATATAAGTCTTGAAGATTTTTGAAAGATATCGCACAAATTTTGCGAGTTAAAGCGCCATTTATTTTTGTATAGGAAAAACATATGATACCAACATAACTATTTAAAACATTCATGGGAGTCAGGAACACTATCTCATTGAAGTATGCTTTCAGAATGACCTTGCTTCAATTAGGACTTTTGAAGGTTGTAATGTGGTCCGGTTTATGGTTTTTTTAGAAAAAGATTTAAAGGCTCAAAATATTTGGTGCCCCCCATTCTTCATGATGTTCTCCAACCTTATGCTCGGTTAATTCAACATGAGTGTTCATCTCTCAAAAGGATTTTGTGACGGTAACATCTTTCTTACGAATTTTGAACACTCAATCAGATCAACCGAAAACTACCCTGCCCCAGGTTAAAATCCAAGGTTTTTCGTATAGAAAAGAAACTTCTGCTTCAAAGGCTCAAAAGGGGTTAACAAGGGATTATCTTCCTTATATCTCCGGTGTTTAGGGATTTGAAACAATGCCTGTACATCATCAACAAGATTTTATTCAAAAGCATGCAACCAAAGATTTTGTGTTCTTTAGATCATCATCCCCCCTCAATCTCTGCCTAGGAAAGAGAATGGGCAACATGTTGGTATCATAATGCAAAAAGAAATTTAAAATTTGAAAGCAAATATGAGTGAAACGAATGAATTTCTTCAAGACAAACATACTCATTGTATTAAAATAATCATTCAGACGCAAACAAGTTCTTACATGCAAACAATGTTTCGATAAATAAGAAAAGCTACAAAAGCAGAAACAAGTTAATAATCTGGGAAGGCTTTCCACTTGAACTACCGAAAACATCTTCAAAAACTCAAAGTCACCCTCAATCGTGTTTACTCTTCGGCGCCCGTTTGATTTGAACTTCAAAACCAACGTCCTTGAATGACAAGATACCACTTCGGACCAACTTCTGAACCTCAATCTTCAAAGCAAAGCAACCTTCCAAGTCATGCCCAGGAGCGCCTTGATGAAAAGTGCAAGCCAAATCAGCTTTGTAGTTCCAATGTATCTTCTTAGGGACCTTCGGTGGAGGTCGAGTCTGAACCAAATTCCTCTGCATCAGGATAGGGAACAACTCTGTATAGGTGATTGGAATTGAATCAAACTGGGTTTTCCTTTGATTAGGAACTTGCTGATTCTGTTGATGAACGTGATGATTCTGATGATGATTATTCCTTCCTCTGGTTCTCTTCTTGGAAAAGTCATTATCAAACTTCTTCACACCATTAACTGAGCTACCCACCTCATATAAACATCCCTTTACGACATCTTCTTCTAGACGCACTCCCACATTCACCTTGTCAGGAAAGTCAACAGGTGCATTAACCGTCACCTTTTCATGAGAAAAAGATTTTAGAGTCTCCGTGAAGACTTTTATCCTTGCTTCCTCCCTCCTAGAAGGATTGACTTGGGCGGAGATCAGAATTTCAACCAAACCAGTTAAGTGATCCAAACCAGCTTTCAAAATAGTCACCTCTCTGCGGAGTTCAGAAACCTCTTGCTTGATATTCTCCATTATTCTCTTAGCGCGAGTGTTGTACTAGTGAGACCAAGGGAAAAAATAAGACTCGGAAAAAGACCTTTGAAAGTGAGACAAAGAAAATGTAGAATGATGTATGATATGCAAAAGAGAGTTTTATTTGACTTTCAAGGAACTCAAGATATCAAGTTATAAACATCCAAGTATGAAGATAACAGATGAATTTTAAATTGGCTCCAAACATTGATCAAGTTATCGTCAAGATCAATCATCCATTTTGGTGGATTAGGGTTTTCGCCCTATCGACACCCAAGATCCATTGAGTTTGACGAAACTAGTGATGTTTACAAAGAAAGACCTCCAAACTCCTTCAAAGTCAAGTGAAAAGAGTTTTATGGATGCATGAATGCATGGCGATGCAACAACCACAAGCAAGGTCAAAAACATGGGGTTTAAAGGTTCAACGTTCAGCATGGAGTCGAGGGTAAAGCCCACCCAAAGGTATGTACTAATGTTTTGATCACACCTGTAAGACAAGGTTCTAAGAGTTCCCAGAGTCCACATCCCTCTTTCGGATATTACCAACGTCTTGATTACTCAATAATTAGCAATATTCTCAAGAGAAACTCGTCCGAGCGTAGCATCGCGTAACAACTACTTCCGAATTACTCCGTTATAGTCTCCGCGCTACACCTAAAAAGGCCAAGATGGGTTAGGGTTCTACGGTCCTCAACTTCTCGGGCTTCTAGGTCGAAAATAATAATGTCTTCCCGATTACTCGGTAAACAGATATTAAGTTCAAGAGGGCCTTCCATTGAGTGGGGGATCTCATGCCTCCTTCTTCGGGATTACTCCCTCAAAGTTAACATGACTATACCGCCCGTCCTATTCCTTACGTGTTACTTAATCCGGGTGTAGGATTTGTCTTTTGCGAAAAACCCGAATAACCCCAATTTAAACATATAATCAAGCAAACATAATAATAGTAAACAGATAAAACAAATTAGGCTTAACCCACTTAGGGATGGACCAGCAAGAGGTCAATCTTTCCCCAGCAGAGTCGCTAATTCTGTAGCGATAAAAAATGTAGCGGGGTAAATCGGAGATCGAATTATTGATTAATTCGTCTCACAAAAGCAAGAGTCGCCACCGCGCTTTATTGTTTCCAAAGGAAAAGGGAAAAGAGCGAAATAAAACCCTAAATATGCAATGTAAACAAAAATACAAATACAAAGCGTTTTTTGAAAAGAGATCGAGAGTTCGGGGGTTGGTTATACAATGGGAAGGTATTAGCACCCAATGCATCTATAGTACTCTATAGGAACCTTTTGAAATATCTGTTTTTATTTAAAATCGATTGCTTGATTGAAAAATGAATCGTTTTGGCCGAAAAAGGGGTACGGACGGGTTTTTGAAGATACGACGACCTAATGTCGAAGTTTTTTACTTAAAATGGTATAAGCTTCGAAAAAGATTGAATATTTGAGGAAAAATTACCCTAAGTTTTTAATGAATGAGAGTATTCGCTCGATCGTTTTTGAGGACATGAAGTCAACAAAAATTAGACAATTCCCTTTGGATTGACGCAAACAGAATAATCAAGTAAGTGCGAGATATTTAAACAGAAAATCATGAGATAAAGGATATACAACAAATTAAATAAGAGACTGAGTGTGTGAACATGCATTTTTAGATTTTTTGTTTAACATATGAAGAGAAAAATGTTTTAATTGGTTACGCATTTTAACATGGATAAAAGATAACGAGAATTAATAGAAATGTTTTTTAAGTTTTTAAGCTTTTAAGTTCTATTTTTTGTCCTTTTTTTTAATATAAATAAAAAGTATTACTTTTAAGAATTCTTTAAATTAAATTAAATTAAAACTTAATGCTACTAACTTAAGTCTAATTTAAAAAAAAGATACTAAGATTACTAAATTAAATCCTAAGAGTTTAAATTAATAAAATTAGTCAATGATTAAAAAATATTTTAAGTTACATCTCTTATTTTGATTTACTAAATTAAAACTTAAACTAATAAGATTTGGATAAAATATTAAAAATTATTTAATTAAAACTATATGTTTATTCCTAAGAAAACTAACTAATCTAAATTAATTAAGTTAAGAAAAAGAATAGAATTAAACTAAAGAGTAAATAAAAGATGGGGTGTGAATTAGCAAATAGAATGGGCTTAAGCTAAAAAGAGATTGAGCTGGGTTGAGGGAAGTGGAGCGGGTCATGGGAGGACCCAGACCCAGGAAAAGAAAGAACACAGATGCTGTACGAAAAACCTAGCAAACGTTGTGCCATGGCCGCCGCTGGAAACTCAACCATCATCTTCCTTCAATCATCAACGCCGAATCATCACATCACCTGCATCATCTCGATCTCGCATCACAAAACTCTACTGTAATCCTCTCTGCTTCAACATTCCGTTTCATCAAACGCAAACAACATCTTCACCTCAAGAACGACAATAACACCACAAATCAAAACCAGAACGCAAGAGGAATAACGGAAACGCAGAAGAGAAAAGAAGAAACGGTGCAGAGCATAACAAATTATATGAATCAGTTTTTTGGATTTCGCTGCATCACCAAAATCAAGATCCGTCAGAGCTTGCTTCCGACAGGTAAGACAAATTCTTCCACTTCCCTTTGTTTCTCTGCATTACCTTCTTGCCTGAGTTATCGCCTATAGAAGCATTTGGTAGTGTCTTCAGTAGCAACTAAAGAGGCATCTTCCTCTACCATTAGGAGTAAAAGTTTCCGTTGTTCATTTATGACCGAGAATGAACTTATCATCGCAATTGAAAAATAGTCACTGAGCTCGCCGTTCTGCTTATTGTGCTGGGAAATCCTTCGTGTAGGCATTGTAGTGGTGGTAGCGGTTAAGGGTACTTTGCTTCCTTTCTTTTTCAAATTCAGATTTTTGAATGGAATGTTTTGTGAAATAAAGGTTTTTGTTTTTGATTTAAATCTGTAATGATGTTGAAGGTTAAATGGGTGATTTCAGAAGGAGATAATGACGATGATTCGGCATAGATATGAGGGAGATAATGATGTTAGAATGGTTTATGTTGGATTCGCAGAAAAAGTGGTCGTTCACAATGATGCAAACGCGATGATGTTGTTGAAGAAGAGTTTTAACATGGTGGTTATGGAAACAGAGGTTAAAGGTATGTTATGATCTTCCTGTATATTTTCTAGTATAAGTGGCCCTCTTAATCTTCTTTTTTATGAAAAAAACTCTGTGTCTGAATTGTTTCTATCGTTGCGCATGTGTTGATTGAAGTAGAGAAGCAACCCGATGAAGATGTGGTGATGCTGCGATGAAGACGAGAATTCGGGTATAGAAGCGATGAAGATGATTGAAGTGTGATGAAAGTGCTTGAAGACTGAAGCAAAAACAGAGTGATCTGGAATTTTATTTACGATTCTTCTGCAGAATGAAGAAAGAATCAATGCAAGGTAATTTTGTTATTATATTTTTGTTAGAGTTTGTGGAAATAGGGTGCGGCTGGAGCTTCAGTTGTCCGCGTCATAGCTTCGAGGTGTTGTCGTCGAAGGTGATAAAGCCGCCGGCGAGAGCGGATCATAGAGAGATGGCTGATGTTGTGCGGATGACTTTGTTTTGTTCTTTTCATATTTCTGGAAAAAAGAAAATAAACCTCTGTACCAATTTGTTAGCATTAAGTATTATGTTGTGTTGTACCCTTTAATGAAATTTAGTTAATGGTTTTGACAGGAGGAGCTTGGCGAAAGTTAGATTACAGTATATGTTTATCTGGATTAGAATGGAAATGTTTGTTTTGGTTGAATTTAGAATGGTGATGATAATGGTTTGTGTTGGTATGGTTCTACTATATAAAATAAGGGAGTTAAGGATGTGGCTGGTTGTTTTAAGGTTGACGGAGGAGGTCGAGAAACTGATGAAGCGAAGATCGAGTACACTCTCGGCTAAAACCCTATTCGATTCTTATGGTAATGCACTCTATTTTGCAGTTGCTCAAATCCAAATCTCGTATTTGGTTCTCAGGATTTTCCTTGTTTTCACAGCTCTTAAAGATTCGGCAACGAAATCATCATGTGAAGGAGGACTCTAACCTCAACAATAATTATGAACAAACACAATGATAATAATCATAAAGAGGAACAAGATTTACAGTGGTGTCAAAGAAAGAGAAAAGAAGAATACCGACAGAGAGGAGGATTTCTCTGGAAATTATCAAGGTATTATGTTTGATTCCTCGACCCTATCATGCTTCTGATTTCGAACATTGTGGTGTTGTGTTTGTATTGTGAGTTTTGATTTGGTTTTAGCAGGTTAATGCAGGTTTAGCAATATGCAGGTTTAGCAATATGCAGGTTCAGCAATATGCAGGTTTAGCAATATGTCGGTTCAGCAATATGCAGGTTATGTGGTTTTTGAATAGTTTGGCAATATGTTTGAAAAATGGTTTGATGCAGTATGCTTGAAAAAATAGTTCTGATGCAGTATGCAAGTTATGGCATGGACTGTGGTTTTGAATAGTTTGATGCAGGTTATCAAACAGGTTATGTGTTTTTAAGGTTTTTGGTGGTGGAGGCCTCCCTTTTACAGGTTGTGAACTCTGCTTATATTTGAAGGGGTTTGGTAATATTATATCCGTTGCCTCCTTGATGGCTCATGTTTGAGTATATTAATATATTTTTCTGATGCTCTGCATATATGCTGCTACATATGGTTGACTTTATTCCCATTTCATGCTTAAATCCAAATCTGCAAAACTGAACCTCTTCTCTCTTCTCTCTCAAGTACATAAATGATACATAATGTGATATGTACTTTATATTCTGAAATGGCAAACAGGCTGGAATATGATGAAAAAGGGAAACATATGTTGCTTGCATACATTGTTTAATACTGCATAATCTTCTTTTGTCTTGCATGGGAGCCTATGTTATTCTCCTATAAGGATGCAGGTTAACGTTAGCTTTTGTTTGTGAACTTGCATATGCTGTTTTGTATGGTTTATGCAGTTTTGACCAAAATTGAATTTATGCATATTTGAAATATGCAGTGGGCTTTTTGATAAAAATGTAATTGATTTTGAAATGTGCTATTTTTTAATTATGCATTCATAAAAATTCCTCCCTTTTTGTGAACCGGGAGAAATCCCGCGATTTGCAAAAAGGGCAAACTGATTCCGGCCGTTTGCTTTTAATGATGAACATTAAATTTATTTTCTGCATTTTAATTATTTATTCAATTCTGACTTTTCTTTTAATCGTTTTTTTGCAGGTAAAATTTAAATGAGCAGACAAGAGCATTGGATAGAAGATTAGAATTAGAATTTAGAAAAATAGCTTTTTATTTTACTTTAAGCATTTGTGTAATTGTCTTTGTAAATATTTTGTAATAACACAAATATTTAAATGACAATTGTAATAAATAGAATAAAGTGAATAAAAATTCTATTATTTCTCAATTAATTCTTTTTCTTTCCAATTATTTATTTATTGTTTATAATTCCTTAAATTATATAATGATTGAAAATCAAATCCAATCATTTAAATTTAAAATGATAAACAAACAAATAAATAAACATCATTGATCAATTAATAACTTCAATTATTTACTTTATTATTATTTTTAATTCTTCTAAATTATAATAACTTGAAAAATAGAATTTCAGCTATTTAAATTTAGAAGAATAAATAATCAAATAAACATTGCTTGATCAATTAATATACTCCTTTTCAAATGTTTATTTCATTATTCATAAACCTTCAAATTATATAATAACGGAAAACAGGTTCCCATTATTTAAATTTAGGATAATGAATAATTAATAAACATTATTTGACCCATTAATAAACCTCTTCTCAAATATTTGTTTTGTTATTTATAAATCTTTAAATTTCATAATAATCGAAAATAAATTCCAATTATTTGAATTTAAGATAATAAATAATTAATGAACATTGTTTAAGTCTTGATCAGTTAATGAATTTAGCGTTCAACAAATAAACAGCTCCCGACTCGAAAAAGTTATGAATTTTTAAACTGCTTTGAAAATTTGATAAAATATGTGAAAACCCTTGCAATGCGAATAATGCAGATGGGAGACGGTATCTTAGGTCAAAATTTGGGGTACAACATAACCCATAGACGAGGAGTGCCACAACTTCTTCAAAAGCTTGTAGGTCAAGGGAGCTCCAACATTCTTGCGCTTTCTCAAACAGGAACTTGGCCAAGAACCCTTTGATACCACTTCTAACTTCCCAATGTCCCTTGATGTCAGATGGTTGTAGGCATAATGCTTTAGCAACCTCTTCAAGTCTTGGCTCCTTTTCTGTACCGTTGTAGGGTAGTTGACTAAGGATAGGAATCTTCAGAAGCTGAGAAAACTCTTCCAAAGTTGGCACCAACTGATAATCCGGGAAAGTAAAACAGTGGTGCAGAGGGTCAAAGAACTGGAACAACACTTTCACCATATCCTCTTCAATGTTGGTATTGACCAAGCTGATGAGTCCACCATGCCTTTCACTGAATGAAGAGTTCTCGGGAATCCTGGATGTAAGTTCCTTAAGCTGAGGAGGGACCCTGACAAGGTTGATCTGAATTGTCTTTCTGGGATAGTTTCCATGTCCTACAAAACAAGAACAAAGATGAAGATTCGAACCCCTGAAGTGATTAGTGGATGCATATGATGCTGTATGATGCTATGATGTTATGATAAAAACACACCACAAGTATTCACAAAAAGCAAACATGATAAGGCACACAAGTTACACCACAACCCTTAGAGTTTAGGCCAGCATGAAGTTTGGGGTACTACCCTCTTGAAGTTGGTGGGCTCAAACCTGTCCTATCAAAAGTAACCGGGTTCTAAGGAGCTCAATATCATTGGGTTGTTTTCTGTGTTCATTGTTTTGATTTAGCCACTGAACTGGCGATCAAAATATTCCAAGAAAACAACCCTTAATGAGTGTAGTATCGAGTATCAACCAACCTCGGACTGCACCAAAGTCAGTTATCTCACTACCCCTAAAGAGGCCAGGATGGTTCAATTAAGGTTCCTAAGGTCAGTTGATGCTTCACGACACCACGCGGCGGCCCCGTACTCTCCTTGACTTGACTCAAGGGTTACCGGTACTCACCAAAGTGCCACATCAACGTAGCAAACTGCTTCAACCATGTCGGTATACCCCGCACAGTTCCCTCACAGTTTGTTGCTACTTTCTAAGAAGGTATCCCCCAGATCTGTGTTAGGATCTATGAAACTCCCGAAACAGGCCCACAATATTAAATCAAGCAAAGCAAGCAATTGAAAACATTATGATGAACTATTCCTAAGGTACACCTCACTTTTAGTCTCCCCAACAGAGTCGCCAGTTCTGTGATCGGTGGAAGTAGAACTGACTGTTTTTTAGCTGGTTTCGCGAAATGTCGCGGTAAGCAAGAGTCGCCACCGTCTTTTATGTTCTCCAACATGGAAAGGACAAAAGCACAGCAAAATTCCTTATGAGAATGTTTCTCGGTTCGGGAGGTAGATTTATAGAAAAGGAAGGTGTTAGCACCCTTTCTATCCGTGGTTATCCATGGGCTCTTAGGTACTTGCTCTTATGTTTTCAAAAATTTGTTTTCTTTTCAAGTGTGAGTGGGTTTTGAAAAAGTTCGTTTGAAAACTTCTAGGTAACTCTTGTATCAGTCCTCAAGAGTGTATGAAGTATTGTTTGAAAACTTTTTGAAAGTGTGGGGTGCGAAAAGTTGTTTTTGTTTGTTTTGAAAGAGCAAGTACCCATGAGTCATCTACCTACCCTAAGGAATTAAGTTGTGTAAGAGTCCTTTAGATAGTGCTATCCCACCATTGAGAGGTAGGTAGCACCATTGTTGGAAGTGTTCGGGTCAATTCGATTATCGGGACAGTGTGGTCACCGAAGCAATGGTAGGACATCTTAGAAGTAACCCTAATGTCCTAGATCCTTTTATCTGAGGCAACCGTTTCGAGGCAACTGGATCTTTTGGACAGAAGGGCGACCTCTAAGACACCCTATACTTGATGACCACGTTTAAGGCAACCAGTGAGGCGTACCCTAGGAGTGGCATGTGCATGTGTGTTTGTTTTCATGTTATGTTTATCTTGTACATGTTATTTGTGAGCTACGGGTTAATTTTATTTACACATTCTTTCATGCATTTAACAGTTTAGGGGGTGCAGAAAGTAAATTGCGGAAATATAAATTCTACGCTATTACAAGGCGCGGGTCTATACATCGCCAAAAATACAAAGACCAGTTTTGATAAAGTGCGGAAAGTAAATAAAAACAATAAACCTAATTACTATTACATTCTTGAAAGCAATTACATAATAATCAAAATAAAATGTGCGCGAATAAAAGTAATCGGAAACGTTCTAAGGGTTTTGACCCTTTTAAGAAAAGAAATGAAATTTTTGTCTTTTTTTGTGATTAAATGGAATTAATTAAATAAAGCCTAATCTAATTAATTAATTTATTAAAAGAAAAATGTTTTTGTATTTTTACATTTTTTAATGAAATAAAGTAAAAGAATTAAAATTCTAAGTTAACCTAATTCTAAATTATTTTAATTGTAAAGAAAAAAGAAATTAAAGTTGACCTAATTAAACTATTTATTTGTTAATATTTTATTTACAAAAATAATGTGAAAATAATAATAATAATAATAATATTAACTCTATTTTTGATTTTTTATGAGAATATTAATTGGTTAATTGTTAATAATAAAAATAATTAAGAAGGT
Organism: Vicia faba; assembly: GCA_948472305.1. Lineage (NCBI taxonomy): Eukaryota > Viridiplantae > Streptophyta > Magnoliopsida > Fabales > Fabaceae > Vicia > Vicia faba. The sequence goes on from OX451741.1 coordinate 1,396,948,544, forward strand.
TAATAATTAAATTAGGAAATATATAAAAAAAGGAAAAGAAAAGAATAAACCAAGGGAAGGGGGTATGGGCCAGAATGGAGGGTGTGACTGGAATTATGGCCCAACAATGTTCTGAGCCTTGTTGACTTTTTCTGGTTGCCTACGCCCATGTTGACTCCAGAGCACCATGGTCCTCATGCTTAGCCCTTGGATTTGCACTGATGGACATTTGGCAGGCTGAGATGTGAGGCTTATGGTGCTCATCATTTGAGAATCTGCACAAGAATACATTTGAAAAAATAATATTGGAATTATGGGGGGACCTGGGAATCGAACCCAGGTCCCAAGGATCACCAAGTACATTGCCAACCACTACACCAATCATGCGCGTTTGTTAGTAAACTGAGAATTAAACATTATATAAAGAAAACGCGTTATATGCTGAAAAATGAAAAAGAGCGCGCGTGATTTGAATTGACCAATCCCTTGTTGCCACGCCCTTCGTCTTCAACCTTTCCTGTAAAACATAAAACACATAGCGGGGGTTTTAAACCCCCACAAAATGCAAGCATTCAAAAATAGCGATTAGACGCTCGTGCAATATAAATTGGGCGCGGGGTGTGTTTTAGATCCGTCTTGTCACGCTGATTTCAACCGTGCATGTTTGGAGGCTCAATTTTGCAGTATAAGAAAAACCCCAAATTGAAAGCTTTGGAACCCTAGCATCCGTCCATGGTGGTTTCCAATTTAAGGCACCATTTTCAAATTGAAACATGTCAAAAGCTTCAGTACAATGTTAGAAAGACAAAGCAATATTCAAAATATGTTAAGGATGCGTGCAAAATGAATTGAGATTTGTAAAAAAAAGTGATGAACCGTGTGACTGTGTAGCACGAGTTCTTGAGCGTGAGGGCTTGTTTCTGCTTGCAAAAGGTTCCTGGGGATGTAAGGAATGTGTTTGGATCCAAAGGGAGGTTTGAATTATGCTGCAAAGTGGTTTTCAGTTTCACACTTTTCCTTAGAATTTTTGAAATTTGTTTGGCTGCCTCTGAGTTTTCTAGGTCGTGTGAATGGTATGGACCAATTGCATATATGTTAGTCAATGAGAATCAGTCACAATAAGGAGTCTTTAAGCCTTGCAATGAAGTTTTGATTTTCTCCATAACCACCATTGAACAACTTGCCATTTTTGCTCCAAATTTGAATTTTATGCTTGAAATAGGTCTTGCACGAATTTGGTATATGTTTCATGATGCATCAAAGCTATTCAACACAAAAGATATCCCTTAATTAATTTTCTTGATTTTTATTTGAATTTTAAAGATTTAAAATGAATTAAATCAAATAAAATTAAATAAAAATAGAAAAATTAATTTTTAATCTTGAAATAAATCATGGGACACGTGGGAGGCATGGAAAAGCTGAACCAAGTGGAAAAAGTGGGCCCTTTTTGTCAAAAATGAAGTTTCAAGGATAGTTGACTTTGGCCATTTCACAAAAATTTCCCAACTTCTCCAATGCATATCTTGCTCAATTCTGAAGCTATGAACATGTTCTTGGACATTTTGGAAAGGTCTTGAAGTCCTCTAACCAATGTCTTTGGTCCCATGTCATTTTGATTTACCAATCTCAAGTTATGGTCTTTGATTTAAAGTGCCTTTTTGTTGACTTTTGAAAATGACCTATAATGTTGAAATTGATAACTTTTTGTGAGAGCATTTCTTGGACTTGGAATGTGAAGATGAATTGTAGGAAATGTCCTCCTCTTCAAGATGAGCATTGGATGGGATTTTTCTGATGAACCATGAAAAAGTTATGCCTTGGTCAAGTTACAGTTGACTTTTCAACTGTCCCAAAATAGAAACTTTTGACACCTTGATGATTTTTGAGCCATTCTTGTGAAACCATGGTCAAGATTTGACCAAATGATGATTGTGGCTTCAAAATAAGATGTTGACCAAAATTTTTGACTTTTGACTGCCAAATGACCATTTTGCCCCTACAGTTGATTGTGAAGCAATTAGGTTTTTTTGACTGTGCAACTTGACCTTGTGAGCCTTGAAACTTGACATGTAGGTGCTTGACAATGTATATAGGCATATGTGACTTGATTGAGCCCTTGAAAACCTCAACTTCTTTGCAAGAACCAAAACCCTAATTTGACTGGCTTAGGAGGGTGGTTGACTGTATAGCCCTTGAGTAGACTTTGAACCATTTGAGGTGATGCTTGTCAAAACTTTGAAGAATATGGGAGGGCAAATTTTGGGGTACAACACATGCGTTAGATGTCAAAAGTCCAATAGGCTGAAGCGAATATGGGCCTGAAATTTGCAATTCATACACCTTCCTCAGGCCCATACCCCCCTGAGTTTGTCCTTATTTTTCCTATTTTTGTTTTTTTATTATTATTATTAATTAATTAACCAATTAACCTTTTTTTTCATAAAAATCAGAAAATAACAAAAAATAATATTTATTAATTTCACTATTTTATTTTTGTAAATAAACCATTAATTAATTAATTTGGTTTAAATAGGTTTAATAACAATATATTTTGCAATAAATTAAAATTGATTTAGAATTAGGTTTTTAATATTTTTATTCATTCTCATTTTATTTCCTTAATTAAAATAAAACCCAAAAATATTTTCTTTTTATTAATTAATTCAAATATTAATTTAGATTAGCTTCTTAAAATTCAAAAATAATAACAAAAATATGCTTTATTTAATAAAAAGGGTCAAAACCCTAAAAACACTTCGATTTAGTTTTCTCGCGCGCGTATAATTTTGATCCATATTGTAATTGCTTCGAATATGTAATAGTTTTAAATTAGGATTTATTTACCGCTTTTATTTACTTTTTGCAATTTAATTTTTAAGGGTTTGTCTTTGGCGATGTAAATACCCGACGCCTTGTAATAGCTTAGAATTATTTTCCGCAATTTAATTTCCGCAACCATTAACTGTTAGATGTTTGAATAATAGGCAATGCATGACAAGATAAATCTTTAACTTAAAATCAACAAGTTGCTCACCATTGACATGTTTAAAGATAATATAACTGAAAAACAATACACTCGCACATGCCACTCTTAGGGTACACCTCACTTGGTTGCCTCGAACATGGTCATTGAGTATAGGAAGTTTTAGAGGTCGCCCTCTTGTCCAAAGATCATAAGTTGCCTCTAAACGGTTGCCTCGGATAAAATGATCTAAGACATTAAGGTTACCGCTAAGGCGTCCTAACATTGCTTTAGTTACCACACGTCCCTTAATTGAATTGACCCAAAAACTCCAACGACGATGCTACCTACTCCTCAATAGTGGGATAGCATTGTCTAAAGGACACTTGTACAAATTAATTCCTTTTTGAGTAGGTAGATGTTCTTAAGTACTTGCTCCTTTTAAAACAAAAACAAAACTTTTCGCACTTACACAACTTTCAAGCAAAAACTTCTTTCAAATCCACAAACATAAAGAAAAGCAAACTGTTGAAAACATAATGAGCAAGTACCTAAGAGCCCGTGGATAACCACGGATAGAAAGGGTGCTAACACCTTCCCTTTCTATAATCTACCTCCCGAACCCGAGAAATATCTCAAAAAGGAATTTTTCTGTGCTTTTGTCCTTTCCTTGTTGGATAAAATAAAAGACGGTGGCGACTCTTGCTTACCGCGACATTTTGCGAAAACAAACGAAAACGCGAACCAGCATTCCAAAACAATCAGTTCTATTCCCACCGATCACAACAGTCATATCTGGATTTCATCTGAACTGTTTCTAGAAGGAATCTGGAATAACTGTCTGAATGTCAGCCGTATCTGGATTGCATCTGAATTGTTTCTAGAAGAGATCTGGAGTAAGTATCAGAATGTCAGCCATATATGGATCCCATCTGAACTGTTTCTAGAAGAAAATCTGGAATAAGTATTAGAATTGTCAGCCATATTTGGACCGCATCTGAACTGTTCCTAGAAGAGTGTATGGGAAAGAGCCCATGTAGGATTGCTTCAGCTGGCTGTGTAGATAATTGCCTTGGCTTGTTACAGGTATTAATTTCTGGCCTATTGGAGATTGTTGATGATAGCCATCTGTTGATTTGATCTTTCCTGAAAAGATAAAGAGTTGGATGCATGCAATGTCATGATGTATGAAATGCATGATGCAATGATGTTGTCAAAACAAATGAGATTGTGCCGTTTGCACTTGTCATGCATTTAATATGATGTATGAAATGCGAGATGTTTATTGAAGTGTATCTTTGTCTGGAAAATAAATCCTCGACAAATGTTGGGGAGTCATTAAATCCAGTACTGCTGTTGAAGACTAGGTGAGTCTTCAAATTTTTCTTAAAATATTTCCACCAAGGATTCCTGTTTTGTTGTTTGAGGAGAGATCCACTGGGGAATGTTGAAAACTCTATGGAGAGTGTTGATTCCTAATTGGAGAAAAGAGTTCAGGAGTCCCGGTTGTCCGTTGCTCTAGTGAGGAGTCGAAGTTGAACTGATTTTTGGTCGGGTCCAGGCTTCACAGTAACTTGCCGGGAAATGTAGAGTAGTCTACTGGGGAAGAGGAGCTCTGGTCCTTTGATTTGTAGTAGTCGGAGAGACAAACTAAAGTTAGGGAATCCTGCTATTTGGTTGGGGAAATAAACCCTGTTGTTGATCTGTTGGAGAGGCGGCGACTTCACTGGCAGAAATCCTTTAGGATTCTTGAGGTTGATTCAGTTGGGGAGAAGTTTTCAGAGATTGAAACTCTGGCTGGGAGTCATCCTATGAGAAGGATTTTGAGGAGATTTGTCACTGCCCCTAATAGCAAGTGTTTGTGGCACTACTAGGAAATTTTGACTGTACGTAACCCTTTGTTGGGATTTGCGTTCCATGCCCCAAGTGTTGGATATGGAGACCTGCCCCTAGTTATTCAGCATTTCTTGAGATATTTCTTGGAATCTTGATTAGACTGCCCCAGGTGTGCTAGATAGTGACATGTCATGCCATGTCTTTTTTCTTAGGAGATTTGTCTTTGGAAGTGTCATCCTTCTTGAAGTGATTTTGTTCACTGAGAGAGTTTTCGTTCACTGGATATTCGTTGTGTGAATTTATCCGCTATCAAACAAATAGCCATATGCAAACATCGATATTCAAATAATGCAAAGTTTATGCTTGTCTTTAAATTTTGAAAATGCGTTTTTAGCAAGAAATTTTGTAAGAAAAATTCAACTCAGGATTTTGAGTAAAGCCTTACGGGAGTCAAGATACCTTTTGTAACAGTATGCTTTCAAACTAACCCATGCTTCAATTAGGACTTTTGAGAGGTTGTAATGTGGCTTGGGTCACGGTTTAAGAAACAAAGGATAAAGGCTTAAAGTGTATTTGTACCCGCATGTTCTTCGTGATGTTCTTCGGTCCTAAACTCAGCTAATTGTGCGTTTGAACTCCAATTGAGTATGGAATGACGTTTTGGTGATGGTTCAGACAAGTTAAGTTTATCGGAAGGCATTCATTTTTTTTTTTGCAACCTTTTTCATGTTGTTGAGGATTTGTAGAAACCTCTTTTTGATTTGTTATCCCTGATTTTTTCCTGACTGTTCTTGTTTTGAGATTACGGTCAGCGGGATGCCCCCGTTTTTCTTAAGTCTCCTTTGTAGGTTTTGACTTAGTGGACTTCTCTTTTTGAGAGATAATGACTGCCTATTTGGTAGGGAACCATCACTATCTTTTGATTCCATAGGAATGTTTTTGATATCACTCGTTGTATACAAAGTGGAATTTTACGGCTAAAAACGCGTTTGAATTAACTGAGAGACTACCCTGCCCCAGGTTTCGATTAAAGGTTTCAATTTGTGTAAAAAGAAAACTTCTACTTCTTTGGCTCAAAGGGGTTGACTAGGGATTGGCTTCCTTATAACTCCAGTGTTTAGGGTTTGAAAGAATGCATGTACATCGTCAGCAAGGTCTGTTCAAAAGCATACTGTATGAGACTATGGAAGTGTTTGCGTCATCCTCCCTCTAAAGGCTTGTAACTTTTAGCAAGAGTTAAATGTCATAAGAAGAATAAAAAGCATAGTTTAAATATAGTGAAAACGAAGGATGAATTCAAGACAAACATATGCAATGTGTTAGAACATAGTTTGATTCTACAACCCTTAGTTAGAGTTTTGATGATAACAAATACAAATAACAAATATGCACCCTAAAAATTATTTTATTATGTATACATAAGTTCTGACCAAAGCAACATTAGAAGTTAAGCTATAGAAGCTACACGCTGAATAAATCAAAATTTACGCTGAAGACTGATGACCAGAACCTGCGCTTAAGTGAAGTAAACTCTGATTCTGAACAAGAGCATAATAATCTAAGTCATCAACATTCTGAAGCATCAGCAGCAGGCAAGGATGTAAGATTCTGAAGCGTTACTATTCAATCAAGACAACATCAATTATAACGGCTTCATTCAGACAGGATCTTCTCCAAATGGAAACTGAGTTAATGACATTTATCACACTTAATGATCAATAGGAATCCATTGCCTATATAAACAAGTTCAGTGTATAAATCGTTCACGATTTGCCAATACTACTAGACGAGAATTCAAAAATGATGCAAGCTTACTCATCTATTCCACGCTCTAAATTTGTGTAAAATATCACAGTTGTGATAACTATTTTTGTAACGAAAAACATCTGTACACACATTCTTGTATCTTTGTTTAAGACAGTGTTCCTTGAGATTAACCGGATTATGGTTGTACTCAAGAGGACTTTGACAGTTGTCAAAGTAGTGATTTTAATCTTTTTGAGATTAGTGGATTAAGACCTCGTTGGAGAGAGGCGAAATCATCTTGACGGGTGGACTGGAGTAGTTTGAGATCGAATGAACCAGGATAAAAATACTGTGTCATTGCGCATTTGATTTCAAGTTTTCAATTCACCCCCCCCCCCCCCTCTCTTGTGTTTTTCACTTCTTTAATTGGCATCAGAGTGCCTGGTTCTGAGTTCATACACTTAACCGTGTCAGTACAAGATCCAAGCTTCAGAAAAACATTATGGTGGGACCAAGCCAAAACATCAGCAATGACTATCATGAAGATAAAGACAGAATCAATGGCAAACCTCCTGTTTTTGATGGAGAAAACTTTGACTAGTGGAAAGACAGAATTGAGAGCTTCTTTCTGGCCCATGATGATGATCTATGGGACATGGTAACTGATGGATACACACATCTAGTGGATGGAAGGGGTCAGAAGATAGACAGTAAAATGATGTCTAACCAACAGAAACGTGACTTCATAAATCACCATAAGGCCAGATGAATACTTCTCAGTGCTATCTCATATTCAGAATATGAGAAAATCTCAAACAGAGAGACATCAAAAAATATGTTTGACTCTCTGAGAATGACACATGAAGGCAACATTCAAGTCAAAGAAACCAAAGCCCTTGCGCTTATTCAAAAGTATGAGGCATTTAAGATGGAAGATACTGAATCCATAGAAACAATGTTCTCAAGATTTCAGATCCTTGTTGCTGGGCTGAAGGTTCTTGACAAAGGATATTCCACTGCTGATCACGTAAAGAAGATCATCAGAAGTCTACCTAAGCAATGGAGTCCAATGGTCACAGCACTTAAGCTAGCCAAAGATCTCAACAAGATATCTCTGGAGGAACTTGTCAGCTCCCTCAGAAGTCACGAGATAGAGCTAGAAGAAGATGAGCCTCAAAAGAAAGGTAGGCCACTAGCTTTAAAATCTAACAGAAAATCTGATTCTAAGGTTTTGCAGGCTATGGAAGAAACCTCTAATGGATCCTCATCAGAAGAAGATGAATTGTCTCTCCTCTCCATAAGGGTGAATCAACTGTGGAAGCAAAGACAAAGGAAATTCAGAAATCCTAGAAGATCAGAGAATCAAAATGAATCCTCCTCCAGATACAGAAAGTCTGAGTCTTCCTCTGGACATAGAAGATCTGAAGGTTCTTCAGGACACAGAAAGCCAAATAACAAAGACATCATCTGCTATGAGTGTAATGAGCAAGGGCACTACAAAAGTGACTGCCCAAGGCTTCAGAAGGAGAAGCCCAAGAAGAAGTTCTTCAAGGAAAAGAAGAAAATCCTTTTGGCAACATGGGATGATTCGGACACCTCTAAAGCTGACTCGGAGTCAGATGATGAAAGAGCAAACATAGCTCTCATGGAAAACGTGTCAGAAGAAAGTGAAGCTTTTGGTTCAGACTCAAAATCAGACACTTAAAAGGTATTCCCTAACTTTGCTATTAATTTCACTAAAGCTGAACTTGCAGAAAGTCTAAATGAAATTCTGGAAAGGTATCAGCAAATCATAGTCAAATTCAAGAACCTGAAAAAGGAACTTGTCTCTGACTCTGAAAAGACTGAGAGTCTCAGATTAGAAAACTATGAGTTAAAAGAAAAAGTTTCAAAATTAGAAAATGATTTGCAAAATTCCCAGAAGGAAATAATCTCAGAGACTCCCAGTAATGCTGATGAGATCATCAAAGAGTATGATCACAACTTTCAGATGTTTTTGGCTAAAAACATAGATAGAAGCAAGATGGCTTCAATGATCTATGGAGTTAGCAGAAATGGCAAAAAAGGGATAGGATATCAAGGTAAGGTATCTACACCTAAGCAAGCCATGGACTTAGTTATAAAATGCACACCACTTAAATCATATTTTATATATGGGCACATGCATGACATAAAATACACTAGTAGTGATTACTCTGTCAAACCAAAATTCAACAAGAATTTTGGTAAAACTAACAAACCAGGACCCAAAAATATATGGGTACCTAAGGATAAAATTATATATGTAGCAGATATCTTTAGCAGCAAGGCTAAAACACCAGTCATGGTATCTGGACTCTGGCTGCTCTCAACACATGACAGGAAGAAGGCATATGTTCCAAAGCCTGGAACTTAAACCTAGAGACTACGTGGGCTTTGGAGGCAACCAAAGAGGAAAGATCATTGGCTCTAGAACAGTAGGTAACGAAAATCTTCCCTCTATAAATAATGTACTGCTAGTTGATGGAATAATGCATAACCTGTTATCCATAAGTCAATTAAGTGATAACGGTTATGATATAATCTTTAATCAAAATTCATGCAAAGCTGTTAGCCAGAAAGATGGAACTACCCTTTTTAATGGAAAGAGGAAAAACAACATTTACAAAATAAGACTTTCTGAACTTAAGAGTCATAACGTAAAATGCCTCCTTTCTGTTAACAACGAGCAATGGGTCTGGCACAGAAGATTGGGGCATGTTAGTATGAGAAGAATATCTCAGATTAACAAACTCAATCTGGTCAGAGGACTTCCTAATTTAAATTTCAGCTCAGATGCTCTATGTGAAGCATGTCAGAAAGGCAAATTTTCAAAACATGCTTTTAAATCTAAAAACGTTGTTTCCACCTCTAAGCCATTAGAACTTCTGCACATAGACTTATTTGGACCAGTAAAAACTGTGTCTGTCAGTGGCAAGAAGTATGGGTTAGTGATCGTAGATGACTATAGAAGATGGACATGGGTAAAGTTCTTAAGACACAAGGACGAGTCACACTCTATGTTCGTTACCTTCTGTAACCAAGTTCAGAATGAAAAGGATCTTAGAATTGTCAAAGTCAGAAGTGATCATGGTGGGGAATTTGAACATAAAAATTTTGAATCATTTTTTAATGAAAAAGGCATCTTGCATGACTTCTCTTGTCCTAGAACTCCCCAACAAAATGGAGTTATAGAACTAAAGAATAGAACACTGCAAGAAATAGCCAGAACCATGATCAATGAGACTAACATTGCTAAGATCTTCTGGGCAGAGGCAATTAACACAGCGGGTTATATTCAGAATAGAATCTCCATAAGACCTATTTTGGAAAAGACTCCATATGAATTGTGGAAGAACAGAAAGCCTAACATTTCTTATTTCCATCCGTTTGGATGCACTTGCTTTATTCTGAATACAAAAAATTATCTGAACAAGTTTGACTCTAAAGCACAAAAGTGTATTATGTTAGGATACTCTGAACGCTCAAGAGGGTACAAATTATACAATACAGAAACACAGATTGTTGAAGAGTCAATCAATGTTAGATTTAATTTTAAGCTTGACTCTCAAAAGTCAAAGCAGAATGAATTCCTTGCAGATATAGAAGTTGAATTCACAGGTACTGAAGACAAATCATCATAAGATCTCAACAAAGACGCTCCAATAACGTCAGGAATAAATGCTACAAGCAATCCAACACCTTCTGTTGATCAACTCCAGAAAAGGTTTTCCAGAAGCAGCATAGCTCACCCAGAAGATAAAATACTGGGAAAGAAGGATGATCCAATCAGGACAAGATCAACATTCATAAACTCTGAAGAATCCCTCATGGGACTGGTCTCTGTGATTGAACCAACAACCATCAATGAAGAGCTTCTGGACAATGACTGGATTCTGGAAATGCAGGAGGAATTAAATCAGTTCACCAGAAATGACGTAGGGGATCTGGTTCCCAAACCAAAAGGATTCAACGTCATTAGAACAAAGTGGGTGTTCAAAAACAAACTGAACGAGCAAGGAGAAGTCATCAGAAACAAATCACGACTGGTAGCACAAGGTTATAGTCAGCAAGAGGGGATAGACTATACAGAAACCTTTACTCCAATCTCCAGGTTAGAATCTATCAGACTCTTAATCTCATTTGCTGTGCAAAATGGCATCACTCTGTATCAGATGGATGTCAAAAGTGCATTCCTAAATGGCTATATAGATGAAGAGGTATATGTGCACCAAACCCCTGGGTTTGAGAATTCCAAACACCCAGAATATGTTTTCAAACTAAAAAAGTCACTCTATGGTCTGAAACAAGCTCCTAGAGCTTGGTACGAAAGACTGAGTAAGTTCCTGTTAGAAAAGGAATTCACCAGAGGGAAAGTGGACACAACCTTGTTCTGTAAGTCATTTAAGAATAACATCTTAGTGTGTCAGATTTATGTTGATGACATCATCTTTGGATCTACTAAACCCTCTATGGGAAGAAAGTTTGCTAAATGCATGCAGGCAGAGTTTGAGATGAGCTTAATGGGGGAACTCAAATTGTTTCTGGGCATTCAGATAAACCAAACTCCAGAAGGAACTTACATTCATCAGAGAAAATATGCCAGAGAACTTATAAAGAAATTTGATCTCTCAGAATGTAAGCCCTCAAAGACTCCAATGCACCCCACGTGCATTCCGGAAAAGGAAGAGGTAAGTAAAAAGGTAGAACAGAAAGTCTACAGAGGTATGATTGGTTCTCTCCTTTATCTGACGGCTTCAAGGCCTGGCATTTTATTTAGTGTTTGCTTATGTGCTAGATTCCAATTAGATCCTAGAGAATCTCACTTAATAGAAGTTAAGCGAATTTTCAAGTATCTGAAAGGTACTACTAATCTGGATTTGTTTTATAGAAAATCCAATGAATACAACTTAGTAGGATATTGTGACGTTGATTTTGCTGGAGACATAGTAGAGCGTAAAAGCACTTTTGGAAGCTACCAGTTTCTGGGAGAGAATATGATCTCATGGACCAGCAAGAGACAGTCCACAATAGCATTATCAACAGTAGAAGCTGAATACATAGCAGCTGCTAGATGTAGCACTCAAATGCTCTGGATGAAAAGTCGACTTGAAGACTTCAACATATTTGAGAGTAACATTCATATCTTCTATGACAACACTTCAGCTATATGTCTCAGTAAGAATCCTATTTTGCATTCTATGGCTAAGCATATAGAAATAAAACATCATTTTATTAGGGACTATATTCAGAAAGGAATTCTAACCTTAAAATTTATTAACACAGACCATCAATGGGCTGGTGTTTTTACAAAACCTCTTTATGAAGATAGGTTCAACTTCATTCTGAAACATCTCAGCATGAAGTTATGCCCATAATAAACTGTTTTACTTATATATCTTAACCCTCAGAACTTTATTATTTTCTGTGAACAACTGATCAACCTGTCTTCAGAGTTTAGAAGTACAGATTGCCTCAGAATCTATCCATGAAGATCTGAACGTTTCATTTCAAGGATAGAGGTGTGCAGTTCACATCATCAAACACTTGTCATCCTCTCACATGCTACCTTCTAAAGCTGAACACGCATTCAATTTCTGAAGGGTACAAGGCACTGATTGGATGCATTGAGACACTTGTCAGCGGTAACCGTTCAGTATCTTTCTAAATCCCCTAAATTCAGGTGTCATTAATGCATATAATCATTACTAATTTTTTCTTTTACTTACTGTTTACGTTTTCAAGAAACCTATTTAAACTCAAAATTACTTTTTTCATTAATTCACTTTTACTCTCCTCAATATTTTCTCTTGTTTCAAGTTCCTGCTTTCAAAAACCCTTTTCATCTTCCTCAAACCTATGTGAACAATGTCTTCTTCATCAAACCTCAAAAATCCCAGTGCTCCTGCATCAAAGGAACAATATGAAGAACCCACCAGGATGCTTCTCACTCCTGTTGATAACCTGGAAGTTCTCTCAGAACTGATCATTGATTTTGGGATTCTACAAGAAAATGGGTTCAATCTCTATGAAGACGTGACTGCTCAAGGTTGGAATAGGTATTTTGACTGTCTGGTTGGTCCAACGTTTCCCATTCTCGTCAAAGAATTCTGGATACATGTTTCTTCATCAAATCACCAGGTTACTTCTTATGTCATGGGGAAGTAAATTGTGATTACAGAAGATCTTATTGCGAAGCTTCTTGGATACAACGGTGGTGGTGTCAGATACATTGACATGGCTGAGAGATGCTCTGACCTAAGATCAATTGCAAAGGAAATTTTTACTTCTGGACAGCCCTCCAGTAAAATCATAGATTTGAAGGATCATCACAGAATCTGTGCTAGAATCATTCTAGGATGTATCCACCACAGGAAGCCTACAAGCTCTCCTGATTACATCAATATTGATCAGCAGTTTCTGATTTATTTCATTGCTAAGAAGACAAAGGTAAATCTTCCACAATTTCTCTTCAACCATCTCAGAACAAGTGTGAAGGAAACCAGAGAAGACGAAAGGACTAAGAGGGACTGGATTCCCTTAGGAAGGCTGATATCAGATATTCTAATAGAGAACAGGCTGATAGAACATCTGACAGAGGCTCAGGAAATAAGCACATTAGAAGCAACTGCTGGGAAGCCCTTGAACACCAAGAATATGAAGAAAATGAATATCATTGAGAATATCAAGAAGGAACCAACTGTTACTTCTCATGAGACCATTACTTCAAGAAGGATACCTCTGAAGGATTTTCCTTTATTTGCTTAGATAGACTCCAAACCAGAAAAATAGTCAGATACCTTGAAGCTTGCAAGGCTGATGGGACTGCTCCAGAAATCAATATTCAGGATCTGCACAAGGTTGCTCCAGAAGTTGCGTTAAAGAAATCAAAGAAGAGGAAAGCAGTAAGAGAAGGACCCTCTCCGAGGACACCTAAAGCTGCCAAAAAGAAAGGTAATCCATCTTTTGTTTCTGTTATAGAATCAATAATTGTTTCAACATCTAAAGCCATGCCTTCTCAACCAAAAATTTCATCATCCAAAACCTTTGAAGATTTTGACAGAGTTTGATCCAGCTGTACCTCTAGGAAATTTTTTGAATGAACCTCCAAAGTTTCCAAAGTTTTTGAATGAACCTTTGAATGAACCTTGCCAAAGTTCTGTCTGACATTGAACTATTTGATCAATATTTTTCCTCTCAACTCCCAGAAAATCCAAACACTCAACAACCACCAAAAATTCCTCAACCTGAAATCCCACAATCTCCTCAACCAGAAGATCTGAACCCCAACTCACCATAACCAGAAACTCAACCTTCTAAAAATCCATCTTCTGATATTCCTGAATTAGAAACCCAACATGCTGCCATAAAAAAATCTGAAGACTCTCCTTCAGACTCTAATACCACAATCCAAATTCCTGGAATAACAGAACCTCTTGCGGTTCGCATGCCTCTCACTATTATGACATTCTAGAAATTCCTTCATCCCTTGAATCCACACCACCAAACTCCCCTAACAGACCAATTCTAATTCCTGACTCTCCCACTCCTTCAACCATCAACCTTCCAGCTGACAACCTCAGAATTGTCATTAATCCACTAGTGCTGGACAGACTAGCTTCCACCCCTCGAAAAATTTCCATTCCCAAACCTAAACCAAAATCATATGTTGGCAACAGTCTGTTGATTTTTGAAACAGAAATGCAGGAATGGATCAATTCTTTGAAGCAAGAAAGCCTAGAGATTTATGATCCTACTGCTTTTGACTCTCTCTGGGATAGATTCAGAAAATGCCTCAACGCTGAATATTTAAAGATGAAGTAATTGGGTTATCAAAGGTCTCAGTAGAACTTCAGTGATCATCTGAAAGCTTTTCAAGATCAAGTTCTAAGTCAATGGTGCAAGAAATAAATTCTTCCGCTGGATAATGCTCCATAGAAAGAGCACCATCCTTCAGAAGTTACTGAACTAGATTCAGATAGTCTCTCCCTGACTACTGCTCCAGAAGACATGATTGTAGCAGAAGAAGTGGTTCATTCAGAAGAAGCTACAGAATATTCTGAATAACATGCAACCCCTGAAGAGACACCAGCTTCCTCTCTAGTCATGCAAACTCTGGAAGAGTTGAAGAAAGAGAATGCTTTGATCCATGCAAGACTGGACAAGCAAGAGGATACGAACAAAGAGATCAAAGGGATTCTGGATAAATAAGAAGATAATACAAAGGAAATCAAAGATATTTTGGGGAAACAGGAAGAGTCAAGCACTCAGATCAAGAGCTTGTTGGAAGCGTTGTTCACACGCCTTCCCCTCCTTCTTAGATTTTTCTTTTAAAATTGTTTATCTGTAATTTTTATCTTTACCTCCTTGCTTCTGAAACTTGTCATTGCATTATGTTTTTAATATAATTCATCTTTTTACTCTGATTATATTGCTTTTTGATACTTGACAAAAAGGGGGAGAAAGTAAGATATTTTCAATAATGGTTTACCGGGACAAAAGTCTCAAACATTTTGAATTTTTTAACCTCTACCTTCTGAAAAGTTTGAACATGAACAAATTCTAATAGGAGATGCAGCTAAAACTCTAATGAGAAGGAACTTCAGGGAAGTAATCAACTCAGGGGGAGTTTCTCTTAAACCTTTTGTTATTTATTTTTCATTGAAAATTCTAGTTTTTGTCATCATCAAAAAGGGGGAGATTGTTAGAACATACTTTGATTCTACAACCCTTATTTAGAGTTTTGATGATAACAAATACAAAGAACAAATATGCACCCTAAAAATTATGTTATTATGTATACAGAAGTTCTGACCAAATCAGCATCAGAAGTTAAGCTATAGAAGCTACACGCTGAAGCAATTAGAATTTACGCTGAAGATTGATGACCAGAACTTGCGCTTAAGTGAAGTAAACTCTGATTCTAAACAAGAGCATAATAATATAAGTCACCAATGTTCTGAAGAATCAGCAGCAGACAAGGATGTAAGATTCTTAAGCGTTACTATTCAATCAAGACAACATCAATTATAACGGCTTCATTCAGACAGGATCTTCTCCAAATGGAAACTGAGTTAATGACATTTATCACGATTAATGATCAATAAGAATCCATTTCCTATATAAACAAGTTCAGTGTACAAATCGTTCATGATTTGCCAATACTACTAGACGAGAATTCAAAAATGCTACAAGGTTACTCATCTATTCCACGCTCTTAATTTGTGTAAAATATCACAGTTGTGATAATTGTTTTTGTAACGAAAAAAATCTGTACACACATTCTTGTATCTTTGTTTAAGACAGTGTTCCATGACATTAACCGGATTGTGGTTGTACTCAAAAGGACTTTGACAGTTGTCAAAGTAGTGATTGTAATCTTTTCGAGATTAGTGGATTAAGACCTCATTGGAGAGAAGTGAAATCACCTTGACGGGTGGACTGGAGTAGTTTGAGACCAAACAAACCAGGATAAAAATATTGTGTCATTGCGCATTTGATTTCAATTTTTCAATTCAACCCCCCCCCCCCCCCCCCCCCCCTTCTTGTGTTTTTCACTTCTTCACAATGCATCAATGAAACAGAGTTTGACATTAATAGATAATTGTTTAAATAACAAAAGAAATTACAATTGAAAATTCAAAATGAACAGAAGCCTCTTTGTCTGAACTTGTCACTTTAGGTGGTGAGCCTTTGAGGGACGGCCGAATAATTCAGTCTGGCCATCTTATGTGAATTCCAGCATTCCTTCGTCGATCAGGTTTTGAATCTTGTACTTCAGCGCCCAACAATCGTTTGTATCATGCCTATGACTATCGAAATGATAGGAACACCTGGAATCAGGATTGTAGTTGGGAGAAAAAGTTTTGGGATTTGGATGAGGTCTTATTGGTGTAATTAGATTCATCCTCAACATGTGTTACAAAGCTTGAGACAGTGGTATGTTGATGTTGGTAAACTGTCTTTTGGGCTCGCTTTGCCTTTGTTGACTTTCCGGTTGATGTTGATGAAGTCGTTGTTGAGCTCGTGATGTGGCAAAAAATTGGGAAGGTCTTTCGGCTTCTTGTCTCGTGGGAGGCTGAGTAGTGACTTCATTTCCAATTCTGGTTGTTTTCCCTATACGGTTGCAACCGTCTTGATGATGTTGGTTGACAAGAACTTTCAGCTCTTCTTGTCCTTGAGCCAGATTTTGGATAAGATCCATCTGACCCACCAGTTGTCCCATCATTTGGACCTTCATTATGGCTATCTCAGTTTGTAGCCGCTCCAACTGGTCATCTCTGTCGTCCCCAGGATTTCCCATGATCATGCCCCTGGTGAGGAGAGCTTTCACCTCTTCTTGTCCCTTGGACAGATTCAAGAACATCTCTTGAAGTTGGGCGTTTTGAATCTGAATGCTCTTGATGGTCTGCTCTAGGGCCATCTCTACTGAAATAAACAATAGGAACATGACAGACCTGTGCGGGAAAAGCCTGTCATGATATGATGCATGATATGTGGATGCATGTTTTCAAGGATCTCGCGGGGTTAGTAGTCACTTACAGTTTTGATTGGAGAACTTTGTATTGGTGGATGTCCTTCCACGGGAATTAAGCTCACCATTCCAAGTGGGTTGTAGGCCTTGACTCAAGTTGTTGTACTTGATCCTTGACGACATTTGATTAGAGGAAAATAAATCCTCTTGTCCCTTGATAGACATCTGGTTCAACGTGACCCTGCATCATAGGCCCTCGAGATCCTTGAGACGGTTATTGAAAATGCTATGGTATGATGTTATGTACAAGTATGCAAATTAAGCAAGTTTATATACAAACAATCACATACACACAAAGCAGACAAGTCCTTAGGTTTAGGCTTGCATGGGGTTTGTAGGTAAGTACCCTCTTGAAGTTCAGTTGGCTCAACCTGTCCTAGTTAATAGTAACCGGGTTCTAAGGGATCTCAATATCATTGACCTTTCTTTTAGGTATTGTCTCAGCATAATCAATCTTTTCTTGCGGCCGAGATATCCCAAAAGTCTAGTCTCAATGAGTGTAGTATCGAGTATCAACCAATTTTCAGCTTTCCACCGAAACCGGTTATCTCACTACGTCCTAATTGGCCAAGTTTGTTCAATTAAGGTTCTAAGGTCAGTTAGTGCTTCATGACGCCACTCAGCGGCCCCGTATTCTCCTCGATTCAACACAAGGGATACCGGTACCAACAAATGCGTCATACTAACGTAGCAATTGTTTCAACCATATCGGTCTATGCCGTACAGTTTCCACAATCTATTACTACTTACCAAAAAAGGTGTCCCAGATCCGGGTGGAGGATCAAAGCAAGCCCAAACAAGGAACCAAAATGTAAAGCAATCAAGTCAAACAAGGAAAGCAATATAAAGGTGATGTAGCTCTAAGGTAACCCCATTTTTAAGTTAATCTCCCAAGCAGAGTCACCAGTTCTGGGATACGGTGGGAGAACTAACTTGGTTGTTTGCGTTTGATCATAATGTTGCGGTTAGCAAGAGTCACCACCGACTTTTCTTTTATCCAATAAGGAAAGGCTGAAAAGAACAGGAAATACCTTTAGAGATGTTTTCTGAGTTCGGGGGTAGATTATGGAAAGGGAAGGTATTAACACCCTTTTCATCTGTAGTTATCTACGGGCTCTTCGTTGCTTGCTAGATCACTTGCTTTTGTTTGAATGTGTTTGTGGTGTGGGTTTTGAAAGTATTTTGAAAATGTCTTTGTAATGGTTCTCGTTTCTATAAGAACGCGTACAAAGTGTTGTCTCGAAAATAGTTCAAAGAAGTGTTAGTGGAATGTGTTTTTGAAAGTGATTTTGAAAAGATGTCTTTGTAATGGCTCTCGTTTCTATAAGAACGCGTTCAAAGTGTTTGTCTTTTGAAAATGTTTCAAATGAGTGTGTTGGTGTATAAAATGTTTTTGTTTTGAGCAAGCGAGCAACTAGGAGCGAATCTACCTACTCAAAAGATCTTAAATGTTCTTTTCTTCCTCCTTTAGATGTTGCTATCTTACCATTGATTGATAAGAAGCCTCATCGTTGGATGTGAAGGGACGAGCATGGTACGTTTGTATAGTCATAGAAGGCAACCTATGGGACGTTTTATCAATTTCATTTTAGGAACTAAATCGTTTACCAAAGGCAACATCGAGGGCCATCGAGGGACTACGATCTTTTATCGAAGGATCATTGCTAAAGCGCCCATGTTCGAGGGACATGATTATTTTTCCGATAGGCAACAAGTGAAATTACCCTAAGGGTGCATGTGTGAATAGTGTATTTTATTACATGCATTCAGTCTTGATTAGGGTTATCTTTTTGTCGATTTCATGTCTTGTCATACACACCCTAATTACTAACAATATATGAAAGCAATAAAAGTGCGGAAAAGTAAAGTCCTACACTATTACATCATTAAGGGGATGAGGTGTACAAATTTAAAAATGGGGATTGCAAGAAATTAAAAGTCCTAATTATATATTACAACCATATTGAAATAATATACAAGAAATGTAAAATGGACTTGTTTTGTTTAAGTAAAGAAATAAGTTTACTTAAGAAAATATTTTGATCTTTTTGTTCTCAAAGAAATAAAATAAAACATGTGAATATGAAATATTTTTGGTGTTTTTGGTTATTAAAAGCTAAAATAAGATAAATAAGAGAAAAGAGAGTCAGAATCAGCACGTTGCTGAAACGAGAAGGAATAGAAGTTGACTCTGATACGCTGCAAAAGAGAAAATGTTAGTGAGAAAGTGGAGGGTCATAAGTTCTGGGCCTTGGTACACCAAGTTCTGAAGTAGCTGGGAATAAAGGAAAACCTAGAAGTTCTGATTATTGAAGATGCTCAGAAGCTATAGTGTAGCTGGGAACCTAGAAGTTCATATATTACTGGCAAGTCAGAAGTTCTGGATATTTGAGAGAGTGAGGTGATAATGTTGTTGGGTAAGATTGTCTAGAAGTTCTGATCTAGGAGTATCGTCTGACAGATAAATGGGTAAAAAATGTCAATAAATAAACCTAGAAAGATGCTTCTGGGGTTAGAACCTAAGACCCTTAGCACTAATGTCTTATGCATACACATTGTCTACCACTGGGGTGGTTGTACATCAGGTATTAGAAGCAAAAGCATAAACATGTATTACAAAGTAGACTCTGATAATAGACTCCACCTCTTTCTTCATGCTAATCAGAACATCTGCAACTTAGTCAAATCTCAACAGAACAGAAAACAGAGACATAACAATTATGGTAGTTTTCCATCATGGTTTCAGAAGCATAAAAAATGTCAAGACTATAAATCAGAAACAAGCATGTATATGCTAATCTTAGTTTCCTTAAGAAGTTCTGAACTGATGTTCTCCCTATTTAGGCAGGAAAATACATGAAACCTCAGAATATGTACAACATCAGAATCAAGATGTCTACATTGTATTTTGAATATGAAAGTCTAACAATGCTTATGTGATATGATGAGAGTCAATAGAAACTTACCTTGCAGCTAGAAAATGTTCTGACTGCTTGTAATGTTCTGATCAGCCTCCTCACGTGCTCAGCAAGTTGGAACAAACTTTAACTTGGGCTATGAGTGGTGTATGGATGATTTGGTCAAGAAACACTTGAGGGAAATTGGAGTTTGAATGCAAGAAATAAAAACTGGCAGATTTTGTATTTGTGTTTGCAGTTTCGGATTCCTGGAAATTTTAGCAAGGTTTCAAGGCTTTCTCTTTTAAATTTTTCCACCGGCCCCTTTCATAGTTGCAAATGAAGTTCAATTTATAGGCAAGAATTTTGTAGCTTGGAGAAATCAAAAGTACCACCATCATGCTAGCGTGATGGCTTGTTCTTGAAGCAAGTTAAACAAGTATGGTGGTTAGCAGCTTTTAGCCGCGCCTAAGCTGGATTTGTAAGCATGAATTAAGGAAAAGTACCCTCCAAAGCAAAAGCAAAGCATGGGCCCAGCATACTCTTGTACAAAAGTTTGCTTTTTTCAAGGACATCAATGTACTTCTATGCCACACGTGGGGAAATCCTTTGGATAAAAACTCAAAATTGGTTGTGAGCATTAAATGATGATGAGATTTATCAAACCAGAAATCTTGCAATATGAGATTATGCATCATAGCTTAAATCTCGGTCAGAAGTTCAGCGTCAGTGCAACTTAGAACCAACATCCAACTTCTGATCCTTTAATCTCTTTGCTCCAGCATGTTCTGAGCGAGTTCTCAGACTTTCTAGAAAGCTTATGACATACTTTGTAAGCCCTCTTTGAGTTACTCTTGCAACTTCTAATTGAATCTACGTGAAAACTAGCCCAGAAGTTGTAAACAAATTCTGATTTGAAAATGCTAAGAATTTACTGTGTTTAAGTTTCAGGGATGTGACTTTGAGGATGTATAACTTGAAATCCTAGCATTTCTAGAATAAGTTTTGTTATGCAATGTTTTGGGTCTCATTGAGATCTAAAAATCTTGTGTTAGAAGTTCTTTCAGAATCAGCTTGCATCATGGTGGAAATCTAGCCAGAAGTTCTGAATTTGTCATATTTCTTAAACACTTAGAAAAGTTCTAAGTATTTAGAATTTTGACTTTTCTAAACTAATTTTGAATTTTGAATTTCTTGATGAAACAAACTTCATATTTCAACCTGTTTTGATGAAATATGACTCTTGAAACTTGACTTTGATCCAAAAGTCAAAGTTTAAGTTTTTAGTATGCAAATGACCATTTTTCCCTTGTGAATGACTTTGTTGAAAAAATTGTAATTCAAGGCTTGGAATTGGATGGAAGCAAACCTGAGGGTTCAGGATGATCCTTTGATAAATGAGAGGGCAAATTTTGTGGTACAACAGTACCCAAAACCAAGAACAATCCTCTTGTACCAAGAACAATCCTCTTGGATTTTCACTATGTCAACAATGAGAACAATCCTCTCAAAGTGACTTCACTTGTATCCAACAATCCTGGAAAACAAGATTTATAAAACCACTTAAACTTATTTCCAACAATCCTGAAAAATAAGCAAGTATATAGCAATATTTGATTTGAGTGAGTTTGAGTAGCAATGATCACTTTGAGTGATTTAATCAATGAATTGATCTTCTCTTCCAATTATAATAGTATACAATGACTCAAGATATATAATGCTCAAATTTTTCTGGTTAACAATATGTGAAAGTGTGCAGAAAACTTGTCTATTAAAATGTATAACAGCTTGAGTTTGATTTTTGAAAATTCAGAAAATATTTGGAAGAGGTGTTGAAATGATTTTGAAAGTATGTATATGTTCATAGAACCTTTTTGAAACAGCATAAGGTTCTGTAAATGAATCATGAACAATTGCCAAGATTGAGTGAAAGGTTTCCATGAATTGGTGTTATGAACAGGCATGTGTAAAGCTGATGTTTTTCAAAATCGTGCAGCATGCAATCGATTGCACCCTTTGTGTAAATCGATTGCACGGGGTTTCAATAGCTAGAAATTCAAATATTTTGAGTGCGAAATCGATTGCACAAGTGTGAAAATCGATTACATTTAAAGTCAGTAGCAAAAATTGATTGAGTGCAATCAATTGCACAAACATGCAAATCAATTGCACTTAGAAACAGTAGCAAATGTTTTGAAAAACTGAAGCATTAAATCGATTGCACTAATATGCAAATCGATTGCACTCAAGTGAAAAATGATTTTTATCTTAGAAAAACTTGAGTAAGGATTTGGACAATATAAAATATTTCTTTTGACCATTGAGCATCTATGTCTTAAGTTCAAAGTAAGTATTATCATTATACCTTGAAATTTTTCTAAGTGCTTAAACCAAAGACTTTATCCACAAATGCTTTTAGCTTGATCAATAATCTTTGCATTCTTTGTCAATCATGTTTTGTCTTCATCAAAACAAACGTGCATTTGAGAAGCTTGATTTTACATTCTCCCCCTTTTTGATGATGACAAACGATCTTGCTTGATGCGTTGTAATTTCCGGAAAGAGCTTCTCCCCCTAAGATGCATAACTCCCCCTTTGTATGAGAAGGTTGGAATCCTTGTAATTCGTTCATCTTGGTTGAAGAGTACCTTAGAAATTTAAGACAGGAAATGTACAAGAATAAAGTGCCACATCCTTCTCCCCCTTTGACATTATAAAAAAGAAGGGAAAGATGCAATAAAAATGGACAGTAATAAAGCAATAAAAAAACTTAATTAACCATGCATCACAAATAGTCATAAACATAGTAACATAATGATTACAAAGAAATATAACAACAAATAAAACGTAGCATAACTGAACAAGAACATTACAGAAATTAGTAGACATAATAAAGTTGGACAGAACTTTATGATTGATTCATGTCCCGATTGTTATAGAACCAAGATACTTAATTTGGAAATTATTGTTGTAGAGGAGGTTCTGTGTAATGTTGTGGAGGTGCAGCTGGATTATTTTGGTCATATGGTGGAATGTGAAGATGAGAGTAAATAGAAATGAGTGGATTGTATTATATGTAATGGAGTTTAATTGACTTTTCAATAATAGAGATGAGCTTGGGAATATGAGAGAGAGAGAGGAATTCTGACCAACAAATATTTTTGTCATAAAAGCATGTTACAGTGGGTGCAATCGATTTGCACATAAAACAGAAGCAAAATAAAACTGAAATGCACAGAGTGCAATCGATTTGCACTTATGGTGCAATCGATTTTCACTGAAACAGAAATGTCAAAATTAAAAACATTCAGTGAGCAATCGATTTACACTATTGTACAGTCGATTTGCATCAACCAAAAATGACCAAAAACATATTTTTCTTAAACTTAAACACCACTTAACATATATATTCACATACAATAAGGGTAATACAAATATATAAAATCATAACAAGGATAGAAAGCACCTTATATGTCGTGTTCATCAAGAATGCCAAGTTCCCGTCGAATCTTGTAAACTTGCCAAAGGTTTAGTGAAGATATCGGCAAGTTTATTATGAGTATCTACAAATGTTACCTCGACATCTTCTTGAATTACATGATCATGAAGAAAATGATGTTGTATATCTATGTGTTTGGTTCTTGAATTTATGACTGGATTCTTCGTAATTCTTATTGCACTTGTATTGTCGCACCTTAGAGGAATGTGTTGTACCCCAAAATTTTCCCTCCCATATTCTTCAAAGTTTGTCAAGAATCATCTTCATTTGGTTCAAGACTACTCAAGGGTTGCACAGTCAAACATCCTCCTAAGCCAGTCAAAATTAGGGTTTTGTTTCTTCCAAGGAATTTGAGGTTTTCAGTGGTCCAATCAAGTCCCATGTGCCTATATACATTGTCAAGCATCTACATGTCAAGTTTCAAGATTCACAATGCCAGTTTGCACAGTCAAAAACCCTAGTTGCTCCACAATCAACTGCAGGGGTAAATGGTCATTTTGCAGTCAAAAGTCAAAAATTTTGGTCAACATCTTATTTTGAAGCCACAATCATCATTTGATCAAGTCTTGATCATGATTCCACAAGCATGGCTCAAAAACTATCAAGATGCAAAAGTTGCTATTTTTGGACAGTTGAAAAGTCAATTGTAACTTGACCAAGGCATAACTTTTTCATGGTTCATCACAAAAATCCCATACAATGCTCATTTTGAAGGGGATGACATTTCCTACAACTCATCTTCACATTCCAAGTCCAAGAAATGCTCTCATAAAAAGTTATCAATTTCTACATTATAGGTCACTTTCAAAAGTCAACAAAAATGCACTTTAAGTCAAAGACCATAACTTGAGATTGGTAAATCCAAATGATATGGGACCAAAGGAATTGGTTAGAGGACTTCAAGACCTTTCCAAAATGTCCAAGAACATGTTCATATGGTCAAAATTGAGCAAGATATGCATTGGAGAAGTTGGGAAATTTTCATGAATTTGCAAAAGTCAACTATCCTTAAAACTACAATTTTTGACAAAAGGGCCCACTTTCTTCCACTTGATTCAGCCTTGTCATGCCACACACGTGTCCCATGATTAATTTCAAGATCAAACATTTATTTCTCCATTTTATTTAATTTTTATTGATTTAATTCATTTTAAATCCATAATAATTCAAATAAAATCTAAAAATTAATGGAATAGCATCTTTGTGGTTTGAATAACTTTTATATGTCATATGCCAGCTAACAAATTCGTGCTAGGGTTTTTTTTGCATAAAATCCAAGATTTGAACCAAATATGGAAAGGTCTTTTAATGGTGGTCAACAAAATCTCAAGACTTCAATACACCAAGATTAAGGCCCAGCTGTTGACCTAATTCTATTCCCATATATGCAAGCAAGCCAACCCTAATGCTATTCATGTGCAAAACTGCTGCAGAGAGCCATTACCATATTGAAAAAATTCAAAGAAAGCTTGAAACTGATCTTCATACTCCAGGCCAATCCAAGGCAATTTAAGGATTCAAACACCTTGCTGGGACACTCAGAAACCTTTTGCAATCGAAGCCAAGCGCCAAAGCTCAAGAAATCATCATACACGAACTCACGGTTTGCTTAACTTTTTCAGATTCGTAACTCCAAAATTATGCATCATTAACATGATTTACTGTGTGTTTTGTGTTGCTAGCAATCATACAAAGCTTTTGGCATAAGTCAATTGGATCAAGATGTCTTAAATCAAAAGTTTCCATGAACGAATTCTAGGTTTTCCAAGCTTCCAGATTAGGGCTTTTCAGCATAGGAAAAATCAAGCCTTCTAAGACCCATGGTTAAACTCGTTGAGACCAAACGAATTCAATGGATATGTCGCGAACAATTTATGTTTCACCTACGCCTAATCGCTATTTTTTGTCATGCTGTTTTGTGGGGGTTAAAAACCCCCGCTATGTAATTGTGTTTTTTGCAGGAAAACGAAAGAGATGAAGACGTGGTGACATGCTACTGGTCCATTCAAAAGAATAACGCGCGCTTCATTTGTTTCCAGCATATGCATTGTTTTTTTATATTATTTTCATTGCCTATTTTATTAACAAACACAGGCAAGTGGCTGAGTGGTTGGTGATCTGTCCAATAACCATTGGGACCTGGGTTAGATTCCCAGGTCCACCCAACATTCCATGTTATTTTGCTTAATGTGTTCACGTGCAGGCTATCAAAGACATTCCACCATGTACCTCATGTCCCAGCCTGCCATGTGGCTTCAAGCAGTGATCCAAAGGCCAGGGATGGACGACCACCATGTTCCTCAGTCAACATGCACGTAGACAAGTCAGGAAGTCAAACGCAGGCTTGGCAACCAATGGGCCTGGAAATTGCTAAGAGACCTTCAAATCTGGCCCAAACCCCCCTGGGTTTGCATTTT
Organism: Vicia faba; assembly: GCA_948472305.1. Classification (NCBI taxonomy): domain Eukaryota; kingdom Viridiplantae; phylum Streptophyta; class Magnoliopsida; order Fabales; family Fabaceae; genus Vicia; species Vicia faba. The sequence goes on from OX451741.1 coordinate 1,396,974,435, forward strand.
ATTTTTTGTCATTTTATTATTCATTTGCCTTATTTTATTTTTATTTTTTTTTAATTATTAGCTATATAATTATTTTTCCATAATAAACCCAGAAAACAAAAAAATAATAATAATATTTTTATTAATTAAATTTAATTAGTTATTATTTTGTAAATAAATGCAAATCAATTAATTTAGTCTTTTTGTTAATTAGGTTTAATTTTAATCTTTTTTACAATAAATAAAAATGAATTAGACTTAGGGTTTTTCTTTTGACACTTTTAATTTCTTTTTTTATTTTATTTTCATCAAAAACATAAAAAACACAAAAATATTCTTTTTCTCTTAATTAATTAATTAATTAGTAAATTAGGTTTAATATTTAGTTTAATTGCAAAAAAAGGACCAATTTCAATTCTTTTCTCAAAAAGGGTCAAAACCCTAAAGACGTCCCGATTCAATCTTTCGCGCGCATGTTTATTTTAATTCATTATATTTATGTATCTGCTCCGGAAATGTAATAGTTAATTAGGCTTTTATCGCTTTATTTACTTTTCTCGCACTTATTTTCCAAACGGGTTTTGTTTTTGGCGATGTATAGACCCGCGCCTTGTAATAGCGTAGATTCAACTTTCCGCAATTTATTTTCCGCACTCTTAACTGTTAATATGAATGAGAGACTTGTATGAAAAATAAAATCAATCCATAGCTCACAAATAACATGTTCAAAGATAAACATAAATTGAAACAACACACATGCACATGCCACTCCTAGGGTACGCCTCACTGGTTGCCTCGACGTGGTCGTCAAGTATAGGGTGTTTTAGAGGTCTCCCTCCTGTCTAAGATCCAGTTGCCTCGAAACGGTTGCCTCAGATAAAAGGATCTAGGACATTAGGGTTACCGCTAAGGTGTCCTACCATTGCTTTGGTGACCACACATGTCCCTCATAATCGAATTGACCCGAACACCTCCAACAACGGTGCTACCTACTTCTTAATAGTGGGATAGTACTGTCTAAAGGACTCTTACACAGCCTAATTCCTTAGAGTAGGTAGATTTCTCCTGGGTACTTGCTCTTTCAAAACAAAAAATAATCTTTTCGCACCTACACTTTCAAAAAGTTTTCAAACAACTATTTCATACACTCTTGAGGACAGATACAAGAGTTACCTAGAAATTTTTCAAACAAAACTTTTTTTCAAAACCCACATACACTTGAAAAGCAAACAAATTTTGAAAACATAAGAGCAAGTACCTAAGAGCCCGTGGATAACCACGGATAGAGAGGGTGCTAACACCTTCCCTTTCTATAAATCTACCTCCCGAACCGAGAAACATCTCGAAAAAGGAATTTTGCTGTGCTTTTGTCCTTTCCATATTGGAGAACATAAAAGACGGTGGCGACTCTTGCTTACCGCGACATTTTGCGAACCAACTTTAAAACAGTCAGTTCTATTTCCACCGATCACATAATGCATCCTAGATCGAGTACGTAGTCATGAAGTTGTTTTTTGAGCCACAAAATTTGAGCGTAACTACTACCCGCTGCAATATATTCTGCTTCGGTCGTGCTAAGAGAAACGCATGCTTGTTTCTTGCAGGCCGATGATACTAATGCATTTCCAAGGATGTGACAAGTACCACTTGTACTTTTTCTATCAGTTTTACAACCTGCATAATCCACGTCAGAATAAACAACTAAATTACAAACACTACCTTTAGGATACCATAATCTAACATTTGTTGTTCCTTTGAGATACTTCATGATCCGTTTCACCGCCATGAGATGAGATTCCTTTGGATTTGCTTGAAAGCGAGCACATAGACAAACACTAAACATTATGTCAGGACGGCTTGCCGTCAGATATAATAAGGAGCCAATCATACCTCGATACTTTGTAATGTCGATGGAAACACATGATTCATCTTGATCAACATATGTACCGGAACCCATTGGTGTAGACATTGCCTTACAGTTATCCATGTCAAATCTTTTCAAGAGTTCCTTGCAATACTTGGATTGGTTGATGAATATGCCATCTTTTAATTGTTTGATTTGAAGTCCAAGAAAATAATTCATTTTACCCATCATGGACATCTCAAATTCTCCTTGCATCATTGTTGAAAATTCTTCACACATGTCTTTGTTTGAAGAGCCGAAAATGATATCGTCAACATAGACTTGAAATAGCAAAGTGTCACCTTTGATTTTCTTGATAAACAATGTCTTATCAACTTTACCCTTTTCAAAACCTTTTTCGCATAAGAAGTTGCTTAGTCGATCATACCATGCCCTTGGTGCTTGTTTCAAACCATAAAGAGCTTTTCTCAATTTAAATACAAGAGATGGATTCTTGAAATCTTCGAACCCCGGGGGTTGCTTAACATAGACTTCTTCATTGATATATCCATTCAAGAATGTGCTTTTGACATCCATTTGGAAAAGCTGGAAATTTAATGAGCAAACATAGGCAAGTAAGAGACGAATAACTTCTAACCTTGCAACCGGAACGAACGTTTCTTAAAAATCTATTCCTTCTTCTTGATTGTAGCCTTGTGCTACCAACCTTGCTTTGTTCCAAACAATTATTCCATTTTCATCAAGTTTGTTTTTAAACACCCATCTTGTTCTAATAATGTGTTTGCTGCTTGGCCTAGGGACAAGTTCCCAAACTTGATTCCTTTCAAATTGATTTAATTCTTATTGCATAGAAATAATCCATTGGTCATCGCCTAAGGCTTCATCAACTTTGGAAGGTTCAGTTTGAGAGACAAACGCCATGTTTAGGCAAGCATCTTTGAGATTTAGTCTTGTTGTCACACCTTGACTTATATCACCAATTACTTTATCGATAGGATGATCTCTATGAGTTCTCCATTCTTTTGATAGATCATTGAAATTTGATTCTTTTTGGGATGATTCTTCTTGTTGAATTGGTTGATCTTTGGAAGTATTTTCTTGAGGACCTTCTAGTATTTCATCATCATCATTACAAACAATATTATCCTCCTTGGAGGGGTTAGTTTCATCAAAAGATACATGCATTGATTCTTCAATCGTTAAATTTCTTTTGTTATAAATTCTATATGACTTACTAGAAAGAGAGTAGCCGAGAAAAATACCTTCATCGGATTTTTCATCAAACTTACCAAGGTTATCTTTGTCGCTGTTTAAGACAAAGCATTTGTAACCGAAAATGTGAAAGAAAGCAATGTTTGGTTTCCTCCCTTTGAAGAGTTCATATGGAGTTTTCTTCAAGATAAGTCTTATGTTAACTCTATTGCTAACAAAACATGTCGTGCTCACCGCACCCGCCCAGAAATATTTTGGAAGGTTTGAATCGCTAAGCATCATTCTTGCAAGTTCTACAAGAGACCCATTCTTTCGTTCCACCACTCCATTTTGTTGAGGAGTCCTTGGTGCCGAGAAGTTGTGAGATATTCCATGTTCTCCACAAAATTCTTCAAATAGAGCATTTTGAAATTCTCCGCCATGATCACTTCTTATGGAGGCAATTGTTAGAAACTTCTCATTTTGAATTTGTTTAGCATACTTTTTGAACGCCTTGAATGCATCACTTTTATGCACTAAAAAGAATGTCCAAGTATATCTAGAGAAATCATCAACAATAACCAAAGCATATACATTACCTCCGAAACTTCTTGTTCTTGATGGACCAAATAAGTCCATATGTAACAATTGTAGTGGCCTTGTAGTAGACACCACATTCTTAGATTTGAAAGTTGATTTAGTTTGTTTCCCTTATTGACAAGCATCACAAAGTCTATTATGATACGATGGGAAAGAACTGACTGTTTTTTGGAATGCTGGTTTGCATTTTGCGTTTGTTTTCACAAAATGTCGCGGTAAGCAAGAGTCGTCACCGACTTTATTTTATCCAACAAGGAAAGAAAAAAGCACAGAAAAAATCCTTTTTCGAGATATTTCTCGGGTTCGGGGGGTAGATTATAGAAAGGGAAGGGTTAGCACCCTTTCTATCTGTGGTTATCCACGGGCTCTTAGATACTTGCTCATATTGTTTTCAAAATGGTTTTCTTTGTGCTTGTGGGTTTGAAAAAGTTTTTATTTGAAAACTTCAATTTAACTCTTGCTTCTGTCCTCAAGAGTGTATGAAGTGTTTTTGAAAACTTTGTTCGAAAAGTGTAAGTGTGAAAAATATTTTGTTTTTTGAAAGAGCAAGTACTTAAGAACCATCTACCTACTCGAAAAAGGAATTGTTCTATGTTATCTTCCTTTAGACAATGCTATCCTACTATTGATGAGTAGGTAGCATCGTCGTTGGAGTTTAAGGGTCAATTCGAATGTGGTACTTACGGTCACCAAAGCAATGTTAGGATGCCTTAGCGGTAACCCTAATGTCTTAGATCATTTGTTTTGAGGCAACAATATCCGAGGAAACCATTTTGAGGCAAGAGGGCGACCTCTAAAGTGACCTATACTCAATGACCGCGTACGAAGGCAACCAAGTGGAGTGTACCCTAGGAGTGCGCATGTGTGAGTGTGTTGTTTTCAGTTAATTTTATCTTTGTACATGTTACTGGTGATCTATATTGATTTTAGGTTTAAAACATTCATTCTTGTCATGCATCCCTATTATCAAACATCTAACAGTTTATAAGTTGTAGAAATTAAATGCGGAATTTAAATTACAAGGTGTCGGGTATTTACATCGCCAAAGACAAACCCTTTAAAAGTAAATAAAGCTGTAAAAAATAAATAAAGATCCTATTAACTATTACAAACCGGAGGCAAGTACATAATTGGACAAAAGAAGGTAAATCGCATGCGAGAAATTAAATCGAGCGCCAAGTTCTAGGGTTTTGACCCTTTTTGTTAAAGAAAATATTTTTTTGTTGTTTTTATTTAAGAGAGAAATAAATTCTAAGTTAATTACTAAATTGAATTTAATTAATTAATTAATTAAATGAGAAAAGTTATTTTTGGATTTTTTTGGTATTTTAAGAAAGAAATCAAAATTAATGTTAGTAATTAAAACCTAAATTAATTCTAATTTAATTTTAATTGTTTACAAAAAAAGTTAAAGTTATTCTAATTAAAAAAACTAAATTAATTTAATTAGTGTTTATTAACAAAAATAAAATTTAGAATTTAATTTGATAAAGAAAATATTTTGTGGTTTTTTATTTTAAGAAAGAAAGAAATCTAAATTAATTACTAAATTAAATTAATTAATTAATTAATTAAAATAAATTATTTTTGGGTTTTTTTTATTTAAAGAAATAAAATAAAATAATTAAGTTAGTAATTAAAACCTAATTATGTCTAGTTAATTTTAATTATTTACAAAAATGTTAAAGTTATTCTAATTAAGAACCTAAATTAATTTAATTGGTATTTGTTAATAAAAATTAAAATTTGATTTTATGAAGAAAATATTTTTGTGATTTTATTTTATAAAAAAAGAATTTTTTAATTGGTTAGTAAATTAAATAAAAATAATTAGGCAATTAATGAAATAAAACAAATAAGCAAAATAATATGAGAGAAAGGAGTATGAGCCTGTTTCCATGGTGTGAATAGCAATGCTGAGGCCCAAATGTATTAGCCTTGTTTGACTTTTGAGATCCATTAGGCGTGCATGGACTTTGTCTATGGTGAACCATCAATTATTGGCCATCAGATTTGGCCTTGGGTCATCTGGCAACTGGATATGTGAAGGCGTATGGTGTTCTGCGCGCTTGAATATGCACGTAATTACCTAAAGAATGAAAATAACAAAGAAAGTGGGGGACCTGGGATTCGAACCCAGGTCCTGAAAGTGATATGCTTGCACGCTTGCTACTGCACTGCTTTGATTCTATTGTTAGTAAAATACAAAGAAATTATAATATAAACAAAATAAATTATATGCCAGAAAATAAAAATGCGCGATGTTGTACCCCAAAATTTTCCCTCTCCTTTCCTCAACATTTTCTCATCCCAAGACCTTTGGAGCTCAAGTCAAGTTAGGGTCTGCTCTGCTCAAGACTCCTCCTTGCACTGATGACCCAAATTAGGGTTTGAGTTTGCATAAAGATTTTTTGACCTGAAATGCCCAAAGTAACTTTCATGCTTCATGTTGGACTCACAAGTTTATCCATACCAAGTTTCAAGCCTTGATTCCAATCTTTGCCCAGTCAATTGGACAGTTGACCTAGAAATTAGTTGTATTGGGGAAAAGTCAATTGTGGTCAATTGACAGTCAAACCTCATGATTTTTGACCCTCGTCAACATTATAAACTCATATGAACCATTTGATCAAGTTTGGATCACAATTCCACAAGAAATTTGATCATATCACCAAAAGGGCAAAATGGTCATTTTTAGGGTTTTGACTGCACAAAGGCAATTTTTGACTGTTTGACCTAGCCAATGGCAAACCAAGCTCACATATGGACTCAAGGACTCAATTACATTGTCTTGACACATTCAACAAGTTCAAAAGATCCCAAATGCACAAGATTGACAAATGAATTTTCCAGTCAACTGAGCAAAATTTGACTGTATACTGAAAAGTCAAACTTTGACTTTTTGGTCAAAATCAAGTGCCAAGATTCATTTTTCATCAAAACATGTCAAATTATGAAACTTGTTCATCAAGAAATCAAAAATTACAAATTAGGGTTTGAAATGAAGAAATTTCATAACTTAGAAATTTTCTAAGTTATGAAATTTCCTAATTTTTTCCTAACTTTGTCCCATCTTTTCATCAAGATATATTTGGATTCAAACAAAACCCAAAACATGAAAGTTATAGTCCATTGCAAAATATACAACTTTGATTCACAAAGTTTCCTCAAAATAAGCTTGTAGCTCAAGTTATGATTTTTGGAACAAGGGTGCAAAACATTCTTAACTTAGAAATTTTTTTGACCTATTTTAGGCAGGATTTTTGCCCTACTTCATGGCCACTTTTCACATGCTTCCACTTGGAATTTCAATTTTCATTACAAATATGGATTGTATTACACATCCCAAGCTTTCCAAATTGTCCAAGAACTCATCAAACACCCTTGTGGTTAGGGAGTTTCGAATTTGTCAAGATGGGCAAAAGTCACTTTGTTCATGGCCAAATTCATGTTCATAACACTTTGCATTTTTCAAGTCAGCTTGCACAAGCTATGTTACAGGCCTCTAATCCCATTCTTACTCAATAATTTAATGCAAAACCTTTGTGTCCTAGCATTATCTTGTTCATTATGTCATTACACAAAGGTTTAGTCTTAAAATGGAAAAAGCATTTTAGCCATTTTTGAAAAGAAGTGCTTTATGTCAAAAGCAAATCAAAGAAGTACCAAAGAAGATCTTTTGGGCACAAGTTCATGAACAAATTCCACTGATCAAGAGTGATTTATGCAGCATTGATTGAGGGTAGTAGGGGCCTGCATTGTGAATACACATTTTCTTACTTATCAAAGAAGAAACTTGCATTTTGAACATCATCTCTCATTCCGGTAACAACTAGCCAAAGCAAAGTTTGTAAACACATTTCATACTCCCTAACTAACCTAAAACACGACCAAACCATCCCTAAAACTCCCTCATTCATCAAAACACAGTTTTGTGGCAAAACAGGGTACCTTCTGCATTTTGACTTGGCCAGTTCATTTCCCTCGTGCGTTTTCATCCAAACCAGTTCAAACACATCCTACATCATCCATACAAACTATCCCAAGCCCTAGCTACAGACTGTAACACCTTTAACCAAGTTCACCATTTTCATTTTTCAGTTGTGCAGGTTGAGTTATATAGCTCGATTCAGTTAGTTTCAAGGCACACCAAGCATTGGAGGAGCATCCTTGGACCTCAAGCAAGTTGTACAAGTCCTCACACTGCATTGAAAGTACCTCCATTGTTGTACACGATTCAAGCTGAACAGGTAAGATTTTGAACTTCTATCTTTCTATCCAAGCATATCTAGGCTTAGGTTTGTGAAGAAGTTATGTCCTACTCATGGCCCTGAAGCTACCCATATTCTCACTTTTCATTTATATTGTGTGTGTTAAGAGAATTTGGGACCTGAACATTAGAAAAAAGTTAGGTCAGGAATTGGGGGAGGAGAAATTCTCTCTCATTTCTGAGAGTTAGATCAACTTCTTTATATGTTTAGAATCGTGACATGATGCTCTATAACGTTGCTGTTGTAAGTTTTTGTTGAAAATCAAAGGATCAAGAGATAGCAGGGATAAGAGAAAACGCGCGTTTTTTGTTTGAAATTGGCTGGAGGTTGAAGACAAAGTCCCTTGGGCTGGGCCTGACTTCTTTTTTCTATTTGCACCACATTTTTTCACATACACCTCCCTGGCCCATTATGTGTTATATTTGTCATTCTTGATTTTTTCTTTTTGATTCTGATTTTATATTTTTGCTCAAACATGAAAAAACACTAAAAATATTTTTTCACATTTTTTTATATTTATTTGGCATTTATTTGTTTTGATAGGCATATGTATGTAAATAAATATATATATACTTTTTATTTAAACCCTAGAAAATAATACAAAAAACCTTTTATTTTCTGATTTTATTTTATTTTTACCTTTTGAAAATATTTTCTAAAAAATATACCTTTTTGTAAATAATAAATATTTTTTATTTTTGTGTATATTTAATATATTTAATATATAATACAAATACTTATATAATTTTTTAGAATATTTAGGATAAAAATACAAAAATAATACATTTTTATTTTTATTAATATTTGACCTCAAAAATTACTTTTTTTACAAAAATACTTCTTTCATTTATTTTTTGTATATAATTAATAAATATTGTATATAATATAGTTAACAAATACTATTTATTACAAAATTAGGGTTTTGCCCTAAACCATGAAAATATCTAAAAAATTTAACCTTTTTCTATTTTTATCTCACTTGTAAATAAATCATACACTTACACAAATATATTTACATATACACATTTGCTTATTTCTATACATTGATACATATTACATTTGTGATCGATTCGATTTGGTTGTAAATATTTGGATACTACTCTCCTATTAAAGTCTCATCCCCATTTGAACATTTGTACCCCCATCCCCATGATTATTGTGTAATAATTTAGGACTTTTAATTCCGCATTTTAAAGCTTTCTAAATATGCCATGATAGACTTAGGGTTTGTATGCAAATCAAAAAAATGACAAATAGCTTGACCTAATTCAAAGACAACAAAGCATGAAAATGGACAACACCAATCACACTTGCACCCCTAGGGTTACTCCACTTGTTGCCTTCAATAATGGGCCATGTTGCATGTTAGGTGTCTTTGGCAAAACAAAACAATTCAAATGATCATAGTCCCTCGATGACGCTTTCAAAAGTTACCTAAAATGATCATAGTCCCTTAAAAGAAAAATTGCCAAAGACACTTGGCACTGTTGCAATCATGGCCTAAACAATGACCCGCGCCTGTCCCGTTAACATCCTAACACAAGATTGTCCACCAAATACAATGGTGGAACAATACTGTTAAAAGGGTTAAAACATAGGAAAGATCTTTGAGAAATTTAGGGTAGATAGCTCTTGGTTACTTGACCAACCTTGCAAAACAATCCTTGCCATTTTTCAAAACACACATCACAACACACTTTCAAAACAACTTTCAAAAACATTGAAAACTTTTCAAAAGACAAAAACACCTTTGTATACATTCAAACATGAATCATTACAAAGGTTGCCATAACAAATGGCCTCTTTTCAAAACATTTTCAAACCCACACACAAAGCACCATTTCAAACAATTGAAAGCACCATTTCAAACAATTGAAAATCAAAGGCAAGTGATCTAAGCAAGTAACTAAGAGCCCATGGATAACCATGGATAGAAAGGGTGCTAATACCTTCCCTTTCTATAATCTACCCCCCGAATCCAAGAAAACATCTCAAAGGTTTTTGCTGTGCTTTTTAACCTTTCCTTAGGATAAAATAAAAAGTCGGTGGCGACTCTTGCTCAACCGAAACATTTGCGAAAACAAATGCAAAACCTCAAGTCAGTTCTCCCACCGTATCACACGCGAAAATTAATTTGAATTGGCCAATGGGAGAACGACAGCTCGTCGTCTTCTACCTCCAAATCCTGCAAATATTACCTGCAGATTTGGATCCGCAGCTAAATACGCAAGCTTGCTCTAAAATCATCCCTAGGCCACATAAATCAATTCCAAAAACATGGATGAGTTCGTCTTGGCTTCCTGATTAACATTATGTCCTTCTTGAGTCCTGATTTTTCCTGAAAAAGAAATCCCTAAAAACAAACACGCAACCCTAGCTATGGTGTTTTTGGGTTACAACGCCTATAAACCAAATTGAATAATGCAAAAAGTTTACAAATGTCATGAGGGTTACGAATATGCAAGAAATTTGTTCAAATGATGCAAGAATAATGAATCACGAATTCAAGAACCAAGGTGACTTTCCTGATACTTATAGTGCTTTGTGGTATGTTATAACGCTTGCTCTTGATCTAGGAAGGTTGAGTGAACACCCAGGAAGCGATTGGGATAACTTTTGGCTTCTGAAAACGCCTCTTGTTATGATCTCGAATTCAAGCTTTTTACCACTTTTTCAAACTTTTGTTCTGCCTCTTCTTGCATCCTCCAACCATTATTTTCGGGCCTTTTCCTTCCTTATGTAATGTATATTGCATTAGGGTAAGAAACATGGTACAAATCTCTCCACATCAATGCCCATGAATTGGATTTGATTCCACCATTACAACCTTCCAAATTTGGCCTAAATCATATCTTCTTGTAACCAATGCACTTGATGCGAATTTGATTCACATAGTAGCTGTATTCAAAGCCTAAAGCAACCAAAAAATCATGAGTTATAAATACTTTTGATTTTATATGATTTTATTTGATTTTATTTGATTTAAAATGAATAAATTCAATTAAAAATTAAATTAAATAATAAAAATAAGATATGGGCTCATGGCTGAATCTAGGACACGTGGACAATGATGCAAGCTTAAATCAAGTGGAAACGAATGGGCCCATTTGACAAAATTTGAAGTTTTGGGGATAGTTGACTTTTGGCAATTTTGCAAAAATGTCCAACTTCAACAATGCATAACTTCTTCAATTTTGAACTTTTGGAGGTGTTCTTCGACCTTTTAGAAATCTTGAGATGTCCTCTAACCAACCCTTTTGGTCTCATCTCATTTTGATATTATATGCTCAAGTTATAAGCTTTGGCAAAAAAGGTGTTTTTGTTGACTTTCAAAAATGACCTATAATGTCCAAATTTATAACTTCTTTTGAGTGCATTTTATGATCTTGGGGTATGAATATGGATTGTAGTAAATTGCATCCTCTTCAAAATGATATTTGGATGGGTCATTTCTCATAAAGTATGAGAAAGTTATGCTTGGTCAAAGTTGAGTTGACTTTTCCTACAAAACCCTAATTTAGCAACTTTTGAATCTTGATGAATTTTGAGCAATACTTGATGAATCCTGATCAAACCTTGATCAAATTATGAAATATCCTTCAAAATGAGAATGTTTACAAAAAATCTTGAAATTTGAATGTATTTGGGTCACAGTTGACTTTTGCCCTAGCACAGTCGATTTTTGGACCCTTTGAGCAATTGACTGAGCAAACTTCCTTTGCAAGGCTTGAAATTTGATATGGATGACCTTGAGAATATATTAGGATGTTGGGGAGCACTTGAGGTCATTTGGATTCAAAGATCTTAATGCAACACAAAACCCTAATTTGGGGTTGACTGCCTTAGGAGATGACTTGTCTGACTAATTCTTGAGCTATCTTGAGCCACTTGGAGATTTTCTTGCAATGTCTTGAGAAATATGAGAGGGAAAATTTTGGGGTACAACAGCTGCCCCTGTTCAATCTTCTTAAACCTGGGGATGTAGATTGGCTTTCGTGCCTTTCGTGATCCAAAGATGAAAGATGATTGAACACTAGAGTGCCCAGAAATTTGCACTCGCATGAAGTAGTATCAGCCTTGTGATGTCGGAAATGGGCTTACAGATGCCATTTGGAGATAATTGCCGGGAGGATGGGCTTAAAGATGCCATCTGCAGGATTGTCGATCGCATAAGAGATTCCTTAGCGAGAACTTGCATACCTGTTGTTGTAGAAGATTTCGCTGGGGAAGTCTAACTTTTATTGAGATTTAGGAACTTGCCTGTACCTCAGCTGAGAGAACATATTTGCTAAGTTTTAAGAACTTGTCTGTAACTTAATTGGGGGAAACATCTTTGTCAAGATCTAGGAACTGTCTGGTCTTCAACGTAGTATACCGTTGAGATTGTAGAACTCGTCCACACTATGATGGAGGAAAACATCTTCATCAAGATCTAGGAACTGTTTGGTCTTCAATGTAGTATACCGTTGAGATTGTAGAAAACATCCACACTATGACGGAGGGAAACATCATCATCAAGATCTAGGAACTGTCTGGTCTTCAACGTAGTATATCGTTGATATTGTAGAACTCGTCCACACTATGACGGAGGGAAACATCTTCATCAAGATTTAGGAACTGTCTGGTCTTCAACGTAGTATACCGTTGAGATTATAGAACTCGTCCACACTATGACGGAGGAAAACATCAAGATCTAGGAACTTTCTGGTCTTCAACGTAGTATACCATTGAGATTGTAGAACTCGTTCACACTATGACGGATGGAAACATCTTCATCAAGATCTAGGAACTGTCTGGTCTTCAACGTAGTATATCATTGAGATTGTAGAACTCGTCCACACTATGACGGAGGAAAACATCTTCATCAAGATCTAGGAACTGTATGGTCTTCAACGTAGTATACCGTTGAGATTGTAGAACTCGTCCACACTATGACAGAAGGAAACATCTTCATCAAGATCTAGGAACTGTCTGGTCTTCAACGTAGTATACCGTTGAGATTGTAGAACTCGTCCACACTATGAAGGAGGAAAACATCTTCATCAAGATCTAGGAACTGTCTGGTCTTCAACGTAGTATACCGTTGAGATTGTAGAACTTGTCCACACTATGACGGAGGAAAACATCTTCATCAAGATCTAGGAACTGTCTGGTCTTCAACGTAGTATACCGTTGATATTGTAGAACTCGTCCACACTATGACGGAGGAAAACATCTTCATCAAGATCTAGGAACTTTCTGGTCTTCAACGTAGTATACCGTTGAGATTTTAGAACTCGTCCACACTATGATGGAGGAAAACATCTTCATCAAGATTTAGGAATTGTCTGGTCTTCAACGTAGTATACCGTTGAGATTGTAGAACTCGTCCACACTATAACGGAGGGAAACATCTTCATCAAGATCTAGGAACTGTCTGGTCTTCAACGTAGTATACCGTTGAGATTGTAGAACTCGTCCACACTATGACGGAGGAAAACATCTTCATCAAGATCTAGGAACTGTCTGGTCTTCAATGTAGTATACCGTTGAGATTGTAGAACTCGTCCACACTATGATGGAGGAAAACATCTTCATCAAGATCTAGGAACTGTCTGGTCTTCAACGTAGTATACCGTTGAGATTGTAGAACTCGTCTACACTATGACGGAGGAAAACATCTTCATCAAGATCTAGGAACTGTCTGGTCTTCAACGTAGTATACCGTTGAGATTGTAGAACTCGTCCACACTATGACGGAGGAAAACATCTTCATCAAGATTTAGGAACTGTCTGGTCTTCAACGTAGTATACCGTTGAGATTGTAGAACTCGTCCACACTATGATGGAGGAAAATTGTCGAGATTGAGAACCTTATCTGAAATTCAACCGAGGATAATTCAGTTGAGATTTAAGAACTGGTCAGGTCTTCGACATAGCTGAGAACTTAACTGCCTCCTTCCTGAAAGGTAAAGGTCAGTCATATGTAATGCATGATATGGATCAAGCAATGATGTTCTCAAAATAAATGAGAGTGTGTTGTATGATGCGTATATGCATGTATCATGATGTATGGAAATGTAATGTTTCTAGCTGGGGAAAATAAATCCCGGATAGCTGCTGGAGAATAGAGTTGAATTCTTCGTTTCCACTGGGGATGGCGGACGAAGGTGATTGCGAGAATAAACTTGCAGGAGAGTATAATTCCGTTGGGGAATAAACTGATGAGGAGATTACTCTGTGGGGAAGAGATGTTCTGCTGAGGATTCCACTGATAAATTCTGCTGGGATGAATTATCGTTGCTGGTGATATTGAATCTGTTGGGGATTTAACTCCTGTTTGTGAAAGGAAAGAACTCCGTTGGGGATGATCTTTCAGTTGCGACTTCATTGGGGATAACCTTCTATACTCTAATGGGTATAATCCTTTGAGCTTTGCTGGGGACAATCTTCCTTTGAACTCAGCTGGGGATATTTATTTTTATACTCTGTCGGGGCGAACTTCCAGAGTCTACTGGGGATGATTCTTCAACTCCATTGGGGAAGCTTTTTCAGACTGCGTTGGAAAAATTTTAAATCCACTGGGGATATCTTAGATTCTGCTGGGGAATATTATTATACTCCTTTGGGGAATATTAAGACTGCCGGGGATATTAAGCCTTTTTAGTGTTGATGGTAGATAAACTCTGCTTGGGGAGAATATTACCGATTCATTCACAGTTGTAAGCCTCAGCTTGGGAGAGCTATCTTTATTGTCTTACTCTGCGGGGAGTGAATGTTAATGGGACACGTGCTAAGGATATGACGATGTCTTGCATCGATACTTTTTTCCCTTGTTTCTGCAAGAGAAGGTGCCTGTGGAGGCCCTGTGGATCGAGTATTATCCCCACCTATGAGGTGCTTGGTATCTTTCAGTCAAAATGACAAGTCTTCTTCTGGTAGGCAAGTGACGAGATGACGAGACATAGTCGTACGCTTTGATACCTAATTTTTGCTTGGACCGCCCTTTTGGGTTTTCAGTCCACCGGGATACCCTTTTTTGCCCAAGCCGCCTTTTCAGGTTTTCGACTTGCCGGGTATACAATTTTTCATTCTCATCCCTAATTTTTTCCCGAACCCTTTTGGTTCGTCGGAAATCCCTTATTTTTGCCTAGGCCAGTCCACCTAGCGAGTCTTTATTCATGCGTGGTATTTTCTGACTATGTCCACGCTCTCAGGATGTAGGGAGGTGTCACTGTCGATAGTGTTGTGTTGCCATACTACCAGAAGATCTTCGTTTGATCATGTAAGATTCGTTGCTGGAATTCATGTCCAATGCCCCAATTGATTCAGATGGAGATTTTCCCCTGGCTATTTGGCATTTTGAGAGATTCCTTGAATCTTGACTTAACTGCCCCAGATGATGGACAATGCTCATGTCGTGCCCCTTGGTTGGAGGTGTTTTTTCCACTTGAGGTGACCCTTTTTATTGAAAAGGTTTTTGTTCACTAGATATTCGTCGTGAGAATTTCTCTGCTGTTTGAACAAATAGTCATATGCAAACAATGTTATTTTAAGAATGCAAAGCTTATGTCTATCTTGAAGTTTTTGAAAATGCATTTTTTCAGTAAGATAGGAAAATTTTGTAAAATGTGACGTCAACTCAAGATTTACAGCAAGCCCTGCAGGAGTCAGGATACCTTTTGTAACAGTATGCTTTCGGACTAACCCATGCTTCAGCTAGGACTTTTTAAGGGTTATAACGTGGCATGGTTCACGGTTTAAGAAACAAAGGATAAAGGCTCAAATTTTATTTGTACCCACCCGTTCTTCGTGATGTTCTTCGATCCTAAACTCAGCTAATCGTGCATTAGATCTTGTTTGAGTATTTGCTCTGATATACCAGTGATGGTTTGGATACTGACAATTTATTTTGAACAGACAATCATTTTGTTGAGAGTTTGCAGGATCTCTTCCCTTTTGGTTTTTATTATCCCTGTTTTTTGCATGAACTGTTTCTTTTTGTGATTACGGTCAGCGGGATGCCCCAGTTTTTCTTAAGTCTCCTTCACAGGTTTTGACTTATTGGGCTTTTATTTTGAGAGATAATGACTGCATGTCCTTACGATTATACGGAACCAACACCGTCTTTTGTTTCGAAAGGACTTCTTTGATGCCATTTATTGTGCACCTGGATCAACTGAGAAAACTACCCTGCCCCAGGTTGTGATTAAGGATTTTAATTTGTGTGAAAATAAAAACTCCAACTTCTTTGGCTCAAAAGGGTTTTACTAGGGATTATCTTCCTTATAACTTCACTGTTTAGGATTTAAAACAATGCCTGTACCTCGTCAGCGGGGTCTGTTCAAAAGTATACTGTAGAGATTTTGATATTGTTTTCGTCATCCTCCCTCTAAAGGCTTAGAATTTTTTAATCGAGAGTTGATCATCACAAAAAATGAAAGCAATTTGAATATAGTGAATATGAATGAATTGATTCAAAACAAACATATGCAATGCATTGATAAAGTAATAAAGTTTGACATGAATAAATGTTCGAACAATCAAAAGAAAATTACAACTTGAAAATTCTAATGAACAAAAAGTCTTCTCGTCTCAGTATTTGTCACTTCAAATGGTGAACCTTGGGGGGATGGCAAAAGAATTCAATTTGACCGTCTTGTGTAAGTTCTAATGCTCCTTCATCAATCAGGTCTTGAATTTTGTTTCTCAACGCCCAACAACTGTTAGTATCATGCCCCGGGCTGTTGGAGTGACATGTACACCTTGCATCAGGATTGTACCTTGGGGAGACGATGTGGGGATTCTTAGGAGGGTCCCTTAATGTCACCAGATTCAATCTCAACATGTGTTGTAAAGCTTGAGACAGTGGCATGTTGAGCTTGGTAAACTGCCTCTTGGGTGTATCCGGCTTACTCTGATTAACCCGTTGTTCTTGGAGAGGTTGTTGTTGGACCCGTGAGGTAGCAGCAACTTGGATAGGTCCATTCTTTACCAAACCAAACCCTTGTCTTCTTGGAGGCTGATCAATGACTTGGTCCTTGGCCTTGACTATTTGCTTCATGCTGTTGTATCTGTCTTGATGAAGCTGGTTGATAATGGTTCTCAGCTCTTCTTGTTCCCAAGATAAGCCTTGGATAAGATCCATCTTCCCTAGCATTTGGGTTCTCATTGCATCTACCTCCGCTTGCAGATGTTTCAACCATTCGTCCTTATTGTCTTCAGGACTTTTCTTGACCAAGTTTCCAACGAGGAGTGTTTTCAATTCTTCCTGCCCCTTGGATAGGTTTAGGAAGATTTCCCTAAACTGAGTCTCTTGAGTATGAAGATCTTGGTTGTCTTGTTGGAGAGCCATTGCTGAAATAAACAGCGAGAACATGAGAGACCTGTACTGGGAGACCTGTTATGCAATGATATGTATGATATATGTATGCAATTTTTTCAAGGATCTCGCGGGGTAAACAAGAAACTTGTTAGAATTTGTTTGAAGAAACTTCATGTCGTTAAGAGTCCTTCTTCAAGAGTCAAGCTCGCCATATCAAGTGGGTCATAGCCCCCGACTCAAGTCATCGTGTTTTAATCTCTAGACGACATTGGCTAGAGGAAAATAAATCCCCTTTGCCCATTGATATATTTTGATTTATCACAACCTGCATCATAAATCCTTGAGATCCTTGAAATG
This sequence comes from Vicia faba, assembly GCA_948472305.1. Lineage (NCBI taxonomy): Eukaryota > Viridiplantae > Streptophyta > Magnoliopsida > Fabales > Fabaceae > Vicia > Vicia faba. Next base: position 1,396,992,001 of record OX451741.1, read on the forward strand.
GTTAAGGAAATGTTAAGGCATGATGTTATGATGTGTATGCTATGCGTTTAAGCAAAAGTGTGAGGTGCTGTAAGTAAACACTGCAATAAATCCAAATTATTGGATAAGGACTGTAAACAAAACCTGTAAGGAACTCATGTTGTCAGATAACAAGAATGTGCAAGTAGTTCAAGTTTGAAGGCACACAAGTCACACAAACAGCCTTAAGTTTAGGTTGGCATGGAGTTTAGGTATTACCCTCTTTCAGTTTAGTTGGTTCAACTTGTCCTATAAATAGTAATCGGGTTCTAGAGGATCTCAATATCACTGACCACCCTCGATCGGTCATAATTCCAGTTTAGCAAACTTTTCTTGCGGCCGGAATCATCGCGAGAGTTTGGTCTCAATGAGTGTAGCATACTGCTACTGTTATATGGCCAAGTTGGTCAATTTAAAGGTTCTAAGGTCAGTTGGTGCTTAATGACCCCTTAGCAGACCCATATTCTCCTCGTTGCGCAACAAGGGATATCGGTACATACTAAAGTGCCACACCAACGTAGCTACTGCTTCAACAGTATCGGTCTACGCCATACAGTTCCCTCACAGTTTATTGCTACTTACCTAAAGGGTATCCCCCAGATCCGGGTTAGGATCTATAGTAACTCTGATTCAAACCCACAAAGATAAAGCATACAATTCAAGCAATTGAAAACATTATGAACTATTCCTAAGGTACACCCCACTTATAATAGTCCCCAGCAGAGTCTCCAGTTCTATGATATGGTGGGAAATAATTGACTATTTTTTGGAATGCTGGTTTGCGTTTTGCGTTTGTTTTTGCAAAATGTCGCGGTAAGCAAGAGTCGCCACCGACTTTTATTTTATCCAACAAGGAAAGGAAAAAAGCATAGAAAAATTCCTTTTTCGAGATATTTCTCGGGTTCATGGGGGTAGATTATAGAAAGGGAAGGTGTTAGCACCCTTTCTATCTGTGGTTATCCACAGGCTCTTAGATACTTGCTCATATTGTTTTCAAAATGGTTTTCTTTGTGCTTGTGGGTTTGAAAAAGTTTTTATTTGAAAACTTCGATTTAACTCTTGCTTCTGTCCTCTAGAGCGTATGAAGTGTTTTTGAAAACTTTGTTCGAAAAGTGTAAGTGTGAAAAAGATTTTGTTTTTTGAAAGAGCAAGTACTTAAGAACCATCTACCTACTCGAAAAAGGAATCGTTCTATGCTATCTTCCTTTAGACAATGATATCCTACTATTGATGAGTAGGTAGCATCGTCGTTGGAGTTTAAGGGTCAATTTGAATGCGGGACTTATGGTCACCAAAGCAATGTTAGGATGCCTTAGCGGTAACCCTAATGTCTTAGATCATTTATTTTGAGGCAACAATATCCGAGGCAACCGTTTCGAGGCGACTATGATCTTTTAGACAAGAGGGCTACCTCTAAAGTGACCTATACTCAATGACCGCGTACGAAGGCAACCAAGTGGGGTGTACCCTAGGAGTGCGCATGTGCGAGTGTGTTGTTTTCAGTTAATTTTATCTTTGTACATGTTAATGGTGATGTATGTTGATTTTAGGTTTAAAACATTCAGTTTTGTCATGCATCCCTATTATCAAACATCTAACAGTTTATAAGTTGCAGAAATTAAATGCGGAATTTAAATTACAAGGCGTCGGGTATTTACATCGCCAAAGACGAACCCCTTAAAAGTAAATAAAGCGGTAAAAAATAAATAAAGGTCCTATTAACTATTACAAACCGGAGGCAAGTACATAATTGGACAAAAGAAGGTAAATCGCATGCGAGAAATTAAATCGAGCGCCAAGTTCTAGGGTTTTGACCCTTTTTGTTAAAGAAAAGATTTTTTTGTTGTTTTTATTTAAGAGAGAAATAAATTCTAAGTTAATTATTAAATTTAATTAAATAAATTAATTAATCAAATGAGAAGAGTTATTTTTGGATTTTTTGATATTTTAAGAAAGAAATCAAAATTAATGTTAGTAATTAAAACCTAAATTAATTATAATTTAATTTTAATTGTTTACAAAAAAAGTTAAAATTATTCTAATTAAAAAAACTAAATTAATTTAATTAGTGTTTATTAACAAAAATAAAAGTTATAATTTAATTTGATAAAGAAAATATTTTGTGGTTTTTTATTTTAAGAAAGAAATAAATCTAAATTAATTACTAAATTAAATAAATTAATTAATTAATAAAAATAAATTATTTTTTGGTTTTTGTTATTTAAAGAAAGAAAATAAAATAATTAAGTTAGTAATTAAAACCTAATTATGTCTAGTTAATTTTAATTATTTACAAAAATGTTAAAGTTATTCTAATTAAGAACCTAAATTAATTTAATTGGTATTTGTTAATAAAAATTAAAATTTGATTTTATGAAGAAAATATTTTTGTGATTTTATTTTATAAAAAAAGAATTTTTTAATTGGTTATTAAATTAAATAAAAATAATTAGGTAATTAATGAAATAAAACAAATAAGCAAAATAATATGAGGGAAAGGAGTATGGGCCTGTTTCCATGGTGCGAATAGCAATGCTGAGGCCCAAATGTATTGGCCTTGTTTGACTTTTGAGATTCAGTAGGCGTGCATGGACTTTGTCTATGGTGAACCATCAATTATTGGCCATCAGATTTGACCTTGGGCCATCTGGCAACTGGATATGTGAAGGCGTATGGTGTTCTGCGCGCTTGAATATGCATGTAATTACCTGAAGAATGAAAATAAAAAAGAAAGTGGGGGACCTGGGATTCGAACCCAGATCCTGAAAGTGATATGCTTGCACGCTTGCCACTGCACTGCTTTGATTCTATTGTTAGTAAAATACAAAGAAATTATAATATAAACAAAACAAATTATATGCTAGAAAATAAAAATGCGCGAAAATTAATTTGAATTGGCCAATGGGAGAACGACAGCTCGTCGTCTTCTACCTCCAAATCCTGCAAATATTAATTGCGGATTTGGATCCGCAGCTAAATACGCAAGCTTGCTCTAAAATCATCCCTAGGCCACATAAATCAATTCCAAAAACATGCCTGAGTTCGTCTTGGCTTCCTGATTAACATTATGTCCTTCTTGAGTCCTGATTTTTCCTGAAAAAGAAAGCCCTAAAAACAAACACACAACCCTAGCTATGGTATTTTTGGGTTACAGCGCCTATAAACCAAATTGAATAATGCAAAAAGTTTACAAATGTCATGAGGGTTACGAATATGCAAGCAATTTGTTCAAATGATGCAAGAATAATGAATCACAAATTCAAGAATTAAGGTGATTTTCGTGATACTTATAGTGCTTTGTGGTATGTGAGAACGCTTGCTCTTGATCCGGGAAGGTTGAGTGAACACCCAGGAAACGATTGGGATAGCTTTTGGCTTCTGAAAACGCCTCTTGTTATGATCTCGAATTCAAGCTTTTTACCACGTTTTCAAACTTTTGTTTTGCCTCTTCTTGCATCCTCCAACCATTATTTTCGTGCCTTTGCCTTCCATATGTAATGTATATTGCATTAGGGTAAGAAAATTGGTACAAATCTCTCCACATCAATGCCCATGAATTGGATTTGATTCCACCATTACAACCTTCCAAATTTGGCCTAAATCATATCTTCTTGTAACCAATGCACTTGATGCGAATTTGATTCACATAATAGCTGTATTCAAAGCCTAAAGCAACCAAAAAATCATGAGTTATAAATACTTTTGATTTTATATGATTTTATTTGATTTTATTTGATTTAAAATGAATAAATTCAATTAAAAATCAAATTAAATAATAAAAATAAGATATGGGCTCATGGCTGAATCTAGGACACGTGGACAATGATGCGAGGTCAAATCAAGTGGAAAAGAATGGGCCCATTTGAAAAAATTTGATGTTTTGGGGATAGTTGACTTTTGGCAATTTTGCAAAAATGTCCAACTTCAACATTGCATAACTTCTTCAATTTTGAACATTTGGAGGTGTTCTTCGAATTTTTAGAAATCTTGAGATGTCCTGTAACCAACCCTTTTTTGTCTCATCTCATTTTGATATTCTATGCTCAAGTTATAAGCTTTGGAAAAAAAGGTGTTTTTGTTGACTTTCAAAAATGACCTATAATGTCCAAATTTATAACTTCTTTTGAGTGCATTTTATGATCTTGGGGTATGAATATGGATTGTAGGAAATTTCCTCCTCTTCAAAATGAGATTTGTATGGGTCATTTCTCATAAAGTATGAGAAAGTTATGCTTGGTCAAAGTTGAGTTGACTTTTCCTACAAAACCCTAATTTAGCAACTTTTGAATCTTGATGAATTTTGAGCAATCCTTGATGAATCCTGATCAACCCTTGATAAAATGATTAAATATCCTTAAAAATGAGAATGTTTACAAAAAATCTTGAAATTTGAATGTATTTGGGTCACAGTTGACTTTTGCCCTAGCACAGTCGATTTTTGGACCCTTTGAGCAATTGACTGGGCAAACTTCCTCTGCAAGGCTTGAAATTTGACATGGATGACCTTTAGAATATATTAGTATGTTGGGGAGAACTTGAGGTCATTTGGATTCAAAGATCTTGATGCAACACAAAACCCTAATTTGGGGTTGACTGCCTTAGGAGATGACTTGTCTGACCAATTCTTGAGCTATCTTGAGCCACTTGGAGATTTTCTTGCAATGTCTTGAGAAATATGAGAGAGCAAATTTTTGGGTACAACATCTATCTTTGACTAAATTTATTTTAGGCAACCCAATGACAAGATCATGCTTGATTAGTTTGTTCAAGTGTTCCATGTGAATATGAGCAATTCTTTTGTGCCACAGCCATGAAACATCGTTTTTCGCCATGAGACATTTTACCTTCAAAGATGGATCATCAAGGGAAATCATGAATATATTATTGATTATTTTACCTTTAAGTATAAGCTCATGTGTGACTTCGTCTTCTATCAAGCATTCATCCTTGGTGAACTTGATCTTGAAGCCTTTGTCACAAAGTTGGCTAATACTAAGAAGATTATGCTTTAGTCCTTCAACATAAAGAATATCTTCAATGTATGTGAAAGGTGGAGCACCAACTTTGCCTTTTCCAAGAATTATTCCCTTATTATTGTCTCCATAAGTGACAAAACCCTTGGCCTTTAGAACTAGATTTGAAAATTGGTTTATGTCTCCCGTCATATGCTTTGAACAACCACTATCAAGATGCCAAAGATTGCATGTGGTCTTCAAGCATACATGCAAAGTAGATTAGGTCTTGTTAGGTACCCAAGTTGCTTTGGGTCCTTCATAATTAGTGTCTTTCTTTACCCACACATAATGTCCACTTTCCACACTGAAGTTTCTAACATAGCAAGCATTAGGTGTATGGCCTTTAATACCATAATAGAAACAAGTAGGTTCAAAGTTACTTCTATATATAGAAGGATAATATTTATTCTTAGGAAATGTTTTATTTTTAGGATAGTGATGAATTATTTTAGGTTTGTTCACTTTGTCTTTGGATGATTGATCACTAGCCTTAACAAAGATAGTTTTATTAGAACTTGGTTTAGAGAACTTTGAGTAACCAAGTCCACTTTTATCATTGGGGTATCTTTGTTGGCTAAGAACACCTTCCAATCCAATTTGATCTTTTTCATATCTTTCAATAACTCTTTTCAATTGGATAATTTGGAAATAGAGTAATTCACAATTTTTGCATACAAAATTCTGTTTTTGTTCATCACTTAATATTTGTTTTTCTTCTTTTAAATCTTTTTCAATAGATTCACATTTTTCTTCTAAAGATGAAATTTGTTTCTTTTGAGATGAAATAGTTTTATACAGAATTTTACATTCATTTAGTATTTCATCTATAGCACCTTGTGCATCACTATCAAAAAGATAAAATTCATTACTAACCTCATTATCTTCATCATCGGAATGGTGTGAGGCCATCAATGATAGACTTGTACTTTCATCACTATCAGAATCAAATGAGGAACTTAGTTCATTATCCTCCCATGCAACATTGGCCTTTTTGTTCTTTAATCCCTTTTTTCTTTTGTAGCCATGTTTCTTGGAGAGTTTCGGACAATCCGGCTTGATATGACCTTGCTTACCACATTCATAACATGTGACTTCTTGTGTTGATGTGGAAGCTTCCTTTTTCTTGAATTGTTTCTTTCCTTTTGAATGAGAAAAGGATTTGTCATTTCTACCAAAGAACTTACCAAGCCTTTTAACAAGAAGTGTGAAATTTTCATCTTCTTCCGGATTGTTTTCCTTTTTCAACTTCCTTGGAATCTATATTTAAAGCAATATTCTTGGATTTCTTCTCTTGATTTTCATGTTTTTCAAGTCTTCTGAGTTCCGTTTCATATTCTTGAAGTTTCCCAAACAACATTGCAGAAGTCATTGAGGAGAGACTTTTCTTTTCTGAAATTATTGTTACCTTTGGTTGCCATTCCCTAGTTAAGGACCTAAGTACTTTCAGGTTTAGTTCATCATTTGTCAAAGTCTTACCAAGAGCACTTAGATGATTTGTCAAGTGCAAGAATCTCTTTTGTAGGTCAAGGATGGTTTCTTTGGGCTGCATTCGAAATAATTCGTATTCTTGACTCAGGGTATTTAGTCTTGATCTTTTAACTTCAACAGTTCCTTCATGAGTTTGTACCAAGGTATCCCATATTTCTTTCATTGTTTTGCATGCCGAGACACGAAAGAATTCATCCATGATAAGTGTAGCTTGAAGAAGATTTATTGCCTTTTTATCATAGAGAACCTTCTTCTTATCATCTCAGTCCCATGCAGCCTTAGGCTTTGATAATCCAGCACCATTGATTACCATTATAAGGATGAAAGGACCATTCTCAATGGCATCCCATATTTCTTCTCCTTGTGCTTCTAGATGTGCCTTCATGCGTATTTTCCAAAAGTCAAAATATTCACCACAAAATAGAGTAGGCTTATTGTTACTACCACCATCTCTGAAAACGGGATTTTGATTTGTGGAAGCCATTCGGGATCTTTTAGGAACAGGTTACCTATAATCTGCTCTGATACCAATTGTAAGTACGAAGCGCGCCTAAGAGGGGGGGGGGGTGAATTAGGTACTTTAAAAATTTCTGGTTTTAGTGATGATGGATACTATTTTTCTGGATTATGGTGAGTTTATGAAAGAGTAAAGTGCATAAAAATAAAGAGACACAAGCGATATATCCTGGTTCCCCTCATAGTCTGAGAGTACTCCAGTCCCCTTTCAACATGAAAGAGATTTTCTTATTGTGGCAAACTTAAACAAGGACTACCCAAAACCAAGAACAATCCTCTTGGACCAAGAACAATCCTCTTGGATTTTCACTATGTCAACAATGAGAACAATCCTCTCAAAGTGACTTCACTTGTATCCAACAATCCTGGAAAAACAAGATTTATAAAACCACTTAAACTTATTTCCAACAATCCTGAAAAATAAGCAAGTATATAGCAATATTTGGTTTGAGTGAGTTTGAGTAGCAATGATCACTTTGAGTGATTTAATCAATGAATTGATCTTCTCTTCCAATAATAATAGTATACAATGACTCAAGATATATAATGCTCAAAATTTTCTGGTTAACGATATGTGAAAGTGTGTAAAAAACTTGTGTATGAAAATGTATAACAACTTGAGTTTGATTTTTGAAAATTCAAAAAATATTTGGAAGAGGTGTTGAAATGATTTTGAAAATGATTATTTATATGTTCATAGCACCTTTTTTAAATAGCATAAGGTTCTGTAAATGAATCATGAACAATTGTCAAGATTGAGTGAAAGGTTTCCATGAATTGGTGTTATGAACAAGCGTGTGTAAAGCTGTTGTTTTTCAAAATCATGCAGCATGCAATCGATTGCACCCTTTGTGTAAATCGATTGAACGGGGTTTCAACAAATGGGGAGATAAAAGCAAATAAAACCTATTACAACCAAATCGAACAAAAATAAAAACAAAAAGTCAAAAAAAAAGATCAAGATTTATGCTATCTGATCTGACACAGGCCGTGTCCTGTGACACGGGCACCCGTGTCAGCTCCCTGTAATGATCCATGCGTGTTTTTTCTTTCTGCACCATCTAGGCTAACACGGACTGTGTCATGTAACACAGGCACCCGTGTCAGCACCCTGACTTTCCACTTTGTACGTTTCTGGCTCCAGTAGACCTGACACGAGCCATGACCTGGGACATGGGCGCCCATGTCAGTACCATGGCCTGGATCTTTGTTAGCTTATAGTTCTAGTAGGTCTGACACGGGTTGTGTCCTGTGACACGGGCACCAGTGCCAGCACCATGTCCTACACTTTTTGTTAGATTTTTAAACAGTTAAGCTGACACGGGCCATGTCCTGTGACACGAGCACCCGTGTTAGCCCCATATCTTGGCTTTTTTCACTGAGTTTCCTTCTTTTGATCTATCCTTCTTATATATCTTTTACACACAAATAATGATGTATGGATAAAGATATTACAGTTTGGAAAAAAGGTATACCTCTTGAAGCGAAACTTTGGAACACGTATGGATATCTCCGGATACGAAGTGATGATTGACAGAGCTCCTCCTTGAAGCTGCTCCAATCCTTGCTCTGTGCCGCAAAGTTCCAAAATCGCTCCAACCCAATCAAAGGTGCAAAATACTGTTTTTTTATTTGTGTTTGGAAGGTGATGATAGAGGTACTACAGAAATTGCTCTTGTGTTTAAACAATCTCTGTGTAATGTATATGAGATGTTTGGGTAGTTTGTTTAGGGGAAAGATTGCTAGGTCGTACAATAATGGGTTGAGGATTTTTTTGTTTTGTGAGTGAAAATAGAGTTAAAGATGAGAAGAGTTTTATGAATGAGCAGAGTTTTATGAATGAGTAGAGTTTAACATGATTTCTGTTTTTTCTCTTCTCCCTTTTTCTCTCCAAAATCCAACCCTTTATGTGTTATGAAAACATGTTATTTGTAGATGAGTTTTTGCTAGGATTTTGGGAGGGAAACAAATAACAATTTGAATTGTTTGGGTATGTTGTCTTCATAGCTTTTTGATGCAGAGTTCATATTGCTGATTTAGTGCAATTTATTAGATAGGTTTTTAAACTCTATAGGATAGCATATGTAGGTTTTGTGACAGGTTTGTGGTGCAGCATAGCACAAGATTTTTTGCAGGACAACAATGGATCAAGGTTTTGGACTGGTTTAGTGGTGGCATAGTATGGCTGTTTTATAGCAATACAGCTGACTATTTTTGACATGGTTTTTGGTTGTTATGTGGGTAGTACAACAGGCTTAGATTTGGAAGCAATAGGGCTTTGTTCAACAGTAGTTTAGACATCATTATTTGTAGCATGACACAAGTTTGGTTTTGTGGACAACATAGTGGCAAGGTTTGAGTCAAAGGGAAAAGTTCAACCAAGACAAATTTTAGGATTTGTAATCTTGCAACCTTGTAATAACTTGAATTATTTGTAACACCTTGAATTATTTGTAACATCTTGAATTATTTGTAACATCTTGAATTATTTTGAATTGTAATGAAAAGATGTCATGAAACAATGAAATTAACAAGTATAGAAAATATTTAGAAAAATTTCCAAGTCTTGCAAAGTTGGACTTTTGACTCTCTTGATTTTTTATGATCAAATTTCATATTTTGGATGTCTTGATGAAATGTGATTTTTAGAACTCAATCAAAAAGTCAAAGTTTGACTTTTAGTCTACATTTGACTTTTTCCACCAGTTGACTGAATTTTGTCTATCAATCCACTGATCTTAGGGGATGAATTGAAATATGCGATCATGTCAAAATTACGCGCTGGGATCCTTAAGATCATGCTTCCAACCAATAAGTCAGGTATTAGGTCAAAAATCAAAGTTCGGTCATTTTCAGTCAAAACCCTAATTTTCCTATTTTGCCCTTTTGATAATTTGAATGACTTTCTTGGAAAATTGTGATCCAAGACTTGAAACTTGACAGAAATAATCCTAAGGTTCCATAATGATCCATGAAAGTCATTTGAAACATTAGAAATCCAACTGCCTTTGTACAAACTAAAACCCTAATTTGAGGCATCGGTGTTGAGAAGATTATTTGACCTAGTCGATGCTTGCGCAAACTTGAGTCATTGAAGATCTTTGTAGAAAATATCTTGAGAAATGAGAGGGCAAATTTTGGGGTACACCACACTACAATGACAATTTCCGACCATGAAACATTTGAGGGAGAGAAAGACGAGGTCTGAGGTGTGTGGGAACTATATGAGGGTGTTCTCTTCTCTTTTCCCCCCTTTTGGATGGGGTATCACACCCCTTCTGATTAACAAATAATAATGTGGGCCTGAGGTTCCAGGGCCTAGCGCCCCATTAATTAATACGTACCTTTATTTTTCTAATACACCCTCTGGAACATTACCTTATTTATTTTATTCCTTTTAAAAACATTTCTTTTTTTTTTTAGAATTTTCTTTAGATATTTCTTCTTAATATCTTGGAAATTACTTTATTTAAGGTTTTTATTTTAATCATAATTTAGGACATTATCTTTTTTTAGAAGGTAATTCTTAAGGTTATTTTAATATTAAGAAGTTAATATTAGGATTAGGGTAATTGCTTGGATTTTTTATCATGACCTTAATTTCGATTGACTTCTTGGTTTGTTTTCTTGTGAGCCAATTATGATTGACCAAATAATCGTGCATGATATATTTATCCCCTTCTTTGTTTGATTAGTTTATTAATTTTTTTAGTTAATCAATTAATTGGATTTTAAACCCTTAGCATACTTTAGTTCATATTAACCCTTTTGGTTAGTTATATGGTTATTTGAACTTATAGAAAATCAATCTCAGAGAGATACATTAGATACCTTGTGGTGTTATGTAAAATGATCTTGTGATTATCTTTATAAATTCATCTGAACATGTGTCATCTTCACTTCCTTATGTTATGATAAAACCAAAAAGCCTTTTTGCAATAAACTCATCTAAAATGTGTAAAGATTATGATACATAAGTGAACGCCACAAGTCCTAAGTAGTGGAGAAGGGATGATTGAGTGTATGCCTCTTTATTTCGAGTATTTTAAACATTGGACGTATGAGTTGACTGCTCATAGTACTCACCTTCATTCATAGACTTTAGTTCAACTGGCATCGAAACGATTTTCTAAATTAAAGGATGAAAAATGTCTGCATATTCGTATCCTAATATTTCAAAAACCCTTTTCATAAATGAACATGATATATTCGTTCTACTGAAATACAAACAAACCTTAAGTCTCTCATGCAGGAGCATACAAGCAGCATTTAACTGCTAGAATGCAATTTTAATATCGTTCAATAAAATCAACCAACAAACACTTATTTTCTACTCACGAAATATGAAGCTCTGATTTTATCATTGCACTATGAGAATACGTAGGCACAAGATTTTTGCAATATTGACGAGCACACTAATTAAAAAACTATTTTCCCCTTAATTAATACCTTTATAAAGCCGATAATAAATCAGATTAATCGCAAGTAACTTTTAGATAACACCCATATACGTAAAATGACAAAACGATTCCTGTTTGGTACAACAAATGTGAGGAGTGCTAATACCTCCCCCTTGCATAATTGACTCTCGAACCCGAATTTGGTTGTGACGATTTTTAATTTTGGGTTTTTATCGATATTTTCCCTTCCTTTTGGAATAAATAAAGTTTCATGGCAACTCTTTCATTATTTCAAGCGTTCCTTACGCTTAGATATTTTTCACGGCGCGACACTTATGCCTCCTTATGTTGAATTAGTATTTCTTTGATCTTCACCTTCCACAATCCAAAATTGTTGTCTTCGGAAAATTTCTCCATATCCCATTTAGCCAAGCTGCTACTCACTTATAGACAATACCCCCTTGTTCCACGGTGGGCGCGACTTATTATGAAAATCTAAGGTTTAATTCACACTAAATCTAAGGTTTAATTCACACTAAATAATTTGATGCGAGGGAATAAAGAACAGTGGTAACCAAAATAAATGGCCTTAAAATATTATAACCAATAAACAATGAATTAACATTACAGAAGAAGATAAAAGAAAGAGAGAAACACAAATGATTTGTTTACCAAATTTGATAAAATGATCTACGCCTCGAAGAGAGAGCAGCTCTCCAATTCACAACACTCCAAAAATTGTTACAAGATTAACTTGTTTCTCTAAACCTTGTCTCTCTAGATTTACCAATAGAATTTCTAAACCCTTGTTTCTCTTTAATTGTGAAGTCATGAAGGTTGTGAAGACAAGAATACAAGAAATACATATTTATAACTACTCAAACCCAACAGACCCATTACAAAAGTCCAAAATACAACACATTAAGTAAGAATAAAACATATAAATATCTTATAATATCTTTTATAATATTATAAATATCTTATATTATATTTTAAAATATTATAACTATTAATATAAAAATATATATCCAATATTCTAAAATTAATGAATGATTTGCAAACTGAACCAACCAAACCCAATATCTGCAAATCGCCCAAATAAGACATTTTTGCTACTTTTCGGCTTCCTGATTTCTAGCTATCTCAAAAAATATTTTCTTTCTTTTCATCACTTAAGATTTTAGGGCATACTTCTACCATCTTCGTCTTGAAATAAAACCGTAGTGATGTCAATTTATCCATCAACCACCTTGCAACTCTCTACCATGTTGAAACACTATCCAACAACCATCTTCGCTGCCGTTTTGTTTTTTTAGCATCGCAACTCCGCCACCGCGTGGATGGTTTTTTTTTATGATTTTCAATATTTTAATTTTTTTTTCAACTTTTTAAAATTCTTTTGATTTTTTTCTTGTATTTTCTCTTCTAAATCAGTCCCAATCTCGATATTCTATTTCTATGAGAATCCAAAATCTCAAAAATCAATACATATGAATTCCACAACATTCATCAAACGATCACGTAAAATCAACAATCTAACTTTTAACACATATTTGAACAAAATTTCACTATTAACAAAAAATAATCAGAATGATGACATAATACAAAAGTTTTCACAAATCTTACGTAATTGAAAATAGACAAACCATAACAGAAAAAGGTCAAGGAATTCCATTATCCTTAAGCTTACACACACATTATAGAATAATTCCCTCTTACCTCGATTAACCCAAAAAATTTGAATTCTTGATAATGAGAGTTTCTATGCTTCCAATTTTCTCTGTCACATTTTCCCCTCTTTATCATTTTTCTCAAAAGTTGATGCATTCTCTAAACTTCTCTCATTCTTATATAAAAATATATTTTTATTTATATTTATTTTATTTTCATTAATTTCTCTTATTTTTATTTAATCTATTACACATAATTTATAATGAATTATAATTCCTTCAATTTCTATTCTTTTTAATATTTTATATAAATAAACTCTTTATTTTTTTATTATTATTCTTAAAATAACACGTAAATTATTAAGAAATACACAAAAAATTAAATAAAACTCTAAATTCTTTAATATTTATATACCTATAACTACTTGATGGTGGTGGTTATATTTGATTAAAATAAATAAAATTTTAATATATTTAGGTTAAAACAATAGTTAATACCACAATGTATATTATGTTAAATTATGAAGAATATATTCGGTCAAATTTTGAGTGCACATAAAATTTGGAATAAAATAACTATTTTTTGAGTTAATTTTAATTAAATTAAAAAAATATTTAAATTTTTATTAGTTTCATGGAATGACACATTCATACCAGTTGAAATCAAATAATTCATTTTTCAAAATAATTTTATTTAAAATAAAAATAATTTGTATGAATTTTTTATTAGAATTTGTTGAATGATGGATGGTATGAATTAAATTTGTTAATTAAAAAGGAAAAATAATATTGAAGTGTGCAGTAAGATGAGAAATAATGTATATATTATAGAATTAAAGTGTAGATATTACATAAAATTATTTAACTTAAATTCAAAATTTTGTAGGAAAAAAAAGGAGACATGTAAGTTTATATGATGGTGTAGAAAGATCGATGGATACAAAGGATAAATAGATAGATACATATATAAAATTAAAAATATATTTTAACAGAGCTTGCAATTGCTAGAATCAAATAATAAAAAATGTTTAGTAACAAATTATAATGAAAGAAGAGAGAGTAAAATATGAAGAAATGAGAAGCGAATATATTAGAAATGAGATTATATATATATAAATCAAGTTAAAATTCATGACTTTCACATATGTTAAAACTCATGTTATAGGCATGTATCTACCATGATTTAGTAGTTAATAATTAATCACCATCAAAAAAACCGATAATTTAAAATATTTTAGATTTTTTTATACAATTGTACTCTTTAGAAAAATTATGATCGAACTTCTGAATTATATTGAATTTTATAAAATATATTGAAAACTATTATATTATTTTTAAAATATGTTATTAAATATAATATTTAAATTGACATTAATAATTTTTTTCTGTAAATTAATATTGATTAAACAATTTTAAAAAATAACAAAGGCGCTTGACACATATACCTAACTAAGAAAAAAGACACACAAAAAAAGGTGAAAAAACAAACTACATCAAAGAAAATTATTAAGAATTTTATGTAACGCATGATTCTTATCAATTCAATATTGTTATACAAATAACAAATTATATCATGTCATATGCTCATATCTATGAGCACTCAACTACACACAACATGCATCTTGGTCTTCAGAACTCTAGGAACACACAAAAGCCACGAAACATGTTATATGAACAATTAATAATCAAAGAGGTTGCCACCAAATTTATATTATTTTACAAAAAAAAAATACATTACGTAAAAAGCATTTAATTATATAACATTTAAATATTGATAACATTTATCTCAAATAAATATCAACATATCTTATATAAGGGGGAAGGTCTTTGCTCATATGTATTGTTATGTGCAATAGAGATATTAAAATATGTGTATCTCTTTTATAAAATATTAGTAAAATATTTTTTTTGATTATGTAGGTTAACGTTAAAGTTTATTTTAATTTTATAATTTTAAAAAGATTTATATTGGTGTCTTAATTCTTCAAAACGTTTTATTTTAGTCTCTTTTGTCTAATTAACGACGAAAAAATTCATAAATTAATCGCTAAATTCGTCGTTAATTAGACAAAAAGAACTAAAATGAAACGTTTTGAAGAGTTACGGGACTAATATAAACATTTTAAAGTTAAGAGATCAAAATAAATATTAACGTTAACGTACCAGACCAAAAAAAATATTTTACCTAAAATATTTGTGGGTTGAGTGAATTTTATCATTATACAATCTTATTTATTTATATTTTAAAAATTTATAACTATATAAGACTTATATACAAGAAAAATCAATAAAAGCGAAATAAATAATGCTAACGTACAAAACACTTATAATACATAAATGTATCGTTGTGATAATCGATGTCAAGAACGAAGTAATATAGTGAAAAAGAGAGTCTTTTGGTCAACTAGAAGAAAACGTTTCAATTTACAAAGAGAAGAAAAAGAAGAAGAGGGAGGGAGAGAGAGAGAGAGAGAGAGAGAGAGAGAGAGAGAGAGAGAGAGAGAGAGAGAGAGAGAGAGAGAGAGAGAGAGAGAGAGAGAGAGAGAGAGAGAGAGAGAGAGAGAGAGAGAGAGAGAGAGAGAGAGGAGAGGAGAGAGAGAGAGAGAGAGAGAGAGAGAGAGAGAGAGAGAGAGAGAGAGAGAGTTGGTTATAAAAGTTATTTTTTATTTTCTCATTAAGCATTAATGATTACAAGTAAAACAAAATGAAAGAACAAGATTAATTCTGACTTATCTCAAGAGTTTTGATGATAACAAAATTATATTTAAGATAATTTATGCTCTAATGAATGTGTTTTGAATGTCTTAGTTAATGTTCTGACAGAAAAAATTCTAAAGTACTAAGCAAAGATTATGAAGAAGTTCTTTGATAAAAGAACCTTTTTATTCAAACGCATCTACTGACTCTGGTAAGAACCTTTACTTGTTAAATGTATCTTCTAACTTCTAGCAGGCTCCTTGATTCAGAAGATAACTTGAAAGCAAGCGTTGTTCAAAGTTCTTAGCAAGCAACGCTCTGCCCAGAAGTTGAATGAAGCATGTTCTGACTTAAAGACATTGGAAGCAAATTTTGAAACAACGTTTAAACCAACTTGTCTTGTCAAAGCAAAGGAAACACGTCTTACATTCTGACATTTGCTCATTAATGCAAAGACGACTGAAAGCACTCAAGTGCCTACAACTAGTTTCTTGGAAAATGGAATATTGCAAGGATACACGCAAAGCATTTAATGCTCTCCATCTTTTCTGAAGGCAGCAGCGGTTTTAATTATTCTACTATAAGTAGAAGGACATTTATTGCAAACCAATAATTTTTTTTTGTGAACCAAGAAAACCAATCAAATTTTCAAAAGAAGCAAGAAACTACGTGAAAGATCCAAAAGCTCAAAAACTCATTGTTCATACAATTTGTGTATTATATTCTAAGTGAAAAATCACAGTTGTGATATAGCTTGATAGAAGCAAACTCTATTTCATTATTTGTAAAGATTAAACTCCTGTATTTTTGTTCCTTGAGAGACCAAGCTTGGTCAGATTTCTCAAGCAGACTAGGACTAGATTTAAGTCTTAGTGGTGTTAGTCACTTGTAAGTTTACCTGTGCATTGTAAGTCACAACAGTTGTTGTGTGATTGTAATCAGTTGATTATAGTGGATTAAGTCCTTGTTGAGAAAGGCGAAATCACCTTGGCGGGTGGACTGGAGTAGTTTGAGTTCAAACGAACCAGGATAAAAATAATTGTGTTATTCCATTATTGTTTGAGCTTTGTTTTGAAACCAAAAAGAGTCACTTATTCAACCCCCTCTTCTAAGTGTTTTCTTACCCCTTCAACTGGTATCAGATCTTGACTCTGAGCACAACACTTAACCGTGCCAGGAAAAGATCCAGAAGAAAACACAATGGCCGCTGAACAAAACAATCATAGTTACAACAAACCTCCAGTGTTTGATGGAGATGATTTTGAGTACTGGAAAGATATACTAGAAAGTTTCTTTCTAGGTCATGATAGTGATCTTTGGGATATATTCTTGGATGGTTACAAACATCCTGTAGATTCAGAAGGAAACAAAGTGGATAGAAAAAATATGGATAGACAACAAAAAGCTGATTTTAAAAATCATCACAGAGCTAGAAATATTTTTTTAAATGCTATCTCTAAAGTAGAATATGAAAAAATCACTAATAGAGATACATCGCATGATATGTTTGAGTCTCTCAAAATGACTCATGAAGGAAACGCTCAAGTTAAGGAGTCTAAAGCTCTGGCTTTAGTTCAGAAGTATGAAGCCTTCAAAGTTGAAGAGAGTGAGTCTATAGAAGCAATGTTCTCTAGGTTTCAAACTCTGATCGTTGGTCTAAGAGTTTTGAACAAAGGATATACCAAAGCAGATCATGTGAAAAAGATCATCAGAAGCTTACCCAGAAGATGGGCATCAATGGTCACTGCCTTCAAGGTGTCAAAAGATCTGAACAATGTGTCTCTGGAGGAACTCATCAGCGCTCTCAGAAGTCATGAGCATGAACTGGATGAGCATGAGCCTCAGAAGAACGGTAACTCTAGCCCTTAAATCAATTAAGAAATTTGATACTAACGCTTTTCAGGCTGAAGAAGAAAACTCTGAAGAATCAGCTTCAGAAAAAGACGAACTATCTTTGCTCTCCAAAAGGATCAATCATCTGTGGAAGCACAAACAAAAGAAATTCAAGAACTTTAAGAAGTCAGAAGATAAACCAGAATCTTCTGGACACAAAAAGTCAAACAGAAGAGAGATCATCTGTTATGAATGCAAAGAACCTGGTCACTTCAAAAGTGATTGTCCAAAGCTTCAAAAATAAAAACCAAAGAAGAGATTTGGAAAGAAGAAAGGAATTATGGCAACCTGGGATAACTCAGATTCTTCTGAAGATGAATCTGGTTCTGAAGATGAAAATGCCAACCTAGCTCTAATGGCTATCACAGAAGATAACTCAGACTGTGAGTCAGAATAAAGAGAGGTATTTTCTGAATTTTCTAGAGAAGAACTTGCAGATAGTTTATCAGAACTTCTGGAAAACTATAGTAAGCTCAAAATCAAATACAAGAAACTCAAGAAGAGTCTTGCATCTGATTTTGAGAAACTTGAAACAGAAAAATATGAACTCTTAGAAAACAATTTTAAACTTAAAAAGGAAATTCAAATTGTTCAAAAGAATTTTAGTTCAGAGTCTGTGTCTAGTTCAAAACATATTCTAAAAGAATATGACTATAACTTTCAATCTTTTCTTGCTAAAGGCATAGACAGAAGCAAAATGGCTTCAATGGTCTATGGAGTTAGTGGGAAAAACATAAGAGGAATTGGATATGAACCTCCCAAAGGAAAGGAGACATACATTCCAAAATCTGTTGCTAAAATGACCTTCACTTACAAACCTCTGAATAAGCAATTCAAGTTTGGACACTCACATGATATAAAATATACATCACATTCTGGAAACTCTTATGCTAACCTAAAAGGACCCAAAAAGATATGGGTACCTAAGGATAAAATAATATTTGTTGCAGATGTCCTTAATAGCTCAATTGAAATACCAGTCATGGTACCTGGACTCTGGGTGCTCACGACACATGACCGGAAAAAGGTCTATGTTCCAAAGCCTGGAACTTAAAGATGGAGGAGAGGTGAAGTTTGGAGGTAATTAGAAAGGGAAGATTATTGGTTCTGGAAACATAGGAAACGGTAACCTTCCTTCTATCTCAAATGTTTTATTAGTATAAGGATTAGCTCATAATCTATTGTCCATAAGTCAATTAAGTGACAATGGCTATGACATTATCTTCAATCAAAACTCCTGTAAAGCTGTAAGTCAAAAGGATGGATCAATCCTCTTTTTTGGCAAGAGAGAGAACAACATTTACAAAATTGATTTATCAGATCTTAAATCTCAAAACGTCAAATGTCTTTTGTCTGTTAGCAATGAGCAATGGGTATGGAACAGAAGATTGGGACATGTCAGTCTTAGAAAAATCTCTCAACTAAATAAATTAAATTTAGTCAGAGGACTTCCCAATTTGAAGTACAACTCAGAAGCTCTGTGCGAAGCATGTCAAAAAGGAAAATTTTCAAAATCTTCCTTTAAATCTAAGAATGTTGTCTCTTCCTCTAAGCCATTAGAGTTACTTCATATTGATCTGTTTGGGCCAGTTAAAACTGCATCCATCAGAGGCAAGAAGTATGGATTGGTCATCGTTGATGACGTCAGCAGATGGACATAGGTAAAGTTTTTAAAACACAAGGATGAGTCACATTCTGTATTCATTGACTTCTGTACTCAAGTGCAAAATGAAAAAGATTTTAAAATCACAAAAGTTAGAAGTGATCATGGTGGTGAATTTGAAAATCATTATTTTGAAAAATATTTTAAAGAAAATGGTATTGTTCATAATTTTTCTTGTCCTAGAACTACCCAACAAAATGGAGTTGTAAAAAGAAAAAAAGAACATTACAAGAGATGGTCAGAACCATGATCAATGAAATAAATATGGCTAAGCACTTTTGGGAAAAAGCTTTGAACACAGCGTGTTACATTCAAAATAGAATCTCTATAAGACCTATTCTTTAAAAGACTCCCTATGAATTGTGGAAAAACAGAAAGCCCAACATTTCTTATTTCCATCCTTTTGGATGTACTTGTTTTATTCTAAACACCAAAGAAACTCTGAATAAGTTTGATTCTAAAGCACAAAAGTGTTTCCTGCTTGGATACTCTGAACGCTCAAAAGGCTATAGAGTATACAACACAGAAACTCTGATTGTTGAAGAATCAATCAAAGTCAGGTTTGATGATAAGCTTGGCCAGCAACAGCCAAAGCAAATTGATTTTTCTGTAGGTACAGAAGATCATCCCTCAAACTCTGAAAGTTCAGAAGCAAAAGAAGACGTAGTAGATCATCCTCTTGACAATGCTCTGAACAATCTCAGAATCTCTGACCAACCCACACAGAAAAGGTTTCCTAGAATATCTTCAGCTCACAAAGAAGACGTAATCATTGGAAGAAAAGAAGATCCCATCAGAACAAGATCCTCTCTCAGAATCAATGAAGAATCTTTGTTTGGTTTAGTCTCTCTGATTGAGCCAACTACCATTGATGAAGCCCTGGAAGATAATGATTGGATCTTAGCAATGCAAGAAGAACTAAATCAATTCTCCAAGAATGATGTATGGAATCTAGTTCCAAGACCCAAAGGATTCAATGTTATAGGAACCAAATGGGTTTTCAGAAGCAAATTGAACGAACAAGGAGAAGTAATCAGAAACAAAGCATGATTGGTTGCACAGGGTTATATTCAACAAGAAGGAATTGATTATAATGAAACCTTTGCCCCAGTCGCCAGGTTAGAATCTATAAGATTATTAATTTCTTTTGTTGTACAAAATAACATTTCATTATATCAAATGGATGTTAAAAGTGCATTTCTAAATGGTTATATTGAAGAAGAAGAAGTATATGTCCATCAACCTCCTGAATTTAATGATTCAAAGCATCCAGAACATGTTTTTAAACTAAAAAAGTCTTTGTACGGTTTAAAACAAGCTCCCAGAGCTTAGTATGATCGTCTGATTAATTTTCTATTAGAAAAAGATTTTACTAGAGGGAAAGTGGACACAACTCTTTTCAGAAAAACATTTAAAAATGATATTTTAATTTGTCAAATTTACGTTGATGATATAATTTTTGGAACCTCTAATATCTCCCTTGGAAAAGAATTTGCTAAGACCATGCAGGAAGAATTTGAAATGGGCATGATGGGTGAATTGAAATTCTTTTTGGGAATTCAAATCAACCAGACTCCAGAAGGTACTTTCATACATCAGACGAAGTATGTTAAAGAACTTCTGAAGAAATTTCAAATGTCAGAAAGTAAAGATGCCAAGACACCTATGCATCCAACCTACATTGTAGGTAAAGATGAGGTAAGTATGAAAGTAGATCAGAAGCTCTATAGAGGTATGATTGGATCCCTTCTCTATCTGACTGCATCTAGACCTGATATATTATTTAGTGTGTGCTTGTATGCTAGATTCCAATCAGATCCTAGAGAATCTCATTTAACAGTTGTTAAGAGAATTCTTAGGTATCTGAAAGGTACTGCTAATCTTGGTCTGTGTTACAGAAGATCACAAGATTACAAACTAGTAGGTTATTGTGATGCTGACTTTGCTGGAGATAAAATTGAAAGAAAAAGCACCTCTAGAAGCTGTCAGTTTTTGGGTGACAATCTTATCTCATGGTACAGCAAGAAGCAAGCAACAATCGCACTATCAACCACAGAAGCTAAATATATATTTTCTGCTGGATGTAGCTCTCAGATGATTTGGATGAAAAGTCAACTAGAAGATTTCAACCTTTATGAAAGTAAGATTCCTATCTTCTGTGACAATACTTCTGCTATTTGTCTTTCTAAAAATCCAATCTTACATTCTAAAGCCAAACATATAGAAATTAAGTATCATTTCATAAGGGACTATATTCAGAAGGGAATATTAAACTTAATTTTTGTAAAAACAGACCATCAATGGGCTGACATTTTTACCAAACCTCTTTCAGAAGATAGATTTAATTTCATTCTGAAAAATATTTGTATAAAATTATGTCCTGAATAAAATAATATTTATTTTCTGTGACTGACTTCAGAACTTTCTGAAATGAATGCTCTGATCAACAACTCTTTAGAAGTTAGAAGAGAAGTTGTAACAGAAGCTATATGAAAAGTTATGGAACATTCTAACACTTCATGTCCAAGTGTAGTTCAGAAATTCATTAGAACAAACAGTTGTTACATGCATCTTTCAGGAGATGAACACGTGGTGTGTTTCTGAAAGGTCAAGCATGCAAAAGCTACTGATGACGTTCTAGGTAACTGTTGATGATTAGCCATAATCCCATGTTTTCCCTCATTTTTAGCAAATCATTAAATGCAAGTAATGATGAGATTCATTTTTAAATCCATTTTAATCTTTATTTTAATTGTGTCTTAAATACTTTTAATTTTAATTCTAAACCTATTTTCTGAAATTAATGCCTATAAATATTTTTTGAAAAACCCTTTTCATTCTTTACCGTCTCTTTCAACTCAAGTTTTTTTTACTATACTTTTCTCTTAAAACCCTTTTCTTCAATTTCTCATTTCTAAAGAACTTCAATGGCATCTTCTTCTACCCACTCTGAGCAATACATTATACCTGAAAGGACAACTCTCATTCCGGTAGAAAGTTTGGAAGTTTTGAGCGAGCTAATGGTAGACTTTGAGAATCTCAGAGAGAATGGATTTGACTTGTTCCCTGCTGTGAAGTTTCAAGGTTGGGAGAGGTACTTTGATCGTCTTATTGGTCCAGTCTTTCCACATTTGGTGAAAGAATTCTGGATTCACGCTATTGCAACCCCCAAGGTTACTCTCTCCTTTGTAATGGGCAAGGAAATATCCATTACAGAAAATCAAATCAGAAGGTTGTTGGGATTTAAAGGACTTGGAGTTACATGAATACCTAGTGGAAGAATGGAGATGTCTAGGGTATATTCAGAGATTTTTACCAACGGTCAAGGTTCCTCCAAAGTCAGGGATTTGAAAGACAAATATAAGATTTGGGCAAGGATTATTCATGGATGTATTCACCACAGGAAAGACACTAGTTCTCCTGATTACATCAATGTTGATCAACAATATTTGCTGTTTTGCCTTGGAACCAATGTCAAAATTGATTTGCCCTACTTGCTTTTTGAACATCTCTGGAACCATGTCAAAGAAACTAGAGAAGATGAAAGGATGAAGAATCCCAAATCAAAGAGGAATTGGATTCCTATGGGGAGGTTATTATCAGACATTCTGACTGAGAATGGTCTTATTGCTCACCTAAAAGAAGCAAATCTTCTGGGGGAGCTTGAACCTATCTGTGGTAAGACTATGACTAGAAAGAACTTGCTGAAAAGGAAAGTTATTGACAAACTGCTGGTGGAACCCACTCCATGTCTGTCAACTGTTGTGAAGAGGAGAAGAATTCCTATTGCTAACTTTCCTATGTTCAACTCAGGGGATCATCCTCGTATGGTTTTGCACTATATTGAGACCTGCAAAGAAACAGGATCACCCATTGATCCAACTTGTCTTCAAGGAAGAAATCAAGCTGCTCCTGATGTTGTTCTCCAAGAATCTGTGAAGAGAAAAGCTGTAGAAGGACCTTCTGACACTCCTCAGAAGAAGAAAAAGAAGACAGGTAATCATGTTGAAACTATACTTGTTTATGATTCTGAAAATGTATCTGCATCTGCTAAACCCTCCCAAACCTTAGGAGACTTAGATGTCGACATCGATCTGACCTTACCATCTGAACCCCTTGCTGACAACCCTCGTAAAAATCAGTTTTCAACAGATTTAAGTGATTCTGACTCTGATGAACATTCTGACAGCCAATCAGAACCCTCTCAATCAGAACCCCCTGAACCATCTGTTTTTCAACCTATTTCTACTGAACGTTTTTCAAGACCCCCTACCAGACCTCTATCACCCATACCCACTGGATGGTATGATGCTGCCTCTTGGAGAATTCCAGGGATAAATGAACCTCTAGCAACCATAAAACCTCCTTTCAACCCACCATCTGAGAATATTTTTGCTATGAATCAACCACAGCCTCAAAATCCCATTCCCACTCCTACTTATACAATAATAATTTCGCCTGATGTCACTCCACCCACTTCACCACAACATACAACACCACTCTCAACTCCTCAAATTCCAGAACAACAACCTTTTGAACAAACTGAAACTGCTGAACCATCTGTGCCTCATGAAATATCAGAACCTCCTATTTGTGTTAACCAACATGAACCTGAACCCACAAATAATCTTGAACCCAATAGCTTTTTAAGAACTGTAGTGGAGTTTTAATCTCTATAATTCTTGAAAAACAAAACTTACAGAACGACTGTCCCTAAACCTGTTCAGCCAGATGTAAATACTTTGTTTCAGAATTTTATAACAAATGTTCAAGCATGGTTACAACCACTGAAAGAAGATTGCTCCAGAAGTGTGAACACAGCATCAACAAATCTTCTATGGGAAACCTTCAGAAGAACTTTGGTTGCTGAATCACAAAAGTTACAGGATTTGTGCCATTCTCAGGTGCTGGACAACTTTTCCAAACTTCTGCATGCTTTCAAGACAGAAGCTGCTGACACTTGGAATAAGAAGTCTTCGCTAATGATTGTTGATACAACAGTTGATAAGATGTATATATCAGAAGATGAATCTGAAGAATCCTCTGAAGATTCAAATCCTCTGGCTATTATTCTATTGAATCAACCTTCAGTTAAGGCTGGACCTGAACCTGTGCCAACTCTTGCAATGGATCTGGGCACTCTGCTCTCCACCTTTGTGAAGTCTCACTCAACAGTTGCTGCTTCTGAGCCTGTTTCTACTAAAGCTTCATCATCTTCTGCTCCTACCTCACTCATTATGGACACTCTGAAAGAGCTAAAGAAGGAGAATGAAGTCTTGAATAAACGCATGGATAAGCAAGATCAAACAAATCTAGAGATCAAGAATTGGATGGCAAAACAAAACGAATCTGCCTCTGAAATCAAGAATCTTCTGATGGCTCTTGTCACTAAGAAATCCTAGTTTCTTTTTGTCTCTTATTTGGATGTTTTGTTTGTATTTCTGGATATCTATTTTTAACCTTTTTTTATAAAATCTTTCAAAATTTCTCATTTATTACACTTTTTGATTATGCCAAAAAGGGGGAGAAAATGTGCATTCTTGAACTAATCACTGTTTAACAGTTATGGGACTAAGTCTCAGACATTCTAACAAATTTGCAAGAATTCCTTCTGTGCAAAATAATTTTTTGCAGGTATCACTTTAACTCTGAAAGAATATTCCAGCTAAGTTTTATCTTCTTGCAGAAGTTCTGAAGAAATTCAAGAAGGCTGTGTATTACTCTGACTAAATAATCTCAGGATGTCTTATGCATAGAAATATTCATTTCAGGGGGAGATTCTTATCTCTTAATCCGTTTCTTTTCTTTATCTAAAATATTTTTTTATCATCATAAAAAAGGGGGAGATTGAAAGAACAAGATTAGTTCTGACCTATCTCAAGAGTTTTGATGATAACTAAATTATATTTAAGATAATTTATGCTCTAATGAATGTGTTTTGAATGTCTTAGTTAATGTTCTGACAGAAAACATTCTAAAGTACTAAGCAAAGATTATGAAGAAGGTCTTTGATAAAAGAACCTTTTTATTCAAACGCATCTGCTGACTCTGGTAAGAACCTTTACTTGTTAAATGTATCTTCTAACTTCTAGAAGGCTCCTTGATTCAGATGATAACTTGAAAGCAAGCGCTTCTCAAAGTTCTTAGCAAGCAACGCTCTTCCCAGAAGTTGAATGAAGCATGTTCTGACTTAAAGACATTGGAAGCAAATTTTGAAACAACGTTTAAACCAACTTGTCTTGTCAAAGCAAAGGAAACACGTTCTTACATTCTGACGTTTGCTCATTAATGCAAAGACGGCTGAAAGCACTCAAGTGCCTGCAACTAGTTTCTTGGAAAATGGAATATTGCAAGGATACACGCAAAGCATTTAATGCTCTCCATCTTTTCTGAAGGCAGCAACGGTCTTATTATTCCTACTATAAGTAGAAGGACATTTATTGCAAGCCAACAATTTTTTTTGTGAACAAAGAAAACCAATCAAATTTTCAAAAGAAGCAAGAAACTACGTGAAAGATCCAAAAGCTCAAAAAACTCATTGTTCATACAATTTGTGTATTATATTCTAAGTGAAAAATCACAGTTGTGATATAGCTTGATTAGAAGCAAAATCTATTTCATTATCTGTAAAGATTAAACTCCTGTATTTTTGTTCCTTGAGAGACCAAGCTTGGTCAGATTTCTCAAGCAGACTAGGATTAGATTTAAGTCTTAGTGGTGTTAGTCACTTGTAAGTTTATCTGTGCATTGTAAGTCACAACAGTTATTGTGTGATTGTAATCAGTTGATTATAGTGGATTAAGTCCTTGTTGAGAAAGGCGAAATCACCTTGGCGGGTGGACTGGAGTAGTTTGAGTTCAAATGAACCAGGATAAAAATAACTGTGTTATTCCATTATTGTTTGAGCTTTGTTTTGAAACGAAAAAGAGTCACTTATTCAACCCCCCCTTCAGGGGCGGATCCAGACTTTATATATTGGTGTGGCTAAACATAAAAGAAATTATCGACTAAAATATATTGAAAATAAAAAATAATATTGTTTGATGAAGTGTATTTACAATGAAAACCGTCTAGTATCAATTTCTTGAAAATGAGCTAAAATAACATCATTGTTAATTGTTCCAAGAACATCTCTTTCTATAAAAGTTACAAGACGATCATTTAACCATTGATGTGTTTACATGGCATGCCACACCTCAAAAGAAACTTAGTAGCTATAAGAGATGTGTTTACACGAACACGATATTCAGAATTCATTTGTTTAGTTTGATTAACAAATGCAGCCTTAATACTTTGGTTTGGGTTCATGAGAGCGTAACTCATATGCACACAATCAATATGACTATTGGAAGAAGTTCCATGATTAGCCAATCTATGAGAATTCTTCCAATCACCAAACCCCTCTCACAAAGTGATCTCCCCCGTATTTAGAGAGATTCTTAAACAAAAAACATGGCAAGCAAAATGCCAGGTCCTTAGATTCACTATAATCAATCCAATCATACAAATCAAACCAATTTTTGCAAAATCTACGTCTTTGATTACCTTGAACAGACCAAGGGTAAACAAAATTGTAAGGAGGTTTATGACGACCTATTTTTAAATAATCTTTCCTTACCTCATTTTGGATGTCAGGATGATAGCTTGAAATTGGAGGCCTAATTCCTGGATCGGTTTCCAACAATTCATAATCGACAACTTTAATACTCTCACTTGGATGTTGAGTTTCCGATGCTTCTAGATTTACCGAAGAAGTAGCTTTGTCTCTAGAAAGCACGGGAAAAAATTTCTTCATCCTATAAAGAGAACAATGAAACCATTAAAATTAGCTATTCACTCTATAAAGAAAATAATAAGAACAATTTATTGTAAAGAAAATATTTATGAGAAATTGAAAATTTACTTTTTTTAAACAAATTGGGATTTTAAGGTTCAACTCAAATAGAACAAAAGAATAAGAAAATTTTGAAGTAGTTAGTTTACCTTTGATTTTCAATCACCCATAAACAATGCAAAATGGTGGGGTTATTGGATTAATGAGAGAAAGAGACAAATATGGAAGTTGGTGGGGTTTGAGAAGAAGAGAAAGGGTTTACTGTGTGAGAGAGAAAGAAATAAAAGAGAGAGAAAATTAAGAGATAAAAGTGAGTTGAAGAGTTATATAATATTAAATATTAAAATTAATTAATTAATTAAATATATATTAATATTAGAAAAAAAAATCTGGTGTGGCTATAGCCACACCTAGCCTAAACGTGGATCCGCCCATGCCCCCCTTCTAAGTGTTTTCTTACCACTTCACAAAATAACAACCAACATTTCTCAACACACTACTACAAATTATATATTTCATAACAAAACTTTCACCTTAGTCAACAAAAAATTGAGGTATAATACCAAGGTGTGTCATGTTTTATTTGTTTTAAAAAATAAAACCACATAATATCTTGATTTTTTAATATAACCGAGGAGAAAAAATTCAAGACACGCTTCGAATGTCAGCTATTACAGTTTATGTTTTTATTTCTTTATTATTGTAAAGAAAATGATATATCCCTTCAGTTTCTTTAATAATCAACAGATAACGTAATCAGTTTTTACTATATAAAAACTCGTGAAACAGATTTGACCGTAAACCTAACTTATATGTAGCTTCCCAAACTCGTATGCATCTTTCTTTAGGATGAATTGCAATACAGGAAAATCTTCAATGTCATGTGTTCTTCTACCTTGAACAAAATATTTTTTCTTCCATTACAATCTATCCCACATAATGGTGTTAATGTTGTTGTTGTATTTTTGGAATAACCTTCCTATGTTGTCAAACAAGGAAAACAATATTGCTTTCCTTGGTTGACAATATTGAGAAATTTATTTCTCAACTGTAAATTGGTCACAAAAAATGGTGACTGATAAAAAATTAAAATGGAAACATGACATATTACTTTTAATTCTTTATCATTTACCATTTTTTCTTCAAACTTATTACCTCATATTTTTCTAAAACTTAGGGATTAATTTACTTTATTTTATTTTTTATTTAAAAAAGAAAATATATTTTCCTCGACTTTCTAACATAACTGAGGGGATATGTTACACAACCACAACAGTTAATTTCTATCCTACATTCATAAAATAACAACACTTAAGATTTTTCCAAGACATCAATCTATAACAAAATAACTACATCCACCGTTATATATTTTGTTCTCTTTCTCGTGAAAACATTTGTTCAAGATAATGAATTATTTGTCCCAAGTTAAAAAGATTGGAAAATTTATCTATGATGGATTGTGTTGTGGTATGGCCAAATGTCTAGGCATGGCCCAATCCACTTCTACATCCAAAATGGCCCAACAACTTTGGCCCAATCAATTGGAGCAGATAAAAGACACATTTCTCCTTTTCCCCCCAACCAAGGACACGTGGTTGGTTGTCCCCCCAGGACCAACATGGCTATCGCAGCCCTCGGCAGCACCTCTGTCCGCAGTTGCTTCTGCCCCTCGGCCAGGGACACATGGTTTGTTGTACCACCAGGACCAACAAAACCATATCTTCCCGCTCAGGCAGACTAGTCCTCATCTTACCAACCACACGAGGACAACCACCCAAGAATGGCCAGAATCATCTTTGCCCGTGAGCACCTCTCTGCTCGTTATAACGACCAGCTTCCTCCCTAGTCTGCTCGACACACGTCAAGCTGACAACCAGACTAGCGCTCATAACGCGTCTTCCAATCATCTCACCCTTGCTCGATGTAACGGCTAGTTATGATCACCTCTCAGTCTTCCCGACCTCAAGTCGGCCAGACAACTAGGAACTGAACAGACCAGTGCCTGTAACCCATCTCCTTCTCGGAACTAACGGCTAGTTGCAGACACATCTACCCGGTTTGACCAAGTCCTGGCAGTTATCTATTTTTGCAGACCCTCATATCTAGGCCCAAAAATAGAGACCAATAGCCAAGCGTCGGGGGAATTATATAAATCCTCACATATGTGAGGGTCAGGTATCCAATATTCATCTTTGAAACCCTAATACTTTGCTTGTATCTCTTTGCTCCCACACTTACTTGATCATCGGAGTGCCTTGCAGGTACAACCCTCCTTTTTCCTCCTGGACTTTCTAGCCCGTCTGAATATCATCATCCGGCCACCTTGTAGGTTGTGATCAACCGGTAAGATCAGTTTCACTGTCTCTGGGAAACTATCTTCCTCTTTTTCTATTCCTCAGAATCTGAAGACCAAAGTCCTCCTCATTCATCAATCATGGCCGACCATAATGATCATCAACTATCTGGAAAGACTGTGCTCTCCCCGGCATGTAAGACTGACGACAGCCAAGAACATCCTCACCTCGAGGATAACTTCGGCGCCCGTGATAAACATACTGCATCCCCAGATTCCATCGATGTTGATCGTGACAATGACTATTCTTGGACGAACTGTTTCCCAAGAACCCTATCGAAGACCAGCCCGAGATTCTACAACCGGTCCCTATTCCGCAGAATGCCGACCCAACCATAGCAGCACTGATTACAGCTCTCAACCAGACCAACTCCCTAATATGCCAACAAAGCAAGATGATTGGGGCATTAGAAATTTCTCACCGGTCAAAGTCTCCCCCTCGGAGGTACAAACAAAAAAGATCACATAGCTTGTCTCCCCGATGATATGATCATCATCTGGGGCAAGAAAGAGCTCATATCCTGGGCATAAAGAAACATGATCAGACTCCTCCTCTGAGAGACCAAATCTCTCCAGTAGCCAAGAAATCGAAGTGCGGATCGAGAAGTCCATCTCCTCGACAAGACTATTGTCCCCAACGAGGGAAGCACAACTTTTCTCCACCACCATCGCCGAGCTGGAGCAACGAGGAAGGCCCCCGCGGTCCATTGTCTCGGGCTATCATGGATGCTCCCCTCCCCGTCGGACTAGAAAAACCCCAAAACTTAGGAACATATGATGGGACAATTGACCTTGACGAGCACATCGAAAACATTGACGCCTTGCTCGATTACCAAGGCGTTATGGGCGCTATTAAGTGCAGGTTGTTCCCAATAACTCTGAGAAAAGAAGTAATGTCTTGGTACAAAAGTCTCCCCAATGAATCCATCACCTCATGGAAGCAGTTAGGGAAGATGTTCTCAAGGCACAACATTATCTCTCGCCGTCATCCGAAGATAAATGCGTCGCTAGAAGCGATCATACAAGAAAAGGAAGAATATCTCCGAGTATATATATCGAAGGTTAAATAGAGAAGTCATTCAGGTCTCCACGACTGACGATATGAAAAAGTACTTGATCGAGTGAGGGATACGCCCCCGCAGTGATTTTGCAAAAGCGGTTGGTATAGAAACACGTGCCACACTAGACACCCTCCTCCTCAAAGCCCAAGCGTACATCCAGTATGAGGAGAAAGTGACCGCAAATTATGCTCGGAATTGTAACAGAAATGACCTCACCAACCTCCCCGATGAGAGGAGCGCATAAACAAACCATGTTCCCTGCAAACACAATCTCTCAGCAGACACATGTTCCCTGCGAACACAACTGCTCAGCAGACACATGTTCCCCATGAACACAATTACCGAGAAGTCATACGTTCCCCGCGAACACTCTAGCCTAGTAGTCATATGTTCCTCACAAACACAACTTTCGAGTAGACACATGTTCCCCGAAGACATAGTTGCCGAGAAGGCACACGTTCCTCTGAACACAACACTGAGCAGACATCCTATCGAAGCTCACGAGCACAAAGAAGAGAGACGAATCAAGTCCGTCATCCAAGAGATACTATTGTGTTCGAGCAAAAACGAAAATGGGAAATATTATCTCGAAAACCTGTACGACGAACAACTCACTTGACCTTGGAACACCGAAAAACTAAGGCAATAGTACAGTTAAGACACTGATATAGTCAGGGTGTCTCGTTGAAATAATGAACACAATTTTTCTGACCACATGTGCATGCCCAGGTACAATCATGACACTCCAAATTAAACAAAGAGGCAAGTCTCCACTCTTTTAACGAGCAGATTCTTAGCCCGACGTGGAAAACTCAAACGAGCTCCACCGTCATCGTACCACGATGGCAGAATACCCAGCTCGCAATGGAAAGTTCATGCTGCCAAGATCAGGCCCTTAAAATGAGACCTAAGTTTCGACCCATGCAAGGTGATCACCCTGGTCGTTCGACCAGTCACCCACACTGGCGGACTCAAATATTAACGAGCAAACCCCTAAAACTCTTAATCAAAATAAAACGTCTCAGTCGTGCAAGCATACAAACATTCATAAACCTAATAAATAACAATTTACCACGTGCGAGCATGTCCTTGTAAAGGTCACAAAACGTCATTGTTACAAACAACAAGCGCCAACAACATATATTCCTCCTCGGCGTACTGGTTGGCTCTAAGTCATCACTCTTATGCCTAGAAGCAACGACTTGTGGGGCTCCTGTTCTGGTCTGGCCAAATGCCTAGGTATGGCCCAATCCACTTCTACATCCAAGATGTCCCAAATGCTTTGGACCAATCAATTAAAGTAGATAAATGACATCTTTCCCCTCTGCCCCTCAACCGGGAACACGTGGCCGGTTGTCCCTCCAGTACCAATATGACCATTGTTGCCCTAGGCAACACCTCTGCCCGCAGCTGCTTCTGCCCCTCGGTCAGGGACACATGGTTTGTTGTCCCCCCAGGACCAATAAGACCATATCTTCCCGCTCAAATAAGCTAATCCTCATTCTGCCAGCCACACGAGGATAGCCACCCAGGAATGGCTAGAATCATCTTTTCCTGTGAGCACCTCTCTGCTCGTCATAACAACCAGCTTCCTCCTCGGTCTGCTCGACACACGTCGAGTAGACAACCAGTCTAGCGCTTACAATGAATTTTCCCATCATCTCACCCTTGCTCGATGCAACGGCTAGTTACGGGCACCTCTCGGTCAGCCCAACCTCAAGTCGGCCAAACAACCAGGAACCAACCAGACCACTACCCGTAACCCACCTCCTCCTTGGAACTAACAACTAGTTGCGGGCACATCTGCCCGGTTTGACCAAGTCCTGGTTGTTACCTATTTTTGTGGACCCACATATCTAGCCCCAAAAATAGGGACCAATGGCCAAGTGTCAGGGGAATTATATAAATCCTCACACATGTGAGGGTCATGTATCCAATATTCACCTCTGAAATCTTAATACTTTTCTTGTATCTCTTTGCTCCCCTACTTACTTGATCGTCAGAGTGCCTTTCAGGTACAACCCCCCCTTTTCCTCATCGACTTTCCATCCCGTATACAGATCATCAACCGGCCACCTTGCAAGTTCTGATCAACCAGTAAGATCAGATTCCAAGTGCAGAAAATAATTCTTGATTCAAGTTAAACAAAGGAGGGAGTTAAATCTTTGAAAATATTGGAAGTTTATTCTTGATTCAAGATATGCAACAAAATATGGAATAACAACGACGATGATGAATTTTAATATTCTGTGTAAACAATGTAATATTTAAAAAAACTTATTCATCTCAGTTTTTGTCAAAACTGGCATGATAATATAGCATGATTATTGAGGATACTAGTCAAATCTTTTCCGTCTATTTCATGATTATCAATGCTCAAGATACTTCTAATAGTGATATGCGTGTAACATAATAGACATCCATTTAAAAGCATTATGAATATAAAAAATTAGTGGAACATATAACATCACAACTTTTGAGCGTAAATAATTTTGGTAAAGTTCTCTATGATGGATTTCAAGTGAAGAAAATAATTTGAGTTTAAAGTTTATGTTCTTCAATAATCATATAACTGTACATTTATTTTATTTAACTAACCTTTTTTTTGTTTTACCTCAGAAACAAATGAAAGCAAAAGGCATCTGGAATATATGCACCCAACATTTTCTCTTCCCCAAGATTTCAATAATACGAAGATTCAACATCTGATCTTCACCAACAGTGATGATGATGAATCAGATTAAAAAATTGTTATATATTTTTACAAAAATATAATGTGTAAACAATGTATAGTTATGGGAAAACAATTAATTTATTGATATTCTGTAGTTTGTAACAAGTTATTTAAAAAAAAATCTATCTTACCCTCGGTTGATAAATCGAGAGATATGATGCGTTAGTTTTGAAAATAATAAAATTATAGATGTTGGGATCCGAATCCATGTGCAGATAACTTTTCCCCTTGGTGTTTTTAAAACTGAGGCGTAAAGTGGAAACTTTTCATGATGCACTTCATTACCTCGCTTCTATAGCTGAGATTAGATGCATTTCGCGTCTAAGGTGAAATGTGTTTTTGCAGTAGTTACAACCTAAGAGAGAATCCTATTTATAGACTACTAGCATATGTAAATCATGTATGATGATAACACTCATATATGACATACGTTGCTTCTTCATAATAAAATACATAAATAATTTCGACTATCGCATGCTAAGAAAGACTTTGACTACAACAAACACATCCCAATCAAACCATGAAGGGAACAAATTCCCACTTTGGAACAAATTCCACCACATGAAGGGAACAAACTAGCTATCATCATAAAACTTTATCAATTGCATATAATGGAAGAATTTGCATCTTGACAATGTCTTAGTGATCATATCAACAAAATTGTGATTAGTTGAGATCTTCATCACTTTAACTTCTTCCTTTTCAATTTTCTCCCTGACGAAAGGTAGCCTAACATCAATGTGCTTGGTTCTCTAATAATAGGTTGAATTCTTTGACAAATGTATGGAACTTTGACTATCACATTTAATAGTGATTACTTGGCCTTGAAGTTTCAGTTCCTTAGTAAACCCTTTAAGTCACAACACTTCTTTTACATCTCCAGTAACAGAAATATATTCAACTTTAATGGTTGAGAAGGCTACATCATTCTGAAGTGTCGTTTTCCAATTGATTGCTATACCAAACATAGTGAAAACATATCTAAAAAGAGATTTTCTGGTATCCATACATCCTATATAGTGAGAGTCAACAAATTCTTCAACTTTGTTATCATCGTCGTTGGCTCCATCTTAAATCGGGACTCTCCTCAGAGATCCTTTTATGTATCTTAGGATCCATTTTAAGGCTTGACAGTGTGGCTTTCCAGGATTGTCCATGTACCTACTTTCAAGGCTCACTGCATATGCTATCTCTGGCCTAATACAAACCATAACACACATAAAAGAAACTACTATGTTTGCATATGGTATCTATTCATATAGGCCTTTTCAACTTTAGTAATGGGACTTTGAGTTATGCTCAGTTTGAATTGTCGAGTTGTTGGTGTTGTAATAGGTTTTGAGTTCGATATACCAAACCCGTCGAGAATATTCTTAGAAATGAATCTTGAGATAAGCATAATTTTGACTAAATTACCATATAGAAACACAATTTTGACATCCATCTGCCTCAGTTCTAGGTCGAACCTAGCCACCATAGAAAGAAGCATTTTGATGGATTTGTGTTTCACTATAGGAGATAATACATCATTGAAATTTGCTCCTTCTCTCAAAGTGAAGCCCCTTGCAACCAATCTTGCCTTGAAACTATTTGACATAACGCCTTCAATGCATTCTGTGATACGGTGGGAGAACTGACTAGTGTTTTGCGTTCGTATTCGCACTTGTGTGGTTGAGCAAGAGTCGCCACCGACTTTTTATTTTATCCTAAAGGAAAGGTTAAAAAAGCACAGCAAAAACCTTTTGAGATATTTCGTGGGTTCGGGGGGTAGATTATGAAAAGGGAAGGTATTAGCACCCTTTTCATCCATGGTTATCCATGGGCTCTTAGTTACTTGGTTTTTTAGATCACTTGCCTTGATTTTCGATTGCTTGAAAATGGTGTGTGTGTGGGTGCTTTTGAAAATATTTTGGAAGAAGATGCCTTGTCTTAGGCTAACCTTGTAACAATTCTTTACTCGAATATTTTACAAAGGCGTGTATCTTTTCGAAAATATGTTTCAAAAATGTTTTGAGAGTTTGTTTTGAAAGTGTTGTGGATTGTGGTTTTTGAAAAGAAGGCAAGTGTTTTTGCAAATTGATCTCAAGTAACTAAGAGTTTTGTCTACCCTATTGTACTCAAAGGTTTTTTGTTATGTTTTAACCCCTTTTAACAATTTTGTTCCACCATTGAATTTGGTGGACAATCTTGCGTTTAGGAAGTTTATTCGGGACAGGCGCGGGTCATCGTATGGACCATGAATGCAATGGTGTCAAGTGTCTTTGGAAATTTGCTTTGAAGGGACTATGATCATTCCGTTTAGGCAACACTTTGAGAGACTTATGATCATTTGATTTTGTTTTGCCAAAGATTCTCGACGTGCAAGCATGGCCCATTTCGGAAGGCAACATGTGGGATTACCCTAGAGGGTGCAAGTGTGATTGTGTATTGACTTCATGTATTTGTCTTGTATTAGGTTATCTAGCGTTTGATTTTATGTACATGCAAACCCTAGGTCTAACCATGGTATAATTGAAAGCGGTAAATTGCGAAAATGTAAAGTCTACGCTATTACAAAATGGTATCCGGGAGTGGGGGTACATGTGTATGAATGGGGATGAGACTTATAGTATCCAATAAGTTACAACCAAATCGAATTTGCGATCAAATGTAAATATCAAATATACAAATATAAGATAAACAAATGTGTATAGGGCAATGTGAATGTATTTGTGTAAGTGTACAAGTATATGAGTATGTTATTATTTACAGGTGCGGAATGTGAATTTAATGCGTATTAGGGTATTTGTTTTGACCTAAATATGCGTTTAATGAATCTTTGATTTGTATATTTTTAAATGTACAAAAAGAAAATTGTTTTAATTAAATGCTCAAGTTCTAATTAAATTATGATGTTTTAAGAAAAGAAAATATTTCTAAGTTAAAAAAGGTATTTTTTCATTTGTTATGTACAAATAATATTTTAATTAAGAGAAAGGGAAAAAGGTTTTCAATTTTAATTACATGGTGTAAAATGTATTTTTGTAGTTTGTGTTTAATATGTACAAAAGAATATCCTCATTAAATGCTAGGGATTTAAATTGTGTAAAAAAAGTGTATTGTTATTTATTATGTACAAAAATGCTTTAATTAAGTGTTTAAGAGTTTAATATTAAAAAAATGTATTTTATCAATTATGTACAAAGATATATCTTAATTAAATAAAAAAAGAGTATTTTCAATTTTAATCATATGATAAAAAAATGTATCTTTATTATTTATGTGCAAAAGAAAATAATGTTTTAATTAAATGAAAAGAAGAACGTTTTTCAAATATATTGTATATTAAAAAATGTAAAAAAAATGTATTTTATTATTAATATAATTTTTATAAAGAATAAATAAAAAGAAAAAAGAATATATTGTTTATATAATATAAAAAAAGATTAGTGTTAAATAAAATGTTTTGTTAAAAGAGTAAACATCTTAATGGGCTTTGGGCAATGCAGTAGGCAGGTTTTTTGTGGTTTTGGTTTTTGACTCTTTAGCTGTTTTTGCATATTGGTTCAGGGTTGGGTTTTAAAGGTTTAATGCAGGTATGATTGTATTATCTGGTTTTTTGATGTTTAGGCCATGTTCAGGTTAACTGATTTATGGGCTTGACAGGCTATGAGGTTTGGATTTTAACAGGTTATGATGGTCTTAGCAGGTTCAGGCTAATGCAGGTTTTTGTTTAACAATAGGTAAGGGTTTGGAGGATTTCTTGCTTCTGCAGGTTGATGCCTTAGCAGTTTGTATATGCAGTTTATGGTTAGGCTTCAGGTTTCAGTTTGCTTCAGCAGGTTGTGGTTAGGCTTCAGGTTTTTACTGGTTGTTTATGAATCTTGAGCAGGTTTTCTATGCTTACAGGTTTATCAGTTTGTATGTTTTTTCTTTGTTGGTTTTGGTGGAAAAAAAAACCTCTCCTTCTGAACTGTGTTTGTTCTTGTGTTATATCTTTTTTTCTATTTATCCTGCCTAAGCCTGAAAACCTGCATCTTATCTCTCTCTCTCTCTCTTAGTACAGTTTAAATATTAAACTATGCTTTTTTCTGTACTTTTCTGAAAGTGGCTACTGATGGGAAATGATGAAAAAAAGAAAGCTTGCTTGCATAAAAGATTTCCTCTGCATCTTTATCTTTCTTTGACAGCTTGGGTACTTTGTCTTTTCTTTGATATCTTTGCCAAATCCTTTCATGACAGCCTTGGCACTTTTGACAGCAAATTGTACTTCTTGGATTTTGATAGAAAGTTGTAACTTGGATTTTCTTCAGTTTGGTTGAACTTGAACTATGCAGTTTGACATTTTAAAATTATGCATTTTGACATTTTGCATTTATGATAAAATTCTTCCCTCTTTGTGAACCGGGAGAAATCCCGTGATTTGCAGAGAGGGTTAACTGATCCCAATCAGTGGCCCTTAATGATGATTGCAATTGTATCTGTCTTTAATTAATTATCAGTCACTGACTTTTCTTCTTTTGCAGATAAAAATGGATGGAGGGGTACTAAATGAAGACTGAAGAATTAGAAAAATAGGATAGTTTTCTTTTTATTTAATATTTAAATTAATGTAAACCATTGTTTGTAATTAAATTATAAACAATATTTGTACAAATAATTCAAATATCAATAAAAGTCTTTATTATCCAACTAATTCTAATTCTCTTTCTTTATTGTTTATTTATTTATTTAAAACTCTTTGAATTAAAATAATTGAAAAAATAAATTTCAATCACTTAATTTAGAATAATAAATAATTTAAATAAACAATACTTTAGCACGTTGATCAATTAAACCTGGTATCTTCAAAGCGAATCAATAATTAATCAAAACACTGATCAGGCGCGTTCTCCCTTTTTACTGATTTTCAACAAACACTGTAATTCCAAACTGCGCATATCCTTTGACTGGTGAATTCAAACCAACTGCCTCCTCTTACTGATTAAATTAAAAACAATGCGAATTCGATCCGAATCTCGGAATAAACTGCAAAGTGCTGTGGAATTTAAATCCTTCTGAGAATATGCCCATAACACCTTAATTCCTGATTAAATGCCAACGAACATTCGCCTGATCAAAATTGAACCAAAATCAACCAAAACCCTAAGCCAACTGTTTGAAGCAATCCAGAGTCCTAAAAAATCAATAAAACCCTAATTTTTGTTTGACTGACGAGAAAAGTCCGTTTGTCCGATTCTTGAGCCAGTTTGAAAAGTCAGGAAATGCCTGAAGCTGAGATTTCTTGTGGAAAAAATGCGAGGGCAAATTTTAGGGTACAACAGTTGCCCCTGTTCAATCTTCTTGGACCTGAAGAGTTAGATTGGCAAGTTTGCCTTTCGCGACTTGAAGGTAAAAGAAGATTGGACACTAAAGTGCCCAGAAAATTTGCACTCGGCGATATGATGGTAGAGGTGAATGGGCTTAAAGATGCCATTTGGTGATGGGCTTAAAGATGCCATCTGGACATGTTGAACTGTATGTCAATGGTGAGTGGACAAGTATCAGAAAGCCACCCATGTTTTGAAACATTTCTGAATTAGGGGTCCGAATAAGCAACAGATTGACGTCCATGTCTGGAGAATCTGTAAACTATTTCAGGAATTGAGATTGAGTGAGCAATAGAGCGGCATCCGTTGTTGGGGAGCATCCGCAAACTGTTTTCAAAAGTTGAGAAGAGTCTGAACAAGTTGGTAGATTGACATCCGTTGTAGGGAAGAATCTGTAAACTGTTTTGAGAAGTCTTGAAGTTGAAGAGGAAACGGTGTAGGGTTTCTTGATAATGCGTTTGGATGGATCTGGAATAAGTATCAGAATGTCGCCGTGTCTGGGTCACATCTGAACTATTTCTGGATGAATCTCGGAAGATGATCTGCGTCTGTCGACTGCTCTTTCCTGAAAAGGTAAAGAGTTAGTTGCATGCAATGTTATGATGCATGATGCAATGCATGTGACATCAATGTTTATGACATGAATGTGATGAATGCGCATGTAAGCTGATGAGCTATCTTGCTGAAGATAAATGAATCCGAGATGGCTGAAGATAAAAGCATCTTGA
This sequence comes from Vicia faba, assembly GCA_948472305.1. Taxonomy (NCBI): domain Eukaryota; kingdom Viridiplantae; phylum Streptophyta; class Magnoliopsida; order Fabales; family Fabaceae; genus Vicia; species Vicia faba. Next base: position 1,397,031,419 of record OX451741.1, read on the forward strand.
CTGCTGCCGGGGAAAATAAATCCTTGGCTGCTGCTGGGGAAGAGAATTCCCGATGACCTCTACTGGGGAGTTCCAAACTAGTAGACTCATGCTGGGGAGGTAAGACTGAGAATCTTCAGCTTGGTGGGAAGTAACTCTGACGACTTCACCGGGGAACTCAAGATTTGCCCTCTCCAAAACTCTGTGGGGAGAAGGTTCAATGGTCTGGCTCCGCTGGGGATCGATAATTTGAAGTTTTAGCTTGGCTGGAGATAATGAAGCTTGACTCTGAGTGGAGCTAGCTTGAGAAGAATCTGAATAAGCGATAGGTTAACATCCGTTTACTTGGAGAACCCGTGAACTGTTTTCAGAAATCTTGAGATTGAATAAGCAACAGAGCCGCATCCGTTGTTGGGAAGCGTCCGTAAACTGTTTTCAAAAGTTGCATCTGAACAAGTCGATAGATTAACATCCGTTGTTAGGAAGAATCCATAAACTGTTTTCAGAAGTCTTGAAGAAGAATCTGAACAAGTGATAGGTTAACATCCGTTTACTTGGAGAACCCGTGAACTGTTTTCAGAAATCTTTAGATTGAATCAGCAATAGAGCCGCATCCGTTGTTGGGAAGCGTCCGTAAACTGTTTTCAAAAGTTGAGAAGAGTCTGAACAAGTCGGTAGATTGACATCCGTTGTTGGGAAGAATCCGTAAACTATTTTCAGAAATCTTGAAGAGGAACCGGTGTAGGGTTTCCTGATGATGAGCTCGTGTAAAACTGCATCAGTTTTTTGAACACTTTTGACATTCGAATGCCCCAAGTGGTGATGTAGATAAACTCATGGCTTATTACAGGTGTTGGTCTACAATCGGTCATTCACAGATGTTTCCTGGGTTGTTACAGGTGTTGATCTGGAATTCTTCAGACATGCCCTGGCTGGATACAGGAATCGAGTCTGGAAATGTGATAGTTGATTTGTTGAACACTTTTGACATTCGAATGCTCTAAGTGGTGGTGAAGGAGTCTTGAATCAGATTACTCTGCATATTGAGAGATTTCTTGAAATCTTGACTGGACTGCCCCAGGTTAACTGGATTTTGAAAGATCTGTTGGACCTTGACTGGACTGCCCCAGGTTAATTGAATTGTGATATGTCATGCCCCTTGTTGATAGGAGATTTGATGGAAGTGTTATCCTCTTGAAGTGATTTTGCTCACTGAGAGAGTTTTCGTTCCTCCGAATATTCGCTGTATGAATTTCTTCGCTGTCAAACAAAAAGCCAAATGCAGACAGTGATATTCGAATAATGCAAAGTTTATGTTTGTCTCGAAGTTTTGAAAAATGCGTTTTTAGCAGAAAACATTTTATAAGACAAATCAACACAAGATTTAGAGCAAAGCCTTACAGGAGTCAGGATACCTTTTGTAACAGTATGCTTTCGAACTAACCTATGCTTCAATTAGGACTTTTGAAGGGTTGTAACGTGGCCTGGCTCACGGTTTAAGAAACAAAGGATAAAGGCTCAAAGTATATTTGTACCCACCCGCTCTTCGTGATGTTCTCTAACCTAAGCTCAGTTAATTATGCGTCACACTCTGTCTTGAGTTTGGAACGACTTTTGGGCGATGGTTCACCAGTTTGAATTTTTGGGAGACAGTCATCATTTCCCTTTTTTTCTTTTTCAACATTTTCCATGTTGTTGAGGATTTTGTAATGACCTCACTATTTTGATTTTGATTTTTTATCCCTAACTTTTGCCTGACTGTTACCGTTTTCCGGTATTATTATCAGCGGGATGCCCCAGCTTCCTTTATAGGTTTTGGCTCGGCGGGCTTTTCTCTTTTGAGAGATTGACTGTCTATGTGATAGGGAACCACCCTTGTCTTTTGATTCCAAAGGAATGCTTTCTTTTTGACGTCGTTCGTTGGACTACGAATTTGAGAGTTTGCGACTTCAATGCGCATTTTCTCTTGAATTAACTGAGATACTACCCTGCCCCAGGTTTATATCAAGGGTTTTGACCGTTTCAGAACAGGAAACTCCTACTTCTTTGGCTCGAAGGGGTTGACTAGGGATTAACTTCCTTATAACTCCAGTGTTTGGGATTTGAAAGAAATGCCTGTACATCATCAGCAAGGTCTGTTCAAAAGCATACTGTATAAGATCATGGTATTGTTTCGTCATCCTCCCTCTAAAGGCTTGTAGCTTTTTATCAAGAGTCAAATATCATAAAGAAAAGCATAAGAGTAGTGAAACGAATGGATGGATTCAAGACAAACATATGCAATGCATTAATGAAAACAGAGTTTAACATCAACAGATAATTGTTTGACAGCAAAAGAAATTACAACTTTGAAAATTCAAAAAGAAGCAAAAGTCTTTCAGCTCGAGCTTCGTCACTTCAAGTGGAGAACCCTTTAACGGAAGATTTTCATCTCGCCGTCTAGCATGAATTCCAGCACCCCAATGTCGATCAGATCTTGAATCTTGTTCTTCAAGGCCCAACAGACGTTGGTGTCGTGTCCCGGGCTGTAGGAGTGGTAAACACAGAATGCGTCGGGATGATAGTGAGGAGAGGAGGTATTGGGCTTCTGAGGAGGGTCCTTCAAGGTAAGCAAGTTGACCTCCATCAGACGCTTCAGTATGAAGAAAGATGGTATTTCAGTCTCCGTGAACTGTCTTCCCGACTTTTCTTGCTTACGCCGATTACCCCGTTGACACTGGCGAGGTTGTTGACGGGCTTGTGACCCTGAAGCAAGCAAAGGAGCTTTCCCTTTGTCTTCTTGAGTGGATGGAGGTTGAGCGGTGACTTGCTCTTCGACCTCAGATGTTTGCCCCAGTTGATTGTTTGGAAGCAATTGGCGGACAAGAACTCTGAGTTCCTCTTGTCTTTGAGATAGGTCTTGGATGAGAGCCATCTGGCCCACCAACTGTCCCATCACTTGGGTCCTCAATGTTGTCAAATCAAACTGCAGCTCCGCAAGCTGATCACTCCTGGCGTTGTTGGAATTCTTCAAGCCCTTGGTGAGGAGAGCTTTCATCTCTTCTTGTCCCAGAGACAAGTTCAGGAACATCTCCTGCAACTGAGCAGTCTGGTCTTGGATGTCTTTGACAGACCTTTCTAGAGCCATCTCTTGCTGAAATAAACAGTAGGAGAGTAAGGAAACCCGAAAAAGGAAAGACTGTCAAAATGTAATGCATGATATGTGGATGCATGCTTTCAAGGATCTCTTGGGGTAAACACAAGAAAATGTTAGAGGTTGAACTTTGCTCTTGGATTGGAGAACTTTGCACCGGTGGATGTCTTTCCACGAGAATCGAGCTCACCATGTCGAGTGGGTCATAGCCACTGATTCAAGTTGTTGTTCTTGAACTTTTGATTGGAGAGCTTTGTATCGGTGGATGTCTTTCCACGAGAATCAAGCTCACCATGTCGAGTGGGTCATAGCCACTGATTCAAGTTGTTGTTCTTGAACTTTTAATTGGAGAGCTTTGTATCGGTGGATGTCTTTCCACGAGAATCAAGCTCACCATGTCGAGTGGGTCATAGCCACTGATTCAAGTTGTTGTTCTTGAACTTTTGATTGGAGAGCTTTGTATCGGTGGATGTCTTTCCACGAGAATCAAGCTCACCATGTCGAGTGGATCATAGCCACTGATTCAAGTTGTTGTACTTGATCTTTGATTGCATCGGTTAGAGGAGAAACCCTTTGCCCCTTGATAGACGTCTGGTTCAACGTAACCCTGCAACAAAAAGAACCCTCGAGATCCTTGAAATGGTTATTGAAAATTCTATGGTATGATGTCATGATGTTATGTACATGTATGCACAAGCAAGTGAGTGTATATACAGGCAAACATATTCACACAAAGCAAACAAGTCCTTAGGTTTAGGCTTGCATGGGGTCTGGGTATTACCCTCTTGAAGTTGGTGGGCTCAACCTGTCCTATTATAGAAACCGGGTTCTAAGGAGCTCAATATCATTGGATTGTTTTCTGTGTTCATTGTTTCGGTTTAGCCATTTACTGGCGACCAAAATATTCCAAGAAAACAATCCTCAAAAGAGTGTAGTATCGAGTATCTACCAACTTCGGACTGCACCAAAGTCGGTCATCTCACTACCCCTAAAAAGGCTAAGATGGTCAATTAAGGTTCTAAGAGTTCGTTAGTGCTTCATGACATCACACAGCGGCCCCGTACTCTCCTTGACTACTCAAGGGTTACCGGTACTCACAAATATGTCACACTAACATAGCTTACTGCTTCAACCATGTCGGTATACCCCGCACAGTTCCCTCGCAGTTTTTTTGCTATTTACCTAAGAAGGTACCCCAAATCCGGGTGGAGGATTTACAACAAACCCAAACAAGAACCCAAAAGATAAATCAATCAAGTCAATCAAAGTAAGAAAGTAAAGGTGATCTAAACCCTAAGGTAACCCCACAGGAATTCCTTTCCCCACCAGAGTCGCCAGTTCTGTGATACGGTGGGAGAACTGACTAGTGTTTTGCGTTCGTATTCGCACTTGTGCGGTTGAGCAAGAGTCGCCACCGACTTTTTATTTTATCCTAAAGGAAAGGTTAAAAAAGCACAGCAAAAACCTTTTGAGATATTTCGTGGGTTCAGGGGGTAGATTATGAAAAGGGAAGGTATTAGCACCCTTTTCATCCATGGTTATCCATGGGCTCTTAGTTACTTGGTTTTTTAGATCACTTGCCTTGATTTTCGATTGCTTGAAAATGGTGTGTGTGTGGGTGCTTTTGAAAATATTTTGGAAGAAGATGCCTTGTCTTAGGCTAACCTTGTAACAATTCTTTACTCGAATATTTTACAAAGGCGTGTATCTTTTCGAAAAGATGTTTCAAAAATGTTTTGAGAGTTTGTTTTGAAAGTGTTGTGGATTGTGGTTTTTGAAAAGAAGGCAAGTGTTTTTGCAAATTGATCTCAAGTAACTAAGAGTTTTGTCTACCCTATTGTACTCAAAGGTTTTTTGTTATGTTTTAACCCCTTTTAACAATTTTGTTCCACCATTGAATTTGGTGGACAATCTTGCGTTTAGGAAGTTTATTCGGGACAGGCGCGGGTCATCGTATGGACCATGAATGCAATGGTGTCAAGTGTCTTTGGCAATTTGCTTTGAAGGGACTATGATCATTCCGTTTAGGCAACACTTTGAGAGACTTATGATCATTTGATTTTGTTTTGCCAAAGATTCTCGACGTGCAAGCATGGCCCATTTCGGAAGGCAACATGTGGGATTACCCTAGAGGGTGCAAGTGTGATTGTGTATTGACTTCATGTATTTGTCTTGTATTAGGTTATCTAGCGTTTGATTTTATGTACATGCAAACCCTAGGTCTAACCATGGTATAATTGAAAGCGGTAAATTGCGAAAATGTAAAGTCTACGCTATTACAAAATGGTATCCGGGAGTGGGGGTACATGTGTATGAATGGGGATGAGACTTATAGTATCCAATAAGTTACAACCAAATCGAATTTGCGATCAAATGTAAATATCGAATATACAAATATAAGATAAACAAATGTGTATAGGGCAATGTGAATGTATTTGTGTAAGTTTACAAGTATATGAGTATGTTATTATTTACAGGTGCGGAATGTGAATTTAATGCGTATTAGGGTATTTGTTTTGACCTAAATATGCGTTTAATGAATCTTTGATTTGTATATTTTTAAATGTACAAAAAGAAAATTGTTTTAATTAAATGCTCAAGTTCTAATTAAATTATGATGTTTTAAGAAAAGAAAATATTTCTAAGTTAAAAAAGGTATTTTTTTCATTTGTTATGTACAAATAATATTTTAATTAAGAGAAAGGGAAAAAAGGTTTTCAATTTTAATTACATGGTGTAAAATGTATTTTTGTAGTTTGTGTTTAATATGTACAAAAGAATATCCTCATTAAATGCTAGGGATTTAAATTGTGTAAAAAAAGTGTATTGTTATTTATTATGTACAAAAATGCTTTAATTAAGTGTTTAAGAGTTTAATATTAAAAAAATGTATTTTATCAATTATGTACAAAGATATATCTTAATTAAATAAAAAAAGAGTATTTTCAATTTTAATCATATGATAAAAAAATGTATCTTTATTATTTATGTGCAAAAGAAAATAATGTTTTAATTAAATGAAAAGAAGAACGTTTTTCAAATATATTGTATATTAAAAAATGTAAAAAAAATGTATTTTATTATTAATATAATTTTTATAAAGAATAAATAAAAATAAAAAAGAATATATTGTTTATATAATATAAAAAAAGATTAGTGTTAAATAAAATGTTTTGTTAAAAGAGTAAACATCTTAATGGGCTTTGGGCAATGCAGTAGGCAGGTTTTTTGTGGTTTTGGTTTTTGACTCTTTAGCTGTTTTTGCATATTGGTTCAGGGTTGGGTTTTAAAGGTTTAATGCAGGTATGATTGTATTATCTGGTTTTTTTATGTTTAGGCCATGTTCAGGTTAACTGATTTATGGGCTTGACAGGCTATGAGGTTTGGATTTTAACAGGTTATGATGGTCTTAGCAGGTTCAGGCTAATGCCGGTTTTTGTTTAACAATAGGTAAGGGTTTGGAGGATTTCTTGCTTCTGCAGGTTGATGCCTTAGCAGTTTGTATATGCAGTTTATGGTTAGGCTTCAGGTTTCAGTTTGCTTCAGCAGGTTGTGGTTAGGCTTCAGGTTTTTACTGGTTGTTTATGAATCTTGAGCAGGTTTTCTATGCTTACAGGTTTATCAGTTTGTATGTTTTTTCTTTGTTGGTTTTGGTGGAAAAAAAAAACCTCTCCTTCTGAACTGTGTTTGTTCTTGTGTTATATCTTTTTTTCTATCTATCCTGCCTAAGCCTGAAAACCTGCATCTTATCTCTCTCTCTCTCTCTTAGTACAGTTTAAATATTAAACTATGCTTTTTTCTGTACTTTTCTGAAAGTGGCTACTGATGGGAAATGATGAAAAAAAGAAAGCTTGCTTGCATAAAAGATTTCCTCTGCATCTTTATCTTTCTTTGACAGCTTGGGTACTTTGTCTTTTCTTTGATATCTTTGCCAAATCCTTTCATGACAGCCTTGGCACTTTTGACAGCAAATTGTACTTCTTGGATTTTGATAGAAAGTTGTAACTTGGATTTTCTTCAGTTTGGTTGAACTTGAACTATGCAATTTGACATTTTAAAATTATGCATTTTGACATTTTGCATTTATGATAAAATTCTTCCCTCTTTGTGAACCGGGAGAAATCCCGTGATTTGCAGAGAGGGTTAACTGATCCCAATCAGTGGCCCTTAATGATGATTGCAATTGTATCTGTCTTTAATTAATTATCAGTCACTGACTTTTCTTCTTTTGCAGATAAAAATGGATGGAGGGGTACTAAATGAAGACTGAAGAATTAGAAAAATAGGATAGTTTTCTTTTTATTTAATATTTAAATTAATGTAAACCATTGTTTGTAATTAAATTATAAACAATATTTGTACAAATAATTCAAATATCAATAAAAGTCTTTATTATCCAACTAATTCTAATTCTCTTTCTTTATTGTTTATTTATTTATTTAAAACTCTTTGAATTAAAATAATTGAAAAAATAAATTTCAATCACTTAATTTAGAATAATAAATAATTTAAATAAACAATACTTTAGCACGTTGATCAATTAAATCTGGTATCTTCAAAGTGAATCAATAATTAATCAAAACACTGATCAGGCGCGTTCTCCCTTTTTACTGATTTTCAACAAACACTGTAATTCCAAACTGCGCATATCCTTTGACTGGTGAATTCAAACCAACTGCCTCCTCTTACTGATTAAATTAAAAACAATGCGAATTCGATCCGAATCTCGGAATAAACTGCAAAGTGCTGTGGAATTTAAATCCTTCTGAGAATATGCCCATAACACCTTAATTCCTGATTAAATGCCAACGAACATTCGCCTGATCAAAATTGAATCAAAATCAACCAAAACCCTAAGCCAACTGTTTGAAGCAATCCAGAGTCCTAAAAAATCAATAAAACCCTAATTTTTGTTTGACTGACGAGAAAAGTCCGTTTGACCGATTCTTGAGCCAGTTTGAAAAGTCAGGAAATGCCTGAAGCTGAGATTTCTTGTGGAAAAAATGCGAGGGCAAATTTTGGGGTACAACACATTCCTTTACTTTGAAGACCCACTTACAATCTTGCCTTGAAACTATTCGACATATTCGCCACCGCACTTTATTGTTTCCAAATGGAAATTGAAAAAAAAAACGAACAAAACCCACAATAAAATAAAAGATTAGAGATCAAGGTACGGAGGTCGATTATGCTGAGGGAAAGTTTTAACACCCTAAGCATCTACGGTACTCCGCATGATCCACTTTATTTGTTTTCTTTCAAAAGGTGTGTTATCTAAAGGCTTACTTGCTAAAGGGAAAGAATGAATGAGTATTTACAAACAAAAGAAAATGTTTTTTTAATTATTTTTGTTTTTGCTCGCCTTGGATCGTGGGACTTAGTGCCTACGTACTCCCTCGTGCAATGGGAAAGTTAGAGCACCGTACCTCGGCTAGAAAAGACTTGTTTGTTAGTTGATGTTAAATGAAGAGATAAGTCGTTATTTTTGAGAGAAATATCAACTAACGGCCACAAGGTGTGAGAAAGATGGACCCTGCGTCAGCAAGAGAGAGGGCTTGAGAACACCTATAGTACTCAAGTGGAAAAGTAGACACCTTTATAACCATGAGGATAGGAGAATGATATCTCAACTATAAATGAATCATGTCTAATCTTGAAAAATGTTTTAAAGGATAAAAGGTGTGAGAGCGCACAAAAAGGTTTGAATGAGTTGAAGTGTTTTTGTTAATTTTGAAAGATGTCAAAGTATGATTAAATGAATTGAAGTTTGTTTAAAGAAAAAGTTTTAAAAGAAAAGGCACTCGACAAAGTCGAGGTTTATTATGAAAGTGGTCCGAGTTTATAAACAAATAAGGTTTTAAAAAAAGTTGAGAAGGTTTTGAAAATTAAATAATGGGAGAAGATTAAGAGGATCTGACCAATCGGAAGCTCATACTTGATATAATAAAATCAATATAGCATTCTCATCCCTTTGGATTTAAAGCCACAAGCATATAAATAAGAAAAGAGTATACCAAACCTCAGGTAAAAATAAATCACAAGCCGACAACATCAAATAAATCCAATGCGTCAGATAAAACTCAAAGCATCGAATAAAGCACAACAGGTGAAATAAATCACAAGTTGAGAATGTGCATCAGGTAAGCTCAAAGCGTCAGGTACGACTCAATGTATTGAATAGTCATCAAGATATCGGATAAGAGCTCCAACTATCGAATATGAATCCCTATATTCAGACAAAACTCTAAACAACCAGACAAAACCAGGATAACAAGGATATACTCCAAAGTCTCATATAAGTAATCAAGTCAAACAATCAGAGCCAAGAGACTGGAATAAATTGAATCGAAGTCCACAAAATAAACCGATCAAAACTATATGCGTCCACGCGTGTTCAAAAGCTAAATTGAAATTAACTATCATATCACAATGCAAACAATTTAAATTTATTTACAAAATAAAAGTCTAACTAAATCTAAAACTCAAAACATTTCTATTAAATAAAATAAGAAGAAAATTAAATCACATTTTAAGTTTATTTAAAAACCAAAAAATTAACTACACATCATATAATTTACTAAAGTAATATAATAACAAAAACAATAGATAAAGTTTATTATTTCTAAGTTTAGAAACTAACATCTACTTTATTTTTAATTATTTTTTTATATCATGTGTTTTCCTATTTTACTATTAAAATTAAGTGAATAAAACTATCTAAATAAAAATTCTTTTGTCATAACACATAATATTCAAAAATAAATGCAGTTCGGTCAATTTTAATCTCAAAATCTCTAAAGTATTAACTAAATACTAATTAAATACTTAATAAAAATTAAAAAATTAAAAATAAAAATCTAAATGATTAAAGAATTATCAAAACTAAAATATAATATATACATAAAACAAACAAAATTTAAATAATTAAAAAAAAAAAAAAAGTTTACACATGAGAGAGGAGTTACATTTGGTTTATGGTGGTGAGGTGATGAACTGGTATGGATGAAGGTTTATGGAAGAGAGATTCAATTTCTGGTTTTTTCTATTTGATACGATGTTGCCTCGCCGTTAACACAATATACGATGTTGCCTCGCCGTTAACACAATACCTTATGGCTCTATTTTATACCCAGTCAATTCAGGTTTCTTTAATTTTTCAAATGGTCAAAATATCCTTATTGACGAAAACAACACAAAAATCTAAGTATAAAAATTAATTTAATTTAAAATAATTTTCTTTTAATTTTTATGAATAAAAAATAGATATTCAAAATGATTAAAAACGATTAAAAAAATGGATATTAAACTATCCAAAAAAATGAAATGAAAACATTAAAATAAATTACAGGTCACAAAGATTAATAAAAATTACTCAAATGATCAAAATCAGAATAAAACAAGAATAAAAATATCAGGCTAAACAAACGCTTACGATTAAAAATGAGACTTAAAGTTGTACTTAAAAAATAAAGCGAGCATACCTTCATAATCTACGTGAAATGTAGATTCATAAAACAATCATTAAAAGTTGAAAACTTGAAATATTTCTCTCTAATTTTCCGTACAATATCGAATGGCTTTTAACGATCTGTTTGTAAAACTGAAATATTAATATTATCGACATATAAACAAGTTAATGCAATGCAAGAAGCGAGTAAAGAGATAAAAATGTATGAAGTGAAAGATCAGATATTTTTCAACTATAAAACGATGCAAATGTCGATTTAAACTGACTTTTGGACAACCTAAATACGACTAACGATGCAAAATGTGATGAATGAAGATGTTTATTGATGACTATGACCAAATAACATAATATGGTTGATAATGCGACTAAAAAATTAATGGGCGAAATTTAGGGTGCAACAACTGCCCCTATTTAATTATCTTTTAGCCAGATAGGCAGAAAGTAATTAAATACAAACAAACTTGAATTTCGTCCCTGATGCGATGAGATGATAGCATATGTTATGAATGAATGTATGAACTCTTTTTTTACATATATTTTTTGTACATGATATGATATGAATGTAAAGAATAAAAACACTATTTGTAGAAACTTGAAACAAAAGATTTATGGTAGATTGAAGAAATGATGTGGAAAGACACGCTATGAAATACAAGGTATTCTGGATATCCGTTAGGGTGACAAGGAGGAACAATAAATACTTGTGAAGAGGGAGATAAACCCTGAAAAGGCAAGCAACCACATCCAAGAATGACATTGAATGAGGCGAGCGACTCTCTGGAAAATACAATCAGAAACATCTAGAAGAACATTAGATATGGAGTGAGACCAAATCCGAAGCTACATCAGAGTCTTCCAAGAAAGACGCTGGGTGAAAAAAAACCACGACATCCAATAACCTGATTCGAATGAAGGGAAAGACTCTTTGTAAAATACAATCAGAAATATCTAGAAGAACATTAGATGTGGGTTGAGAACAAATCTGAAGCTACATCAAAGTCGTCCAAGAAAGACACTAGACGGAAAAGAAATCACGACATCCAATAACCTACTTTGGATGAAGGGAAATAATCTCTGGAAAATACAATCAGAAACATGTAGAAGAATATTAGATGTGGGATGAGACCAAATCTGAAGCTACATCAGAGTCGTACAATAAATACGCTGGATAAAAAAGAAACCACGACATATAATAACCTGCTTTGGATGAAGAGAAAGAATCTATAGAAAATGCAATCAGAAACATCTAGAAGAACATTAGATGTGGATGAGACTAAATCTGAAGCTACATCAAAGTCGTCCAGGAAAGACGTTGGACGGAAAAGAAACCACGACATCCAATAATCTTCTTTGAATGAAGGGAAACTACAACATCTAATAACTGCTTTATACAAAGGGAAAAAGAAATATGACATCCAATAACGTGCTTTTGATGAAGGAAAACCACATCATCTAATAACTTGCTTTAGACAAAGGGAAAAAGAAACCATGACATTCAATAACCTGCTTTGGACAAAGGGAGAAAGAAATATGACATCCAATAATCTACTTTGGATGAAGGAGAAATAAGGTATCCAAGAATAACATCGGCGAGGAAGAAGAGATAGACATCCAAGAATAGACATGGAGTGAAAAAAGATAGATATTCAGGAACGAAACCATAGTGAAAAGAGATAGACATCTAGGAATGACACTGGAGTGAAAAGACATGAAATCCAAGAATAGCACTAGAGTGAAAAGAGATGGATATCCAGGAATGGCATTGGATGAGGAATTAGATAGACATCCAAGAATGACACTGGAGTGAAAAGACATAACATCCAAGAATGGCACTAGAGGGAAAAGAGATAGACATCCAGGAATGACACTGGACGAGGTGAGAAATGCTACATTAGGGAATGTGACATCCAATAAAGGCATTGGATAAAGTGAGAAGTAGTATATCGAAGAATAGTATTGGATGGAAAGAGAGACATACAGATCGACATCTACTTTGGTGGGTGCCAAGTGAGTTGGACTTTGATCTCAAGGTAAGATGTTTATAGTAACAGGAACTCGGAAAATGAAAATGAGGATGAAACACTCTTGTTATGCATGTCATGTGAATGATATATGCATGTAATATGTAATGTAGATGTTTATGACAATGAAGCTTGACTCTTTTGTGGAGGTAAGATTGGAATGCTGATTCCTCAACACAGAGAATTCTGCCATCTTCGCTTTGGAAAGAAAAAGATATTTTGGATAACACTCATGTCACACTTGTAAACTGTATTATACTGATGATCTTATGAGGAAGGACTGAAGAGTTGCATGAGGATTGCCCCAAATTAGCTGACCGTTGAGGATAAAACTGATCATGGCTTGAATCGAATGTTGCTGGGAATAAACTGATCATGGCTTAAGTTCTTGAAATAACTGAGGGAAACGATAGCCCCAATATGAGTCTGGAAAGAGATCTCCTTACTAACCAATTCCAATAATAACATGCGTTGAGCAGTAAATCTTGAGTTGATTCACAATTGGATCTAGAAGATACTTTCCCCTGATAGGATCACTGACTAAGTTTCTCAACCGTTTGAAATTCCTTGATGAGGAAAACTTGTTTGCAAGCAAAGATTGTTCATTCAACATGGTAATTTTAATGTAAAAATTTCATGCAAAAGTTTTGAATTTAAAAGCATTTTTGGGATCATGTTATTGGTGTATAGAAAATGCATCACGGGTCAAAACATAGTGGTTTATAATTTTAAAGTGAAAGAGCCAAAAAGCAAATGTATGATATAATAAATGATTCGCAAAAGTTCTTAGGGGTGAGTTTACGCAACCTCATTGTAGTATGCTTTCAAAAGAAACCTGGCTTCAATTAGGTCTTTTGAGGGTTGTAACATGGTCTAGTTTACTGTTTAAGAAATAAAGAACAAAGGCTCAAAGTTTATTTGTACCCAACCCAATCTTTGTGATGTTCTTCAGTCCTACGTTCAGTTAACTTAGACTATGCATTCAGGTTCCAAGAGATCTTAAAATTGCACTGACGGTAGCAATGATGATGGTTCAGAAACCAAGGGATTCTTGAGATGGCAATCACTTCTTCTTACAACATTTTGTTGTTTGAGGACTTTTGTCAACTCTGGTGGAGAATTTTGAGAATTTGAAGACCTCTCTCTTTTGAATTTGTTATCCCTAACTTTTTCCTGAACTGTTTCATTTGAGATTATAGTCAGCGGGATGCCCTAATTTTTTTGCATAAGCCTCCTTCATAGGTTCTGACTTAGCGGTCTTTTCTTTTGATATATTCTTTTGGAAAGATAGTGAATGCCTTGCTTAAATATTACGAAGGACCATCATTGTCACTTTTGATTTACATGACATCTTCGACACGTCTTGTTGTAGGCAAAGGAAATCTTGATTACAACCTTCATTGAAAGGTGTCTTGAATGAGTGAAAAACTAAATTAACTGAGAACTACCCTACCCCACGTTAAAATTGTGGATTTTCTATATAGAAAGAAACTCCAACTTCTACGCTCGAAGGGGTTGACGAGGGATTAACTTCCTTATATCTCCAGTATTTGGGAATTGAAACAACACCTTACATCATCAGCAAAGTTTTATTCAAAAGCATACCAACAACAGTCATGGGTATTTTGTTTTCATCATCCTCCCTCCAATCTTTGCATAAGAAAGAGCTTGATAAATATATTTTTTTTTTGAAAGCAGTAAATATAAATGATTTGAATCAAAATAATGCAATGCTCATTTCATTAAAATTAACATGAAAGTACAAACAAAATTTGAAAATGACAGTTTAACATAAGAAAAGGAAAATGCAAACAAAAAGAAATATGGCCTAGTGACTAATCAGTAACAAGGATGAGTTATTCTGTTTGAAACACTGACTTTAGGATAATAGGCCGACTCTGACCAAAGCTTCACTTGTCACGGCAAAAAATTGTTGACAATATTTGGAGTAAGATCTTCGAAATTGATTATATGTACTCTGACCAAGTCTTGTACTCTAGCCTTCGGCGCATAGCAGCATTCTAAATCATGACCAGCAACTCTAGTTTCGTACTTGTATAGAGGAATCAGCTTGATGTTAGACGACTAATCAGAAGAAAGAAACAATTAGGTATGAGATCTTGGACAACGTGGATGTATGCACAATGATGCAGAGGATGCAAATGATATGCAATGTCATGTAATGCACATCAACAAGATCACAGGTTCAAAGGTTCGACACCAAAACCAAAGGAACCAAGTACCACAAGAATCAACATTTGTACCTGTAATAATAATCCCTCTCCACTCACGGGTCAAGACTAGGTCAATGTAAGGACAATGGTAACCTAGAATCCCATGTTCTCTTGAGAATACTATCGTTATACATCTACGTGATAATGATAGTGAAACAAACAATTGAACTATCAACTGATAATGAAATCAATGAAGTCACCATCGAGCGTTTTTTATCCCGCATGAAGGGAAAGGTAAACATCGAGTGAACCTGAGAAGGGAGAAATCACAATAAAATGACTGAGAGATCGGGTAGGAGTCTGTTGCGCGAGGGGAAGGTATTAGCACCTCACACGCCTATAGTACTCTACGGTATCCATTCTTGTTATTCAAATCTAATGGGTGTGGTCAAAATCTATGTCTAAGGTTTAAAGTGAAAAGAAATAGGGAATGCATGCAAAATAAAAGGAAAAGAAAGTGTGGGGAAAAGAAAGAGATTTTTACAAAGATATGCTCGATTAGGCCCCACAAAAGCCTCGGCCTATGCATCCCTTTTAAGGAATCAGAGCAGTTGTAGTTCGGCTCACTTGTTTTGGTGGGTCTGTGTTTTTCAGTTGAACAATTTTAAATTCAATCATTCCACTGCTGCTCGATCTTTGGAGACTTACGACCTGTAGTGGAAAGGAACTAACATACTCTTAGAAGAGAAAAGTCGATTGGAAAAAAGAAAGGAGTTGATTAGTGTTTTTTTACCTTAAGAAAGGGTTTAAGTTATCAGAGAGTGTTTTTATCATTTTAAGGAAAAAGAAAGTTTTAGTTTTAAATGCAAAGATGCAAAAAGAAAGAAAATATCTAAGGGATCTAGAATCTAATCCCTAATGTTATCATACAATAATTGATCCTAAAGTTAAGGATAAAGGGGAAATATCTATCCTATATTAGCATGCATGGATACTTATCCTAAGATCTAGTTCGAATTGGGAAAGAAATAAGCACATCCTAAGGGAGCATGGTATATCAAACAAGTGCTTTGGCAAAAGCACACAATCGGGGTATACTGACTCAGGGGACGGTGGTATAAAGAAAAAAAATGCTTTATCTAAGGAGAGTGGATCACCCGAAGAAAACAAGCGGGAGACTGAGATGAAATAAAAAATAAAAGCATTACTTTATCTAAGGGGAGTGGGTCACCCGAAGCAAACAAACGGATAGTGAAGTGTCAGCAATGTCCATTGCGAACTCCTGACAAATGGTGGGGGTTGAGACCAAATCCTTTTCCACATGACCGACTCGATACACATGATCTGCATAAATCCAAAGCATCAACGTACAACGTGAGCTAAGGATGACACAGACAAAATGCGGGGGTTGATTGGGAACCTTTTCCGCTTGCCTTCTTTTGAGGACTTCCATGGGGGATGGGGAATATGCATGGACAAATGTAAACACATCTGCAGAATACCTACTTCAAAGGCATGATTTTAAAAAAACACAAGTAGCACACTGAATGCACATAATGCGGAATTGGCTTAATTGGGTCTTTAAATAAACTAGAGGGGTTCCTGACATGATCAGCAATGGAGACCCCCGTCATACATCTCTATCCTACTTCTCATGGCAAGTAAAATGGTAAAGTGCAGAAGTAGTAAAAAGGAAGAGATGAAATACCAAACAGATAACAATCTGTAGTAAGTAAGCAAGAAAATGTAAGAAAACTCAGAAAACCTCGAGTTAGCAGCATCAACAAACAAAGCAAGTCAGAAATCAGACGTCTAACTTAAGCCTCGAAACAACGATGTGAAAATAAATCACAAATAGTGTGCATCGGACACCAACACAAAATTTATCCTGCATGAAAATACAATTCAGACAAAAACACAACAAGCATGTATACTCCTCAAATCATGAGGGTCAAAGCATAAGCTTGTCTGAATCGCATTTGTATCTTGCAAATAAAGTGAAACACAAATCAAGAATAATGTTGAATTCATGTTGCCCAAATAAAGTGGAACATGAATTAATATCATCATGAGAGTCCCTTAGTATGAGTCCTTTCACAATCAACACACGTGTAAAAAATAACAAGGAAAAACTAAGCCGAAAGAGAAAACACAATGAAAAATGAAACAAAAAAAAAGTTGTTGTTTTTTGGCATGGGAACTTGATTACCAGAATTTGGGTAACAGATTACCCTATCTCAAAAATATGAAAAAATAGCTATTGACTTGAGGTAACCGGTTACCATAACTGGGTAACCGGTTACCACGTGCAAATTTTTAAATTTCAGTTACTGAAAAGGGTGGTAACTGTAGCGGTGAAAATCGGAGATCAAGCTATTAATTAACTTGACTCCCAAAAAGCAAGAGTCGCCACCGCGCTTTATTATTTCCAAGGGAAAAGGGAAAAGAGCGAAATAAAACCCTAAAATATGCAATGTAAAATAATACTTAAAAGTAATAAAAATACAATGCGTTTTTGAAAGAGATCGAGAGTTCGGGGGTTGGTTATACAATGGGAAGGTATTAGCACCCAATGCATCTGCGGTACTCCGCAGGAACCTTTTGAAATATCTGTTTTTTGGTTTAAAATTGTTTGTTTGATTAAAATGATTCGTTTGGCTAAAAGATGGGTATGGACGATATTTTTGAAGATACGACGACCTAGTGTCGAAGTTTTGACTTAAAAGGTGTGAGTTTAAAAATTGAATCTTTCGGGAAAATTATCTTAGGTTTAACAAAATAGTAAACAAACAAAAGATGAATGAGGGTATTCGCACGATTGGATGAGATGTATTTGATGACATGAAGTCAACAAATTTAAATCTTTCCCTTGGAGTCAAAACCACAGACAGATAAATAAGCTAAGAGTATACCAAACCTTAGGTGAAAATAAATCACAAGTCGACAGCATCATCAAAAAAACCAGATGTAAGATATTACTCCAAGCATCAGATAAAGCGCAAAGGCGGTGGATAAAGCTCACGGTGTCAGATAAGAATCCCTGCATCAGATGAAATATACAGACAAAACTAACAGCATGAAAAAATTATATGCGTCTGTGCGATTTTTAGAAGTTAGTTGGAATTTAAAAAATAAAATCGCAAATGCGATGAAAATAATATTTACATAACCTGAATTTATTTACAAATTAGGTGAATAAAATATATAGACAAAATATTATGAACAAGTATATATTTACAATACCAAATAAAATAAAATAATGAAATACAATAAAGAGGTAAAGGGAGAAAGAAAAAGTGCAAATGCGCTATGCGAGTATGAATACTGGAAATGGATTCTCGGAAACCTTCACAGTAACAAACACGTTAGTAGCATAAAAAATTAAAATGAAACGAAATTGCAATGATTAAAATATGTGTCAGTAAGTATAAAATAAAAAAATGAAATTGTATGACGCATATGAATAAATGAATACAAATGAAAATCAAGGATTCATGACATTATTCAATGTAAACACAAAAATCAGCATTGCATTCATTATTTCAAGTGTTTTTCATCAAGTAAACTCGAAAGAAATCGTTGTTTCAACCACAACGGAAAAAAAAGAATCAAAAGTTCACATTGAATTCAAAGTAGACTCAAAGATTATCATGGTTCTTAATTCAAAAAGGAAACGAAAAAACAAAGAACTCATGCCAATATTTCAAACCAAAACCGAAACATAGAAAATTGATTTCGAAACAAACTAACTTAATCGTACCAAATCTGGGCAGCAACTAATGAATACGAAACAACGTTCAAAAACTCAATCTCAAAAATATTCAAAACAAGTGAAATGCACAATGATGCCTACAACCAAATTTTAATTTGAATTCCAAATGAATCTCGTCATAATCTCCTTCAAATTTGCTCGAATAACATGAAGAGAAAAAAAATCAAGTTCGGTCAAAATCTTAATCGAGCAAACTATTCCGGGCAGCATAACAGTAAACACGATTATCACATCAAAAATGAAAACACAAATCAAGAACCAAGAAAATGATAATTATTCAATTCCAAACATGGTAAACCATGTTCTAAACAACCTTTTACTCCACCAAACCAAATTCGGGCAACAGCTATCATAATCGAACTTCACAATCAAACCAATTTCACAGAGATTTTCTTATAGCGTAAAAGTTCTAACTCGAATGAGAAACAATTTGGGCTTAAAAATAGCAGATTCAAGACATATTCATGCACACAGATTCAATCACAGCATCAATCCAGAAATGTTTAAGCTATGAAATAATGATGGAAATTGATCTTACCAACTCATAAGTGAAGCGTCTGAACTTTAGTAACATCTTGTACCTTACCTAGAATGAGTTCAACATCATCAACAAAAACCATCCTCAGCATCTCATCTGCCTCGTCAAGGACACGAAACTTAA
This sequence comes from Vicia faba, assembly GCA_948472305.1. NCBI lineage: Eukaryota > Viridiplantae > Streptophyta > Magnoliopsida > Fabales > Fabaceae > Vicia > Vicia faba. The sequence goes on from OX451741.1 coordinate 1,397,050,627, forward strand.
GGTGACTCAGGTAAATATTTTTCCTCTCAATATGATCCTTAATACGACCCGGCGTTCCAATAATTACATCAACGCCTCTACGAAGTTTAGCCTCTTGTGCTCCATACGGAGCTCCACCATACACGGCGCAAGCAGCCAATCCCAAGGACGAACCATATACTTCAAAGTCAGCAAGCACCTGATTAGCCAATTCCCTGGTAGGTAAGAGCACAATAACACTTGGAACTCTCCCATAGCCAGTCTTTCTTACCGATTTAGCTGGTCCATTTATCAATGACTCCAATATAGGCAAAACAAATGCAAGAGTTTTTCCCTGACCAGTACGAGCACGCCCAACCAAATCAGACCCATCAAGAATTGTATTAAAAGTCATAGCTTGAATCGGAAACAAAGCTTCAATCCCCTTCTCTTTCAGCTTCATCTTTAACGGTTCCGAAATTCTAAAATTCGAAACTGCATTCGGATCATCCTTCTTCACAGCAACTTCTTCAACAACATCCTCATCTTCCACCTTCGATTTCTTCTTCTTCTTCATTGATTTTGATTTAGGGTTGTCGATTGAAACGGCTACGGCTTCGTCGGTGATGGGGGTTGAAGGAATATGGTGGATATGGACGTGTGAAGATGAAGGGCGATTGGAGGTTGCAAGGGATGCTAGCGGACTGAATAGAAGGGTAGATTAGATTGGTTGTTGTGGAAGTTTGGTGAGTTGCGCTGATTCACGGTTGAAACAAAAGCGGAGCGGGTTGCTGTAAGGTGGGTTACGATGATGTTGGTGATTAAGTGAGGTGAGTGGGTTAAAGGATGTGGCTAAGGGTTTTGAACAGAGGGAGGTGGTTGGTATGGCGAAGGAGTGGATGCCGGTGGTGGAGTTTGAGTTGAGCTTTGGGGGGCGGTTTTAGGACGGAATGGGGGTAGCTAGAGGCTCATTGCAGAAGCAGCTGCTGGCAAAGTTGAGGATGTACAGGGGGATTCGGCAATTGAATGTCGGGACCTATTAGATGAGGAAGCATTGTTAGGAGAATTCGCACCTCCCACCTGATTAGAAGCTCCTGCAACCGATGCTTGATAATGGGCCGGTGAAAATATGAATGCAGGACCATGCACTAGATTCCCAGTTGATCCGGGGTGTTGACCTTGTTGGTGTTGGCCTTGTAGCACAAACTGCATCTGATGTGTTGAATCTACTGGATTGGCGTTATTAGAACTTTTAGTAGCTCTGAGATTATGATCACTTGTGACAGCCAACCCTTTCTCTCGTGCACAATTTTGGTTTAAACCTGGCAAGTGTTTCTGAGATTGCTTACTAACAACCATACTTTCTGCCGAGAGAAGACAGTTGACATTGTTCGTTTTTGTGCCACAAATTGAATCAGAGAGCCTGCTGACAGAAGGGGGTTTGAACGGATGGAGGATGAAGGGTAATTGGGGATTATGCGCAAAGAGAAGGGAGATTGGCTTTTTGCTTTTTATTGTGTGAGGAAGAGAGAAGAGGAAAGAAGATTACCATGTTGCTTTTGTGTTGTTGTTTTTGTTGTGTGTCCCCCTTTGCAAAGAAAAAATGAAGCCTTTAAATAGAACAATGAAGAGGAAAATTGATCTCAATAATTGATCAAAACCGTTCAAAATTATTAATCCGCAAATTAAGTTCTCAACCAATGGAAATAAAGCAAGGTGTATTTAATTTTTTTATGACAAAAACGCCCTTAAAAGATAAAAATGAAATAAAAATTGAAAGTATTAAAATTAACTCAATTTAAAATAATTTTTTGGAATTTTTCTGAATAAAAAAAAATAAAGACCCAAAATGACCGAAAACGATAAAAAACAGACGAAAATTTATCCGAAAAAAATAAAATGAACACATTAAAATAAACTACATGTCACAAAGATTAAATAAAAAATATTTAAAAAGTCAAAATCGAAATAAAATGATAATTAAAATATCAGGCTAAATAGACGTTTATGGTTAAAAACGAGACTTCAAACTGTACCGAAAAAATAAAGCGAGCATACCGTCATAATCTACGCGAAGCGCAGATCCATAAAATGATCGGTAAAAGGTGAAAACTTGAAATATTTTCTCGCTACTTTCTGCATAGTGTCGAATCGCTTTTAACAGTCTGTCTATAAAACCGAAATATTTTATTATCGACATATAAACAACTTGGAGCAATGCGACAAATGAGTAGATAGATAAAAATGCATGAAGCAAAATGCCGGGTATTTTACAACTGAAAGACGATACAAACTTTGATTTAAACTGACTTTTTCTGGTCAACTTAAATACGACTAATGATGCAAAATATGATGAATGAAGATATTTACTAATGATTGTGACCAAATGACAGAATATGGTATGAATGTGCGACTGAAAAAATTAGGGGCGAAATTAAGGGTGCAACGGTGTGCCTTGATGAATCAGTCTTCGAGAATCCATAATCAACCGTACTTCTGGCTTGGGAGACTCAAAACCTTAATTGAGGCGCGACACCTGATGCTCTTGATTCAGACCTGTCTCTGCACATGAAACAAAAGAAAACATGAACATACACCTTTCTATGGATTAGAAATTATTGATACATAGGTTAAAAATGTTCAAAACACTTGACAATCTTCGCATAGTCAAAGCTCGAAGGTGAGACGTTAAAACCGACCGTATTTCGTGACCTTGACTTATCTTAAAAAATGCAAAAATAAAAACGGGATCTTAGGTCAAAAATTGGGGTACAACAGCTGCCCCTATTTAAGTTTCTTCTATCTGGAGATATGAAGATTGGGATCTTCATTTCGACGAGATTGAAGGGACTTAAATATAGAATACACAATTTTTTGCCTTAAGATACCGCAATTATGTTTATGATATGATACGAATGTAATGCTCTGAATTTTATGGGGAATGACGCCATATGAGACAGACTATGCTGGAGAAACCAAGCACATTATACAGTAATTCTACGGGAGAAGAGATTATAACTCCACTAGGGAACAGAGTCATAGACTTCAAATGAGAGACTCTTATTAGAGAATAACTTGAGGGAAGAAATGAATGATTTATATCAGTATGGAGATTGGAAAAGGTAATGATTTACATCAGTACTGTGACTGGAAAAGCATATGATTGACATCAGTACTGTGACTGGAAAAGGAAATGATGGACATCAGTACTGTGACTGGAAAAAGGAAATGATGGACATCAGTACTGATACTGAAAAATGATTGACATCAGCACTGTGGCTGGAAAACAAAATGATTGACATCAGCACTGTGACTGGAAAATGATTGACATCTCTGATTTTTGAATTTTACCAAGAACGGTAACACATTTCTTCTTTAGCCAAGATATCGCTTGAAAAGGATAAAATAACAAACTTCTCCACGAGACTTTTCCAAAAGGGATGCCATTTGCTGAGTAAACATTATTGTTGGGGATACACAAGCTGCTCAAATAAAGAGGCCGCCACTTGTTTCCTTTCAAAGATGTCAATAACATACAAGTTGCTCATGAAGAGACCGCCACTTGCTGTCTTCTCTAAGGTATCAATAACATACAAGTTGCTCATGAAGAGACCGCCGCTTGATGTTTTTCAAAGGTATCGATGACACACAAGTTGCTCGTGAAGAGACCGCCGCTTGCTGTTTTTCAAAGATAACAATAACACACAAGTTGCTCGTGAAGAGACCGCCGCTTGCTGTTTTCTCTAAGATAACAATAACACACAAGTTGCTCATGAAGAGGCCGCCGCTTGCTGTTTCTCGAAGATATTAATAACATACAAGTTTCTCGTGAAGAGACCGCCGCTTGATGTTTTTCAAAGGTGACAATAACACAAGTTGCTCATGAAGAGACCGCCGCTTGTTGTATTTTTTCAAGGTATCAATAACATACAAGTTGCTCATGAAGAGACCGCCGCTTGATGTTTTTCAAGAGAAAAATAACACACAAGTTGCTCATGAAGAGACCGCCGCTTGCAGTTTGTCAAGAGTATCCATAACACACAAGTTGCCTCATGAAGAGACGGCCGCTTGCTGTTTCTTTCAAGGTATCAATAACATACAAGTTGCTCATGAAGAGACCGCCGCTTGATGTTTTTCAAGAGAAAAATAACACACAAGTTGCTCATGAAGAGACCGCCGCTTGCTGTTTGTCAAGAGTATCCATAACACACAAGTTGCCCCATGAAGAGACTGCCGCTTGTTGTTTTTAAAAGTGTTGATAACATACAAGTTGTCCATGAAGAGACTGCCGCTTGCTATTTTTTCAAAGATAACAATAACACACAAGTTGCTCATGAAGAGACCGCCGCTTGTTGTTATGTCGATATTCCAGAAGAAGGTTGTGATAACACTGCTGGGGAATAAAGTTCATCTTCAATGGGGGACCATGAGTAAGTCCTTCTTGAGGAGACCAAGTATTTACGTTGCAAAATAAATGCACTCTCCATCTAGGTTTCACAGCCTAGAGAGATCCACAGGGTATCGTTCACAAGAGACAAAGCTCAATCTAGGAATAAACTGGAGAGAAAATAGTCAAACAAGACTCCACCCAATGAGGAAACAACTCAAATGGGGATTTATCCTATCCAGAGATGGAAAAGGAAAGCTAAAGCAAGATTCTTCCACGAGAGTTAACTCAGTGGGGAATTAGAAAAGAGGCGCACTTTCTGCTTAAGTTGACACTCTATTTGGAAAGATCAAATATGTTATTTGAATAGACATAACCAAGGTGTACGAACTCAATGACATCAACAAATACAACTGTGCATGCATGATGCAAGTGTGAATGAATAAGTGAATGTCATGTATATGCTGACAAAACAGACAGGGGAGATAGACAGAAGATGATAAGACGTCCCAGTACAACCCGACGCTCAGCTAATCTCAACAAAAGGGGAACATTATTGGAGATAAAAACAAAAGCCGTCATTGGAGCAAAGTCCTTTTACAAGGCTTAAGTCTCTTTGGAGAGGAAGATATTTTTCGGTAGAAAACCCAAAGTCTAGTCTTCTATTGCAAATAATCCATTGAAAGGATAACAACACAAGCAAAGTTTCAGCTGGAAAGAAGTCTTGCTTAGCTGGAGATACTGGGAACACCACCCTCTGATAATGTATGAAAAACATATCTTGACAAATCTGGATTGCCCCTGGGATTAATTTTGGATGCCCCAAGTTTACTGCTGATAAGCTGCATGATGCTCGACGATTCTTGCGAATAACTTCACTTCTAAAATGCCCCAAGCTATATGGCTGATGAGGAGAAATCGTCTCAAGAGGATTTTACAAAAGACCTGGCATCCACCATGCCCTGGTGTCTTCAAACTCTTAGAGAGATTCGTCAAATCTCGACGTGATTGCCTCGGATTGACTGTAGTTGGCACAACAAAGTCTTCAAATTTTTGCCCCAAACGAGCAAACAAGTTGGGAAAAGCGTTAACTGGGAGAAGCAACATGTTCGTGCTTACGGTCTTCAGGTGACATGCCCCTGGATATGATTTTTCTTGACGTGATCCGCCAATTACTCAACATAGTTTCAAGCCTTAAGAATTTACTCATCATTGGTGCTTATATGTGAGTTTCCTTGATATCAAACAAATGTTTTGCAGTTAGAAAAAGTTTACAATGAGAATGAAAATTCTAATGCAACAGTTATGTAAGTCTTGAAGATTTTGAAAGATATCGCACAAATTTTGCGAGTTAAAGCACCATTTATTTTTGTATAGGAAAAACATATGATACCAACATAACTATTTAGAACATTCATGGGAGTCAGGAACACTATCTCATTGAAGTATGCTTTCAAAATAACCTTGCTTCAATTAGGACTTTTGAAGGTTGTAATGTGGTCTGGTTCATGGTTTTAGAAAAAAAAAGATTTAAGGCTCAAAATATTTGGTGCCCACCCACTTCGTGATGTTCTCCAATCCTATGTTCAGTTAATTCAACATGAGCGTTCATCTCTCAAAAGGATTTTGTGACAGTCAAGGAAACGATGAGGCTTTCGGAGTAGAAACCACCCTCATGTCTTCGTGTTTGTAGTCACCAATTTGTTCTTTGCTGAGGACTTTTCTTTGTAGTCCTTTCTTTGCAATTTTATTTTCCCTAATTTTTTCCTGAACTAATTCTTTTGAATTGATAGTCCAGCGGGATGCCTTAATTTTGCCTAAGTCGCATGTTTTCATGTTTTTTGACTTAGCAAGCTTTTTCTTTTTCTCGATTTTTGACTTTTTGAACAAAATGTGTGACATTAGCTTGTATTTGCTTGTTGAGAGGATTGCGATTGCCTCGTTTCTTGATGAATGAGGGATAACATTGTGATTCCACATCTTCTGGCTCCATTATACATGAAGGATAGCCCTCGTAGTTTCTCTTCAAAAAACATCTTCCTTATGAATTTTGAACACTCAGTCAGATTAACTAAAAACTACCCTGCCCCAGGTTAAAATTCAAGGTTTTTTCGTATAGAAAAGAAACTTTTGCTTCAAAGGCTCAAAAGGGGTTAGCAAGGGATTATCTTCCTTATATCTCCAGTGTTTAGGGATTTGAAACAATGCCTGTACATCATCAGCAAGATTTTATCCAAAAGCATGCAACCAGAGATTTTGTGTTCTTTAGATCATCATCCTCCCCTCAATCTCTGCCTAGGCAAGAGAATGAGCAACCATTTGGTATCATAGTGCAAAAGCAATTTAAAATTTGAAAACAAATATGAGTGAAACGAATGAATTTCTTCAAGACAAACATATTCATTGTATTAAGATAATCATTCAGATGCAAACAAGTTCTTACATGCAAACAATGTTTTGATAAACAAGAAAAATTACAAAAAGCAGAAATAAGTTAATAATCTGGGAAGGCTTTCCATCTGGACTTGAATCACCGAAAACATCCTTCAAAACTCAAAGTGACCACCAATCGTGTTTACTCTTCGGCGCATGCTTGATTTGAACTTCAAAACCAACGTCCTTGAATGACAAGATACCACTTCTGACCAACTTCTGAACCTCGATCTTCAAAGCAAAGCAACCCTCCAAGTCATGCCCAGGAGCACCTTGATGAAAGGTACAAGCCAAATCAGCTTTGTAGTACCAATGTATCTTCTCAGAAACCTTCGGTGGAGGTCGGGTCTGAACCAAATTCCTCTGCATCAGGATAGGGAACAACTCTGTATAGGTAATTGGAATTGGATCAAAATGGGTTTTCCTTTGATTAGGAACTTGCTGATTCTGTTGATGAATAGGAGAAACATGATGATTCTGACGATGATTATTTCTTCCTCTGGTTCTCTTCTTGGAAAAGTTATTATCAGACTTCTTCACACCATTAGCTGAGCTACCATCTTCATATGAACATCCCTTCCCAACGTCTTCTTCTAGACGCACTCCCACATTCACCTTGTCAGGAAAGTCATTAGGTGCATTAACCGTCACCTTCTCATGAGAATGATTTTAGAGTTTCAGTGAAGACTTTTATCATCGCTTCCTCCCTCCTAAAAGGATTGACTTGGGCGGCAACCAAAATTTCGACCAAACCAGTTAAGTGCTCCATACCAGCTTTCAAAATAGTCATCTCTCTACGGAGTTCAGAAACCTCTTGCTTGATATTCTCCATTGTTCTCTTAGCGCGAGTGTTGTACTGGCGAGACCAAAGGAAAAATAAGACTCGGAAAAGACCTTTGAAAGTGAAACAAAAAATGTAGAATGATGTATGATATGCAAAAGAGAGTTTTTATTTGATTTTCAAGGAACTCAAGATATTAAGTTGTAAACATCAAAGTATGAAGATAGAAGATGAATTTTAAATTAGCTCCAAACATTGATCAAGTTATCATCAAGATCAATCATCCATTTTGGTGGATTAGGGTTTTCGCCCTATCAACACCCAAGATCCATTGAGCTTGACGAAACTTGTGATGTTTACAAAGAAAGACCTCCAAATTCCTTCAAAGTCAAGTGAAAGGGGTTTTATGAATGCATGGCTATGCAACAACCACAAGCAAGGTCACAAATAAAGTCGAAAGGTTCAACGTCACGAGCATGGAGTCAAGGTAAGGAACACCCCCAAGGTATGTACTAACGGTTTAATCACACCTGCAAGACAAGGTTCTAAGAGTTCCCGGAGTCTACATTCCTCCTTTGGATATTACCAACATCTTGATTACTCAATAATCAGCAATATTCTCAAGAGAAACTCATCCGAGCGTAGCATCGCGTAACAATTATTTCCGGATTACTCCGTTATAATCTCCGCGCTACACCTAAAAGGCCAAGATGGGTTAGGGTTATACGGTTCCCAGCTTCTCTGGCTCCCAGGTCGAAAATAATAATGTCTTCTCGATTACTCGGTAAACAAATATTACGTTCAAAAGGGCCTTCCACTGAGTGGGGGATCTCATGCCTCCTTCTTCGGGATTACTCCCTCAAAGTTAACATGACTATACCGCCCGTCTTATTCCTAAGTGTAACTTAGTCCGGGTATAGGACTTGTCCTTTGTAAATATTATCAACACCCAAATAATCATAATATATACATATAATCAAACAACCAAATAATGATAAAACAGATAAAACAAATTAGGCTTAACCCACTTAGGGATGGACCAGCAAGAGGTCAATCTTTCCCCAGCAGAGTCGCCAATTCTGTAGCGGTGAAAATCGGAGATCAAGCTATTAATTAACTTGACTCCCAAAAAGCAAGAGTCGCCACCACGCTTTATTATTTCCAAGGGAAAAGGGAAAAGAGCGAAATAAAACCCTAAAATATGCAATGTAAAATAATACTTAAAAGTAATAAAAATACAATGCGTTTTTGAAAGAGATCGAGAGTTCGGGGGTTGGTTATACAATGGGAAGGTATTAGCACCCAATGCATCTGCGGTACTCCGCAGGAACCTTTTGAAATATCTGTTTTTTGGTTTAAAATTGTTTGTTTGATTAAAATGATTCGTTTGGCTAAAAGATGGGTATGGACGATATTTTTGAAGATACGACGACCTAGTGTCGAAGTTTTGACTTAAAAGGTGTGAGTTTAAAAATTGAATCTTTCGGGAAAATTATCTTAGGTTTAACAAAATAGTAAACAAACAAAAGATGAATGAGGGTATTCGCACGATTGGATGAGATGTATTTGATGACATGAAGTCAACAAATTTAAATCTTTCCCTTGGAGTCAAAACCACAGACAGATAAATAAGCTAAGAGTATACCAAACCTTAGGTGAAAATAAATCACAAGTCGACAGCATCATCAAAAAAACCAGATGTAAGATATTACTCCAAGCATCAGATAAAGCGCAAAGGCGGTGGATAAAGCTCACGGTGTCAGATAAGAATCCCTGCATCAGATGAAATATACAGACAAAACTAACAGCATGAAAAAATTATATGCGTCTGTGCGATTTTTAGAAGTTAGTTGGAATTTAAAAAATAAAATCGCAAATGCGTTGAAAATAATATTTACATAACCTGAATTTATTTACAAATTAGGTGAATAAAATATATAGACAAAATATTATGAACAAGTATATATTTACAATACCAAATAAAATAAAATAATGAAATACAATAAAGAGGTAAAGGGAGAAAGAAAAAGTGCAAATGCGCTATGCGAGTATGAATACTGGAAATAGATTCTCGGAAACCTTCACAGTAACAAACACGTTAGTAGCATAAAAAATTAAAATGAAACGAAATTGCAATGATTAAAATATGTGTCAGTAAGTATAAAATAAAAAAATGAAATTGTATGACGCATATGAATAAATGAATACAAATGAAAATCAAGGATTCATGACATTATTCAATGTAAACACAAAAATCAGCATTGCATTCATTATTTCAAGTGTTTTTCATCAAGTAAACTCGAAAGAAATCGTTGTTTCAACCACAACGGAAAAAAAGAATCAAAAGTTCACATTGAATTCAAAGTAGACTCAAAGATTATCATGGTTCTTAATTCAAAAAGGAAACGAAAAAACAAAGAACTCATGCCAATATTTCAAACCAAAACCGAAACATAGAAAATTGATTTCGAAACAAACTAACTTAATCGTACCAAATCTGGGCAGCAACTAATGAATACGAAACAACGTTCAAAAACTCAATCTCAAAAATATTCAAAACAAGTGAAATGCACAATGATGCCTACAACCAAATTTTAATTTGAATTCCAAATTAATCTCGTCATAATCTCCTTCAAATTTGCTCGAATAACATGAAGAGAAAAAAAATCAAGTTCGGTCAAAATCTTAATCGAGCAAACTATTCCGGGCAGCATAACAGTAAACACGATTATCACATCAAAAATGAAAACACAAATCAAGAACCAAGCAAATGATAATTATTCAATTCCAAACATGGTAAACCATGTTCTAAACAACCTTTTACTCCACCAAACCAAATCCGAGCAACAGCTATCATAATCGAACTTCACAATCAAACCAATTTCACAGAGATTTTCTTATAGCGTAAAAGTTCTAACTCGAATGAGAAACAATTTGGGCTTAAAAATAGCAGATTCAAGACATATTCATGCACACAAATTCAATCACAGCATCAATCCAGAAATGTTTCAGCTATGAAATAATGATGGAAATTGATCTTACCAACTCATAAGTGAAGCGTCTGAACTTTAGTAACATCTTGTACCTTACCTAGAATGAGTTCAACATCATCAACAAAAACCATCCTCAGCATCTCATCTGCCTCGTCAAGGACACGAAACTTAAGGTGACTCAGGTAAATATTTTTCCTCTCAATATGATCCTTAATACGACCCGGCGTTCCAATAATTACATCAACGCCTCTACGAAGTTTAGCCTCTTGTGCTCCATACGGAGCTCCACCATACACGGCACAAGCAGCCAATCCCAAGGACGAACCATATACTTCAAAGTCAGCAAGCACCTGATTAGCCAATTCCCTGGTAGGTAAGAGCACAATAACACTTGGAACTCTCCCATAGCCAGTCTTTCTTACCGATTTAGCTGGTCCATTTGTCAATGACTCCAATATAGGCAAAACAAATGCAAGAGTTTTTCCCTGACCAGTACGAGCACGCCCAACCAAATCAGACCCATCAAGAATTGTATTAAAAGTCATAGCTTGAATCGGAAACAAAGCTTCAATCCCCTTCTCTTTCAGCTTCATCTTTAACGGTTCCGAAATTCTAAAATTCGAAACCGCATTCGGATCATCCTTCTTCACAGCAACTTCTTCAACAACATCCTCATCTTCCACCTTCGATTTCTTCTTCTTCATTGATTTTGATTTAGGGATGTCGATTGAAACGGCTACGGCTTCGTCGGTGATGGGGGTTGAAGGAATATGGTGGATATGGGCGTGTGAAGATGAAGGGCGATTGGAGGTTGCAAGGGATGCTAGCGGACTGAATAGAAGGGTAGATTAGATTGGTTGTTGTGGAAGTTTGGTGAGTTGCGCTGATTCACGGTTGAAACAAAAGCGGAGCGGGTTGCTGTAAGGTGGGTTACGATGATGTTGGTGATTAAGTGAGGTGAGTGGGTTAAAGGATGTGGCTAAGGGTTTTGAACAGAGGGAGGTGGTTGGTGTGGCGAAGGAGTGGATGCCGGTGGTGGAGTTTGAGTTGAGCTTTGGGGGGCGGTTTTAGGACGGAATGGGGGTAGCTAGAGGCTCATTGCAGAAGCAGCTGCTGGCAAAGTTGAGGATGTACAGAGAGATTCGGCAATTGAATGCCGGGACCTATTAGATGAGGAAGCATTGTTAGGAGAATTCGCACCTCCCACCTGATTAGAAGCTCCTGCAACCGATGCTTGATAATGGGCCGGTGAAAATATGAATGCAGGACCATGCACTAGATTCCCAGTTGATCCGGGGTGTTGACCTTGTTGGTGTTGGCCTTGTAGCACAAACTGCATCTGATGTGTTGAATCTACTGGATTGGCGTTATTAGAACTTTTAGTAGCTCTGAGATTATGATCACTTGTGACAGCCAACCCTTTCTCTCGTGCACAATTTTGGTTTAAACCTGGCAAGTGTTTCTGAGATTGCTTGCTAACAACCATACTTTCTGCCGAGAGAAGACAGTTGACATTGTTCGTTTTTGTGCCACAAATTGAACCAGAGAGCCTGCTGACAGAAGGGGGTTTGAACGGATGGAGGATGAAGGGTAATTGGGGATTATGCGCAAAGAGAAGGGAGATTGGCTTTTTGCTTTTTATTGTGTGAGGAAGAGAGAAGAGGAAAGAAGATTACCATGTTGCTTTTGTGTTGTTGTTTTTGTTGTGTGTCCCCCTTTGCAAAGAAAAAATGAAGCCTTTAAATAGAACAATGAAGAGGAAAATTGATCTCAAGAATTGATCAGAACCGTTCAAAATCATTAATCCGCAAATTAAGTTCTCTACCAATGGAAATAAAGCAAGGTGTATTTAATTTTTTTATGACAAAAACGCCCTTAAAAGATAAAAATGAAATAAAAATTGAAAGTATTAAAATTAACTCAATTTAAAATAATTTTTTGGAATTTTTCTGAATAAAAAAAAATAAAGAACCAAAATGACCGAAAACGATAAAAAACAGACGAAAATTTATCCGAAAAAAATAAAATGAACACATTAAAATAAACTACATGTCACAAAGATTAAATAAAAAATATTTAAAAAGTCAAAATCGAAATAAAATGATAATTAAAATATCAGGCTAAATAGACGTTTATGGTTAAAAACGAGACTTCAAACTGTACCGAAAAAATAAAGCGAGCATATCGTCATAATCTACGCGAAGCGCAGATCCATAAAATGATCGGTAAAAGGTGAAAACTTGAAATATTTTCTCGCTACTTTCTGCATAGTGTCGAATCGCTTTTAACAGTCTGTCTATAAAACCGAAATATTTTATTATCGACATATAAACAACTTGGAGCAATGCGACAAATGAGTAGATAGATAAAAATGCATGAAGCAAAATGCCGGGTATTTTACAACTGAAAGACGATACAAACTTTGATTTAAACTGACTTTTTCTGGTCAACTTAAATACGACTAATGATGCAAAATATGATGAATGAAGATATTTACTAATGATTGTGGCCAAATGACAGAATATGGTATGAATGTGCGACTGAAAAAATTAGGGGCGAAATTAAGGGTGCAACGGTGTGCCTTGATGAATCAGTCTTCGAGAATCCATAATCAACCGTACTTCTGGCTTGGGAGACTCAAAACCTTAATTGAGGCGCGACACCTGATGCTCTTGATTCAGACCTGTCTTTGCACATGAAACAAAAGAAAACATGAACATACACCTTTGTATGGATTAGAAATTAGTGATACATAGGTTAAAAATGTTCAAAACACTTGACAATCTTCGCATAGTCAAAGCTCGAAGGTGAGACGTTAAAACCGACCGTATTTCGTGACCTTGACTTATCTTAAAAAATGCAAAAATAAAAATGGGATCTTAGGTCAAAAATTGGGGTACAACAGTAACCAGTTACCATAACTGGGTAACCGGATACCCGCGGGCAGAAAGTAATTTTTTCAAGTTTTTAAAGTTTGGCTCATGGCTTAGGCAATTGATCAAACACAAAATCTCCACACATTCAATACATGATTTTGCATAATTCAAGGTCTGGATTCAAACTTTACATGATTGATTAAGATCAACAATTAAACTTCGTGCAACATCATTAATTTGCTTCATCCATTAGGAACTTTCATAAGAATCAACTTAATTCAATAAGCACTTAATTCCACTATCCAATTCCGGATTTACACATGATGATCAAATCAAATCCCAATTCTAATATTAGATCTTAATTCTTAATTCAAAATTCAACCTAAATTCAATTCATGCTTGATTAAAAAAGTGCTTCTCAAATAATCACTTATTTCAAAAGTGCTTAATTCAAGAAAGCTCACCAATTAAAGTGAAGAGGAGGCTTAGGTATAGAGACCGCAACGAATGAATCAACAATCGGAGAAGAATTACTCTTGATCTTGACTTTTGAATCTTGATGAAATTGTTGTTGTATTCTTGATGAAAATGGTGTAGAACCTTGATTTGATCTTTGAGAGAATTGAGAGAAAAGAAGTTTCGTGTTTGTGAGATTTTGTGAATTATGAAGGCCTCCTATTAGAGATTGGTGTAAATGAGAATATATAGTGTGAGAAAATTGGGCCTTGAATGTGCAATTGAATTGACCCTTGTCTTGAAAGCTTAAGCCCGACACGACCATAAAGTGTCACGTCATCATCCGTACGGAATCTCGACTCGTCCATCAAATGGGAAATGAAGATAATAAAATTTGTAACATGTTGCCGAAATAATAGGCTCAATCGGATAAACGGTGATTTAGTTATGATTTTTTTTAAAGTTTCATCTCAGATGAAAATATTTCTTGATTAAGGATTTTCAATGTGTTGTGCGTGGTTTGGACCAAAAATGAAGGCCTTCGGGATACCGTTTGAATTGAAAAACTGAACCAATATTTAGCCAACTCAATTTGTGAACCAATTCCATCAGAACCCGCTCGATAAGATAAAAATAGACCGAGTTATAATTTTCTGAATATGGTGCAGATAAACCATTGTCGCAAATTTCCTGTGAGGACACACTTGATAAATCCATAATTCTGGAGACATTTTGAGCAGAATTAGCTTACGACTATGAGAGATGAAAATTTATAGGACATTGAGATGGACTTTTGGCCACTGGAACGGGCCCAAAACAAGCAACGGACTTCGAGTTATGAATTTTTTAGTTTACAAAAAACTGCACTTTCAGCATACTTTTCCACTATATTTCTTCGAGAAAACTTGCACATTCAGAGACTTATTCAAAGAATTGGCTCTTGAGCCACACATGATTTTGAGAATACGTCACCAGAGATATCTTGTTGAAAGAAAATCTGAATATGATGAACTGGATTAGCCTTTGTGAATTTCTGAATACCCGAACCAATGCAAAACGGCAGACCGATTATTAGTATAAAAAATATCATGAGAGCGTCTATTGATGAAATAAACGTCTATTGTGATTTACCGAGGCTCATCTGAAATGAATTGATCCCATAACCATAAAACCAATAATATGTATGCTTATGGTGATACAATATAAGCCAAATAAAAATCGAAATGAAGAGGGTAAATTCTGGGGTACAACAGCTGCCCCTATTCAAGCTTCTTAAACCTAAAGCGAGATTGGCAACGACAACTTTTTAAGCGATAAAGTGGAAGGTGATTGAATACAAAAAATGAACTTAAAAATTTGCACTATGAATTGAGATGATGGCGTATATCAACACATGGTATAATTTCAATGGCCTCTTTGGCACTGGACTAAAGAACAAGTTTGTAGATGGGAGATAAGGATCAAAGACCGTGGAACTTGATCCAAAAATGCTAGTAATGACTAGACTTTACATAATGCCAAAATGCTGCATTCTGAGACAAAGTACACGAGTGAAGACTCGACTCCACAAAATTCCAGAATGCTGCATTTTGTGGAAGAAAGGTAACGGCCAAAAGGTGCTAGTAACAACTAGACTTCACAGAATGCTAGAACGCTGCATTTTGAGAAAGAAGATAAAGACCAAAAGATGCTAGTAACAACTAGAGTTTACAGAATACCAGAACACTGCATTCTGAAAAAGGTAAGGACCAAAAGATGCTAGTAACGATTAGACCTTACAGAATATTAGAATGCTGCATTCTGAGAAAGAAGGTAAATACTGAAAGATGCTAGTAACAACTAGACTTCACAGAAATCTAGAACACTGCATGCCGATAAAGGTAAGGACCAAAAGATGCTAGTAACGACTAGACTTCATAGAATGCCAGAACGATGCATTCTGAAAAGAAGGTAAAGACTGAAAGATGCTAGTAACAACTAAGCTTCACAGAATGCTAGAATGCTGCATTTCGAAAAAGGTAAGTACCAAAAGATGCTACTAATGACTAGACATCACAGAATGCCAGAACGCTGCATTCTGAGAAAGAATAACAGCCTTACAAGGGAAGACTAGTAACAACCAGACTTCATAAAATACCAGTAATGAATGGTCTCGATCAAACTAGATCAGTTCCTTTCTGAACCAAAACCCATTGGCACGTTATTGAAACGTTGGGTGACCGAGTGAAGGTACGAGTAATGACTCGACCTTAAGAGTACTGCAAAGAATATGCCATACTGGATCACAAACCAAAATCAAGAGTAATGACTCATGCTTTAAAAGGAACTAGTAATGACTAGACCAAGAGGAGTAATCCTCAGGATACCAATAACGATTGGATCCACAAAACAAGGCGAACACCTGATGATCTCGAACTCGGAAGAAGCAGTAAGGACTGACCGTAACCAAGTAATTACATAGATGAAACGAGAAAAATATTAATCTAACTCGGTAGAACCTAGTAATGACTAGACTCAACCAATATGAAATGAATACCAGAACACTGCACTTAAAAATCAGGTGACAAGTCGCGAACTTGACCTTGGTAGGAATGGTATTTACTAACCCACAACGTTGCGCTAGGGCGAAGCTAACAACAACAAGGCAAACGAGTAACAACTCGATAGGAGAAAAATAGTAATAACTAGACTCCTCAGAATACCAGAATGCTGTATTCTGAAAAATATACGCGAGTAATGACTCGACAGGGGAAGACTAGTAATAACTAGGCTCCTCAGAATACCAGAACGCTGTATTTTGAAAAAGATACGCGAGTAACCACTCGACATCAAAAGTGTTGATAACAACCAGACCAAAAGAAACACTGTGCCTGGATAGAACTGGATCATAACAAGTCCAATAAGTAGCGAACATACCACAAAGACTAACCGAAGAAAGCTATATCAAAGATACCAATGATATACGCTCGGAGGAGAGGACACATGTGTCAGATATCGAATAAACATTCCCGGAGTTGCTAGTGGACCTAAGGAAGATGATGGGTACATACCAGGTAAAGTTAGACATATACAAACAAGGAAGAGACCGATCGAAGAAAACTCCAACAAGGAATGCTAACCGCAGATAGACTCCTAGAGAAAGAACCTCGATTGAAGTCGAACTAGAGATAAAATATATGTGTCTGGTCATAATTAAACACATATAAGAAAGAGACCGACCGAGGTAGACTCTAACAAAGATTGCCAAAACATGTTGGGCTTTGACTAAACTGAAAATGCGCAAGAACTACAATATCCCTCAGGCCAGAAGCGGAATGTAATTCTTCAATAGTAGCAATTATTTGAATTACCACACACCAAGCATGGATACTCCAATACTTGATAAATAAGAAAGGTTATACACCGACTCTTAGTCGCACTCAGAAGGCAAGGCAATCACGAGTAAAAATAACCAAAGGGCTTGCAAGGGCAAGGGAAAACCACGATTCACTTGGGAAATGGGAAGCACGAAAGACCCGACTAAGGGTAAATCAAAATAAACTCCATTGGGGAAACAGAATAGGATCACCCTGAGCTTGCTGTGGAGATAGTTCAAATTTGAGTGTATAACAATTTGGTTACTTCAAGTGAACATAATTGGCTTATACCTTAATGCATGTTTGAATTTTTTATAGCATAATGCTCTATACAATGGAAATGCTATGCGTTTTGGTAGATGCAATGTAATGATGCATGTTTAGCAATGCACTGGGGAAAAAACATTAATAATTGGCTGCTGAGATGACCTAGAATTTTCGAACAATTATCTTTACACCTCTGAACTTTTGTAGAGAAAAATCCCTCTAAACTTCAACGGGGAAACGTGATTCAGAACCATCAACCTCTGAAGATTGATATCATTGGGGAAGTAACTTTCTTGGAAAAATACTGCAAAAATAAATTGTAGTTCAGAGAAAATCTTGAACTCTGATCCACCTTTTAACTTCCTGGGGAACAAACCTAACATCTCTTTCCTGGGATAAAAAGAACCTTGTTGGGAACTGGGACCTTCTGATGTAAGTTCTCAATAAAAGTTACTTTGACTGGGGAATCATATAACTTCTTAAATAAAAGAATTCTACCTAGACCACGCCGGGGATACTACTGCTGAGGGGTAACATTATTCACTTGAGGAAGAGGAGAGCATCTTTGAACCATAAGCTTGAGGTTCAGAACCCCACTGAGTAAATATTTTGACAATACTTTATCACTGAGGATGCAAGAGCCTTAAACAACATTCGTCTATGCATACCACTCCAGAAAAACAGGAGACTTGCTCCACTGAGGCATAATAAATGTGCTAATCAAATATCTCTTCAAGAAAACCTGACAGGGGAAAACTTCCCTGGGGAGAAAAGATACGAACTACACGGGGACGATAAATGACAACCTCACTGGGGAGATAAATACCAACCACAGAGACGCAGGGTATCAACTTCAAGGGGATTTAATAAAGATATCCAGTCCAATGAAATAAACTTTCCTAGATTCTTCGAAAAGAGTAGACTGCATTGAAGAAGAAGATCATACATAAACGCGCTGATGAAATGCACTTCTTTCGAGATAAGCCCTCTAGAAAGGATAAACTCTTAAACAAACTCTTATCAATAGTGTTAACTTCAGTGGGGATTATGCAGGGATATACTTTCACTAGAGATAATTGATTCTATCTGAGCGAGAGTACACCTTCACTAGGGATGGGTGATTTTGTCTTGAGCAGAAGTCAGCACTCACTGGGGAAATTGGATCCCATTCTACAAAAATCCTCATGTTTGTCGCATAGTGACCCTTCTTGATTCATTTGTTGGTATGCTTCTTGTCATAAAAGACCAACAGTAATTGCAAAAAGACAAATTGTGTCAATGTACCCCATGTGTGGAATGGCAACTAAAATTCTGGCAACAGATACTCAATGTCACAGTGAATGTTATGACACCGTATCTGACTTTCTATAAGACAGTAAATAAAAAAACAGTAAAGAACACAATCACTTGTTTACCCAGTTCAGTGTGAAACAACACCTACTTTGGGGGCTACCAAGCCAGGGAGGAAATCCACTATAAGAGATATTAATTCAGGAATAAACCAACCAGTTTATCTCCTTCACTTAAGACCTACCCAATGCAACTTCAATCTAAGTTCAACTTAAACCTGAGTTCCTACTCACTCCCCCTCAATCACAGCAGTGATACTAAACAATTGACTAATGAAATAATGAAGACACTCTTCAGAACATACACTTGATTATGCTTCACAGCTTTTAATCAAGTAACACAAACACTCGTGCTTCAAAACTTTGAGTGATACATAAACCTAACTTGACCTTGCTTCAAAGCTTTAATCAAGTGACACAAACACTCTTGCTTCAAAGCTTTGAGTGATACACAACCCTTACAATCAAAACCTACTCCAAGTCACTTATCACAATGATACTTGCTTGGATTACAGTAGTTAAAACTATACAACCCCTAGTTGATCTTCTGTCAAAGAGTTGATTTTCCCAATAGCCTTCCTGTTGAATATATATGCAAATGTTTCTTCAGTTAGGACTTCCACGAAAAGCTAGGGTTAATTAGGGTTAACCTCAAGACTTGGTCACAAGACTTTATCAACCAGATTAGGGTTGAGCTCAGTTAACCTAAAGTCCACGTGAGATTCTATTCTGGAATGTATGAACCAAATTCCTGTAAAATCTCAGAATTAACCAAACTGCATAACTGTTAGATCAGTACAGGATGTCTTAACATTGGTTATGACAACAGGAATCCTGTTTACTGATTTTGGTAGAATGTAATAAATGTGATCTTTGCAAAATGCTCAGATACACACTCATAAAGAGTAACTACTGTATGCCATTATTTTTCTGCATAAAGAACCTAAAACCCAGAATGTTATGACATCAATCATGACATTCACACACCTGGTTTTACCAAAAATATATGCCAATAACTAAACACTTACAAACTCCCCCTTTGGCAAATTTTTGGCTAAAACCCCTAAACAATCAGAGAATAGAGAGCAGCAGAAATAAAAAGTCTGCAGAAAAAAATAATGTCTACCAAGTAATTAACACATAATCTTCTCTCCCTCTTTAGCCATAAATAGGCCAAATATACATGTACTTATAGGATATACAGTCATCCAAAATGAGTAATAAAAACAACAACAAAAAACTGAAATCACTTGCAACAACAGGTACCAGCAGCAAGCTTGACAACTCCACTGATCTTCAAATACTGTCATCTTCAGAGGAGGCACTTTCTTCAGCATTAAGCTGGTCTTCAGCAGCATCCTCTTCCCTTCTTTGTCCTTCAGTCTCCTCCTTTTCTAGTCTAGCAATTAGGTTCTCAAGAGTCCTTTTCCTTGTCTCCAGCTCTTTGCAGGTTTCCTTCAGCACAGCTATAACATCAGATTTCTTGGACTGAGTTTTGACAGTTGATGTCTCAGCTGATGTCATGACAATGTCAGGAACATGAGTTCCCTGAAATAGCTTATAGTGCAATCCAAGAGCAGGGGCTCTTTTGCATACAGTATCTCTTTCCACTAGAATGTCAGGATGCTGAGCAAGGACAATACCACATAGGAGGGAGGGAAAGGCAATAGGGCCTTTAACAGCATAGCTTCCAGCATGTTTTAAAGTTTGATCAAAGATATACCTGCCATAGTCAAATTCTGTCCTGGTTCCAACAGCATAAATGAATCTTCCCAATCCTGTGGAGATGGTTGATTTATGGTTGGTAGGAACCCAGTTGGCTGCACCAATCTTGTGCAGGATGGCAAATTTCATGCTTAGCTTGCTTGCCTTCAGCTTGCCTTTTAAGGGCCAGCTCTTTACTTGATTTGCAGTGATGGTTTGGAATATTTTGTTGTCAGTAACCTCTAGTTCAGGGCAATCCTCATCTGGTCTTCCAAGGAATTTGTTTATTTCAGAGGGAGAGAAATTAACCTTTCTTCCTCTCACATAGACACACTTAAAATCAGCTGACCTTCCATCAGCACATCCATCAGATAAATTCACTATGAATTCTTTGACAAGGTTTTCATAGCAGTTGGTAAACTTTACCACAATATTCATTAGTCCAGCAATTTTGATTAGGTCCATGATCTCCTTACATTCCATGGCACCATTGTTCAGTTCTCTTTCCAAGGCTATTCTTTTCAAGCAAACATACTTCCATTTGTTGGCATTTTCAGGGTGGTGAAAAGAAATGTTGTCAGTGGGGACTTCAGGAACTTTAGCCATTTTGCTTGAAGGGAGTTTCCTTCTGAGAGGAATGTCTTCAGCATCAACTTCAAATTCTGATTCCTCATCAGAATCAGAAGGTTCAGGCTCTTTCCTTTTCTTTGCTATTGGTTGTATCACAGGCTTTGAGAGACTACCAGCATGTACTCGGGTTTTCACCTTCCCTTTGGACAATCCAGTCTTCACAGTTTCTACACCAGTCTTGCCTTCAGATCTGGTTTTCTTATGAACAACATCAGCAGTCTTCTCTTTGGTCAGACATTTTGCAGCATCCTGCTTACCTTTTTTGTTCATCATCCTCCTACCTATGCTAGGGTTGATATTTGCAATTAGGTCATTGTCAGAGTAATCTTCATCCACATCAATAACCGGTGGTTTAACATCCTTCTCTGAAGGGTTCTGGATATCATCAAGATTTTCAGATGTTTTCTGAATGTTGTCATCCGGTGTCTCAACATTCTTAGAGACATCTGGATTGATTTCTACATTTGGACTAGCAGATTCTTGATTTAAAGGAGCAGAAATGCCAGGTACAGAGTGGTTTTCATTTAGAATTCTTGTAACAAGTCTAGCTATTGCTTGATGAACATAAGCCGTGCCTTCCCTATTTGGAACAGAAGATGATGGTTGAGATGGATTCCTGGATGAAGTAGCTTGAGACCTTCCTGCATGCCTTGTTCTCAGTTTTTTAACCTTAGAGGGGTTTGCTGCCAGTTCTCTAAGAGGAGTAATCTCCAGAACTTCAGAGTCCATGCATGTTGTGATTGCCCTAGGTTCTCGATCAGATGAAGCGGATGAAACAGTCGTCTTGGAAGAGGATGATGTCATGGATTATTGAGACATTTTGATAGTCTTAGAAAACCAGTAAC
The DNA here is from genome assembly GCA_948472305.1 of Vicia faba. Taxonomy (NCBI): domain Eukaryota; kingdom Viridiplantae; phylum Streptophyta; class Magnoliopsida; order Fabales; family Fabaceae; genus Vicia; species Vicia faba. The sequence goes on from OX451741.1 coordinate 1,397,072,662, forward strand.
AACAAGATAGAAATCTTTGATTGAGAGAATGGGGATTGTTGCAGAGCCGAGAGAGGAAGGAGGTAAATGAGTGTCTATTCAACTTCTTAACAATTTTGAAAGAAATAGGAAAACATATGATTAACCCAATCAAAATAGACTTAACACAAAAAACTCCTTCATCCCTTGTTTTAAGCAAAATTAATTGCTACATTTCCTCATGTTGGCAAATACCCAACTTGCCCCTCAAATTTTCAAATTGATTTGCATCAAGTGCTTTAGTAAAAATGTCAGCCAGCTGTAGTTCAGTGGCAACATGTTCCAGTTTAATCGCCTTCTCCTCTACAAGATCTCTGATAAAATGATGTCTAATGTCAATATGCTTGGTCCTGCTATGCTGAATAGGATTCTTGGAAATGTTGATTGTACTCAGATTGTCACAGTACAATGTCATAACATCTTGTGAGACATTATACTCAGTAAGCATCTGTTTCATCCAGATCATTTGAGAACATCTACTACCAGCTGCAATGTATTCAGCTTCAGCAGTAGAAAGAGACACACAGTTCTGTTTCTTGCTGAACCAGGAGACCAGATTATTTCCTAAGAAGAAACATCCTCCAGAGGTTCTCTTTCTATCATCAGCACTTCCAGCCCAATCAGCATCGCAGTAACCAGTCAGAGTTGGTTCACAACCATGAGAGTACAGCAAGCCATAGTTGTAAGTTCCACTTACATACTTCAAAATTCTCTTCACTTGGTTGATATGACTGACTTTGGGATCAGCTTGGTATCTTGCACATACTCCAACTGCAAAAGCAATGTCAGGTCTGCTGGCTTCCTATCATGCTTCTGTACATGCTTTGGTCCACCTTAACCCCACTTGAATCTTTGGATAGCTTTAAATGAGTAGGTGCAGGAGTCCTTTTGTGACTGGCATTCTCCATTCCAAACTTCTTGACAATGTTCTTTGCATACTTGCTTTGAGACAGAAAAATTGAGTCTTCCATCTGTGTGACTTGCAGTCCAAGAAAGTAGGTCAATTCTCCCATGAGGCTCATTTCGAATTCAGCCTGCATTTGGTCAGCAAAATGTTTAACCATTTTATCTGACATTCCCCCAAACACTATGTCATCAACATAGATTTGAGCTACCATTATCTTTCCTCCTTCATTTTTGACAAATAGGGTTTTATCCAAGCCTCCTTTTATGTATCCTTTGTCAGAGAGAAATTTTGTCAACCTGTCATACCATGCTCTAGGAGCTTGTTTCAGGCCATATAAAGCTTTCCTCAATTTGTAGACATGATCAGGGTAGTTTGGATCCACAAAACCTTTAGGCTGTTCCATAAAAACTTCTTCATTTAAGTACCCATTTAGGAATGCACTTTTTACATCCATCTGAAATAACTTGAACTTCAGGAGACAAGCAATTCCCAATAGGAGTCTGATAGATTCCAGTCTGGATACAGGGGCAAAGGTCTCATCAAAATCAACCCCTTCAACTTGAGTATATCCTTGAGCAACAAGTCTTGCCTTATTCCTGGTGACAACTCCTTCAACATCTGATTTGTTCTTGTATATCCATTTTGTGCCAATGATGTTTGTTCCTTCTGGTCTAGGAACTAACTCCCATACTTCATGTTGCTTGAATTGGTTCAATTCATCTTGCATTGCACCACTCCAGTATTCATCAGTTAAAGCCTCCTTAACATTTCTTGGTTCAATTTTAGACACAAAGCAAGAGTTTGAGATGATTTCTCTAGATCTTGTAATGACTCCACTGTTAGGATCTCCTATGATGAGTTCTTTAGGATGATCTTTATGAATTCTGATGGAAGGGATTTTGCTAGCTTCCTTGGATTCAGAGTCTGCTGCAGTGGTGTTAGGTAGGTCATTCTGTTGAGTTGAAGTCTCAAAGAATGTCTCACCATTACAAGGGACATCTGTTTCCTCATGATAATCATCAACTATGATATTTATTGATTCCATCATGACTTTGGTCCTGGAATTAAATACCCTATAAGCTCTGCTGTTGGTGGAGTATCCTAGAAATATTCCTTCATCACTTTTAGGGTCCAACTTTCTCCTTTGATCACGATCTGCCAGAATATAGCATTTGCTACCAAATACATGGAAGTACTTCACTGTTGGCTTTCTTCCTTTCCAGAGTTCATAAATGGTGGATGAGGTTCCCTTTCTCAAGGTGACCCTGTTATGGACATAACAGGCTGTATTCATAGCTTCAGCCCAAAAATGAATAGGGAGTCTTTTGGCATGTATCATTGCTCTGGCAGATTCCTGTATGGTCCTGTTTTTCCTTTCTACAACTCCATTTTGTTGAGGAGTTATAGGAGAAGAGGATTCATGATTAATTCCTTCTGAGGAACAGAACTCATTAAACTTACTATTTTCAAATTCCTTGCCATGATCACTTCTGATTCTGACAATGCACCCTTCTTTTTCTCTTTGAATTCTTTTGCACAGTTCTTTAAAAACTTCAAATACATCAGATTTTTCCCTAATGAAGTTAATCCAGGTGAATCTGGAAAAATCATCCACAACAACATAGGCATATCTTTTTCCACTAAGACTTTCCACCTGCATTGGTCCCATCAGATCCATATGTAGAAGTTCTAGAACCTTAGAGGTGGTCAGATGTCTTGACTTTGGATGTGACATCCTAGTCTGCTTACCAACCTGACATTCACCACATACTCTCCCTTCATCAATTTGCAGTCTTGGAATCCCTCTGACTGCCTCCATGGATATAATCCTTTTCATTCCTCTTAGATGTAGATGGCCAAGTTTTTGGTGCCACAGTTTCACTTCTTTTTCTTCTTTGGCAATAGAACACACAGTGGAGAAATTAGTGTTCTCAGGCTCCCACAAGTAGCAATTGTCTTTAGATCTGACTCCTTTCATTACAACTTCTTGTTTCTCATTAGTTACAAGACATTCAGATTTTGAGAAGTTGACCTTGAATCCTAGATCGCATAATTGACTGATACTTATGAGATTAGCAGTCAGGCCTTTTACCAGCAATACTTCATTTAGATTTGGAACTCCAGGGCAGTCCAAGTTTCCAACTCCTTTGATTTCTCCTTTAGCACCATCTCCAAAGGTCACATAACTAGTGGTGTGAGGTTTAACATTATTGAGAAGGTTCTTGATTCCAGTCATGTGCTTAGAACATCCACTGTCAAAGTACCAGTCTTCCTTTGCAGAGACTCTAAGGGAAGTGTGGGCTATCAGGGCAGTAGCCTTTTTCTTCCACTGTGGAGTATGTGGTACCTTGTTAGACTTAGGTTTGACACCTGGGTTCTGATTAGGGTATCCATACAATCTGAAGCAGAATGGCTTTATGTGACCAAACCTCCCACAATGATGACATCTCCATCTTTGGTACTTTTTCTTCATATTTCTCTGTTCCCGATGTTGAGTGTTATGTTGTGACATCTGCTTTGACATTTGTTTATCAGGCCTGATCTTCTTGTTTGTACCAGTTTTCTTTGCTGCCACAAATCCTAGACCAGACTTGTTTCCCACATTTTGTCCAACCTGAAGGATTTCTTCCAATTTGTCAGTTCCATTTGTCAGCATCTTGACAGATTTGGTCATTTGATCCAGTTTTGAGTTCAGCATTTGAACTTCCCCTTCTAGATGACTTATAGTTTCAATGTCTGCCCTTTTCTCAGCCTCCAACTTTATTATGAGTTTTGTTTGTCTCTCATTTTGCTGATAGACTTCAGCACTTCTGATACATAATTTCTTGTAGGTATCAGCCAGTTCTTCAAATGTCACTTCCTCATCACTAGTGTCACTATCAGAGGTACAAATACCAGTTAGTGCAGTAACTAGTTTGGCAGATTCTTCTTCAGAATTACTTTCTGAATCACAATCAGACCAAGTAACAGACATTCCTTTCTTTTGTTTCTTAAGAAAGGTAGGACATTCAGCTCGAATGTGCCCATATCCTTCACATCCATGGCATTGAATTCCTCTGCTTTGATTTCCCTTCTCTTTAGACTTTGGTCTTCTGCTGGAGTCATAAGATCTGTTAATGTCAGAAGGAATGTTCTTAACATTTGACCTTGACTTTGGATCCATTCTCTTGATGAGTTTGTTGAATTTTCTTCCAAGCATGGCTATAGCTTCTGAAATATTTTCTTCTTCATCCTCCTTGTTTTCATCTTCAGTGTTGGATACAAGTGATATGCTCTTGTTTTTCTTGTCAACATTGTCACTAATCCCCATCTCAAAGGTCTGAAGAGACCCAATAAGTTCATCCACCTTCAACTTGCTGATATCCTGGGCTTCCTCTATAGCAGTTACCTTCATTGCAAATCTTTTAGGCAAAGATCTGAGAATCTTTCTCACCGGTTTTTCTTATGACATCTTTTCTCCCAATGCTCCAGAGGTGTTGGCAATTTCCAAGATGTTCATGTGAAACTCATGAATGGTTTCATCTTCCATCATCCTTAGGTTCTCAAATTTGGTAGTCAGCATCTGAAGCCTTGACATTTTTACTTTGGATGTGCCCTCATGTGTGGTTTTGAGAGTGTCCCAAACTTCCTTGGCCAGTTCACATTGATGTACTAGTCTGAATATGTTTCTATCAATTCCATTGAACAAGGCATTTAATGCTTTGGAATTACCCAGGGCTAACTCATCTTCTTCTTTGCTCCATTCTTCCTCAGGCTTCAGACTGATTGTCCCATCTTTCTCAGTTATGGTGGGATGGTTCCATCCTTTGTTAGCAGCTCTCCAAGCCTTTTTGTCCAGTGATTTTAAGAAGGCAACATACGAGGTTTCCAGTAGTCATAATTTAATCCATCCAGAATGGGTGTCTGTTTCCAAAAACTCCTTCTTTGTCCATAGCGCCAGAAAGTGATATCCCTAGATCTCACCCAGTAAGACAGGCAGGGTGCCTGCTCTGATGCCAATTGAAATTCTGGCAACAGATACTCAATGTCACAGTGAATGTTATGACACCGTATCTGAATTTCTATAAGGCAGTAAATAAAAAAATAGTAAAGAACACGGTCAATTGTTTACCCAGTTCAGTGTGAAACAACACCTACTCTGGGGGCTACCAAGCCAGGGAGGAAATCCACTATAAGAGACATTAATTCAGGAATAAACCAACCAGTTTATCTCCTTCACTTAAGACCTACCCAATGCAACTTCAATCTAAGTTCAACTTAAACCTGAGTTCCTACTCACTCCCCCTCAATCACAGCAGTGATACTAAACAATTGACTAATGAAATAATGAAGACACTCTTCCGAACATACACTTGATTATGCTTCACAGCTTTTAATCAAGTAACACAAATAATCGTGCTTCAAAGCTTTGAGTGATACATAAACCTAACTTGACCTTGCTTCAAAGCTTTAATCAAGTGACACAAACACTCTTGCTTCAAAGCTTTGAGTGATACACAACCCTTACAATCAAAACCTACTCCAAGTCACTTATCACAATGATGCTTGCTTGGATTACAGTAGTTAAAACTATACAGCCCCTAGTTGATCTTCTGTCAAAGAGTTGATTTTCCCAACAGCCTTCCTGTTGAATATATATGCAGTTGTTTCTTCAGTTAGGGCTTCCACGAAAAGCTAGGGTTAATTAGGGTTAACCTCAAGACTTGGTCACAAGACTTTATCAACCAGATTAGGGTTGAGCTCAGTTAACCTAAAGTCCACGTGAGATTCTGTTCTGGAATGTATGAACCAAATTCCTGAAAAATCTCAGAATTAACCAAATTGCATAACTGTTAGATCAGTACAGGATGTCTTAACATTGGTTATGACAACAGGAATCCTGTTTACTGATTTTGGTAGAATGTAATAAATGTGATCTTTGCAAAATGCTCAGATACACACTCATAAAGAGCAACTACTGTATGCCATTATTTTTCTGCATAAAGAACCTAAAACCCAGAATGTTATGACATCAGTCATGACATTCACACACCTGGTTTTACCAAAAATATATGCCAATAACTAAACACTTACATCAACCTCTGTTGAGGAATAAACAATTTGAACTACTGACCATTGGGTAAAAAAATGATGCAATATTGCAACTTCATCATGTCAACTTCGAGGAGGAATGCCACTTAAAAACTGGACTTTGGAGAGGATACTGGAAAAATAAATCGCAGTACATTGAGAAGAAATCATATTAAATTCAAACAACTCATAAATTTTTGGGGAAAAGATTCATTTTTCTTCTGCAGTGAAATGAGGAATGCTTCGCTGGGGAATAAAGATCTCTGAAGAGAAATCCCTTAGCAGACAGACCTTTGTCAAGTAGCAACGAATCATTTACTAGGGAAAGGAGTCCTCCTAGGAAACAACATTTCTATCACGAACCATGTATGGGTAACAACCTCACATGCTCTTTGCATTCCTGCTCGTATTCTGCTAAGGATAACAATCCAAACTTCAATTGGAGATAATGATCCTGACTTTTGATGGAGGAACATCAATAACTGGACTTAAGTCTCTGATGAACCGAGGATAACAATCCTGACTTCGACATGCTTTTCAAACTCACAATTTGTTTAGCCCGCACTTGGACTTAATCTGATCAAACCTTGAAGCAGACGGAGGAATGCCTCTGCATAATTTCCTACCCTAGTCTATAGGGCATTTTGAAGAAAATTTCCTCGAGATGACTTTCTGAGGTCTATACCAGAAAGAGTATCAGCCTCAGTGTTATGAAACTTCAGAACACTTCCCCTGACTGGCCAGAGTTAGAAGCAGTTTCAATCATGATTGAGTGAATGCACATGCATCTTCAGATTCTGAAAATATTCTTCTTTAATCAAGGGATTTTTAGAGAAATTTGTCAAATCTCGATATAACTTCCCCAATTTGACTGTACTTTAAGGGATCGAATCCCGGCTTGAGTGCCTCATATTGGCTTAACACTTACTCAATGGAGTATTCAACATGCTTTCCCCTGCTCAATAGAGTCTTGACAAACCTTTTCTTCATCTCATGCTCATGGAGAAATGAGAAACTTGAGGAGTTTTGAAGACAACACCTTTTCAGATTAATTGACTTAAGTCTTGAAAGTAGGCTAGTACACAATCGTACTTCTCAACTTGAACTACTTCATTCACAAACAAATACTTAAAGAAATCGGCCCCTCAGGACCAACTGAAAGTGATACACCATTGCTCAATCTAGACTTCTGGACAATCATACTTCTACACAATCTGCTTCAGAAACTAGTCTTCTTTTACTCAACAGAGTTAATAGAAGGCCTGCCCCAGATTAAGATCATTCTCGAAAATGATTTGCGCTTCAACACACCCCTGAAGAAGTTTGTCCCTTGGGATGATCAAATTTTCATTTGATGCTCATCATGCAAGCTCACTTGATGTTTAAGCACTTGTTCATATGCAAAGAATGTTTATTCTAAGAATGATAATTCTAATGCAAAGCTCATGTTTGTCTTGAAGTTTAAAAACTTTTATTTAAAAGATGTCAAAACATCGAGTTTTTTCTGTACAAAAAGAAAGTAAAAGATGGTGTGATACCAACTCAAAAGTTTTAGCAAGCCTCCTAGGAGTCAGATTACCGTACACTCGTTACAGATTTTCTTTTGAATTAACCCATGCTTCAGTTAGGACTTTCAAGGGTTGTGTGGTACGGTGGGAGAACTGACTTGGGGTTTTGCGTTTTGTATTCGCAAATGTTTCGGTTTAGCAAGAGTCGCCACCGACTTTTTATTTATCCTAAGGAAAGGTCAAAAATCACAGGAAAGACCTTTGAGATATTTTCGTGGGTTCAGGGAGTAGATTACAGAAAGGGAAGGTATTAGCACCCTTTCTATCCATGGTTATCCATGGGCTCTTAGTTACTTGCTTAGATCACTTGCTTTGCATTTTCAATTGTTTAAAATGGTGCTTTGTGTGTGGTTTTGAAAGATGTTTTTGAAAAGAGGCCATTGTTGTGGCAACCTTTGTAACGACTCGTGTTTGAGTATATACAACGGTGTTTTTGTCTTTTGAAAAGTTTTCAATGTTTTGAAAGCTGTTTGGAAGTTGTGTTGTGATGTGTATTTTTGAAAAGTAGCAAGGATGTTTTCTTTGCAAGTTTGATCAAGTAACTAAGAGTTGTCTACCCTATTTTACTCAAAGATCTTTCCTTATGTTTTTAACCCTTTTAACAGTGTTGTTTCACCATTGTATTTGGTGAACAACCTTGTGTTAGGATGTTAACGGGACGGGCGCGGGTCATCGTTTAGACCATAGAGGAAATAGTGTCAAGTATCTTTGGCAATTTTCTTAAGGGACTTGATCATTTTTGTTTAGGCAACTTGATAGCGTCATCGAGGGACTATGATCATTTTATTTGTTTTTGTTTTGCCAAAGACACTTAACATGCAACCATGGCCCATTTTTGAAGGCAACAAGTGGACGTAACCCTAGGGGTGTTTGTGTGAAAGTGTGTTTTATTGCATACAAGAGTTTATCTTTGAATTAGGATTTTCTATTTCATTGATTTTATCTTGCCATACACATCCTAATTACTAGCATTTATATTTGAAAGCGATAAAAAGCATAAATATAAAATCCTACGCTATTACAGCAATTAGGGGGGTGGGGATACATATTTGTACATGGGGTGGTTCAATGAGAAAAATAGATAAGAAAAGGAAATAACAAAGGCAAGATAGAGAGAAAGAGAGAGAGAGCCAGCGCGCTGCTGAGAGGTCATCAGAAGTTCTGACTCAGGCCTGCTGCCAGATTATCAACCTTTTGGTTAAACTGTATGAGTCAGAACTTCTGACTCTGGCACCTGCAAAATAGAAACCTGTTAGTGGGAAGATCAGAAGTTCTGACCCCCATGCGCTGCAAGACAAAAATTTGTTAGTGGGGGCATCAGAAGTTCTGACCCTGCTGGAGATACAATAATCTTCAGAAGTTCTGATATTATTGACAACAGAACAGGCTTCAGATGTGCTAACGTCAAAGTCAGCACTTGGCTTCTCCCTGTGTTAGTCAGAACATCTGCAGTTTTGTTATTTTTCCACAGAACAGAAAACATGTTTGGGACAACTTCAGCAAATGTCAAAGCGTTTCAGGGGACAGAACCAACAAGGTCACAGGCAGGTTCTACACTGATTTACTTCTTACTCAAACATTCTGAGGTATGAAAATCCTCAGAACGCAAACAACAAGAACATGATATTTACATTATGTTTATTTGAGCATGCAAAGCTGATGATGCTTAGCAGCGTGATGAAGGTCAGCAGGTGCTTACCTGGCTGTTGGAAAAGTTTGTGAGTGAGAGCTAGCTTTTAGCTCTGATGGTGTTCTGGACAGGTTCTTTTTTGAAGGGGTGGATGGAGAGTATATGTGGTCAGAAGCTGTAGGGGCGTATTTCTTTAATCAAGAAGCAATCTGGGTACAAATGAGGTTTTGAGACAGGAGATTCAAAGTTATGTTTGAGGCTCTTGAAACACCAAGATTTTTTGACAGTTTCAAAGTATTTTCTTGCTAAAAATTTCTGTTTCTCTTCTAGCAATTTTTTCTGGTTTCTTTTTTGAACGCCTCTTAGTGGTCAATGGTGCTCTATTTATAGGAAAATTTCTTGTGGACTCTTGAACGTTAAAGGCGCCAATAGAGGTTAAATTGTTTTTTTTTGAAAGAAGTTCATGGAAAGTTGTGATAATGCATAACTTTTCAACCTAGGCTGGAACAGCAGGCAAGGATTGAGGAGAAGTGACCTCTATAGGTGGAAGGTGGCGCGTAGACCCATGCCTAAGCCTGCATAAAGGTGTTTACCAAGCCACACGTGAAGAGACCTCTTGGATGAATGTTCAGGAGTGGTTGGGAGCATTAATGAGCATTAAATGGTGATGAGACTTATCAACACCAAAATTCTTATAATAGGAGAAAACCTGAACCAGCAGTTCTGTTTTACCAAAAACAACGTGAACTAAGCTCTGATCTTGGCCTCTTGCTGTCTCAGAAAATTCTGGGGATTCTCCTGACTTTCTAACACGTTCCTTGGATTTGCTTCTGGAAATCCTGGACTTAGAGATTCTGTGTCAGTGTAACACCCACTCTTCTAACCCTTTCATCTTCTGATTCCAGCATGTTCTGAAGGAGCCTCCAGACTTCTTTGCTTCCTTTGCATTCCTCTAGCAAACTCTGGCTGAACTTGCGTAACTACTAAAAGAGCCATGTTCTGTTTGAGGCTTACATGTTGAACCACGTTTGCAACCTCTAACTGAGTTAATGTAGCTGCTGAAGAGCCAACTTCTGACTGCGTTGAGCCAAGCTTGCAACTTCTGACCGTTTCTGTCTGGAGGTTGGTCCAGAAGTTCTGAAGTGCTTTTTTCTTCTTAAACACTCATTTTTAGAGAAAAATTCCAAATGTTTAGATTTTAATTTTTCAAGGTAAAAGCGTTGCCTTTAGAGCTTGTGTGATCATTTTGCTCTTGTAAGTGGTTTGCTTGGGAAGAAATGATAATTCAGGACTTGGATTTGTTTCAGAGAGACTCTGAGAATCCGGGATGATTTCCTGAAGAATGAGAGGGAAAATTTTGGGGTACAACAGGTTGTAATGTGGCCTGGTTCACGGTTTTTAGAAAAAAGGATTTAAGGCTCAAAATATCTAGTGCCCACCCAGTCTCCATGATGTTCTCCATTCCTACATTCAGTTAACTTGACACGAGCACTCATCTCTCAAGAGAGTTTGTGATGGTTGAGGAATCACTGAGGTTTCTTGGACATGACAGTCACTCACCTCTTTTGTTTAGCTGGTTTATCATCACACGACTTTGTTATTGCTCGATAACTTTCATTATCCATTTTCATTACTTTTCTATTTCCCTGCCTAAGTCGTTTATATATATATATATATACATTTCGACTTGGCGGGCTTTCTTTCTTTCTTTTTGAACAAGTCAATGATCTTCATGCCGTCTTCGATTTGTTGGAAGTGATTGTGACTGTCTGAGTCCTTGGCATATGAGGGATAACCATTATTGTATCTTCATCTTTGACCTTATGACGTGTAAGAGATATCCATTGGGATATCGTCAATTGACGCACACTCCTGATAAGTGAAGGTTTGCCATTGTGGTTTTGACTTTCCTCAGCCTTTTGATGGATAACCATTATTGTATCCTTAGATGTGCACTCCTGATGAGTTCTGATCGCTCGATCGGATTAACTGAAATCTACCCTGCCCCGGGTTAAATGTGAGGGTTTTTTTTGACAAGAAAAGAAACTCCTACTTCAAGGCTCAAAGGGGTTGATGAGGGTTTCACTCCCTTATGTCTCTAATGTTTGGGAATGGAAACAATGCTTGTACATCGTCAGCAGGATTTTTATTCAAAAGCAAACCGTTTGAAATTTTTGGTATATTTCTCATCATCCTCCCTCCAGAGGTATTTTTCTTTATTTAACAGGGTTAAGTATCAAAAATCAAAGAAAAACATTAATGAGTGAATAAGAATGGATTAATTCAACACAAACATATTCAATACATTATGATTAATATTCAAAAATAAGCAAGTTTTGCATACAAGAAAGTACTGAACCAAACAAGAAAGATTACAAATGAGAGTGCAAATGTAATTTGAAATTTCCATGTTGAGGAGAATAGTCTTTGTATGGACTTGTTGCTTCACAACACTTATTTTGTCGGTCTTGACATTTGTCTAAGCAGGAACCATCGGTTTATACGCAGACCATTTAGGGTGAATGATATCACTTTAGAGTTTATGAGGTCTTGAACTTTGCACCTGAATTCCCTACACTCCTTAATAGAATGGTTGGATGCCCCAGAGTGGTACTCACAGACCTTCTTTTCGCGGCCTTCAGGAATCCATGTCAAGGTAGGAGGAAGTTCTTGCAACTCGACCATTCGACATTTGAGCAAGCGGGTCAAAAACAGTCCATAAGGCATATAAATCAGATCAAACTCTCTTGGTGGCTCCTTTATCTTCTGCTGACCTGAGAGAGCATACGGGTGATATTTGTTTTGCCCTAGCATCTATTTCTTAGGTCTCTCACCTAACTATTATTTAGGCAACTTGAGATGCAAAGTAGAACCCCGAGAACAAGAAAAAATTATCCCTTTATTTGTTGCGGTTGGAATGTAGTTGACTCGAATGCCCAGACCACCTGGAGTGAATACGAATGCCCCTATTTCAAGAAAACCCTGAACCGTATGCTTTAAGGCCTTACAATTTTCAATATCATGACCCGTTACTCCAGAACGGAAGTTACAGCGAGCATCGACATCCTTATTATGAGGGAAATTTGCAGATGGTTTTGCAGTGCAGAGTTTAGTCAACTGAAACTTGAGCAAGCGCGACAATAGATGGGCATAAAGCATTGGTATTGGTTCAAACTGCTCCTTTTGATCTTCTCTTCTTTGCGGATAAACCTCAACCCTTGTATGGTACGGTGGCAGAACCGACTGTTATATACTCGTTTTTTGCGTTTTTTGTTCGCAAATGTGCGATAAGCAAGAGTCGCCACCGTCTTTTCTTTTATCCAACAAAAGGAAAGGGTGAAAAGAACAAAAAATACCTTTTCGAGATGTTTATGAGTAAGGGGGTAGATTGTGGAAATGGAAGGTGTTAGCACCCTTTCCATCCGTGGATTTCCACGGGCTCTTAGAGGTTTGCTCATTTTTTAAAATGCTTTTGTGCTTTGTATGTTTGAAAATGTTTTGGAAACACCTTAGTACGGCGAACTTTGTAGTGTTTCTCGGAATAGTAGAGAACGTATACAAAGTGTTTTAAAAATGTCTTTTGAAAAGTAGTTTTTGTATGTAAGTGTAAAAAGTATTTTTGAGTAAACTTCTAACAGCTGTCTACTTTTGTACTCAAAAATGTGTTCTTTTCCTCTTTTCCTTTAGACAATTCTATCCTACTATTAATGAGTAGGTAGCCTTATCGTTGGATGTTGAGGGACATTCGAAGGAACATTTTACAGTCACAAAGGCAACATACGAAGATGCTTTAGCAATTTTGTTTAAGGGACTAGATCATTTACCGAGAAGGCAACTGTAGGGTCATCGAGGGACTATGATCTTTTGATTTTACGGGTCTTTGCTAAAGCATTCCTGCCCCATGACTGTTTTTTAAAGGCAACCAAAGTGGGCGTACCTTAGAGGTGTATATGTGCAAGTGCGTTGTGTTTTAGTTATTTTTGTCTTTTTATTAAGTTTGCTAGCATTTGATTTCAGTCTTTGTCATACATGTCTAGTTACTAGAAGTTAATATGAAAAACAGTAAAAAGAAAATGCAGAAAATAGAGGTCCTACGCTATTACAATGCTTCGGGAAGGGGATTTATATTATAAAGGGATAAAGCAGTAAAATATCCTAATTTTTATCTATTAAATCCAGTGAACAGATATAATAAATAGTAAAAATATAAACGCGCATGAAATAGAAAAAACGTCTAAAAATCCTAAAGAAAAGAAATCTTTTTGTTTTTTTTGGTGTAAAAGGAATTAAAGTCTAAGTCTATTTAATTTTAATTTTAAGAAAAAAATGTTAAATTAATTAATTAATTTATTTACAAAATTAATTTAGTTAGAAAAAATACTAGCCTAACATTTTTGAGGTTTTGATTTTAATGTTAATTAAAAGATAAAAAGTCCACTAAAAAAATAAAGAAAAGAAACAAAAGCAAAATAAGAGTACAATGAGGCATCATTCGATTGGGGTGAAGAAGGGGGGAGTTCGATCCAAAGGGGAAGAGATATGGCCTCTTCGATTCAAAGGAGAAATGCCTTCTTTTGATTGGGCTAGGGAGTGGGCGTGAACAGCCTTCGATCCAGGGAAGGGGATTGCCCTTTGATCCTGGGAAAGATGCCTTCTTTCGATTCAGGAAGGAGGTGCCTCCTTCGATCCAATAGGATAATGGGCAGCTTCGATCCAGAGAAGGTATCTCCTTCAATATGGGATTCTATACCTACAAAAATATGTTAGCAAAATAAAATGCAGGACCTGGGTATCGAAACCCAGGTCCTTCGATACTGCGCGCTCTGGGTCTTTTTAGGCTAAATCAGCAACAAATTTTTAGCAAACTAAGAACATGACATGGGTGTCAAACCCATGCCCTTTGATCCTGTCTAGGATGGCAAATCGAAGGTAACAACCAGTATGGACGTTGTTGTACCCCAAAATTTTCCCTCTCACTTATCAAGAATTTTCTCACAAGATCTCTTTGACTCAAGACTGCATTAGGGTTTAACCAGCTCAAGACACCTCCTCATACGCTGATGACCAAAATTAGGGTTTGAGTTTGCACAAGGATTTTTGTACTACCAATGCTTCATATAACTTTCAAGGATCATTATGGACCCCCAATATTACTCATGTCAAGTTTCAAGCCTTGAATCACACTTTTGATCAGTCAATTGAACAGTTGACCTAAAAATCAGTTGTATTAGGGAAAAAGTCAACCATGGCCAATTTATAGTCAAACTTCATAATTTTTTATACACGTCAACACCTTAGAATCATATGTATAATTTGGTCAAGTTTGGACAATAATTCCTCAAGAAATTCGATCAAATCATCAAAAGGGAAAAATTGTCAAAAATAGGGTTTTGACCGAGAAGGGGCAATTTCTGATTTTTGACCTAGAAAATGATCAATTGTTTTAAAGCATGATTTCAAGAGTTAAATTACATCATTTTGACTTAATGGCATAATTCAAAACATTACAAATCCATTGGATTGACAGATGAATTTTTCAGTCAACTGATCAAAAGTCAATTGTATACTGAAAAGTCAAACTTTGACTTTTTGGTCAAAATCAAGTGCCAAGGATCATAATTCATCAAAACATGTCAAAATGTGAAACTTGTTCATCAAGAAATCAAGGATTTTAGATTTTGTTTTGAAAAGTTGAAATTTCTTAACTTAGAAACTTTTCTAAGTATAGAAAATTTCTTATTTTTTCTCAATTTTGAGCCAAAGTTTCATCATGATGCAAGATGATTCAAAGGAAATTTCCAACATGAAAGTTGTAGATCTCCATGAAATCTACAACTTTTATTCACACAATTTCTCCTAAAAATGCTTTTATTTCAAGTTATAAATTTATGAATACATGCTCATGAACTAAAATAACTTAGTGAAATTTTGCCCTAGTTAGGCAGGTTTTTGACCCAACTTCATGCCAATTTATCACATAGTTCCAAAGGGAATTTTCAAAATCAATTCAAAGATGAGTTGTAGATTACATTTCAAGATTTCCAAAATTTCCAAGAACTCCTTGAGATCATTCTTGAGTAGGGAGAATCGAAGAGATGAAGTTGGCAATTTATCACTTTGATTTCAAGCCATTTCATGATGAACAAAAATTCAAATCCAAGCCTAGGCTGCATAATCTTTGCTTTGAAGGCCTGAAACTTGTTTCTCACTCCATAATTAAATGTTTACACAGCTGATAGAGCTTTAATCCAAGCATTTGAGCCTTTATCCAAGCTATAATTCCATTTATGGCACAAAGGTGTCATTTCCATTTTGATAAAGCACTACTTTTGCCTTTGTCAACTTCTTGAGCCTCTCAATTGTTTTCTCTGCACACAAGCAAAGTCAAAACCAAAAGAAACTTGTCTAAGGTCTCTACCAACTTAGATCATGCTTGTACAAACACATATAGACTTGTCTCCTCACTTTTCTTTAAAAGCAAGTTATAGAGTCAAAAGGCTATAACTCAAACCTGGAGTGGAGTGGATCTCTAACTTTTTCCATACATATACACAAGTGTATTGAAACATAACACACGATTGCTAAGACTCAAAAACACTCCCAAACACTCTGCAACTCAGAGTCTGCCATAGCTTGACATTTTTGAACCTTACACAGCCATCTCTAAAACCACTCGTACGTTTTGAGTTTTAACCACCTAAACACTTAATATTATGGGTGTTCGTGGTCCGGTTTGGATCGGTTTTGAGACAAAATATCATCCGATCCAAAAATATATAAAGCATACGGTTTGGTTCGGTTTTTGGATAACAACAAGAAAAATCCAATCCAATCCAATCCAATTTATACGGTTTACTTCGGTTTGGTTGAATCGGTTTTTAAACCAACACTATTTAGAAATTTAAAAAGAATATATTTCAATATCAGTTACAATTATGCCACCAACGTCTACTGAGACAATATCTAATTGCTATGTTCATATGGCTATTTGATGTCATTATTGCAAAGTTTCATTATAATATATGTATAATATCTATCCCAACGAAATAGACATGGCTATAATATATAATATATATGGAGATATGCTTAGTTCTTATATGGAGATTTGTATTATAAATTAAATATATGACAAATATATAAAACAGTGAACAAATGAAGATTCCAAAGCTATATTAAAGCGAATATAATAATAAAACTTCAAGAAAAATATCAATAACAGTGGACATGCGAAAGTTGCATCACAAGGAATATATAATAATAGGAATGATTGAGATTCTCTAGAGAAATTAGTGCTGGCTAACATAATTAATTTGGGAGGATGGCTATAAATGATTCGATATTAATTTATTTTAAATAATAAATGGCAAGTAAATGGAAGTAATACCGGTTCGGTTTGGACCAGTTCGGTTCTCATGAAGCCAACCGTAAACCGAACCGAATCGGTCGGTTATGCTACATGGTGATCCAAATACATCCAAAAAAATTTAGTTTTTTTTGGATTTCGGTTTTTTCGGTTCGGTTTTTGGATTTTTTTTGATCGGATTGGATCTGAACACCCCTACTTAATATACCTCATATCTAAGTGATCCAGACCCATGTTCCATCACTGTAACTCCTTCTCCATCATCCACCATTTTTAAATATCAAGCTTGCAGGTTTACTTGAGTAGGGAGATTCAGGGACTTTCAAGACATAGTAAGGATTGGAATACACTCAGGGAGGTCCAAGCAAGCTAAACAGATCCTTAGGCCTTCTCAAAACTTGCTCAAACTCCATTAACGATCCCAGCTGAAAGAGGTAAAAACTCAAACTTCTATCTCTTCATACAAGCATCATTTTATCCTGATTTGTGAAAACAAAATGTAGACATCCTTGCACTAAAACTAACCATGTTCATAGTTTTCATTAATATTAACTGTGTATAGAGAATTTTGGATTTGAAATTTCTGTAAAAATTAGGTTTCAAATTAGGGCAAGTAAAATTAGCTTTGATCTTTGACTTTTAGTTTACATAAATCATATGGTTGAACTCGTGGGAAGAAACACCATAACTTTCATGTTTGGACTTTTAATTTTTATGGAGAAATGAGAGAGATACAGGTGGTCCGGTCATGGCTCAAGGTTGAAGATGAAGTTTCCTTCAGGAGTCGTTTTCTAATATATATTTGTGATTTTGTTTATATAAACGGATGTACAGCCACCCCAGTGGTAAGGCAGCGCGCATAAATGCTAGAGATCATGGGTTCGAGCCTCAACGCGCTGCCTTTTGCAATTTTCTCATATTTTTCCTTTTTTTTGTCCCTTTGCAGCGTGGGCTTCTGAATATTGGGCTTTTTTTTCTAACATTCACCTCATGTCTACTTGTATACACCTCTGGCCCATATAATTTTATTTATTTATTTTACTTTCATTTTATTTTATTAAACATATTTTTTTTTTAATATTAAAAATTATAAAAAATATAAAAATGATAGATTTATATCTTAGCTTATTTTATTTTATTTTTCTCACAAAAAATATTTTTGTTTAGTTATATATTATCCATTTTTATTAATTAAATTTGTAAATTAAATTAGAACTAGTTTAAATATCTATTTTTCTTCACACCCATTAAACATATTATTTTAGTATAAAAAAGACCAAAAATATCTCATAATGCCATATATTATTTTCAAGATAAAAATACAAAAAATACTTTTTCATAAAGAAACTTATTTTCTTTTAATCAAATAGAATTAGAGTTTATTCAAAATCTTTTCTAAAATATTTTATTTTCTTAATTGATTTGAGTTAATCTTGATTTATTTATTAGGTTTAGGTTAAAACTTTTTTCACATAAAAAGCCAAATAAAAATCTTCTTTGCATTTACCTATCTTTGCATATTTAACTTATCTTGTATACTATTTATTCCAATTATTTGTACATATTCAATTTGGTTGTAATAGATTAATTAGATTTATATTATTGCAATCCCCATTCATAAATTGTGTACCCCCTCCCACAAGTGTTGTAATAGCGTAGTAATTTTAAATTTCGCAATTTATCGTTTTTACATAACGTGCTAGTAATTAGGGTTTGTATGGCAAGATAAAACCAATCAAATAGAAAACCCCAATTCAAGACAAAATCAAGCATGAAAATGACACACTTGCACACAAAACACCCCTAGGGTTATCCCACTTGGTTGCCTTACAAAAAATGGCCATATTACGCATGTAAGGTATCTTAGCAAAACAAACAAATACAAGATCATAGTCCCTCGATGACGCTATTCAAAGTTGCCTTACCAAATGATCATAGTCCCTAAAAAATGCTAAGATACCTTGCAATATTGCTAATCATGGCTATATGATGACCCGTGTCCGTCCCATTTACATCCAAAGATAGGGTTGCTTACTAAATTAATGGTAAGACAACAATGTCAAAGGAAAAAAAAAGAACAAGAAAGGCATTTGAGTAGGTAGATTGCTTTTAGTTACTTGCTCCATTTCAAAACAAATGTCCTTGCTATTTTCAAAACATATACACACATTTCCAAACATCTTACAAACATTGAAAACATTTTCAAAAAGATCAACATCTTTTTATACATTCTTACGAACGAGAATCATTACAAATATTGCCTAAACAATGGCCTCTTTTGCAAAATACTTTCAAAATCATACAAAGCACAATTTCAAACAAAAGCAAGTGATCTAGCAAGTAACTAAGAGCCCATGGAAAACCATGGATGAAAAGGGTGCTAATACCTTCCCTTTTCATAATCTACCCCCCGAACTCAAGAAACAATCTCAAAGGTCTTTCCTGTGCTTTGTCACCTTTCCTTTTGGATAAAAGAAAAGTCGGTGGCAGCTCTTGCTAACCGCAACATTTGTGATAAAACACAAAACCCTCAAGTCAGTTCTCCCACCGTATAACAGAATTGGCGACTCTGTTGGGGAAAATTCTAAAAGTGGGGTTACCTTAGGGATAGATCATATTTACTTGCTTATATTGTTTGACTTGTATGCTTTACATTATGGTTCTTTGTCTGGGTTTGAATCCTTTACCCAGATTCGGGATACATTATAGGTAAGTAGCAATACGTTGTGGAAACTATACGGGGTATAACGACATGGTCTAAGCAATAGCTACGTTAGTGCGACATATTTGTGGGTACAGGTAGCCTTTGAGTTAATCAAATAGAATATGGGGCCGCTGAGTGATGTCATGGAGCACTAATGAACTTCTAGAACCTTTACTTGACCAACTTGGCCTTTAGGATGTAGAGAGATGACCGGCTTTGGTGCAGTCCGAAGTTGGTAGATACTCGATACTACACTCATTGAGGTTTGGTTTATTGGGATATTTCGTTCCCCATTAAAGAGGCTTGAGCTGAAACAATGACCAAGGAAACAATCTGGTCATATTGAGCTCCTTAGAACCCAGTTACTATTACTAGGAAAGGTTTAAGCAAACTAAACTTCAAGAGGGTACTTACCTATAAAACTCCATGCAAGCCTAAACTAAGGACTTGTTTGCTTTGCTTGTATATGCATACTTGTACATAACATCATGGACATCATGAACATCATATAGATCCACTAACCATTTCAAGGATTTTGGGATTCATCTTTGTTCTTGTTTTGTAGGATATGGACTCACTTCGCAGGAAAACTATTCAAGTCAACCTTGTGAGAATCCCTCCATAACTTAAGGAGATAGCTTCAAGGATTCCTGAAAACTCTCCATTCACCGAGAGACATGGTCGTCTACTCAACTTGGCCACCTCCAACACATATGAGGATATGATATAGGTGCTCTTTCAGTTCTTTGATCCCTTGCACCATTGCTTTACATTCCCCGACTATCAACTTGTACCTACTTTGGAAGAATTATCCAAACTCTTGAGGATTCCCATTCTCAATCAACTACCTTTCAACGGTACAGAAAGAGATCCAAAGCCAGAAGAGATTGCTCAAGCTCTACACTTGCGCTCATCTGATGTCATAACCCATTGGGAAACAAGGAGTGGTGTCAAAGGTTTCTTAACAAAGTTCCTACTTGAGAAAGCCCGAAGCTGTTGGAATTCCTTAGACTTGCAAGCCTTTGAAAAAATTATGGCTCTCCTCGTCTATGGGATGGTTTTGTTTCCAAATCTTGACCAGCTCATAGATGTGAACGCCGTCAAAATCTTCATATCATGCAACCCGATGCCTACATTACTAGGGGATATCCTACACTCTTTTCACACTCGCACAATGAGGAAAAGATGTGTCCTTATGTGTTGCACTCCTCTCTTGGCAAGATGGTTTATTTCTCATCTTCCCCAATATGTATTAAAGAATGAGCAAGGTTCAAGGTGGTCACAAAGGTTGATGACGCTTAAACATTCAGACATTCATTGGTGCTCTCGATCCAAAGAGAATGTTATCACTGTCGATCGTTGTGGAGAATTACCTAATGTCCCTATACTTGGCATTAGGGGAGGTATCACCTATAACCCATGTTTAGCCTTAAGACAATTTGGTTACGCCCGAAGGGATGGCCCGCACGAGATACTGATTCAAGGTTTGGTATTCGACTACGACAATGACGATCAAGGTCTTCGCCAGAGATTTATCCGAGCTTGGAGGATGCTAAACAAGGTGGATAGCAAGACTTTGGGGCACAAGAATTACATCCCTCTTGAGCCTTACCTCAAATGGATACAAACTCGTGCTCAGAGTCTTATGATGCCTTACCCCTCCATTCTCCCGATAATTATTAAGCCTGTTAAGGAAGGAGTTTTTCCATACACTATCCTACATCTTGACATGCCCACATCTCTTGAAGACCTACAAAGGGATTGGATACAACTCAAAGGAGAGCGAAATACTTTCGAAGCCCAATTTTGCGCAAGCGAGAAGAAGGTTTTGGAACTCACTAAGTTACTTCATGAGGAGCGGACTCTGAATGCCTACATTGCACCAAAGAGGATGTGTACTACTTTTTTATCTTAGAGTTTTTGTATTATTTTGCCCAAGGGGCATTGATATACTCAAACTTTATCTTATTAATATAACGTGTTTTTCCTTTTTTGTCTAAAACAAATTTGACTCTTTGAAATCCTTGAAAACATTGCATATGCATATATCATCCATCATAACATAAACAGGTCTTTTGCAACAAGTCTCCTCATCTCTCTACTATTTATTTCAGTAAGATGGATCTCGAGCAAACAGTGAAAGATCTCCAAGCTCAGAATACACAGTTTCAACAGTTGCTCATGACCCTAGCCAAGGGGCAAGAAGAGTTGAAGACTGTGCTAGCTGAAGAGAGGAAAAAGAAAACAAAGAAGGTAACTGGAGTCTTAAACATGGGGAGAAGATTTCATGAGCAGACAAGAAGGACTTTGAACTTTGCAATAACATCCGGTGAAGGAGAGGGGAAAGGCAAGGAAACAGTTGTCCCGTCAGAATCGGAAGAGGAGGAAGAAGAGGAAGACTACTCTGAGGAACAATATCCTCCAGCTGATGACAAGTACAGACATCTCGAAGAGCGGTTGAGTGCGATGGAAATCCAAAAGGTTCCAGGCTTGGACTTTGAGGAATTGGGACTAGTGTCGGGGATTGTGATTCCTCCGAAATTCAAAGTACCTACATTTTCCAAATATGACGGAGTTTCATGTCCTAAAATGCATCTTCGGTCATATGTGAGGAAAATTCAACCCCATACCGTTGATAAAGACTTATGGGTGACCTTCTTCCAAGACAGTCTGTCTGGTACTCAACTTGACTGGTTTTACCAACTAGAAAGAGCCAACGTTCACAATTGGGAAGATCTTGCCACAACTTTCTACAAGCAATATCAATACAATACTGATTTGGCGCCTACCCGTACTCAACTCCAGAGTATGGTTGTGGCTTCCAATGAAGGTTTCAAGGATTAGCAAAAATGGAGAGATTTGGCCGGAAGAGTTCAACCCCCTCTGTATGAGAGAGAATTGGTAGACATGTTCTTAGGCACCTTATCTGGTCCCTTCTTCAATCATTTAATCGGAAGTTCATCTGTAGGCTTTACTGAACTAATATTGACCAGAGAGAGGGTAGAAGCCGACATAAAAAGTGGAAAGATTCAGAAAGATACATCTTCTTCTACAGCTGTAAGGAAGCCTTTCATCAGGAAGAAAGAGGTAGCTGTTGTATATCTGCAAAGAAGCAAAGATAGGACCGAACGCCGACCAATGGTGGGGGCTGTTATGATTCCTAAGCCTATGTCTGATCAACAAAGAAGTAATCAACCAAGGGTGGAAAGGCCAATCAGGCAATTCACCAGAATTAACATGACCTTGTCTCAAGTAATACCGCATCTTCTAAGATCCAACTTGGTAACCTTGAAAGAAGCTTCGAAAAACCCCAATACAACATCTACTCATTATCATCCCAATGCCCATTGCGCATATCACTCTGAAAGTCCTGGTCACGATACTAATAACTGTTGGGCCTTGAAGAACAAAATACAAGACCTCATTGAAGCAAAAGAAATTTAGTTCGATGCGCCCGAAAAGCCAAATGTCATTTCTGCTCCTATGCCCAGACATGGTCACAATACCAATGCCATTGAAGAAGATTTATTTGTTGCCTCAGTTAATGAACTTATGACCCCACTTCCGACTATTAAGATAAACTTGTTGAAAGCCGGTGTGTTCCCAGGCTGTAATGAAGTTTCCATCTCTGCTTGTCCTCACCAACTGATTGTCCTTTGTTGAAAGCATGCATTCAATTCCTGATGGATAACAAAGAGATTTTGTTTGAAAAAACTCCTGTTACACCTGTTCCTTTTGAAGATGTTTCTATCATTACCATTTTCGCCAATTCTTCCAGGGTCTCCACCAAAAGACCCGTAAGAATTAGATCAGCTCTGAAAGCGACTCCTTTAATAATCACAATGTCTGGGCCAGTCCCATATGAATCAGACAAAACCGTGTCGTGGAATTACGGAGGAGACATTTACTACCATGGCATCAAGCAAGACTGGCCGGCCGCCGAAGAGATAAATTCCGAGAAAGAAGACTCTGACGTTAGTAATATTCCCGGAACTAGCAAAATTACCCGAAGTGGTAGGATCTTTTCTCCAGAAATTGCTCCCCTCAAAGCAGTTTTTGGACCCGTAATTATCCCTGTGGCTACTCCAAAGGCTGCTCCCGTATAATCATTTATGCAAGTACTCCTATTGACGAAGCCGTTACAACCCCTATTATCATTCTTACCAACACTCCTGCTGCTAAAACTCGAGGAAAAAGTATTTTGGTTGAGCCTGTCCAAACGAAGGCCCAGTCATTGACTATCCCTGAGACTTCCAAGAAAGAAATGGAGGAGATCCTAAAAATTATAAAGAGGAGCGACTATGATGTACTTGAACAATTGGGGCAAACTCCCTCTAAAATCTCCATGTTGGCATTACTACTATATTCCGAGGCGCATGCAAAAGCCTTGGTGAAGTTCTTAAAAATAGCCCATGTACCTCAAGAGACGTCTGCAGATCAATTCCAAGACTGCGTAGCCAGCTTGACAGCAGATAATGGCCTGGGTTTTTCAGATGCTGATCTGACACCAAGGGGAAGAAAACATAATGAGGCATTGCATGTCTCAGTGGAATGTAGGGGCACAACTCTGGCCCATGTTTTGGTGGACACAGGGTCATTATTGAATGTATTACCCAAAAAGGCTCTTGATAAACTTGACTGCAATGGACTGACATTAAAGCCAAGCAAATAAGGGCATTTGACGGCTCGAAGAGGATGGTGCATGGGGAAGTGGATATCCCCATAAAGATTGGAACCCAAACTTTTAATTCAACCTTTTATGTAATGGACATCCGCCCTTTATACTCCTGCTTGCTAGGCCGGCCATGGATCCACAATGTTGGCGCTGTTACCTCTATATTGCACCAGATGCTGAAGTATCTGGTTCAAGGGAAGATTATCACCGTCCATGGAGAGGAAGAATACACGATAAGCCATCTCAATTCCTTCAGATATGTGGAATTGGATGGCGAATTCATTGAAACTCCATTTCAACACTTTGAAGAGGTCCCCCAAGAGGTGGCAGTGACCAAGGTTGTGTCTCAAATTCCCAAGATTACAAGGCCTCCACTCCGGATGTCATCTCTGAAAGACGCCAAA
The DNA here is from genome assembly GCA_948472305.1 of Vicia faba. Classification (NCBI taxonomy): domain Eukaryota; kingdom Viridiplantae; phylum Streptophyta; class Magnoliopsida; order Fabales; family Fabaceae; genus Vicia; species Vicia faba. The sequence continues at coordinate 1,397,097,001 of OX451741.1, forward strand.
GCAGAGGTAGAGGAAGGTGGATGCACTATCTGGGGACAACTCCCAGATATCCCATATAAGTCTGACAAGTTTGGCCTAGGCTTCACTTCAAGTGCTCAAAAGGTTGTACGTCGTGCCCGTGCTGGAGGACCACCCCTGAAGATCAGAAACCGTGAAGTCAACACGGTAGAAGATGGTGAAGATGATTTCAACCTGGAGGATTGGATATTTCCAACTGTCAATGGAGGGCTCAGCAATTGGGAGGCTAGAGACTTTGTCCCAATCACTTTTATCCCACAGTAATTTATCTTTACATTTTGTTGGATCTGTAATATTGAAACAATCGCACTCTTACAACCTTGTGTTTTACCCGAGGCACAATGGTCCATTTGTAAGGGTTATTATCTCATTTTCATATGACATCAATGAATCATGGACGTTTTCGCATACAAACTTTTGTGCTCATTATTTTTCTTTTACATTTTATTTTCTTTCAAAGATAGCTATACCCTTACATACACCCATACTCATAATGCAGGTATACATCCATTCTAGATCCCATGGGTAATGATACTGCTATGGCCTTTTGTGACTATGAGAATCTAATCTACCAAACCGAAGACGAAGGTGAGGAAGATTGTGAAGTACCAGGGGAACTTGCCAGACTGCTACAACAAGAAGAAAGAACCATTCAGCCTCACGAGGAACCCGTGGATACAATTAACCTAGGTACCGAAGAGGACAAAAAAGAGGTCAAGGTGGGTGTCAATCTGGAACCCAGTGTCAAGGAGCGTCTGATTCAGCTGTTACACGACTATGTTGAAGTCTTCGCCTGGTCATATGAAGACATGTCGGGACTTGATGCAGACATTGTGGTACATCGTTTTCCTACAAGAGAAGATTGTCTTCCAGTAAAGCAAAAGGTTCGCCGCATGAGACCTGATATGTCTGAAAAGATTAAAGCAGAAGTCATAAAGAAATTCAATGTTGGATTCTTGGCTGTCACCTCTTACCCTCAATGGGTTGCCAACATTGTCCCCTACCCAAAAAAGACGGTAAAGTGAGAATGTGTGTGGACTACAGAGATTTGAATAGGGAAATCCCTAAGGATGATTTTCCACTCCCCCACATTGATATCCTAGTTGAAAATACGACACAACACAAAGTGTTTTACTTCATGGACGGATTCTCAGGTTACAACCAAATCAAAATGGCACCTGAGGACATGGAGAAAACAACATTTGTCATACATTGGGGCACATTCTGCTACAAGGTGATGCCATTCGGACTAAAGAACGCTGGGGCAACCTATCAACGTGCCATGGTAGATTTATTTCATAACATGATACATCATGAAATAGAGGTCTACGTAGACGATATGATAGCCAAATCACAAACAGAAGAAGAGCATCTTGATCACTTATAAAAACTGTTTGAGAGATTGAAGAAGTACAAGCTGAGGTTGAATCCAAACAAGTGCACATTTAGGGTACGGTCTGGTAAACTCCTAGGCTTTGTCGTCAGGAACAAAGGTATCAAGGTCGATCCTGCCAAAGTTAAAGCAATACAAGAGATGCCTACTTTGAAGGGGTAAGAAAACACTTAGGGGGGGGGGGTTGAATAAGTGACTCTTTTTGTTTCCAAAACAAGGCTCAAACAATAATGGAAGAACAAGGTTATTTTTATCCTGGTTCGCTTGAACTCAAACTACTCCAGTCCACCCGTCAAGGTGATTTCGCCTTTCTCAACAAGGACTTAATCCACTATAATCAATTGATTACAAACACACAACAACTGTTGTGACTAACAATGAACAAGTAATCTTACAAGTGACTAACACCACTAAGACTTAAATCTAGTCCTAGTCTGCTTGAGAAATCTGACCAAACTTGGTCTCTCAAGGAACAAATACAGGAGTTTAATCTTTACAGATAGTGAAATAAAGTTTGCTTCTAATCAAGCTATATCACAACTGTGATTTTTCACTTAGAATATAATGCACAAATTGTATGAACAAAGAGTTTGTGAGCTTAGGATCTTTCACGTAGTTTCTTGCTTCTATTTGAAAAAATTGATTGGTTCACTTGGTTGTTGGCTTGCCCTAAATGTCCTTCTATTTATAGTAGGAACAATAAGACTGTTGCTGCCTTTAGAAAAGTTGGAGAGCATTAAATGCTTGCGTGTTTCCTTGCAATGTTCCATTTTCCAAGAAACTAGTTGTAGACACTTGAGTGCTTTCAGCCGTCTTAGCATTAATGAGTAAACGACACAATGTAAGAACATGTTTCCTAAGTTTTGACAAGACAAGTTGGATTTAACGTTCTTTCAGAATTTGCTCCAATGTCTTTAAATCAGAACATGCTTCATTCATCTTCTAGGTAGTGCTTTGCTTGCTAAGAATTTTGATCAGCGCTTGCTTTCAAGTAATCTTCTGAGCAAGGAACCTGCTAAAAGTTAGAAGATATATTTAAAATAAAGTGTCTTACCAGAGTCAGCATATGCGCTTGAAGAAAAGGTTCTTTTATCAAAGAGCTTCTTCATAATTTTTGCTTAGCACTTCAGAATGTTTTCTGTCAGAACATTAACTGAAACATTCAAACACATTCATCAGAGTATAAATTATCTTAAATATAATTTACTGTTATCATCAAAACTCTGAGATAGATCAGAACTAATCTTGTTCTTACAATCTCCCCCTTTTTGATGATGACAAAAAATATTTTAGATAAAGAAAAGAAAAGGATAAGAGATAAGAATCTCCCCCTGAAATGAATATTTCTGTAAAAAACATCCTAAGATTATTTATCTGAACAATACAAAGTCTTCTTGGATTTCTTCAGAACTTCTCCAAGAAGATAATGTTCACCTAAAATATTCTTTCAGAGTTAAAGTGATACCTGCAAAAAAAAATTCTTTTGCACAGAAGGGATTCTTGCAATTTGTTAGAATGTCTGAGACTTAGTCCCATAACTGTTAAACAATGATTAGTTCAAGAATGCACATTTTCTCCCCCTTTTTGACATAATCAAAAAGTGTAAAAAATAAATGATAAATTTTAAAATATTTCATAAAAAAGTTAAAAGAAAATATCCAGAAGTACAAACAAAACACCCAAACAAAAGACAAGAGACAAAAAGAAACTAGGATCTCTTAGTAACAAGAGCCATCAGAAGATTCTTGATCTCAGAGGCAGATTCTTCTTGTTTCACCATCCAGTTCTTGATTTCTTGATTTGTTTGGTCTTGCTTATCCAAGCGTTCATTTATGACTTCATTCTCACTCTTAAGCTCTTTCAGAGTGTCCATAATGAGTGAGGTAGGAGCAGAGGATGACGAAGCTTCAGTAGAAACAGGCTTAGAAGCAGCAACCGTTGAGTCAGAATTCAGGAAGGTGGAAAGCAGAGTGCCCAGATCCATTGCAAGAGTTAGGACTGGTTCAGGTCCAGCTTTAACAAAAGGTTGATTCAATAGAACAATAGCCAGAGGATTTGAATCTTTAGAGGATTCTTCAAATTTATCTTCTGATATGTCCATCGTATCAGCTGGTGTATCAACAATCATTAACGAAGACTTCTTATTCCAAATGTCGGCAGCTTCTGTCTTGAAAGCATGCAGAAGTTTGGAAAAGTTGTCCAGCACCTGAAAGTGGCATAAGTCCTGTAACTTCCGTGATTCAGCATCCAAAGTTCTTCTGAAGGTTTCCCATAGAAGAACTGTTGCAGCTGTGTTCACGCTTCTGGACCAATCTTCTTTCAGCAGTTTTAACCTTGCATGAACATCTGTTATAAAATTATGAAACAAAGTATTTACATATGGCTGAACAGGTTTAGGGACAGCCTTCTTAAATGTTTTGTTTTTCAAGAATTGTAGAGATTGAAAATCCACTACAGTTCTTAAAAAGCTATTGGGTTCAGGATTATTGGTAGGTTCAAGTTGGTCAACAAAAATAGGAGGTACTGATATTTCATGAGGTTCGGATGATTCAGCAGTTTCAGTTTGTTCAAAAGGTTGTTGTTTTGGAATATGAGGGGGTGGGAGTGTAGGTGAGATTGGTGTTGTATGTTATGGTGAAGTAGGTGGAGTGACATCAGGCGAAATTATTATTGTATAATCAGGAGTGGGAATGGGGTTCTGAGGCTGTGGTTGATTCATAGCAAAAATGTTTTCAGATGGTAGGTTAAAAGGAGGCTTTATAGTGGCTAGAGGTTCATTTAACCCTGGAATTCTCCAAGAGCCAGCATCATACCATCCAGTGGGTCTGGGTGATAGAGGTATGGGAGGAGGTCTTGAAAAATGTTCAGCAGGAATGGGTTGAAAAATAGATGGTTCAGGGGGTTCTGATTGAGAGGGTTCTGATTGGGTGTCAGAGTGTTCATCAGAGTCAAAATCACTCAAATCTGATAGAACCTGATTTTTAAGAGGGTTGTCAGCAAGGGGGTCAGATGGTAAGGTTAGGTCAATATCAACATCTATATCTCCTAAGGTTTGGGGGGGTTCAGCAAATGTAGATACATTGACATAATCATAAATAGATATAGTTTCAACGGGTTTACCTGTCTTCTTTTTCTTCTTCTGAGGAGTGTCAGAAGGTCCTTCTACAACTTTTCTCTTCACAGATTCTTGGAGAACAACATCAGGAGCAACTTGATTTCTTCCTTGAAGCCAAGCTAGATCAATGGGTGATCCTGTTTCTTTGTAGATTTCAAGATAGTGCAAGATGATACGAGGATGATCTCCTGAGTTGAACATAGGAAAGTCAACAATAGGTATCCTTCTCCTCTTCACAACAGCTGACACACACATAGTGGGTTCCACCAGCAGTTTGTCAATTATTTTCCTTTTCAGCAAGTTCTTTCCAGTCATAGTCTTACCACAGATAGGTTCTAGCTTCCCCAGAAGATTGGCTTATTTTAAGTGAGCAATCAGACCATTCTCAGTCAGAATGTCTGATATTAACCTCCCCATAGGAATCCAATTCCTCTTGGATTTGGGGTTCTTCATCCTTTCAGCTTCTCTAGTCTCTTTTACATGGTTCCAGAGATGTTCAAATAGCAAGTAAGGCAAATCAATTTTGACATTACTTCCAAGGCAAAACAGCAAATATTGTTGATCAGCGTTGACGTAATCAGGAGAACTGGTGTCTTTCCTATGGTGAATACATCCATGAATAATCCTTGCCCGAATCTTGTATTTGTCTTTCAAGTCCCTGACTTTGGAAGAACCTTGACCATTTGTGAAAATCTCTGAATATACCCTTGACATCTCCATTCTTCCACTGGGCATTCCTGTAACTCCAAGTCATTTAAACCCCAGCAACTTTCTGATTTGATTTTATGTAATGGATATTTCCTTGCCCATTACGAAGGAGAGAATAACCTTAGGGGTTGCAATAGCGTGAATCTAGAATTCCTTCACCAGATGTGGAAAGACTGGACCAATGAGACGATCAAAAAAGCTTTCCCAACCTTGAAACTTCACAGCAGAAACAAGTCTAAACCATTCTCTCTGAGATTCTCATAATCTACCATGAACTCACTGAAAACTTCCAAATTGTCTACCGGAATCAGAGTTGTCCTTTCAGGTACTATGTATTGCTCAGAGTGGGTAGAAGAAGAAGAAGCCATTTAAGCTCTTAAGAAATGAGAATTTTAAGAAAAGGGTTTTAAGAGAAAAAAGTACAGAAAACGCTTGAGTTTGAAAGAGACGGTAAAAAAAATGAAAAAAGGTTTTTCAAAAAGTATTTATAGACAAAGATTTCAGAAAATAGGTTTAGAAATAAAATTAAAATTATTTAAGACAAATTTAAAATGAATTTTAAAACGGATTATCGCTTTTCTAGATATCATGAGAAGTAGGATTTTACTGCTTCTAATGCCATGAGGAGTAGGACTAGAGATGTATGACGGGGGTCTCTGTTGCTGATCATGTCAGGAACCCCTCTAGTTTATTTAAAGACCCATTTAGGGTAATTCCGCATTGTGTGCATTGTGTTTGCTACTTGTGTGCGGTTTGTTTAAAACCCTACCTTTGAGTGGGTATTGTGTAGGTGTGTTTATATTTGTGTCCGCATTATTCCCCCATCCCTTATTGAAGTCCTGAAAAGGTGGCGAGCAGGGAGGGTTAGCAATTAACCCCCGCAACTTCGCCTGTGTCATCCTTAGCTCATGACGCACCATGAAGCTTCGGAGTTGTACCTGCTCTTGTATATAGAGTCGTCAAGTGTGGAAGGGTTCTATAATCGAACCCCCATACTTTGTCAGGAGTTCAAATTGGCCGATGTTGATACTCCGTCATTATTCATATTTTCTTCTATCGCCTACCTCGATCTCCTATATCTTGGTTAGGTGTTCAGTCGCTTTGGACATCACTTTTTGTTTCTTCATCTCACTCTCACTTGTTTGTCTTGGGTGATACGCTCCCCTTGGCTAAAGCATTTCTCTTCTTTTCCTTACTCTTTTATGTGTGTGCTTCTTCAAGCTTTCTTGCTTTATCCTTGTACATACCATGTTCCCTTAGGATGTGCTTGCTCCGTTCGGATGCGAGTTAGACCTTAAGTTATAAACCATGCATGATAACATTAGGTAGACGTTTTCCTTTTGTTAATCCAAATCTTAGGACCACCATTGTATGATAACATTAGGTTAGAAATAGGCTAGTCCCCCATAGACTCTTTTCTCCCCTTTTTGCATCCTTGCATCTAAAACTAAAACTTCTTTTCTTAGCAAATCATAAAATATAGTAATCTCACTTAAACCCTTTTTCAAGGTAACAAAGATACAAATCAACTCAAACCTTTTGTGCGTCCAAGCACCTTTTCTCAGAAAACCCTTTTCAAGTAAAGACATGATTAATTTACTTCTGTGCCAATGCATAAGTGTCCAAAGGTCGAGCTGCGGCAGAATGCAGAATTAACATTGTCCATAAAAAACACAAATAAACAAAAACATGTGAGTCGAACTACGGTAGCTCTGATTCTTCAAAAAGGATACGTAGGCATTGGGGTAGGGCCCAAGCGAGTACAGCTTTATTTTCCCTACATTATTTTCTCCTTTATCTTGCATTCACTCTTCTTTCGCAGTAGTAAATATTAGTCATAGATTAAACACACCCATAAGATAGACAACAAGAGTGGATACTGTATAGTGCTACGGGCGTGTGGGGTGCTAATACCTTCCCCTCGTGTAACAGACTCCCTTAACCGATCTCTCAGTCTCAAGACCGCGACTTCTCCCTTCTCAGGTTTTCTCGATATTTAGCTTTCCTTTCATGTGGGATAAAAGACGTTCGATGGCGACTTCATTGTTTGATGATTTTCAGCCAGTTGTTTCAGCTGGCGACTTCACTGGGGACAGGTCGACCAAATGCTGGTCCATCCTGGAGTCACTCCTAGCTCTTATTTCCTTACCTTTGGGCGTTTATTTTTTATGCTTTCTGTTTATTCATTCATACATGTTTACCTGAGCATATGTATGCATTACATTTTACTGTTTTCCATATACTACTACTGTATTAGATCTGCTTCTTGATTGAGTGGGTGTTACCATGAGGTAAAATGCCTCGTACCCAGGATATGAGTGAATTCCATATGAGCTAGGAATAGATTGGACATGGCAGCTATGAGGCGTATGTCTTGTAGACCCTACCATGAGACCCATGACTTCAGAGGAGGTTCGGAGGGGTTTCATCGTTATGATGATACTAACAGACAAACTCTTTGACTCTGATTAGACCTTTGACCTTACCCTGACCTAGTTTTTCACCCGTGAGTGGGGAGGGAATCATTATCACAAGTACAAATGGTGACTATGTTCAAATGGTTACTTATGTATAGATGGTGACTATGATCAGACAGTGACTATTGGTTCTAACGATTATGTTCTGGATTTCTGTTGGTGGCTTATTCAGATGCTATATTCTGTTGGTGACCATATGGTTCTCAGATTTATTTTCTGAGTTCCTGACTTGTTTATTTGGAGGTTCATTCAGGCCTTCGATTTTAGTATTCCCAACATGTTCAACAAAAGGCTCAACAGCATCCGATGTTCCAGAAGTCTTGATCTCGTACAATGGAAGATCTACATGGTACTTGGTTCTTGTATGTGTGAAAGTTGTGTCGGACCTTTGATCTGATAATATTCATATGATTTAGAACAGTTCCACAATCATATTCAGAAATGATAGAACTTTGATCCCATGTCATTGCATACATAACATGGTTACCACATGCTTAACATACATGTTCTGTTATTTCCATAGAATCATATTTGTAAGTCTTGTGCTATACTCTTTCATCCCTTATCTGTGTAAAATAAAAATCAAAGCATGTAAATTCCTTGGAAGCGATGAAACATGACATGGCATCCATTCATGCACCCCATGCATATTCATGCATTCATAATAGGTATTCGAAGATTGGGGATTCTCATTTAGGCCCGGTATTCTGCTCAGAGGTTCAACTTGATTTTTATTGTCACATGCTCAGGGATCAGTTATGGAATAATTTTGTATGGTATATGTTGTACCCCAAAATTTTCCCTCCCATATTTCTCAAGACATGTCAAGAATAATCTCCAAGTGGCTCAAGATTGCTCAAGAGTTAGACAGTCAAAATCACCTCCTAAGGCAGTCAATTCAAAATTAGGGTTTTGTGTTGCATCAAGGTCCTTGCATCCAAATGGCCTCAAGTTATCCATAATGTCCTAATATTCTCTCAAGTTCATCCATGTAAAATTTCAAGCCTTGCAGAGGAAGTTTGGTCAGTCAATTGCTCAAGAAGCCCAAAAGTCGACTGTGCTAGGGCAAAAGTCAACTGTGTCCCAAATACAGTCAAACTTCAGGATTTTTTGTCAACATTCTCATATTGAAGGATAATTCATAATTTGATCAAGGGTTGATCATGATTCATCAAGGATTGCTCAAGATTCATCAAGATTCAAAAGTTGCTAAATTAGGGTTTTATAGGAAGAGTCAACTCAACTTTGACCAAGCATAACTTTCTCATACTTTATGAGAAATGACCCATCCAAAGCTCATTTTTAAGAGGATGCAATTTCCTACAATCCATATTCACACCCCAAGATAAAAAAATGCTCTCACAAAAAGTTACAAATTTGGACATTATAGGTCATTTTTGAAAGTCAACAAAAACACCTTTTTTTCCAAAGCTTATAACTTGAGAATGTAATATCAAAGTGAGATAAGACCAAAAGGGTTGGTTATAGAACATCTCAAGGTTTCTAAAAAGTCCAAGAACACCTCCAAAAGTTCAAAATTGAAGAAGTTATGCATGGTTGAAGTTGGGCATTTTTCCAAAATTGCCAAAAGTCAACTATCCCCAAAACTTCAAATTTTACCAAATGGGCCCACTTTTTTCCACTTGATTTAATCTTGTCAAACCACACAAGTGTCCTATCTTCAGTTTCATGTCCATTCATTAATTTTTCTATTTTATTTGATTTTTATTGAATTAATTCATTTTAAATCAATATTAATTCAAATAAAATCCAAAAATTGATTATTACCTAATCCCTTGACAAAAGAAACAAGGTGGCGTGGTGGTTAGTGCGCTTGTACATTGTCTCATGGGACCTGGGTCCGAATCCCAGTTCCCCCAAAAACTTTGTGTCATTTTGATTCAGGTATTCCAGTATGCATTCAAGTGCGTAGGCCCATCATACTCCCTCAGATCCCAAGCGCCAGATGGCCTTCAGGCCAAATCTGATGGTCATAAGATGATGTACACCATACACGCCAGCCAACGTGCTACACAGAAGCAGAAAAGTCATACAGGCTTGGCGTAAATGGGCCCAAACAAATGCTATTCTCACCCTCCAAAGCTGGCCCAAACCCCTTGGTTATTCTTTTCTTTTATTCATTTTGTCTATTTATTTACTAATTATTTTTATTGTTTAATTAACCAATTAATTATTTTTCTCATAAAATCAGAAAACAAAAAATATTATTTTTATTAATTTCATTATTTTATTTTTGTAAATAAATATTAATTAATTAACTTAGTTTTAAATAGGTTTAAACATTTAATATTTTTGCAATAAATTAAAATCAATTTAGAATACTAGGTTTTACTAACTTTTAATTATTTATTTTATTTCCTTAAATGTAAAAAATCCAAAAATATTTTCATTAATTAATTAATTTAATTATTAACTTAGATTTAATTTCCATAATTTCAAAAATAACAAAAAAATCTATTTCTTTCAAAAAGGGGGTCAAAACCCTAAAAAATGCGCCGACTTAATTTTCTCGCATGCGATCCATATTTCTATATTATTGTAATTGCTTCTGGTATGTAATAGCTTTTAATTAGGACTTTAATTATTTATGCTTTATTTTACTTTCCACAATTTAAATTAAAGGGTTTGTTTTTGGCGATGTAAATACCCGACGCCTTGTAATAGTTTAGATTTAATTTCCACAATTTAAATTTCGCAACTATATACTGTTAGATGTTTGATAATAGGGAATGCATGACAAGATCAAATGTATGAACTTAAAATCAACATAGCTCACCCATGACATGTACAAAGATAATATAACCAAAATAACACACTCGCACATGCGCACTCTTAGGGTACACTTCACTTGGTTGCCTTCGAACATGGTCATTGAGTATAGGAAGTTTTAGAGGTCGCCCTCTTGTCCAAAGATCATAAGTTGCCTCGAAACGGTTGCCTCAGATAAAATGATCTAAGACATTAGGGTTACCGCTAAGGCGTCCTAACATTGCTTTAGTGACCATACGTCCCTTAATCGAATTGACCCTAAAACTCCAACGGCGGTGCTACCTACTCATCAATAGTGGGCTAGCATTGTCTAAAGGATATTAGCACAGTTTAATTCCCTTTTTGAGTAGGTAGATGGTTCTTAAGTACTTGCTCATTCTAAAACAAAACAAAACTTTTCGCACTTACACTCTCTTCAAAACAAAAACTCTTTTCAAACCCACAAACACAAAGAAAAGCAAATTTTGAAAACACAATGAGCAAGTACCTAAGAGCCCATGGGTAACCACGGATAGAAAGGGTGCTAACATCTCGAAAAACATCCCGAACCCGAGAAACATCTCGAAAAAGGAATTTTTCTGTTCTTTTTTCATTTCCTTGTTGGATAAAATAAAAGATGGCGGCGACTCTTGCTCACCGCGACATTTTGTGAAAACAAACGCAAAACGTGAACCAGCATTCCAAAAAACAGTCAGTTCTATTCCCACCGATCACAGAACTGGCGACTCTGCTGGGGATATTATAAGTGAGGTGTACCTTAGGATTAGATCATTGTGTTTTCAATTGTATGCTTTGTATGATTTATATTTGTGGGCTTGTATCGGAGTTCTATAGATCCTAGCCCAGATCTGGGGATACCCTTTAGGTAAGTAGCAATAAACTGTGAGGGAACTGTCTGGCGTAGACCAACACGGTTGAAGCAGTAGCTACGTTGGTGTGGCACTTTAGTCTGTACCGATATCCCTTGTGTTGGAACAAGGAGAATATGGGTCTTCTAAGGGGTCATTAAGTACCAACTGACCTTAGAACCTTAAATTGACCAACTTGGCCATAGAACAGTAGCAGTATGCTACACTCATTGAGACTAAACTCTCGCGATGATTTCGGCCGCAAGAAAAAGGTTGCTAAACTGGAATTATGACCGATTGAGGGTAGTCAGTGATATTGAGATCCTCTAGAACCCGGTTACTATTTTTAGGACAGGTTTAAACCAACTGAACTGAAAGAGGGTAGTAACTAAGCTCCATGCTAGCCTGAAATCTAAGGGCTCTTCAGTGTGACTTGTGTGCCTTTACCATGTTTGCTTTTTGTGGATACTTGGTGTGTGCTTACTATCATGACATCATGACATCATAACATTGCATACATCTTTCATTGGACTAACCTATTTCAAAGACAGGAGGGATTAATCTTTGCTCTATTTTGTAGGTCATCATAATGCCCATGCGTAAGAATACCATCCGGATCAACTTTGTCCAAGTCCCTACCTTGCTTAAAGAGTTGGTTGCCAAGATGCCTGACACTACTTCCTTCATCAGGAGACATGGTTCTCTTCTCAGTTTGGTCACCTCCAAATTGGACGAACAGATGATGAGTGTCCTGGTCCAATTCTATGATCCGTTGTACCATTGTTTTACTTTCCAGGACTTCCAGCTGGTTCCTACCCTAGAAGAGTTCTCTGAGCTGCTCGGTATCTCTGTTCTGGAGCAGACTCCATTTACCGGGTGGGAGAAGACTCTTAGGCCCGAAGAGATTGTTGCAGCCCTTCATTTGACCAAAGAGGAGGTAATGGCTAATTGGGAGACTAGAAGTGGAGCAAAGGGCTTTCTGACTAAGTTTTTGGTTGGTAAGGCTAACTATTTCTGGGATGGTCTAGACTTCAAGGCCTTCGAGGATGTTCTGGCTCTTCTGATTTATGGCTTGGTATTGTTTCCGAATCCTGACACTTTTGTTGATGTGAATGCGATAAAGATCTTCATCTCTCAGAATCCTGTACCCACTCTCTTGGGTGACATTCTTCATCAGCTCTATGCTCGTACTGCCCGAAAGTGGGGAACCTTGATGTGCTGTGCTCCTTTATTGGCAAGGTGGTTTATTTCGCACCTTCCCAAGTCAGTGCTGAAGAACAAAGAAGGAATAGGATGGGCTTATAGAGTGATGTCTCTCTCTCATAATGACATTATCTGGACTCTCAAGGGTATGGATGAGGTGACTATCATTGATCGCTGTAGGGAGTATCCCAATGTTCCACTGTTAGGAACCCATGGAGGAATTTCTTACAACCCATGCTTAGCTCTCCGTCAGTTTGGAAGAGCCAGAAGAGAAGGACCTCATGAGATGCTAATGCTTAGTATCATCTTTGATTTTCAAGGGGATAGCGACGAGCAACGTCGCAGATTCATAAGGGCTTGGGATAGAGTTCACCAATCTGATCCACATGAGCTGGGCCCAAAGACTTCTCTGCCATTGGAGCCATATCTCAGATGGGTCTGCATCCGTGCCCAAAATCTAGGTATGCCATATGAAGCTGTTCGGCCTGTCACTCTTGAAGTTGCTAATGAAGAAGGGGTTCTTCCAACCATCCTCCATCCTTATATGCCCACTGACATTGGGGCACTGAAGAGATCTTGGATACAGTTGAGGGAGGAACGGGATTCTTACCGAGAGAAGTTCAATGAACAAGAGCAGAAGATCCAGAGGTTGACTAGACAGTTAGAGAATGAGCGGATTCTCAATGACTATGTCCGCACTGATAAGAAGAGACCATGGGAGCATTGATGGACCTTTGATGATTTCCTTTCCAGTTTTTGTTTACTTTTCAGTATTTCCATTCTTGTAACGCCTTAAGGGCAATTTTTTGAACAATTTGAATTACAAAGTTTATCTAATAAAGTGTGTTTCCTTTCTTGTTTACAAATTTGAATCTCCCGATTGTCTTTGAAATCATAATCATACGCATTTCATCCCATGCACTTCATAAACAGATACCCTTTACAGGTCTCTTATATTCTTCCCTGTTTATTTTAGCAATTATCATGTCTGTTGAACCTACAACTGAGCAAGCTATCAAGGCCCTCCAGGCCCATAATGCCCAATTTCAAGAGCTGTTCATGAATCTAGCTAAGGGTCAGCAGGACCTGAAGACCTTGATTTTGAAAGAGAAGAAGAAGAAGAAGAAGAAGAGGACCATCCTGTTTAACACAGGGCACGGGTTTGGAAATAGGCTGCAGAATGAAGTTGATCTGACCACCTCATCTGGAGGGAAAGATAGTCCACAAGAAAGGAGGGCTCCTAGCCCTATGGTCTCCGACAACGAGACAGACTACGATGAAGAACAGTATCCTCTGGCTGAGGATAGATACAAGCAACTGGAGGACCGATTGAGCGCTATGGAAATTCAGAAGGTGCCTGGTTTGGACTTCAGAGATCTAGGTCTATCATCTGGGGTGGTGATTCCCCATAAATTCAAGGCACCGGCCTTTGCTAAGTATGACGAAGTTTCTTGTCCGAAGTTGTACCTCCGGTCATATGTGAGGAAGATCCAGCCTTACACTGCTGATAAGAACCTATGGATCCACTTCTTCCAAGATAGTCTCTCAGGGACTCAGCTTGAGTGGTTCTATCAGTTGGACGGAGCCAGTATCCACAGTTGGGAAGATTTGGCTACTGCATTCTACAGGCAGTATCAGTACAACTCCGACCTTGCTCCTACGCGTACCCAACTCCAGGGTATGTCAATGGGAACGCGTGAAGGATTCAAAGATTATGCTCAGAAGTGGAGGGACCTCGCCGGTAGGGTGCAACCACCTTTGGCTGATCGGGAGCTTGTTGACATGTTTCTGGGGACCCTGTCTGGTCCATTCTTCAACCATCTAATTGGAAGCTCTTCATCTGGGTTTACATATCTCATTTTGACTGGTGAGAGGATTGAGGCTGGTATTAAGGCTGGGAAGATACAGAAGGGTGCCTCATCAAGCACCAAGAAGAAGCCGTTTAAGAAAGAGTCCAGTGCTGTCTACAGTTCGAGAAGACAGAATAGACCTGAACACCGCCAAGCTGTCAATGCGGTTGTTATTTCAAAACCTGCTAGTGCTCCTCATCACAACAATCAATAGAAGGACGAGAGACCTCGAAGGAAATTCACTGGTCTCAGCATGACTTTGTCTCAAATTCTGCCACAGTTGCTGAAGACTAATCTGGTGGTTCTAAAGGAAGCCCCGAAGAGTCCAAATACCACATCACCGAGGTATAACCCTAATGCCCACTGTGCTTTTCACTCTGATAGCCCGGGGCATAATACAGATGATTGTTGGGTTTTGAAGAACAAGATACAAGACTTAATTAATGCGAAGGAGATTTAGTTTGAGGCGCCCGAGAGGCCTAATGTTGTGACTGCTCCCATGCCCAAGCATGGAGTGAATGCTCTAGAAGAAGACTTGTTTGTATTTTCTGTGGATGAAATTGTTACCCCTCTGTTGACTGTGAAGAAGAACCTTTTGCTAGCCGGTTTATTTCTGGGTTGTGACGAAGGTTGCCATATGTGTTCTATTTTACATACCGGTTGCCCATTCTTGAAGTCAGGTATCCAAAACCTGATGGATAGTAAAGAGATCCTGTTTGAGAAGATTGTTGTTCCCTCAGTTCATTCTGAAGAAGTTGCCATTATTACCATTTTCGATAATTCTTCCAAGGCTCCCTCGAGGAAGCCTGTTAGAATTACATTTGTTTCGAGAACCGCACCTGTAATCATCACTGTTCCAGGGCCCATCCCCTACACCTCTGATAAAGCTGTCCCTTAGCACTATGGGGCTGATGTTTATTTTCATGGAGTTAAACAAGAGTTGGATGCTGGTACTGACATCGGCAACATTACTGGACCCTCTAAAGTCACCCGCAGCTGAAGACTTTTCTCACCTGATATTGCTCCACCAACTTCCCGAAGACCTGTTGTTATTACACCTGCCAGTGTACCTTCCATTCCTGTTCAAGTTCCTTTTCTTACCCCTGTCACCGAGTCATCTGACGCTCGGGGCAAAGGGATCACCACTAATGTGCCTGCCCAGACGGAGGCACCAAAGACAATTATTGTTGAAGCTTCTAAGCAAGAGATGGAAGAGATCCTGAAGATCATTAAAAAGAGTGACTATAATGTAGTTGAGCAACTGGGGAAAACCCCATCCAAGATTTCTATGTTGTCGCTGTTGTTGTGCTCAGAGGCCCATGCCAAGGCCCTGATTACCTTCTTGAAGACTGCCCACGTGCCCCAAGAGACATCAGCTGATCAGTTTACAGATTGCGTGGCTAATTTAACTACTGATAATGGTTTGGGTTTCTCTGACGCCGATTTGACTGCTAAGGGGAAGAATCACAAAGATGCCTTGCATGTCTCCATTGAATGCAGGGGCACTACTCTTGCACATGTATTGGTAGATATTGGTTCCTCGTTGAATGTTTTGCCGAAGAAAGCTCTAGACTGGTTGGATTGTGAAGGGTTGGAGCTGAAACCAAGTAACATTGTTGTCAGGGCCTTTGACGGGTCTAAGAGGATGGTGCATGGAGAGGTTGATATCCCGATCAAGGTTGGTTCTCAGGTCTTCAATTCTAAATTCTATGTGATGGAAATTCGACCATCTTATTCTTGTTTGCTGGGTCGTCCATGGATCCACAAAGCTGGGGCCGTAACCTCAACGCTCCACCAGAAGTTGAAGTACCCGGTCAAAGGGAAGATTGTGACAGTACAAGGGGAGGAAGAGTACATGGTCAGCCACCTCAACTCGTTCCGATATGTAGAAATGGATGGGGAGTTCATTGAGACCCTGTTCCAGCATTTTGAAGAGGTTCCCCAGACACTGGCATCAGCCGAGACTGTGGTTGAAGATTCTCCTATGAAAATGGCTTCCTTAAAAGATGCCCGGGCTGTTATTGAGAAGGGTGAGTGCGCAAATTGGGTCCGACTCCATGATTTTACACAGAAGACTAACAAGTTTGGTTTGGGTTTCACTGCATAAGCTCAAAAGGCTGTTCGGAGTGCAAGGGTCGGAAGACCTCCTGTGTTCATCAGCAACTCAGGAGTGAATGCCATTGAAGATGATGCGGAAGAGTCCGAATTCGACAACTGGATATATCCTACAACCAATGGTGGACCAAGCAACTGGACAGAAAGGACTTCATCCCTATTACTTTTGTTACCCAGTAATGAAACTTTTGTTTTGAATTTGTAACAGACAATGTTTTAAACTTTATGGCCTGGTGTCTTTCCCGGGGCACTGTGGCTTCATTTGTGAGGGCTTTATGTGTGTCATTTTCATATATCATTAATAAAAGTATTGGACGTTCTTGCATTTCAAATTTTGCGCTCCTTGTTTTTCTTTATTATATATTGCAAAATAGCTATTTTACACACACTCACGTATACAGGTCCACATCCATTCTGGATCTCACTGGTAACGACTCTGCTACTGCCGGTTATGACTTCGAAAATACGATCAACTTAGCCAAATACGAAGGTGAAGATGATTGCGAAGTGCTTGGTGAACTTGCAAGACTGTTACTCCAGGAAGAGAGGGTTATTCAGCCACATGAAGAGCCAGTGGAAACAGTGAATCTGAGTACAAAGACAGAAAAGAAGGAAGTCAAGATCGATGCAAATCTGGAGCTTAGTGTGAAACAACGGTTGATTCAGATACTGCGTGACTACATTGAGATCTTTGCCTAGTCTTACGAAGATATGCCTGGTTTGGATACTGATATTGTGGTTCATCGCCTGCCTACCAAGGAAGACTGCCCTCCAGTAAAACAGAAGGTCCGCCGAATGCGCCCAGAGATGTCTGAGAAAATCAAGGCTGAAGTTATGAAACAGTTTGACGTCGGTTTTCTAGCAGTTACTTCTTACCCTCAGTGGGTGGCCAATGTGGTTCCTGTGCCGAAGAAGGATGGTAAGGTCCGAATGTGTGTTGATTATAGGGATTTGAACAGGGCGAGCCCCAAGGATGATTTCCCTCTACCTCATATCGACGTTCTGGTTGACAACACCGCTCAGCACAAGGTATTCTCCTTTATGGATGGGTTCTCCGGTTATAATCAGATCAAAATGGCTACCGAAGACATGGAGAAGACCACCTTTGTTACTCAGTGGGGCACCTTTTGCTACAAAGTCATGCCTTTTGGATTGAAAAATGATGGGGAAACATATCAGCGTACCATGGTTGCTTTGTTTCATGACATGATCCATCATGAGATAGAAGTATACATCGATGATATGATTGCAAGGTCCCAGACTGAGGAGGAGCACCTTGACCATCTGCAGAAGTTGTTTGACAGGTTGAAGTTGTACAAGCTGAGGTTAAACCCGAACAAGTGCATCTTCAGGTTGAGATCTGGTAAGCTGCTAGGTTTCGTCTTAAGCGACAAAGGTATTCAAGTGGATCCGGCAAAAGTGAAAGCCATACAAGAGATGCCAGCTCCCAGAACAGAGAAAGAAGTTAGAGGCTTTCTAGGACGACTGAACTACATTGCCCGATTCATCTCGCACCTAACTGCTACTTGTGAGCCAATCTTCAAGCTACTGAAGAAAGATCAAGTGGTATGTTGGAATGATGAATGCCAGGCCGCTTTTGAAAGAATCAAAGAGTATCTCCAAGAGCCTCCTATTCTGATGCCACCAGTTGAAGGGAGACCTTTGATCTTATACTTGACAGTACTCGACAACTCAATGGGGTGTGTGCTGGGGCAACATGACGAGTTTGGCCGAAAAGAGCATGCTATTTATTACCTTAGCAAAAAGTTTACCGACTGCAAGACCCGATACTCGTTTCTCGAGAAAACTTGATGCGCTTTGGCATGGGCTGCTCGCCGGATGAGACAGTATATGCTGACTCACACCACTCTATTGATATCAAAGATGGATCCAATCAAGTATATCTTCAAAAAGCCTGCTTTGTCCGGAAGAATAGCAAGATGGCAGATGATCTTGACTGAGTATGACATCCAATACACGACTCAAAAGGCAGTCAAGGGAAGTGTATTGGCAGACCATTTGGCACATCAGGCAGTGGTTGATTACCAGTCTATAAACTTTGAATTTCCGGACGAGAATATCATGTTGATAACTGATTGTGAGACACCTGGACCGAATGAAGGACCTGAGGAAGGATCCCGATGGTCTATGTACTTTGATGGAGCTTCGAATGCTTTGGGTAATGGCATTGGCATCATGATCATATCTCCTAAAGGCTCTCATACTCCATTCACCGCCTGACTATGTTTCAACTGCACCAACAATATGTCGGAGTATGAAGCGTGCATTATGGGTCTTCGAGCAGCAATTGACCTAAGGATTAAGTTTCTAAGTGTCTTCAGAGATTCCGCTCTCGTGATCAGTCAGATCAAAGGCGAGTGGGATACGAAACACCCAAATCTTAATCCTTACAAGGAGTATGTATTGACGTTGCTTCCCCATTTCGAGTAGATAACCTTTGAGCACTTCCCTAGAGAGGAGAATTAGTTGGCGGACGCGCTGGCTACGATGTCTTCTATGTTCAAAGTCAATTGGGACAACGAAGCTCCCCGGATCATCATTGAAAGATTGAACGAACCTGCACATTGTTGTTATCTTGAGACTGAAGAGGTAACAGAAAAGCCCTTGTATCATGAGGTGAAGAGGTATCTTGAAGCCCAGGAATACCCCGAGGGTGCATCTTTTAATGACAAGAAGTTTCTAAGGAGGTTCGCAGCGAAGTTCTTCATCAGCAATGGCATTCTTTACAAGCGTAACAATGATTCGACCTTACTGTGCTGTGTGGATAAGAATGAAGCAGAAAGGATCATGGCGGAGTTACATGAAGGTACTTTCAGAACTCATTCCAATGGAAATACCATGGCAAAGAAAATCCTACGGGCAGGATATTACTGGTCCACAATGGAAACCGACTGTTATCAGCATTCTCGGACATGTCACAAATGGCAAGTCTATGCTAATAAGGTGCACATACCTCCAGTTCCTCTGAACGTCTTGACAGCTCCGTGGCCTTTTGCAATGTGGGGCATTGATATGATCGGCGAGATCATACCTACGGCATCCAACGGGCATCATTTCATCCGGGTAGCGATTGATTACTTTACGAAGTGGGTTGAAGCATCTTCCTTTGCTACAGTAACCAAGAACGTCGTGGCACGATTCATTCGGCATAATCTGATCTGTCGATACGGTGTACCAGAGAGGATCATTACGGACAATGGTACCAATCTCAACAACAAGATGATCACTGAGCTCTGCGAGTAATTCAAGATACAGCATCACAACTCTTCTCCCTACCGGGCGAAGATGAATGGGGTTGTCGAAACAGCTAATAAGAACATTAAGAAGATTGTGCAGAAGATGACAGTGACATATAAAGATTGGCATGAGATGTTACCATTTGCTCTTCATGGGTACCGTACCTCAGCACAGACGTCAACAGGGGCAACACCTTATTCCTTGGTTTATGGCATGGAGGCAGTCTTGCCTATTGAAGTTCAGATACCCTCTCTTCGAATCATGAAGGATGCAGGTTTGAGTGAAGATGACTGGATTCAGACCCGGCTTGATCAGCTGAACCTAATCGACGAAAAGAGACTTACTGCTATTTATCATGGTCAAACGTATCAAAAACGGATGATCAAGGCATTTAACAAGAAAGTTAGACGACAAGAGTATCAAGTTGGGGATTTGGTAATCAAGCGCATTATTCTACCTCAAGGTGATCCCAGGGGCAAATGGACCCCTACTTACGAAGGGCCATTTGTGGTTAAGAACATTTTCTCAGGAGGAGCTATGATTCTAACCACCATGGATGGTGACGACCTTCCTCACCCCGTCAATGCAGACATAGTGAAAAGATACTACGCATAATCAAAGACCCGCTAGGTTGACTGGCCTAGGCAAAAATAAGGGCTTCCCGGCGAACCAAAAGGGTTCGGGCAAAAATAAGGGATGAAAATGAAAAAAATCTGTACACCCGGCAAGTCGAAAACCTGAAAAGGCGGCTTGGGCAAAAAAGGGTATCCCGGTGGACTGAAAACCCGAAAGGGCGGTCCAGGAAAAAATTAGGGATTAAAGCGTAACACTATGTCTTATTGGATCACCTTGCATCCGGACTCCGGTATCGACTATCAAGCTCAGACGACACTAGTCAATCTGATCTACCTTCAACCAGTAGCAAAGTGATGAGATGCTCGAAGACATAAAGGCAATAGCAGAGTTGGAACCCAGTGGGATTATTCACATAGCTGTTTTGTTTTCTTTTTACAAATTGTATAAATTCTATTTGTTCGGCGGCGTTCTCTTACTAGGACATCAGCCTCTTGTACAAAAACGCCTATTTACGGGCCAATTTCAAAATCAATACAATTCATTTTCAGACAAATTTCAAACTGTTTTTCCTTTATCTATTTTGTTTTGCAAAGAACGTCCAAAGTTCATTTTTGATATATACATTTGACATTAATTGCTGATCATAAATATTTGCGTGCAAACAAAAGGTGAATTACTGGGTAATATCAGAAGCAGGGGCAATAAGAATTGTCCGAACTGTACAAGTTGCTCTGTCCACCAGGTACCAAGGTATATTCAGCTGAAGAATATGGCTAAAATACTTTCACTCCCCGCAGAATAAGGCAGTAATGATAGCTCTCCCAGCTGAGACTTGCAGCTATGTACAAATCAGCAATACTCTCCCCAAGCAGAGTTAGTCTACCATCAGCCCTAAAAAGGCTTGGTATCCCCAGAAGGTCTTAATATTCCCCAGCGGAGTATAAGAATATTCCCCAGCAAGTATTAGAGTATCCCCGACAGTCTTAATATTCCTCAACGGAGTATAAGAATGTTCCCCGGCAGAATACAAGATACCCCAGTGGAGATAATTTTCCCAGCACAGTCTAAAAAGTTATCCCAACAGAGTTGAATCATCTTCCCCAGTAGGCTCTGGAAGCTTATCCCCTGCAGAGCACAAATAAATCTCCCCAGCCAAATTCAGAAGGGTTATCCCCACAAGAGTCTAACAGGATTATCCCTAGAAAGTTGCAACTGAAAGATCATCCCCCAGCGAAGTTCTTTCCTTTCACAAGAAGGAATTCAATCCTCAACAGATTTAATATCACCAGAAACGGTAATCCATCCCCAGCGGAGCTTATCAGCGGAATCCCCAGCGGAGTTTACGGTTAAAATCTTCAGCAGAACATCTCTTCCCCATAGAGTTATTTCCCTCAGAGTAATCTCTTCATCAGTTTATTCCCCGATGGAGTTATCCTCTCCTGCAGGTTTGTCACCTTTGTTCATCATCCCCTGCGGAAACGAAGAACTCAACTATATTCTCCAGCAGCTCCGAGATTTATTTTCCCCAGCTAAAACATTATATTCCCATACATCATGATACATGCATATACGCATCATACGAATATAATCTCATTTATTTTGAGAACATCATTGCTTGATCCATATCATGCATTGCGTACGACTGACCTTTACTTTTCAGGAAAGCTACAATTAAAGTTCTCAGCCATGTCGAAGACCTGACCGGTTCTTAAATCTCAACTGAATTATCCTTGGTTGAATTTCAGATGAGGTTCTCAATCTCGACAATTTTCCTCCGTCATAGTGTGGACGAGTTCTGCAATCTCAACGGTATACTACATTGAAGACCAGATAGTTCCTAGATCTTGATGAAGATGTTTCCCAATGTCATAGTGTGGACGAGTGTTATAACCTCAACAGTATACTACGTTGAGCACTAGTCAGTTCCTAGATCTTGATGTTTTCCTCCGTCATAGTGTGGACGAGTTCTCTAATTTCAACGTGTTGTACCCCAAAATTTGCCCTCCCATATTCTTCATGATGTGGCAAGAATCATCTTCAAATGGTTCAAGATTCCTCAAGGGTTGCACAGTCCAACATCCTCCTAAGCCAGTCAAAATTAGGGTTTTGGTTCTTTCAAGGAATTTGAGGTTTTCAAAGGCTCAATCAAGTCCCATAAACCTATACTTATTCTCAAGCATCTACATGACAAGTCTCAAGACTCACAGAGGCAAATTGCATAGTCAAAAGCCCTATTTGGTTCACAGTCAACTGCAGGGGTAAAATGGTCATTTTGCAGTCAAAAGTCAGAATTTTTGGTCAACATCTTATTTTGAGTCCACAATCATCATTTGATCAAGTCTTGATCATGATTCATCAAGAATGGCTCAAAAATCATCAAAGATGCAAAAGTTGCTATTTTTGGACAGTAGAAAAGTCAACTGTAACTTGACCAAGGCATAACTTTTTCATGGTTCATTATAAAAATCCCATCCAATGCTCATTTTGAAGGGGATGACATTTCCTACAACTCATCTTCACATTCTAAGTCCAAGAAATGCTCTCACAAAAAGTTATCAATTTCTACATTATAGGTCAATTTCAAAAGTCAGCAGAAAGGCATTTTAAGTCAAAGACCATAACTTGAGATTGGTAAATCCAAATGACATGGGACCAAAGGAATTGGTTAGAGGACTTCAATACCTTTCCAAAATGTCCAAGAACATATTCATATGATCAAAATTGAGCAAGATATGCATTGGAGAAGTTGGGAAATTTTCATGAATTTGCAAAAGTCAACTATCCTTAAAACTTCAATTTTTGACAAAAGGGCCCACTTTCTTCCACTTGATTCAGCCTTGTCATGCCACACACGTGTCCCATGATTAATTTCAAGATCAAACATTTATTTTTCCATTTTATTTAATTTTTATTGATTTAATTCATTTTAAATCCATAATAATTCAAATAAAATCTAAAAATTAATGGAATAGCATCTTTGTGATTTGAATAACTTTTATATGTCATATGCCAGCTAACCAATTCGTGCTAAGCCTTTTTTATGCATAAAATCCTAGATTTGAACCAAATATGGAAAGTTCTTCAATGGTGGTCAACCAAATCTCCAAATTTCAATACACCAAGATACAAGCCCAAAATTAAACCTAGACTGATTGCCATATACATATGCAAGGAGGCTAAAACTAATTCACGACCTAGACATTGCTAAAACGGCTAGATCAAAAGTGGAAAATTGTTAAAAAAGTGTGAGATCAAGAACAAGGTAGGAGGCGTTTTCAGACAAAAATAAGAACGTGACCTTCTTCCTTGCTGTCCACTGAACCTAAAGAGATCATTACCACGTCCAAAGACCATCTATACAGCACTGTAAGTCATCACAAACTCTCCCCGGAACACGCAATCTAAGCTCTCTATTCTTGCATTTTTTTCTCAAAAACGTTAGCATATTCATACTCCTTGCTTGATTTCTAACGTAATGGCAATATTCAATTTCGTTTTTAGGCTTCATATGATGATACCCGCGCCTAGGGTTTGTGTGTGTTGTTTTTAGGCATTTTGTTTTCAGGTGAAATCAGAACAAATCATGAGCATGGATGGACTTAGGAGATGGAGGCGAGACCGACCATGGTCTTGGAATGGGTTTTCATGGCCTAGGGAAGATTTTAAGAAAAGCCTACGAAACTACCTGCGGATAAAAATCCGCAGGTAAATAACCAGTAATTTTGATGAAGAAGACGATGATGCGTCACAGTGTGATTGGCCCATTCAAAATTAAACCGCGTTTTTTTGTTTTGCTAACCTATTAATTGATTTCTGAATATTATATTTAGTCCTTATTGAACTGACAGATAAACAAGGCAGTTGGATTGGTTGAGGCGCACATGCATAGTCCCTTGGGACCTGGGTTCGAACCCCAGGTCCCCCCAAAACTATTATTTGTTGTTTTTCTCCACCTAATCCTGTGCAGGTTTTCAAATGATGTCTATCATATTCTTTCCAATCCCATGCGCCAAGTGGCCACCCTCACAAGATCTGATGGCCCTGAGATGAGTGACCATCATACTCCTGGTCAATGAACACGCAGCCAATCAGGAAAAGTCAATGGACTGAGCTCTTAGTGGGCTTGAGAATTGCTAATCCACCTCCTTCTGGGCCCAGAACCCCCTTGGTTCATTCCTTTTTCTTTTTATTTTATACTTTCTAGTTTATTTATTAATTATTTTTTCTAATTATTATTATTATCACTAAAATTAACATAATTAATTTTTCACAATAAAAATTCAGAAAACTAAAAAATGTAAATATTTTATTTATTATTATTAATTTCACTTTAGTTTAATTATTTTGTAAATAAACACTAACTTAAATTAATTTAGTTTAATTAGGTTTAATTTTAATTTTCTTTTACAATAAATAAAAATGAATTAGATTTAGGGTTTTTCTTTTGACACTTTTAATTTCTTTTTTTATTTTTATTTTATTAAAAACATAAAACCACAAAAATACTTTTTCTTTTAATTAATTAATTAATTAGTTATTAGGTTTAATATTTCATTAATTGCAAAAAAGGACAAATTCAATTCTTTTCTCAAAAAGGGTCAAAACCCTAAGGACGTCCCGATTCAATTCTTTCGCGCGCATATTTAATTTTAATTATTATTTTTTATTATATTTGATGTAACTGTTTCCGAGGATGTAATAGTTAATTAGGCTTTTATCGCTTTCTTTTATTTTCTCGCATTTATTTTCCAAACGGGTTATGTTTTTGGCGATGTATATACCCGCGCCTTGTAATAGCGTAGATTCAACTTTCCGCAATTTATTTTCCGCACTCTTAACTGTTAATGTGCATGACAAGACTTGTATGACAAATAAAATCAACTCGTAGCTCACAAATACATGTGCAAAGATAAAATGAACTGAACTTAACACACATGTACATGCCACCCCTAAGGTACGCCTCACTTGGTTGCCTCGAGGTGGTCATCAAGTATAGGGTGCTTTAGAGGTCTCCCTCCTGTCTAAAGATCCAGTTGCCTCGAAACGGTTGCCTCGGATAAAAAGGATCTAGGACGTTAGGGTTACCGCTAAGGCGTCCTACTATTGCTTTGGTGACCACATTGTCCCTATAATCGAATTGACCCGAATAACTCCAACGACGGTGCTACCTACTTCTCAATAGTGGGATAGTACTGTCTAAAGGACTCTTACACAGCCTAATTCCTTAGAGTAGGTAGATTTCTCCTGGGTACTTGCTTTTTCAAAAGAACAAAAACATCTTTTCGCACCTACACTTTCAAAAAGTTTTCAAACAAATACTTCATACACTCTTGAGGACTGATACAAGAGTTACCTAGAAGTTTTCAAAATGAAACTTTTTCAAAACCCACATACACTTGAAAAGCAAACAATTTTTGAAAACATAGTGAGCAAGTACCTAAGAGCCCGTGGATAACCACGGATAGAAAGGGTGCTAACACCTTCCCTTTCTATAAATCTACCTCCCGAACCGAGAGACATCTCGAAAAAGGAATTTTGCTGTGCTTTTGTCCTTTCCATGTTGGAGAATATAAAAGACGGTGGCGACTCTTGCTTACCGCGACATTTCACGAACCAGCTTTAAAATAGTCAGTTCTATTTCCACCGATCACAGAACTGGCGACTCTGCTGGGGACACTTAATAAGTGAGGTGTACCTTAGGATTAGACCACCTTTGTTTTCAATTGCTTGCTTTGTTTGCTTTAATATTATGGGCCTGTCTTGGAGTTTCATAGATCCTAACCCGGATCTGGGGGATACCTTTTAGAAGTAGCAACAAACTGTGAGGGAACTGTACGGGGTATATCGACACGGTTGAAGCAGTTGCTACGTTGATGTGGCACTTTGGTGAGTACCGGTAACCCTTGAGTCAAGTCAAGGAGAGTACGGGGCCGCCGCGTGGTGTCGTGAAGCATCAACTGACCTTAAGAACCTTACTTGACCATCCTGGCCTCTTTAGGGGTAGTGAGATGACCAACTTTGGTGCAGTCCGAAGTTGGTAGATACTCGATACTACACTCATTGAAGGTTATTTTCTTGGAATATTTTGATCGCCAGTTCAGTGGCTAAATCAAAACAATGAACATAGAAAACAATCCAATGATATTGAGCTCCTTAGAACCCGATTACTTTTGATAGGACAGGTTTTTGAGCCCACTAACTTCAAGAGGGTAATACCTAGACCTCATGCTGGCCTAAACTCTAAGGGCTGTCTGGTGTGACTTGTGTGCCTTATCATGTTTGCTTTTTTGTGAATACTTGTGGTGTGTTTTTATCATAACATCATAACATCATAAAGCATCATATGCATTTGCTAACCACTTCAAGGGTTCGAATCTTCATCTTTGTTCTTGTTTTGTAGGACATGGAAACTATCCGCAGAAAGACAATTCAGGTCAACCTTGTAAGGATCCCTCCTCAGCTTAAGGAGCTTACATCCAGGATTCCCGAGAACTCTTCATTCAGTGAAAGGTATGGTAGACTCATCAGCTTGGTCAACACCAACATTGAAGAAGATATGATAAAAGTTCTCTTCCAGTTCTTTGACCCCTTGCACCACTGTTTTACTTTCCCGGATTATCAATTGGTGCCTACTTTGGAAGAGTTTTCTCAGCTTCTGAAGATTCCTATCCTTAGTCAACTACCCTACAACGGTACGGAAAAGGAGCCAAAACTTGAAGAGGTTGCTAAAGCATTACGTCTACAACCATCTGACATCAAGGAACATTGGGAAGTTAGAAGTGGTATCAAAGGATTCTTGGCAAAGTTCCTGTTTGAGAAAGCACAAGAATGTTGGAATTCCCTTGACCTACAAGCCTTTGAATAAGTTGTGGCACTCCTTGTCTATGGGTTGGTGTTGTTCCCGAATCCGGATCAGCTTATAGATATCAATGCTGTCAAGATTTTCATGTCCAGGAATCCTATACCTACGTTGCTTGGGGACATCCTCCACTCATGTTACACTCGAACCATGAGAAAAAGAGGTGTTCTCATGTGCTGCACTCCTCTCCTGGCAAGGTGGTTTATTTCGCACCTTCCACAATCAGTTTTGAAGAACGAGCGGGGTTTGAGATGGTCACAACGGTTAATGACTCTTACACATGCTGATATACATTGGTGTTCTCGGTCCAGAGAAAATGTCACTATCATTGATCGTTGCGGAGAGTTTCCTAATGTTCCTTTACTTGGAATCAGAGGAGGCATCACTTACAACCCGTGTCTGGCTTTGAGGCAGTTTGGATATGCTCGGAGGGATGGCCCTCATGACATGTTGATTCCTGACATAGTTTTTGACTTCGACAATGATACGCAAGGACTTCGCCAGAGATTTATCAGATCTTGGAGGATGCCTAACAGGGTAGATAGTAAGACACTGGGGCACAAGAACTCCATCCCCCTTGAGCCTTATCTCAAGTGAGTACGAGCCCGCTCCCAGAAGCTTGTGATGCCATATCCTCACATTCTCCCTGTGATCAAAGAGCCAGTTATGGAAGGAGAGGTGCCATACACCATTCAACATCCTGACATGCCAACATCTTGGGAGGAAATGCAAAAAAGCTGGATCCAACTCAAGGAAGAACGGAATTCTCTTGAAACCAGTCTACATGCCAGTGAGAAGAAGGTTCTGGAGCTCACCCGCCTACTTCACGAGGAAAAGACTCTCAACACTTACATCGCTCCAAAGAGGATGGGCAGTGTCTTTTGGGATTAAGTATTTTGTAATGTTTTGCCCCATGAGGCCCTGATGTACTGAACAGATTATTTCTTAATATAACGTGTGTTCCTTTTTGTCTACAACGAATTTGAACTTTCGAACCCTTGAATGCATTGCATAAATAGCATATCATGCATCATGTGCATAACAGGTACTCTTTTCTACAGGTTGCTTAATCTTCTTCGCTGTTTATTTCAGCAATCATCATGAATCCTGAACCTACTACTGAACAAGCTATCAAGGCCCTCCAGGCCCAGAACGCCCAGTTTCAAGAGCTGGTCATGACCTTAGCCCAGGGTCAACAGGAATTGAAGACTCTGCTTTTGAAGAAGAAGAAGAAGAGGATTGTGCTGTTTAACAATGGACGAAGGTTTGGGAATGCATTACAGAATGAGGTTGAGCTGACTACCTCATCTGGGGAGAAGAACAGTCCGCAAGAGAGAAGGGTTCCTAGTCCCGTGGTCTCCGACAACGAGACGGATTACAATGATGAGCAGTACCCTCCTGCTGATGACAGGTACAAACAGCTGGAGGATCGTTTAAGTGCTATGGAGATCCAACATGTGCCCGGGTTGGATTTTGGAGATCTAGGTTTATCTTTTGGGGTGGTGATCCCACACAAGTTCAAGGCACCTGCCTTTGCGAAGTACGACGGGGCTTCCTGCCCTAAGCTGCATCTCAGATCATATGTAAGGAAGATCCAACCTTACACTACAGACAAGAACCTATGGATCCATTTCTTCTAGGATAGCCTTTCAGGGGCTCAACTCGAATGGTTCTATCAGCTGGATGGAGCCAGTATTCGAAACTGGGAGGACTTGGCTACGACATTTTATAAGCAGTATCAGTACAATTCCGACCTCGCTCCTACGCGTACCCAACTCTAGGCTATGTCGCTAGGGACGGGCGAAGGTTTTAAGGAGTATGTGCAAAAGTGGAGAGACCTGGCTGGAAGGGTGCAGCCACCGTTGACTGACCGTGAACTCGTGGACATGTTCTTGGGGACCCTGTCCGGTCCATTCTTCAACCATCTGATTGGGAATTCTTCTGCTGGGTTTACAGATCTGATCTTAACCGGTGAGAGGATAGAATCCGATATCAAGTCGGGGAAGATACAGAAAGGTGCCTCCTCGAGTACTGAAAAGAAGCCCTTCAAGAAGGAAGCTAGTGTTGTTTATGGTCCAAGGAGACAGAACAAACCAGAACGCCGCCAAGCTGTCAACGCGGTGGTAATTTTAAAGCCTGCTGCTGCTCCTCAGCAGTATAACCAACCAAGGGGTGAGAGACCCAAAAGGCAGTACACTCGGCTCAGCATGACCCTGTCTCAGATATTGCTGCAACTGTTGTCAACCAATCTGGTAACTGTCAAAGAAGCTCCGAAGGTAGTGAACACCACATCTCCAAAGTACAATCCCAACGCCCGCTGCGCTTATCACTCTGACAGCCCGGGGCATAACACAGATGATTGTTGGCCTCTGAGGAATAAGGTTTAAGACTTTATTGATGCTAAAGAGGTTGAGTTCGAGGCGCCCGAGAGGCCTAATGTGGTGACAGCTCCCATGCCCAACCATGGAGTAAATGCTATTAGGGATGATGACGACGTGGAGGAATCTGAATTCGACAGCTGGATCTACCCAACGACCAACGGTGGACCAAGCAACTGGACTGCCAAAGACTTCATACCTATTACTTTTGTCACTCAGTAATGAACTCCTTTGTTTTAAATTTGTAACGAACAATAATTTGAAACTTTATGGCCCGATGTCTTACCCGGGGCACCGTGGCTTCATTTGTGAGGGCTTTTGTGTGTCACTTTCATATATCATTAATAAAAGCATTGGACGTTTTCGCATTTCAAATCTTGCGCTCCTTTTCTTTCTTTATTATATATATTGCAAAACAACTATATTTACACACACTCACCTATACAGGTTCCAATCCACTCTGGATCTCACTGGTAACGACTCTGCTACTGCCAATTATGACTTCGAAAATCCGATCAACTTAGTCGAAGACGAAGGTGAAGATGATTGTGAAGTGCCTGGTGAGCTTGCAAGACTGCTGCTCCAGGAAGAGAGGGCCATTCAGCCACATGAAGAGCCAGTGGAAACGGTAAATCTGGGTACTGAGACAGACAGAAAGGTAGTCAAGATTGGTTCCAATCTGGAACTCAATGTGAAACAACGGTTGATTCAGATGTTGCATGACTACGTGGAAATCTTTGCCTGGTCCTACGAAGACATGCCTGGGTTGGATACTGACATTGTGGTTCATCACTTGCCTACCAAGGAAGAATGCCCTCCGGTAAAACAGAAGGTCCGCCGTATGCGTCCAGAGATGTCCGAGAAAATCAAAGCTGAAGTTATGAAACAATTTGATGCCGGGTTTCTAGCAGTGACTTCTTACCCTCAGTGGGTTGCCAACGTGGTTCCAGTGCCGAAGAAGGATGGTAAGGTCCTAATGTGTGTTGATTACAGGGATCTGAACAGGGCGAGCCCCAAGGATGATTTCCCTCTACCTCACATCGACGTTCTGGTGGACAACACTGCTCAGCATAAGGTATTCTCCTTCATGGACGGTTTCTCAGGTTATAAT
This sequence comes from Vicia faba, assembly GCA_948472305.1. NCBI lineage: Eukaryota > Viridiplantae > Streptophyta > Magnoliopsida > Fabales > Fabaceae > Vicia > Vicia faba. Next base: position 1,397,127,700 of record OX451741.1, read on the forward strand.
CAAATCAAGATGGCTCCTGAAGACATGGAGAAGACCACTTTTGTTACTCAGTGGGGCACCTTTTGCTACAAGGTCATGCCTTTTGGGTTGAAAAATGCTGGGGCAACCTACCAACGTGCCATGGTTGCTTTGTTTCATGACATGATCCATCACGAGATCGAAGTATATGTCGACGATATGATTGCAAGGTCCCAAACTGAGGAGGAACACCTTGACCATCTACAGAAGTTGTTTGACCGTCTGAAGTTGTACAAGCTGAGGTTGAACCCGAACAAGTGCACCTTTAGGGTGAGATCTGGAAAATTGCTAGGCTTCATCGTAAGCGACAAAGGTATTCAAGTGGACCCTGCCAAGGTGAAAGCCATACAAGTGATGCCAGTTCCCAAGACTGAAAAAGAAGTCAGAGGCTTCCTAGGACGGATGAACTATATTGCCTGATTCATCTCGCACCTAACTGCTACCTGTGAACCAATCTTCAAGCTGCTGAAGAAAGATCAGATAGTACGTTGGAATGATGAATGCCAGGCCGCTTTCGACAGAATCAAAGAGTATCTCCAAGAACCACCCATCCTTATGCCACCGGTTGAAGGGAGACCTCTAATCTTATACTTGACAGTACTGGACAACTCAATGGGGTGTGTGTTGGGGCAGCATGACGAGTCTGGCCGAAAAGAGCACGCTATTTATTACATTAGCAAAAAGTTTACCGACTGTGAGACCCGATACTCACTGCTCGAGAAAACTTGCTGTGCTTTGGTATGGGCTGCTCACCGGCTGAGACAGTATATGTTGACTCACACTACTCTGTTGATTTAAAAAATGGATCCAATCAAGTATATCTTCGAAAAGCCCGCCTTGTCCGGAAGAATAGCAAGATGGCAGATGATCTTGACGGAATATGACATCCAGTACACGACTCAAAAAGCAATCAAGGGAAGTGTATTGGCAGACCATTTGGCACATCAGGCAGTGGACGATTACCAGTCGATGAACTTTGAATTCCCAGAAGAGAATATCATGGTAGTGACTGATTGTGAAGTACCTGGACCAGATGAAGGATCTGAGGAAGGATCCCGATGGTCTATGCACTTTGAAGGAGCCTCAAACGCTTTGGGTAACGGTATTGGCACCGTGATCATATCCTTTAAAGGCACTCATACTCCACTCACTGCCCGGCTATGTTTCAACTGCACCAACAACATGGCGAAGTATGAAGCATGCATTATGGGTCTTCAAGCTGCAATTGACTTAAGGATCAAGTTTCTGAGTGTCTTCGGAGATTCCACTCTCGTGATCAATCAGATCAAAGGCGAGTGGGATACGAAACACCCAAATCTTATTCCTTACAAAGAGTATGTGTTGACGTTGATTCCCCATTTCGAGGAGATAACTTTTGAACACTTCCCAAGAGAGGAGAATCAGTTGGCGGACGCGCTGGCTACGATGTCTTCTATGTTCAAAGTCAAATGGGACAACGAAGCTCCCCGGATCATTATCTGGAAGTTGGACGAACCTGCACATTGCCGCGATCTTGAGACCGAAGAGGTAACAGAAAAACCCTGGTATCATGAAGTGAAGAGGTACCTTGAAGCTCAAGAATACCCCGAGGGTGCATCTGTTAATGACAAAAAGTTTCTGAGAAGGTTCGCGGCAAAGTTCTTCCTCAGCAACGACATTCTCTACAAACGAAACCATGATTCAACTTTACTGCGTTGTGTGGATAAAACGGAAGCAAAAAGAATCATGGCAGAGCTGCATGAGGGTACCTTCGGAATACATTCTAGTGGACATACTATGGCGAAGAAAATCCTCTGGGCAGGATACTTCTAGTCCACAATGGAAGCCGACTGTTACCAACATTCTCGGACATGTCACAAGTGCCAGATCTATGCTGATAAGGTGCACGTTCCTCCAGTTCCTCTGAACGTCTTGACAGCACCTTGGCCTTTTGCAATGTGGGGCATTGATATGATCGGCGAGATCAGACCGACGGTGTCAAACGGGCATCGCTTCATCCTAGTAGCGATTGATTACTTCACAAAGTGGGTTGAAGCAGCCTCCTATGCTACCGTAACCAAGAACGTAGTGGCACGGTTCATTCGGCATAACCTGATCTGTCGATACGGCGTCCCGGAAAGGATCATTACGGACAATGGTACCAATCTTAATAACAAGATGATCACTGAGCTCTGCGAGAAATTCAAGATACAGCACCACAACTCTTCTCCTTACCGGCCGAAGATGAATGGGGCTGTAGAAGCAGCTAATAAAAATATCAAGAAGATTGTGCAGAAGATGACAGTGACCTATAAAGATTGGCACGAGATGTTACCGTTTGCTCTTCATGGATACCGTACCTCAGCACGGACGTCAACAGGGGCAACCCCCTTTTCCTTGGTATATGGCATGGAGGCAGTCTTTCCTATTGAAGTCCAGATACCCTCTCTCCGGATAATGAAGGATGCAGGTTTGAACGAAGATGACTGGATCCAGACTCGGCTTGATCAATTAAACCTAATTGATGAAAAGAGACTCACTGCTATTTGTCATGGTCAAACGTACCAAAAACGGATGATCAAGGCATTTAACAAGAAAGTCAAACGGCAAGAGTATCAAGTTGGGGACCTGGTAATCAAGCGCATCATTCTACCTCAAGGTGATCCCAGGGGAAAATGGACCCCTACTTACGAAGGGCCATTTGTGGTTAAGAATATCTTCTCAGGAGGAGCGATGATTTTAACTACCATGGATGGTGACGACCTTCCTCACCCCGCCAATGCAGACATAGTAAAAAGATACTACGCATGAATTAAAGACTCGCTAGGTTGACACACCTAGGCAAAAATTAGGGCTTCCCGGCGAACCAAAAGGGTTCGGGCAAAAATAAGGGATGAAATGAAAAAAATATGTACACCCGGCAAGTCGAAAACCTGAAAAGGCGGCTTGGGCAAAAATGGGTATCCCGGTGGACTGAAAACCCGAAAGGGCGGTCCAGGCAAAAGTTAGGGATTAAAGCGTAATACTATGTCTCATTGGATCACCTTGCATCCAGAATTCGGCATCAACTATCAGGCTCAGACGGCACCAATCAATCAGCTTCATCTTCAACCAAGCAGCAAAGTGATGAGACACTTGAAGACATAAAGGCGATAGCAGAGTTGGAACCTAGTGGGATTTTTTTCACATAGCTATTTTGTTTTCCTTTGTACAAATTGTATAAACTCTATTTTGTTCAGCGGTGTTCTCTTACTAGGACGTCAGCTTCTTGTACATAAACGCCTATTTACAGGCAAATTTCAAAATCAATACAAATCCATTTTTCTCAGACAAATTGCCAATTGTTTTTCCTTTTTCTATTTTGTTTTGCGAAGAACGTCCAATGTTCATTTTTGATATATGCATTTGACATTAATTGCTAATCATAAATATTTGCTTGCGAAACAAAGGACTAATTACAGGTGACATCAGAAACATGGGCAATAATGAGTTGTCTAAGCGATCTAGTTGCTCTGTCCACCAAGGTACCAAGGTAGGTTCGGCTGAAGAACGTAACCAAGATACCTCCACTCCCCGCAAGGTAAGACCAGAATCAGCAATACTCTCTCAAGCAGAGTTGGTCTCCCATCAGCCCTGAAAAGGCACAGTATCTCCAGCAAGTCAACAATACTCTCCCCAAGCAGAGTTAGCCTACTGTCAGCCTTAAGGAAGTTGGGTATCTCCAGAAGATCTCAACATTCCCCAGCAGAGTATACAGATGTTCCTAAGCAAGCATCCCCGGCAATCTCAATATAAGATTGTTCCCCGGCGGAATACCAGACCCCCCAGTGGAGCCACTTCCCCGGTACAGTTCAAAAGTTTCCCAGGAGAGTTGAATCATCCTCCCCAGTAGATTCTGGAAGCTTATCCCCAGTAGATTCTGGAAGCTTATCCCCTGCAGAGTACGAAAGCATCTCCCCGACTTTATTCAAAGGTTATTCTCCACCAGAGCATATAACTGGGTTATCTTCAGCTAATTACAACGGGAAGATCGTCCTCGAAGAAGTTCTTCCTATCCCCCAGCGGAGTTCATCAAATCCCTCGACAAAACTTATCAACAGGAATCCCCAGCGGAGTTATCATCAAACCTCAGTGAAGTATCTCTTCCCACAGAGTAATTCCCCGCAGAGTAATCTCTCCAACAAAGTTTATTCCCCAACGGAGTCATCTTCTCCTGCTGGTCTATTCTTGCAACCATCATCCCCAGTGGAAACGAAGAACTCTACTCTTCAACAATCAGCCCAGGACTTAACTTCCCGGCATTCGTCAAGGATTTATTTTCCAAGACGAAAATACATTCATGGACATTTCACATTTCATACATCCTGCTTACATACATGATAAAGTGCATACATGCATTTCATACATCATGACATTGCATACAACTAATGTTTCGCCTTTTCAGGAAAAAGGTCAATCCAAAGGTGATCACTATCAACTGTCGCAGTTCCAGATTCGATACCTGTATCTAGCCAGGGCATATCTGTGAGCGATTGATTGTAGATTTGATACCTGTATCTAGCCAGGGCATATCTGCATGAGGAGTTTAGAGATTCGATACCTGTATCCAGCCAGGGCATATCTGTAGACGACTAACTCCAGATTCGATACCTGTATCTAGCTAGGGCATATCTGTGAGCGATTGATTGTGGATTCGATACCTGTATCTAGTCAAGGCATATCTGCATGAAGAGTTTAGAGATTCGATACCTGTATCCAGCCAGGGCATATCTGTAGACGACTAACTCCAGATTTGATACCTGTATCTAGCCAGGGCATATCTGTGAGCAATTGATTGTAGATTCGATACCTGTATCTAGCCAGGGCATATCTGCACGAGGAGTTTAGAGATTCGATACCTGTATCCAGCCAGGGCATATTTGTAGACGACCAGTTCCGGATTCGATACCTGTATCCAGCCAGGGCATATCTGTGGGCGACTAATTCCAGATTCGATACCTGAATCTAGCCAGGGCATATCTGTGAGTAATTGATTATATATTCGATACCTGTATCCAGCCAGGGCATGTCTGCATGAAGAGTTTAGAGATTCGATACCTGTATCCAGCCAAGGCATATCTGTAGACGACCAAATTCCAGATTCGATACCTGTATCTAGCCAGGGCATATCTGTGAGAGATTGATTGTAGATTCGATACCTGTATCCAGCCAGGGCATATTTGCATGAAGAGTTTAGAGATTCAATACCTGTATCCAGCCAGGGCATATCTGTAGACGACCAGTTCCAGATTCGATACCTGTATCTAGCCAAGGCATATCTGTGAGCGATTAATTGTGGATTCGATACCTGTATCCAGCCAAGGCATATCTGCATGAAGAGTTTAGAGATTCGATACCTGTATCCAGCCAGGGAATATCTGTAGACGACTAATTCCAGATTCGATACCTGTATCTAGCCAGGGCATATCTGTGAGAGATTGATTGTGGATTCGATACCTGTATCTAGCCGGGGCATATCTGCATGAAGAGTTTAGAGATTCGATACCTGCATCCAGCCAGGGCATATCTGTAGACGACAAGTTCCAGATTCGATACCTGTATCCAGCTAGGGCATATCTGTAGATGACAAGTTCCAGATTCGATACCTGTATCCAGCCAGGGCATATCAGTAGACGACTAATTCCAGATTCGATACTTGTATCTAGCCAGGGCATATCTGTAGACGACCAATTCCAGATTCGATACATGTATCTAGCCAGGCACATCTGTGAGCGATTGATTGTAGATTCGTTACCTGTATCCAGCCAGGGCATATCTGCATGAAGAGTTTAGAGATTCGATACCTGTATCCAGCCAGGGCATACCTGTAGACGACTAATTCCAGATTTGATACCTGTATCTAGCCAGGGCATATCTGTGAGCGATTGATTGTGGATTCGATACCTGTATCTAGCCAGGGCATGTCTGCATGAAGAGTTTGAAGATCAACCCCTGTAAACAGGCCAGGAAATTATCTGTCTTTCTCAGGTACGCAAGTTCTCGCTAAGGAATCTCTTACGCGATCGACATCTCCAGATGGCATCTATAAGCCCATCTCCACAACTATCCATTACACTTCCAGATGGCATCTATAATCCCATCCTCCTATCCATCATATCTCCAAATGGCATCTGTAAGCCCATTCCCGACATCACATTGCTGATATTCTACTATGCGAGTGCAAATTTCTGGGCACTCTAGTGTTCAATCATCTTCCACCTTCGGATCACAAAAGGCACGCAAGCCAATCTACATCCTCAGGTTTAAGAAGATTGAACAGGGGAAACTGTTGTACCCCAAAATTTGCCCTCCCATATTCTTCATGATGTGGCAAGAATCATCTTCAAATGGTTCAAGATTCCTCAAGGGTTACACAGTCCAACATCCTCCTAAGCCAGTCAAAATTAGGGTTTTGGTTCTTTCAAGGAATTTGAGGTTTTCAATGGCTCAATCAAGTCCCATAAGCCTATACTTATTCTCAAGCATCTACATGACAAGTCTCAAGACTCACAGAGGCAAATTGCACAGTCAAAAGCCCTATTTGGTTCACAGTCAACTACAGGGGTAAAATGATCATTTTGCAGTCAAAAGTCAGAATTTTTGGTCAACATCTTATTTTGAGTCCACAATCATCATTTGATCAAGTCTTGATCATGATTCATCAAGAATGGCTCAAAAATCATCAAAGATGCAAAAGTTGCTATTTTTGGACAGCAGAAAAGTCAACTGTAACTTGACCAAGGCATAACTTTTTCATGGTTCATCAGAAAAATCTCATCCAATGCTCACTTTGAAGGGGATGACATTTCCTACAACTCATTTCACATTCCAAGTCCAAGAAATGCACTCACAAAAGTTATCAATTTCTACATTATAGGTCAATTTCAAAAGTCAACAAAAAGGCATTTTAAGTCAAAGACCATAACTTGAGATTGGTAAATCCAAATGACATGGGACCAAAGGCATTGGTTAGAGGACTTCATGACCTTTCCAAAATATCCAAGAACATGTTCATATGATCAAAATTGTGCAAGATATGCATTGGATAAGTTGGGAAATTTTCATAAATTTGCAAAAGTCAACTATCCTTAAAACTTCAATTTTTGATAAAAGGGCCCACTTTCTTCCACTTGATTCAGCCTTGTCATGCCACACACGTGTCCCATGATTAATTTCAAGATCAAACATTTATTTTTCCATTTTATTTCATTTTTATTGATTTAATTCATTTTAAATCCATAATAATTCAAATAAAATCTAAAAATTAATGGAATAGCATCTTTGTGATTTGAACAGCTTTTATATGTCATATGATAGCTAACTGTTGTACTCCAAAATTTGCCCTCCCATGTTTCTCAAAACATTTCAAGAAAAATTCACAAGTCCAACCTGGCGCGTCATATTCAGGTATTCTTTCGCCAAGATATCTCTGATAACGTATTCTCAAATTCAGGTTCGGCTCAAGAGTCAATTCTTTAAAGAAGTTATCCGAATGTGTGAGTTTTCTCGAAGAAATATGGTGAAAAAGTGTGCTGAAAGTGCAGTTTTTACGCGCTAAAAAATTCATAACTTGAAGATCGTGACTCGTTTTGAACCCGTTCCGGTGGCCAAAATTCCGTCTTGACATTATCTACGTTTTCATCTCTCACGGCTGGAAGCCAATTTCGATCAGAAGGTCTTCAAAAATGTGGATTTATCAAGTATTTTCGTGCAGAAAATTTGTGACAGAAGTTTATTTGCGTCATGTTCAAAAAATCATAACTTGGTCGATTTTCATCGTATCGAGCTGGTTCTGGCGCCAAAATTTCACAAATTGAGTTGGCTACATTTTCACAGAAGGTATTGAGTTCAAACGGTATTCAAAAGGCCTTCGTTTTTTGCTCAGAGTGCGTGACACGCTGAAAATCCTGAATGCTGAATATTATTTCATTTGAGTCGAAACTTCGAAAATTCATAACTCGGTCAATTTTTATCGGATTGGGCTCATATTTTTACACAAGGTCCTTGACTTATAGATCTACAACTTTGCTTCAAAAGTCGAGACCAAATTATGCACCGATCAATACCAGTTTTTTATAGACACTCGTCGTGATAGACACTCGTCGTTATAGACACTCGTTGTTATAGACACTCGTCATTATAGACACTCGTCGTTATAGACACTCGTCGTTATAGACACTCGTCGTTATAGACACTCGTCGTCATAGACACTCGTCGTGATAGACACTCGTCGTTATAGACACTCGTCGTTATAGACACTCGTCGTTATGGACACTCGTCGTTATAGACACTCGTCGTTATAGACACTCGTCGTTATAGACACTCGTCGTTATAGACACTCGTCGTTATAGACAATCGTCGTCATAGACACTCGTCGTTATAGACACTCGTCGTTATAGACACCCGTCAATAAAGACCACCCGTCCATGGAAATAACATGTCAGTAGAGACAACTCACCAACCTTACTAATTCCAGACCCGATTTCTGTATCTTGCCAGGATGTATCTGTTGAAGATATTTCAAGGCCTTCCCTAGTCCAGCTAAATCGACCCCAAACAGATTTTTCTGATGAAGACTCAGTAGAAGTTATCAAAGGTTTTTCTCAAACGTCCGCTTTTGAGATTATAATGTCCTATGGTTCTCTCCCCAATGTTGCGGAGATGATAATTCCATCCCAGGTTTTTCTCAAACGTCCGCTTTTGAGATTATAATTTCCTATGGTTCTCTCCCCAATACGGCGGAGACGATAATTCCACTCCAGGTTTTTCTCAATGTTTGCCTTTGAGATTATAATTGCCTATGGTTCTCTTCCCGATCCTGCGGAGGTGGTAATCCCAAGATTTTCTCAACGATTGCTGTTGAGGTTAAAGTCACCCAAGGTTCTCTCACCGTTCCTGTTGAGATAGTAACCATCCCTGGTTCATTCATCTTTTGAAGCTCCAGATCCAGCTCCTGTAACCAGTCAGGACACATCTATACAAAGAATCTGAAGACCAGCTCCTGTAACAAGTCAGGTACTCATTTTTCTTTTGCAGGTACGCAAGTTCTCGCTAAGGAATCTCTTACGCGATCAACATCCAGATGGCATCTATAAGCCCATCCACTTTCCAGCATCTCTCAGCATGGCATCTATAAGCCCATCATCCTATCCATCATCTCTCCAAATGGCATCTATAAGCCCATTCCCGTCATCACGTTGCTGATACTCTACTATGCGAGTGCAAATTTCTGGGCACTCTAGTGTTCAATCATCTTCCACCTTCGGATCACGAAAGGCACGCAAGCCAATCTACATCCTCAGGTTTAAGAAGATTGAACAGGGGCAACTGTTGTACCCCAAAATTTGCCCTCCCATGTTTCTCAAAACATTTCAAGAAAAATTCACAAGTCCAACCCGACGCGTCATATTCAGGTATTCTTTCGCCAAGATATCTCTGATAACGTATTCTCAAATTCAGGTTCGGCTCAAGAGTCAATTCTTTAAAGAAGTTATCCGAATGTGTGAGTTTTCTCGAAGAAATATGGTGAAAAAGTGTGCTGAAAGTGTAGTTTTTACGCGCTAAAAAATTCATAACTTGAATATCGTGGCTCGTTTTGAACCTGTTCCGGTGGCCAAAATTCCGTCTTGACATTATCTACGTTTTCATCTCTCACGGATGGAAGCCAATTTCGATCAGAAGGTCTTCAAAAATGTGGATTTATCAAGTATTTTCGTGCAGAAAATTTGTGACAGAAGTTTATTTGCGTCATGTTCAAAAAATCATAACTTGGTCGATTTTCATCGTATCGAGCTGGTTCTGCCGCCAAAATTTCACAAATTGAGTTGACTACATTTTCACAGAAGGTATTGAGTTCAAACGGTATTCAAAAGGCCTTCGTTTTTTACTCAGAGTGCGTGACACGCTGAAAATCCTGAATGCTGAATATTATTTCATCTGAGCCGAAACTTCGAAAATTCATAACTCGGTCAATTTTTATCGGATTGGGCTCATATTTTTACACAAGGTCCTTGACTTATAGATCTACAACTTTGCTTCAAAAGTCGAGACCAAATTATGCACCGATCAATACTAGTTTTTTATTGAAGAACGTGTCAGAGTCGACACTGAAGCCCAAAATAAGTTTGTCTGAGCTGAAACTTCAAAAATTCATAACTAATTCACCGTTTATCCGATTGAGTCGATTTTCGGACAAGAGTTAGTTCTCGATGTCGGCTACATTTTGTTTTCACACTTCAACTTCAAAAAATGCACTTAAGTCCCTGCGATTTAGCCTGGAAAGTGACGAATTCAAGTGAATATTGGAGGCCCAATTGCACATTCAAAGCCCATTTGCTTTACCCTAATTTTCATTATATAATCACCTTCTTTTCACACAAACCAAAAAGAAGAGGAAAAAGGAGAAGGAGAAGAGAGAAAAAACCTTGCCACAACACTGTTAGAATATCAAACTCTTTCAAGAACCCTAAAACCTTGAAATCCTTATTACAAATCCCTCTCTCACTACAAACAAGCCATCACAGTTACAAACCAACACCTTACTACTTCTTCAGTAAGGGTAAGGCTGACTTGATCTCCGTGATCCAAAAGGCATAAAAGCATTCAGGTCACTAATTTTCCAGTAAGGGTAAGATTGATTTTATCTCCATGATCAAAAGGGTATAATCATTCATACATGCCATATTGTGCCTAAACATTAAATTTCTTCATATATTGGCTTTATTTGCATTTTATGATTTTATTTAATGTGTTCGTGAGATTCAACACTGCAGATTTAGACAGGATCCATGCACGTTCATTTAGGAACGTTGAGGCCAAAAGCCAAAAGGTCAAAAGCCAAAAGCCAAATGGCCAAAAGCCAAAAGCCAAAAGCCAAAAGCCAAATTGCCAAAAGAACAACTTATGCATGACGAGACAGACATCCTGAGAAGATTAAGGAACGTTGAGGCCAGAACACAAATGACTATGAAACCCAATCCAATGGCCAAAGAATGCAGACCACGGTACTCAGGAGTCAATGAACACGCACGTGATGCCAGAAAGTCAAACAAGGCTTTTGTCTAATGGGCCAGATTTCTCACAAAAAACCTCCCTTTGGGTCTGAATACCCCCCATGGTTTGCACATTTTATTTTTTTATTTTCCTTTTTATTCTTTTAATTGTTTTCAATTGTTTTCTTTAATTTCATAAATTAATTTTCATAAGATAAAAAATCAGAAACTAAAATATATTTAATTATTATTTCACTATTAATTTATTTTGTAAATAAACTTTAGTAAATGTTTAGTAAATTAGGTTTTAAAACTTTAATCTTTTTCTCAATAAATTAAAATATGTAGAAATTAGGTTTTTTAACTTTTTATCACTTCTCTTAATAAATAATTTTTTCTTATTATCATTATTATTAATTACTAATTTATTTTGTAAATAAACATGTAATTAATTAATTAGGGTAAATTATGTTAAACTTGAATATCTTTCATAAATAATTAAAAACACTTTAGAACTAGGATTTTATTTAACTTCTAATTTTAATTAATTTTCTTTATTTTTATTAAATACAAAAAAACATAAAAAAACAATTTCTTTTCTTAATTTAATAATTAATTAACTTTTAATTTCAATTTAATCTTTAAAGGGTCCAACGCCCGCGAACATTCGATTCTAATTTCTTTTCGCGCATTTATACTTATTTACTTCCGTTGCAAATATCATGTAATTGTTCAAGCCGTGTAATAGTCATTAGGAATTTATTTACTTTCTGCATTTTTATTCAAAACGGGTCTTTGTTAATTTGGCGATGTATAGACCCGCGCCTTGTAATAGCGTATGACTTTATTTTCCGCACTTTAATTTCCGCACTTTTAAACTGCTAAAACTTTGCATGAAAGAATGAATGGCCTAAATTAAAAACAATGCGTAGCTCACCAAATGCATGACAAGATAAAACATAACTGAAAATAATACACAAATTCACACACCACTCTTAGGGTACGCCTCACTGTTGCCTTGCCCTCGAAACATGGTCGTCGAGTATATGACGTTTTAGTAAGTCCTTATGTCCATGATCTATGGCATATGGGTAGCTTCTAAGGTGTCCTACTGTTGCTCTAGTGACCACACTGTCCCTACAAACGAATTGACCCGAATACCTCCAACGGTGGTGCCACCTACCTCTCAATGGTGGGATGGCACTACCTTAAAAGACATTTACACAGACGAATTCCTTAGGGTAGGTAGGTTCTCGTAGATACTTGCTCTAATTTCAAAACAAATCAAATATACTTTTCACACCGACACCTTTTCAAAAAGCTTTCGAAAGCAACTTTTCAAACACTCTTGAGGACTGATACAAGAGTTGAACTGGAATTTTCAAAGAAACTTTTTAAAACCCACAATTGAAAAGCAAACAAACTATTTTGAAAACACAATGAGCAAGTATCTAAGAGCCCATGGATAACCATGGATAGAAAGGGTGCTAACACCTTCCCTTTCTATAACCTACCTCCCGAACCGAGAGCAATCTCTTTAAGGAATTTTTCTGTGCTTTTGTCCTTCCCATTTGGAGAAAATAAAAGACGGTGGCGACTCTTGCTTCCGCGACATTTCGCGAACCAGCGTTAAACAGTCAGTTCCAGATCCACCGATCACAGAACTGGCGACTCTGCTGGGGATTACTTTAAAGTGAGGTGTACCTTAGGACTAAGATCACTTGTGTTTTCAATTGCCTGAATTGTTTGCTTTATTATTATGGGTACTGCCTTGGGAGTTCTATAGATCCTAACCCGGATCTGGGGATACCTTCTTAGAAAGTAGCAACAAGGCTGTGAGGGAACTGTGCGGGGTATACCGACATGGTTGAAGCAGCCTGCTACGTTGATGTGGCACTTTGGTGAGTATCGGTAACCCTTGAGTTCAGTCAAGGAGAGTACGGGGCTGCCGCGTGGTGTCGTGAAGCATCAACTGACCTTAGGAACCTTAATTGAACCATCTCGGCCTCTTTAGGGTAGTGAGATAACTGACTTTGGTGCAGTCCGAGGTTGGTTGATACTCGATACTACACTCAATTGAGGGTTGTTTTCTTGGAATATTTCGGTCGCCAGTTCAGTGGCTAAATCGAAACGATGAACAATGAAAGCAATCCAATGATATTGGGACCCTTAGAACCCGGTTACTTCTGATAGGACAGGTTGAGCCCACCAACTTCAAGAGGGTAATACCTAGACCCCATGCTGGCCTAAACTCTAAGGGCTGTGGTGTGACTTGTGTGCTTTCAAACTTGACTACTTGCATACTTGTCATCTGACACTTGAGTTTCTTGCAGGTTTTTGTTTACAGTCCTTAATTGGGACTCATAACAGGGTTTACCTACATTACCCCATACATAGCATAACATCATACCATTACATACATCCCGCATAAGGACTAATCCATTTCAAGGATCTCAAGGGTCTGTGGTGCATGTCACGATGAACCAAATTGTCTAGCAAGGGGCAAAGGGGATTTATTTTCCTCTAAGCCAAGGTTGTCAGGGGCTATGACCCACTAGATATGGTGAGCCTTTGACCCTTGAAGAAGGACTCTCAATAGCATGCAGTTCCTTCAACCAAGCTATCGGATCCCAACTCTAACAATTTTCTTGTTTACCCCGCGAGATCCTTGAAAACATTGCATACATACATATCATTACATTACAGGTACCCTTTTGACAGGTCACTTACCTTCTTCGCTGTTTATTTCAGCCGATCGTCATGAATCCTGAATCATCAACTGAGCAGTCCATCAAGGCCCTCCAGGCTCAGAACGCCCAGTTCCAAGAGTTGATCATGAGTTTGGCCCAGGGGCAACAAGATCTGAAGACCCTGCTTTTGAAAAAGAAGAAGAAGAGGACGGTGTTGTTCAACCCTAGACGCAAATCTGGGAATGGATCACAAAATGAAGTTGAACAGACTACCCCATCTGTTGGGAAAGACAGTCCCCAAGAAAGGGAGGTTCCTAGTCCAGTGGTCTCCGACAACGAGACCGATTACAATGATGAGCAGTACCCTCCAGCTGAGGACAGGTATAAACAGTTGGAAGACCGGCTAAGTGCCATGGAGATACAAAAATTTCCCGGCCTAGACTTCGAAGATCTAGGTCTGTCTTCTGGGGTGGTAATCCCACATAAATTCAAGGCACATGTCTTTGCAAAGTAAGACGGGGCATCCTGTCCTAAGCTGCATCTCAGGTCTTACACAAGGAGGATCCAGCCCTACACGGCTGACAAGAATTTATGGATTCACTTCTTTCAGGATAGCCTGTCTGGAACCCAACTCGACTGGTTCTATCAACTGAATGGAGCTAACATCCGCACCTGGGAGGATTTGGCCACTGCATTCTACAAGCAGTACCAGTATAATGCCGACCTTGCTCCCACGCGCACTCAGCTCCAGGGAATGTCTATGGGTACAGGCGAGGGCTTTAAAGAGTATGCTCAAAAATGGAGGGACCTTGCTGGAAGGGTACAACCACCTCTAACTGACCGCGAGCTCGTCGACATGTTCTTGGGGACCCTGTCTGGTCCATTCTTCAACCACCTGATTGGGAATTCTGCTGCTGGGTTTACAGATTTGGTCTTGACCGGGGAAAGAATAGAAGCTGGCATCAAGTCAGGGAAAATACAGAATGGTGACTCCTCGAACACTGAGAAGAAACCATCCAAGAGAGAATCTAGTGCTGTCTATGGCTCAAGAGGGCAGAATAGGTCCGAACACCGCCAAGATGTCAACGCGGTGCTTATTGCAAAACTGGCCGGCGCCCCTCAGCGTCGCAATCAACAAAGGGAAGAGAGACCCAAAAGGCAATTCACTCCCCTCGGTATGACCTTGTCACAGATATTGCCACAGTTGCTGGAAACCAAGTTGGTAACTCTCATGGACCCTCCAAAGAATCCCAACAGGACGCCTTCAAGGTATAACCCCAATGTTCGCTGCGCTTATCATTCTGACAGCCCGGGACATGCTACAGATGACTGTTGGACTCTGAGAAATAAGGTCCAGGATCTGATCGACGCAAATGAAGTCCGGCTCGACTCTCCAGAGACTCCGAATGTGACCACTGCTCCCTTATCAAAACATGGCTAGGATTGGAAACTTTTGTTCATTTGAATGTTCAGATTGTAATTTTCTTTGATTGTTCAAACATTTTATTTCATGTCAAACTTGGTTATTTCATTAATGCATTACACATGTCTGTTTTGAAGTAATTATTTCGTATTCACTATATGCAAACTGTTTTCATATTTTTGTGATGATCAACTCTTGATTGAAAATTCTAAGCCTCTTGAGGGAGGATGACAAAAACGATACCACGATCTTTACAGTATGCTTTTGAACAGACCCCGTTGATGAGGTACATGCGTTGTTTCAATTCCTAAACACTGGAGTTATAAGGAAGATAATCCCTCGTCAACCCCTCTGAGCCAAAGAAGTAAGAGTTTTTCTTTTCGAAATTTAAAACCCTTAATCATAACCTGGGGCATGGTAGTCTCTCAGTTGATCCAAGTGCATAACGAATGGCACCAAAGAGGTCCTTACAAAACAAAAGACAGTGATGGTTCCGAATAATCATACAGACAGGCAGTCATTACTTCTCAAAATAAAAACCCATTAAGTCAAAACCTATGAAGGAGACTTACAAAACTGGGGCATCCCGCTGACTGTAATTCCAAAAAGAAACAGTTCAGGCAAAAAACAGGGATAATAAAAGAAAAAGAAAGAGGTCCTACAAACCCTCAACAAAAAAGGAAATGACTGCCTATTCAAAATAAACTGTCAATATCCGAACCATCACCAGAATATCAGGACAAAGATTCAAACAAGGTCTAACGCACGATCAACTGAGTTTAGGTTCGAAGAACATCACGAAGAGCGGGTGGGTACAAATAATTTGAGCCTTTATCCTTTGTTTCTTAAACCGTGAACCAGGCCACGTTATAACCCTCAAAAGTCCTAGCTGAAGCGTGGGTTAGTTCGAAGGCGTACTGTTACGAAAGGTATCCTGACTCCTTAAGGCTCGCTGTAAAATAACGAGTTTGACATCACAGTTTACAAAAGAACTCACTTGTTTTATTAAAAAAAAACTGCATTTTCAAAAAATTCGAAACAGACATAAGCTTTGCATTTTTAACATAACTTTGTTTGCATACGACTATTTGTTTGAACAGCATAGAAGCTCGCACGACGAATATCGGATGAACAAAAGCACTCCAATCAAGGGGCAGACATGATCATGTCCCGGCATCAGGGGCAATTAAGTCAAGATTCGAAGAATCTCTCAAAAGGCCAATTAGCCTGGGGCAAATCTCCGGCTAAGTCACTTGGGGACATTCCAGCAACAGATCTTGCACGATCAAACACCTTCTGGTGGCATGACAAAACACTTCTAACAGAGGCAGCACCCTGCATTCCGAAAGCATGGACATAGTCGAAAAAATACTACGCACAATCAAAGACCCGCTAGGTTGACATACCTAGGCAAAAATCAGGGCTTCCCGGCGAACCAAAAGGGTTCGGGCAAAAATAAGGGATGAAAATGAAAAAAAATCTGTACACCCGGCAAGTCGAAAACCTGAAAAGGCGGCTTGGGCAAAAATGGGTATCCCGGTGGACTGAAAACCCGAAAGGGCGGTCCAGGCAAAAATTAGGGATTAAAGCGTACGACTATGTCCCGGTATCTCGTCATTCGCCTACCAGAAGAGGATTCGTCAAACGACAGTCATCAAACACCTTCACAGGTACCTTCTTCTCCAACAGAAACTGGGGCAATAATGAGTTGTCTAAATGATCCGGTTGCCCTGTCCACCGAAGTGCCAAGGTAAGTTCAACTGAAGAATGCGACCAAGATACCTTCATTTCCAACAGAGCACAACAACGAAATCCCCAGCGGAGTTATCCTCATCAACCTCAGCAAAGTACCTCTCTTTCCCTGCAGAGTAATTTATTCGCCAAGTTTATTCCCCAACGGAGTCATCTTCTCCTACCGGTATTCTTGCAATCATTATCCCCAACGGAAACGAAGAATCTCACTCTTCAACATCAGCCCAGGATTTGACTTCCCGGCATCCGTCAAGGATCTATTTTCCCAGACGAAGATACCTTCATAAACATCATATTGTGATACATCATGATACGTGCATATACGCATCATATCATACAATCTCAGGTGTTGAGAACATCGTTGCTTGATTCATATCATGCATTGCATATGACTGACCTTTACCTTTCAGGAAGGATACAGTTAAATGATCAGCTATGTAGACGAATACAGTCAAAAGAGACTAACACAGTCAAAATAGACAAATCCAGTCAAAAGAACATAAGTGCAGTTAAAATTACTTTCACCCGTCGTCATAGACACTTGTCGTCATAGACACTCGTCGTTATAGACACCCGTCGTTATAGACGCTCGTCGTTATAGACACTCGTCGTTATAGACACTCGTCGTTATAGACACTCGTCGTTATAGACACTCGTCATTATAGACACTCGTCGTTATAGACACTCGTCATCATAGACACTCGTCGTCATAGACACTCGTCGTCATAGACACTCGTCGTCATAGACACTCGTCGTTATAGACACTCGTCGTCATAGACACTCGTCGTCATAGACACTCGTCGTTATAGACACTCGTTGTTATAGACACTCGTCATTATAGACACTCGTCGTTATAGACACTCGTCGTTATAGACACTCGTTGTTATAGACACTCGTCGTGATAGACACTCGTCGTGATAGACACTCGTCGTTATAGACACTCGTCGTTATAGACACTCGTCGTTATGGACACTCGTCGTTATAGACATTCGTCGTTATAGACACTCGTCGTTATAGACACTCGTCGTTATAGACACTCGTCGTTATAGACACTCGTCGTTATAGACAATCGTCGTCATAGACACTCGTCGTTATAGACACTCGTCGTTATAGACACTCGTCGTTATAGACACCCGTCAATAAAGACCACCCGTCCATGGAAATAACATGTCAGTAGAGACAACTCACCAACCTTACTAATTCCAGACCCGATTTCTGTATCTTGCCAGGATGTATCTGTTGAAGACATTTCAAGGCCTTCCCTAGTCCAGCTAAATCGACCCCAAACAGATTTTTCTGATGAAG
This sequence comes from Vicia faba, assembly GCA_948472305.1. Classification (NCBI taxonomy): domain Eukaryota; kingdom Viridiplantae; phylum Streptophyta; class Magnoliopsida; order Fabales; family Fabaceae; genus Vicia; species Vicia faba. The sequence continues at coordinate 1,397,145,897 of OX451741.1, forward strand.
ACTCAGTAGAAGTTATCAAAGGTTTTTCTCAAACGTCCGCTTTTGAGATTATAATGTCCTATGGTTCTCTCCCCAATGTTGCGGAGATGATAATTCCATCCCAGGTTTTTCTCAAACGTCTGCTTTTGAGATTATAATTTCCTATGGTTCTCTCCCCAATACGGCGGAGACGATAATTCCACTCCAGGTTTTTCTCAATGTTTGCCTTTGAGATTATAATTGCCTATGGTTCTCTTCCCACTAGTGCAGAAATGACTTTTTACATCGGGTGAAACTGACTTTTTACATCGGTTCTGGGTCCGATGTAAAGTCAGGCGATATAGTAAATCAGGTACTTTTTACATCGGTTCTGGGACCGATGTAAAAAGTCCCTTTTTTACATCGGTTATAATATAAGAACCGATGTAAGAAACAGTTATTATGCACATTTCTTAAAAAATTGATCCAGTTTTTTACATCGGTTGGACGTAATACCCGATGTAAAAAGTCCCTTTTTTACATCGGTTATAATATAAGAACCGATGTAAGAAACAGTTATTATGCACATTTTTTAAAAAAATTGATCCAGTTTTTTACATCGGTTGGAAGTAATACCCGATGTAAAAAGTCCCAAGTGACGCAAATTTTTACATCGATTATTACTCTCAACCGATGTAAAAAGTACCCGATGAAATGAATATTTTTTCAATTCGTTTTCAATCATTATGGCCCATTTGGTTTCAACCCATTTTCAATACATTACAAAATATGTGTGTTTGATATATAAAGAGTATTATTGTCTCTAGACTATATTTTAGCTAAAAACCATTTCACAACTTGAAAACCTGTATGTAAAAGCATGCTGATGACCGCTACTTCTACACTTCCAAAACCATCTTTTTCTGTTTCATTCACCATCTTTGCATGCAGATCTAAACCAGACCATAATTATTACACAATAAACCTTGCATCCACGTAAGTTATATGTTATCATTTAATACCATATCACTCAATCATCAACCAAAACAAACATCACCCAAATAAATAAACTAACCAAACAAACACTAAAGAAGAGAGGATGAGAATATTAATGAAGAATCATGGAATATACCTTGGCTTATAGCTTCAGCTGCTTGTGGAAACCAAAGCACGTACTTTAGAAGATCTAGTATCTGTACAATATAATAATCAATATGAAGTGAATTGATAAGCAATTAAAAAGTGGTGTATCTATCTAAATAAAGTAAAAAACAACAAGTAACCATTAAGAAGTGATGGTGTATTTTCCAGAATACTTGTAGATGAAGATAATGAAATACTATGGCCCATGAATATGATATTTGTAGATGAAGATAATGAAATACTATGGGTCATGAATATGATATTTGTAGATGAAGATAATGAAATACTATGGGTCATGAATATGATATTTGTAGATGAAGATAATGACTATAGTTCGTTACTTTCATAGGTAATGGCTATATAGTAACA